>OZ022509.1:5588726-6788726 GCA_963989385.1 Ctena decussata
ATTTGTAATCTTAGTTGTTTCCAACAATGGTTTGAGGGCTGGATTTGGATTTTGATTGTTTCAGTTCCTGGTCTTTGCATACTTTTTACTTTGATAGTAACAACAAGTGGGAATAAAACCATGGGGTTTGCAAAATTACCTGACCGGTTAAATTTTGCGAAATTACCTGACCGGTTAAATATTTGTAACAGCATAATGAAAAATAGAACTCCTGAACAAGCTGATGACAGAATGATGTATGCGTTATAAAGTATGTCACTTTCTATGAGCCTTAAATTTATCATTGTTAATAGTTTGTAACGTATTTGATGGCCGGGAGCTGCATAAACAGATGACGTAGATCACAAATTAACATGTAAGTTATGTTTACGGGATCCACACATATTTGCTAACCTACGTAAAGCAGTTACTGTGCAAAGAGGCTCGTGGCTGACGATTCGACAAATAGCATAGCAAAAATGGTGTTTATCCCTGTTGGGAGAGTTGGTACTGCTTTTGATTGCCTCGCCTGGCAGTCACAGTTGCTTATTTGTATGTAGGGTAATTGAATGGCTCAGCCAACAGCACAGGTAGCGAAATTGGTTTTACCCCCGTCATGACGAGAACCTACTGAATATTAATCAGTTGCAGCATATATCAACTCTTACTTATTTCATTCTATGCATAAAATTTAAAAAAAATCATTTTTATGAAGTCGCTTTTAAGTGAAACTTAATTGAAGGAAAGGTCAAACTGCTTCAGCTATAACAATCTATGTGCGTCTTGCTGAGTTCTTGTGTATTTCAACGAGCTAAATTGCTATCTGACTACCAGTGGTAAGCTAATACTACAGCATTGAATAATTGTTAATTGCCCGGGAACTAAATTTTTGATAACAGATGACTCACAAATCTTATCCCCCGACATACATGTACTACAATTATGTAACGTAACGTTACTGTTAGATTGCTTTTTAGGTATACACTATCCGATGTTTTTTCATAGTTTGAGGACACATAACATTGGCATTTCTTCATATTTACATATACAACAGTGTCTACTTAAGACATAATACAGATAACATTAAAAATGAAATGCAGCTGATGTTGGCTTTCTTAGCATTTCTCGTCACTTTGTAGGTTAAATTCTTCAAAAATAAGATAGTTTCTGTCCATATTTAATATATCCACTGCTAACTGACTGCTGCTTAACTTATCTAAGCTGGGCATGAATCAAAGAAGATTGATGGAGCAAGTATAAACTTCAGTCCACCAATTTAGCGATTTAGTCTGGTTGTTTTTTTCCCGAATTTTTGTTGTGGTTATATACGTTACATATTTATCGCGACTGCTGACGAGTTTTGTAAGACTTCAGTTTGTTTGTTTTTTATACTAGACTATTGAAACAGTCATATATATGACAATTATTTTTCTCTTCACTTGAGTTCTTACAGTTTGCTCCTTATATTATATGTATTTAGACACTGCAGGGGAAAAACATCAAATACAATGTAAACTACGTTATACGGCTTAGTCAACTTATCCTTGACAATGTCAATTACCTTGATACAGCGATTTATGTACAAGCAGACAAAACCCAACATTATTTAGGGCGAATACTAACATGTGTATAACAATGTGTATTTTCTATTATAACGTGAATATGTAAATTTGGGTAGTGTAATTAACGTTGACGTTACACGTTAATGCCCCAACGTACAGAGGGCTAACATGCATCATTTTGTTTCGTATATAATGTAGTTTCAGAAAATCATAGTGTCCAAAATTCCCCCTGGGGGGGAGGGGGTCTATTGTCAGCTCAAGGTCTATTCCGTCCAGTGGTTACTTAGTTATGGCTCCGGATGGACGGACAGACAGAAGGACGGACGGACAGACAGACGGACATGGAGAAACCTATATCCCTCCGCCTTCGGCGAGGGATAAAAACATTCAACATCTATTTTTATCTATTTTTTTAAATTAGGGCTAGCCTTAGCATCACAAACAATGTATCAATATCAGACAAAGCAACAACCAATACATTAAACAACCAAAAAGAACCAAAACAGAAGTGTCCCTTGGGACGGCCAGCAATGAAATTACTTGGACGGGCGTTGTGTGTGTGTGTGTATGGGGGGGTGGTTATTTATATCTGAAAAACAAAGAAATCAAAATTTGAACTGAGATAAAAGAAACAGGGGGACTCACAGAAATAGCCACATTGAAATTCCTAAGCAGACGAAACCTACCAGTTAAACCACTGTGGTCCCTACCCAAGACGTCCCAGTACTAACGTCAGGCGCCAACCGTCTGTGTTTCTATTATGTTAGGTCTAGATTGGCGCCTTGATAATGTCCGAGGCCCGACCCACGCAAGCGAAGAGGTAAGCACAGCTGTTAACCATGATTGGCTTAACCACCAATCATCCAGTTTCTCGCAAACATCTATATTATAACCAGTCTTTTTTTCTATAAAATTATTATCTTCTTACAATGATAAGGAAACTCATTTTTACCAATTATTTTCCTAAATTTATATACCATGTCGCCATAACAGTCAGGTTCCGAAAGGTCTTGCAGAAGAAGTGTTTTCAACCAACATTATATTTAGGCACATAGTCGAAATGCCGTCGATAAAATTTTGAAAATGCTTCACGGAGCTTATGATATTTATAACCTTGTTTGAGAAGTTTCGAAATGTTTATGGTGTATCTAAAGAATAATCCAACATTTGAAATATTACCACCAAAAGGACAAATTCTGCAAATGCGTTGATAAAAGTAGCATTTTACAACAATAATGCATTTACGAGGTATAATCAAAACGTTCCCGGACAAGTGCCGTATTCTCTTTACTTTTTTACTTTCTTCAATGCGACTTTAATGTATTTGATTCATATCATAAATACATTACGTTTCATTTTTATTTTTTCTCATATCAAATCCTGCAGTTCATACATACATTACGTTTCGTTTTTATTTTTTCTCATATCAAATTCTGAAGTTTGTTGAGCCACGAGTTTTTTATCACATAAACTTGGAAATATATATCTTATAGATGTTCATCACAAATTATGTAAAATGTTCTGAACCGTTTTACCAAAATGCTAAGTGATTACGAGAGCTGTTCAGAAAGTGCTATTTGTAACGTCACATATTGGTAAGCATCATAAAGACAGAACGTCTGATAGCGAAAAAAAGTAAAATTGTGATATGTCTGGACAACTCTGCAAACGCAGTGTATATTTCATAGAGGACACATTTGAAAGAGGTACACCCTACAGCCATTGCAAATTTTTACTTTAGAAGGTCATAAGTCATATACGAGCAGTCTCTTTTATTTTTCATCATTAAACATAGTTCCCAGGCAGCTGTGTCCTGTAAATTTGCAGAAATTACATTTAACATTTGGATTATTTGCATTTTTGTAGTAGCAAACTTTTCCTTATGACTAATGTTATGAAGATTTTGAAACTAGAAAAATCCCTTAGCATTTACGATCTTGTCAGGCGGAGCTTTTGCATGGTCCAATTCGAAATTATCATAAAACTACAATTAATGTAAAAAAACAAAGTTAGTAAGGTTACTCTTTAAATTTTCTTCAAAAATGACGTTGACATCAATTTCAATAACGTCATAAGAATTGCGAGGAATGAATGGATAACGTTTGCTACCTTTATAGCTTTCAAATGGATTATGATGGCAACGATTGATAAACAGCTGACAAAAATCATTTCGTATTTACAACGATTTTTTATTCACATATGAACTTAACCCCAGTGGTATAAGTAAAAAGCATGCAAAGACCAGGAACTGAAACAATCAAAATCCAAATCCAGCCCTCAAACCATAGTTGGAAACAACTAAGATTACAAATAATCAAGATACAGAGAACATATGGCCAACCGAGTGAGCAGCTTGTTCCCAAAAGGTGGCCACTCAGCAACCCAAACCGAACCAAAAATAATAAGAACATACATAAAGTAAAACATCACAGAAACTCTGACACCAAAAACAGGCAACAGAGAACCACAACAGAACTACCGCCTTGGAACGGTCAGTAATGAATTACTGGGGGGCTTAAATCGATTTTACAGGCCCAACCTCACCCTCAGTTTCTGAAGTGGTACAAAACATTTAGTTGGTTGTTCGGTTCGCATGATAACCCTCTATCTCGTCAATGAATCATCACGGTAAACACATAAATCAAATTTCAACACCATGAAGAAGCAAAGACGAGGACTCAACAGATACAACTGGCCGTCTGACAGGTGGAGATCCCTGTCCTGCCAAACAACCCCACTGGAAATCTGAAGCAAAAGAAGGTCACCAGTTGAGCCCCGGTGGACCAAGCAACAGACAAAAAGGCTCCGGTCCCAACCAACTACAATATATAGCTTTAGGTCGGGGCCATCATAGAGTCTGACGACCGATCCCCCGGTGTGCAATTAAAGAGTGCAGCAAAGTTATCAACCGTGATTGGGTTAATCACTAAGCATGCAGACTGTCGCATAACATTTAAATTATAGCCAATACGTTTGTGACGTATTATTATTTTTCGGAATTGATCAGACAAATCAGTCCTACCCTTAATCTTTTTGAATTTGTATACTAAGTCACCATAAAATTCTGGTTCCGATAGGCCTTGGTGTAAAAGAAATTTTAATCCGACATCAAATTTTGGATTTGACTGGGGCCTAATAAAATGCGTCGTTACCCAATAAGAAAATGTATCTTTGTAAAGTGTATTGTATCATTGTAAAGGCAAAATATAGTGCTTTCAATACATGCAAAGTCGGCCGCTCAACAAAGTTATGCGTTGAGAATCTGAACTTTCTGAATAAAGAAACAAAAATCAAATAATTATGCGATAAAGTGTATTCCATGCATTGATAATGCATTGATAATGTCATCCCTATTTGGTCATTTTCAACAGATTTCCATTTTGGCATAAAAACAACAAAAAGAAAAATATGCGTTATTTTTGCGTTCGAGTGTATATATTAGGTTTCTGAGTCTCGACCTGGCCTTAATATTAAGGATATTTTATATGCTATCGGGTCTAAAGCTGCAACGTCTTAAAATACAACCACTATATTTGTTTTTTACCTCCACCGAGACGCGGCAAACTAGTGCGCGGCGATATGCTACGGATTTTCGCAGCGATATGTCGAGGATTTTTGCTGCGCAGCATCTGGCGTACAACTAAGGCCTATCAAGTTGGCGGTGTACAGTCTACGTGTCCGGGAGATGCTGACCTGTACTGCTTCGCATACGTGAAAATCTAGAGTCGTTTGTGCCATTTTAAAAATCGTGTAATATGACCTCAAATACACTTGTTTTCATTATTTTCATTATGATTTTTTACAGAATGCCTCCTTCAATTCCGAATTACAACTCGGATGAACAAATGACCGACATACTATTTACGGGACCTAACACGACATTATCGGAAAATGTTACATCTTTAATCGAAGGGTTAGCTAATGCTACAGAACCTGTGGGAGCGTTTGCGAAAACAATTAGGGATTACGATATCTTTTGGGCAGCTGCATGGTTGTTCATTAATAGTTGGAAAATCGTGACTCCTCCTGGGCTATTAGGGAACGCCATTATCATATTTGTTACGCCAAAGATGAAACCATTCAATTCGAGCAGCCTTTTTATGCTCTCTTTGGCGATAGTTGATTTCCTCACCATTTGTGCTAGGATACCGTTTAAGACAGTTCCAATGACCTCTACTATTGGTTGCCGCACTATGTGGTATTTGTACAACGCATTTCCTTTGTTCTCAAATTACATTCTACTCTTTTGGACGATTGAGAGATTTATAGCTGTTCAATTTCCTCTGCGAGTTATGGAATGGTGTACACTCAAACGAACTGTGATATCCATTTTAGCGGTTGGAGTGTTTTCCTTTGCGGTTAATATAGCTTGGCCTCTTAGCATTGTAGTGAGGACAAGTGGGAGAGGTTGTGCCCTATACGACCACAAGCAGGAATTTATCTTCAAATACTGGTACAAAGTTGACACATCTCTCTTAATCTTTATACCAATGTTCGTCATCTCCTTCTGTAATATCAAGATTATCCACTGCTTTCAACAGTCGACCAAACGTCACCAAAAGATGACGAGCAATGAAGAGTCGAGACAGAAAAGGGAAAAAGAGCAGAGAAACACAACAATTACTCTTCTGTCTGTTTCCTGTGCTTTTTTGATTCTGCACACGCCAACAGCTGTTTATAATTGCCTAGCAATGTCCACGACGGTGATAACGGATCCAGAAGCAATGGCTACCTGGGAGTTTTTCAATGTGCTCGGACTAACAATGGCAGAACTCCAGAACAGCGTCAACTTTTATTTGTATTTCCTTACTGGTCGGCGGTACAGACAAAGCATGTCTAGAATCCTTTTTCCATGCAGAACTAAAAGTACTTCCCAAGAACCCAAAAGTAATACAAACATTAACAGGGTGACCATCAGCTCTTATGGCAATTAGTATACATGTAATTTTGTTCGCTCACAAATGTAAATGGGGTTGTGCTTTTACTTCTTTTTAAAACAAAGAACATGCCATGAATTGTTTGAATGTTTAAATGGTTCTTATTTCTATACATAAAAGATTATAAAAATTCAAGCTTTTAGCTGCTTTTGTGAAATATTTTTCATTTCATGTTATGCGTAAAGACCACCATAAGTACGTCAATATATGCCTATTCACCACTTCTGTAGGCGCGTCTATGCCTTTTTTAATATAAAAATTTCAAAAGTCCTATGCCCAAATACTGCTGCGCCTCATAGCTGCATTAATACTGTTTGTACTGAGAAATGGTGACACTACTCTGCAACTGACAAAAGCAGATTAACACGAACTTTATCAAAATATCTTACACATCAAAATAAAAGCAGTAAATATACCGAATATTCCTCATTGAAGCAGTTCAGAAGAAAATAATCTAAAGTGAAAAATGGCTCATACCTGGGGCATATTTTCACAAAATATTATCAAATTATATCAGTTCACAGGTATCTTAACTCTAAGTTGAATGTCAAATATCAAAATTTAAGCTCCAATGTGTCATGAAAATCATGGTTACAATAGCGTATTGTATTTCAGATGATAAATTAAAAATCCAACAAGGCAAAAATATCCACTTGTTATCCATGGCTATTCTTTATAAAGGCTGGCAGATCACATGTTTTGATACACTGCATGGAGAAATGAGACTGAATCTTCATGGTAAATAGCTTATTATTTCTCTTTTTAATATTTTACACTAATTGAGTATGGACCACTTTCCAGTCCGCATCTTCCTGATTCTAACGACACTTTGATAGAACCCCAAAGGTTCACACTTTAGGCAAAGACTCTGTCACAAAAATTCAAAATGGTTGCATACTATGTAGCTGAAATTTTGTAACAGAGTCCTTGCCCAATTAAGAACCTTGTGGCTCAATCAAAGTGTTTTAAAATCCAAAAAGATGTGCACTGGAAAGCCAGGCACAGCTCAAGAAATGTTAAGTATTTCAAAGAGAAATAATTAGCTGACAAACACTGCATTGCCACTTCTCTCGCCGTGTATCAAAACAAAAACCGTGTCATCCCCCACCCTGATATACAAAATTTCAAAATTCTAGCTGGAACTGTTCTTCATACATACTGACAAACTGATGAACTCTAATATGAAAATATAGGTGAGCCTACTAGACAATAGTCAAATTAAACTAAACAGATTAATGTTATAGCCTAGTCACATCATAAGTGTAAACACCTGTTCAGTAACTGCTAAGGTATGGTTTGCTTTATTCAAATGATAATGAATCTAACTAACCATTGTATTACAATTGGTATACTATCATACTACACCCTTGTGGTCTTGTATGCATGTAGCATACCCTGGCTGATACAGTAGACAGTATACCATAGCTCTCTTACTGTAGCAACAAAGGGCTATGGCTTGCTGTATCACAATCTTTTAGAAAGATTGTGAAACAGCAAGGCAAACCCTCTGTTGCTATTGTTTTATAGAGATGTCAGGAAGGCATTCTGAACTGCCTGTTAGTCTAGATATTATAACACAGCTATGATGTGATATGGATTAACATTGTGCATATCAACATGGGTATGAAATGCATACTACTACTAGTGTAATTCAACTGATCAAAAGCCAGGTTTCCTCGAACTAATTATGTAATTTATGCTCTAATAATTTCAGATGAGTGATTTTCTTCTGCAATTTTCATTCTTGTCTTCCTCAATGAGAGTCAACTTTCAAAGAATCTTTCCTTTACGAGAAGACCCCTTTTTTAAAGGGATTTCTCATCCAAGGAAGCAAAAAGGAAGTCACAAAAGTGCCCCCCCCCCCGAATCTCCCCCTTCTGCAACATTGGAAAAATGCATAAAGATGCCTCAATACACCTTAATTCTATGTTAGAAATAATTAAAACTAGAGCTTGTGAGCAGGGGCTCACGTATACCCCCGGCCAGCACTGCCGCCTAACAGAAACACTGCCACACTTAATACAAAACTTTAAATCAAATGATAATGAATGATAAGCAGAAGGAGGCTCAGATACTCTCTTACTGATACAACTAGTCATACCCAATGTTTGGCCTAAATATCAAAATCCTAGCTATTGTGATTCCTGAGACACCTGTGACAAAAATTAAATTGGAAAGAAAGAAAAAATGAACAAAAGAAGGGAATGATACATAATGGTGGCTGATACTCTCTCACACAATACAACTAGTCACACCCAATATTTGTAACCAAATTTTGAAATCCTAGCTGTATGGTTCCTGAGAAATCTTCGACAGAAATTAAATTGGAGAGAAAGAAAAAAAAGAGGGAATAATAAGCAGATGGAGGCTGAAAGTCTCTTATATGATACAACTAGTCATACCCAACATTTGTAACAAATTTCGAAAACCTAGGTAAAAAAAAAATATTTGGAGAGAAAGAAAAAGTGGACAGACAAAGGGAACAATAAGTAGCAGGAGACTGAAGTTCTCTTACACTATACAACTAGTTATACCGAACATTAGTACAAATTTTCAAAATCCTACCTGTAGTGGTTCCTGAGAAATCTGTGACAGAAAAAAAGGTTAATTTAATTGGATAGAAAGAAAAAATGGACAAAGGGAATGATAAGCAGGAAGAGGCTGATGTTTTCATACATATTACAACTAGTCATTACCAAGGTTTGTACTAAATTTCAAATACCCTTACTGTAGTAATTTCTGAGAAATCTCTGACAGAAATTTATTTGGAGAGAAAGAAAAATGAACAAACAAAGAGAATGATAAGCATCAGAAAGCGGATTCTCTCTTACTCTGTGCAACTAGTCATACTTAATGTTTGTACCAAATTTCAAAATTCTAGCAGTAGTGGTTCCTGAGAAATCTTTGACAATAATTTAATTGGAGAGAAATTGGAGAGAAAGAAAAACTGAAAAACAAAGGGAATGATAAGCTGGAGCAGGCTGATTCTCTCTTACACGGTACAACTAGTCATACCCAACGTTTCTAACAAATTTCAGATACCCTTCCTGTAGAAGTTTTGAGATATCTTTACGGAAAATTAATTGGAGAGAAAGAAAAAATGGACAAATAAAGGGAATGATAAGAGCAGGAGGCTGATTCTCTCTTACACGGTACAACTAGTCATACTCAACGTTTGTACCAAATTTCAAAATTCTAGCTGCAGTGGTTCCTGAGAAATCTTTGACAAAAAATTTAATTGAAGAGATATTGGAGAGAAAGAAAAACTGGACAAAAAAAGGGAATGATAAGCTGGATCAGGCCGATTCTCTCTTACACGGTACAACTAGTCATATCCAATGTTTCTACCAAATTTCAGATACCCTTACTGTAGAAGTTTTTGAGATATCTTTGACAGAAAATTAATTGGAGAGAAAGAAAAAATGGACAAATAAAGGGAATGATAAGCAGCAGGAGGCTGATTCTCTCTTACATGGTACAACTAGTCATACTGAATGTTTGTACCAAATTTCAAAATCCTAGCTGTAGTGGTTCCTGAGAAATCTGTGACAGATAAAAATGTTAACAAACACACAAACATATTAACGGAAAAACCAAAAACTATATACCCCCTATATACTTCATACACCGGGGGTATAAATATAACATGCATGTACACTTAAAACACAAGGCATTTCTTTAACAGTGTCATTCTCACTGTGGTCAGTGGCAATTGGGAAAACTTTGTGTTGAGTTTTCTGGTTTAGCTCCATTTTCTGACAATGGGTAGACAGGTAAGATGCCACACTCCATTAAATTCTCGCTTAATCTTCCATCAAAACTTCTGTTGTAACCATCATTAAAATCTTCATGTCAAGAAGATTCTAATGAGGGGTCATGACATAAATTTAATGGAGAAATAAGAAAAATTATCCTATAATCACCATTAGATAATATCCTTTTCCCCCAATTCTGATTATGTGGACTGATTTTCCTATAAGCACCCTAAATGTTGAGGGCCCCTTAAACAATAACTGTACCCTTCCTAAAATCTGCAGTCCCTGCCCAACGGGGCCTTCAAAATAGATAGGCTGCCTGGTGCCTCTGCTGCAGAGATGCTAGTAGCTTTAGCAGGACCTGGGTATCATTTATCACAGGTTGGCTAAATATCCTACAAATTTAGAGGCATCTCAACATGACTGAAATATTGTTTACTGGGTCGTTAAACCACAACTCACTCACTCCTAAAACTCTTGGTAGTACCATTGGTTAAGGTGAACAGATATACTTTCAGGGGAAGCAACTCTGCCATTTTCATACTTTGAATCCCTTCTCATTATTGATCCAGTCTGGAAGTGCTACACCATCAAGGCAAGCAAATAGGAAGTCATGAAAATTGTTTCCCTTTGTAAAAATGGTGGAATGACATGGAGATGTATCCAAATACCTCCCAGTGGTAATTGATTCACATCCTGCTGGTGGTGGAATTTTACACACCAAAACCTGGGTTGCACTTAATACAGCCTTTCATTATCATCCTACAATTGTCTCCATCTGACTGAACTACTGTTGGTGGGATGTTAAGCTCAATCTCATTCACACATCCATCTTTGACTTTAAACACACTGACTTTACAATCTGGTTGGGTGACAAAAACTACATCTGGAATGATTAACAGTGGAGACCCTGATGATACTGCTCCTTCCTTTTGGTGCAGTCTGCTCTGGCTCTCATTAATACAGTGCTACTACAGCTGACTTTCGATATCTCAAAGTTGAAGTTGATCTCAAACTTCTGATATCTCAAAATAAATTTTATGCTCCCCCAAAATTTACTTTGAGATACCAGTAGTTTGAGACAAAGGGGTTAAAATGTAAAGAAAAATAGGAAATTAGTCCAAAGTATATTCTTTGATATCAGATGGTTCTTTGAGATATCAGTGTTTGAGATAATGAGAGTCAATCGCCTTCTTATTTCCAGTCAATCTGTGTACATGTTGGTATATGGTTATATAGTGCTCTTTTAGACACAAACTCTCTTCTACATTTATAACAATGAAGCACCACTGTGTCCTTGACCTTTTCGTTATCATGACAACGCATGTGTTTCTTGTACAAATTTTCATGCTTGAACACTTGACAACACTGATCACATTGTTTTGGCTGATCTTTTTTCTGCTTTTGTAAATTTCTCTTCTTTTGAACTGCTTTTGTCAAAAATTGAAGGTCAAGATTAAGTAAACTAAAATCTTTTGGCCGTGTTCTGCTGCTCCAGCTTTTCCGCCTGCCTGTAAGGTATGAGAGTTGTACCTTCGTATTTGACTTACTGAGTGCTGAAGAAAAATATAAAGATCTACTTTACAAAGACAAGATCAGTAATTCTATCTGCAATAATCAGAACTTTCCTAGCAGGCCTCATTAGCCTACTGGGTATAAGCCCTGACTTTAAAACATCAGGGTCTGGTTGTTCAAAGCGATGTTAGCTTAACAAAGTCATTAGTCAGTGATTCAATAAGTCTTCTAGTACTTATAAAATCCAGTGTGCTCATTTTTGCTGAAAAAATGAGAGAAGCTTTTCACATTTTTTTCGGCAAACAATGGCAGTGTTTTTGCATAAAATACGTTTGAAAATTTAACATCTAGTTAGTTATCAACTTTGTTAGTTTTGAACAACCTGGCCCAGGTCTCTCACTGCTAAGGGTTCGAGTCTAGCTCATAGCACAAGTGAGACAGCCATGTTCTGCTTGAGGAAGGTCAGGTGGTTTTCCCTGTGAGCTCCCATTTTCATCCAACTCTGCTTAACAACTGGCTCGATATAAGTAAAATATTCTTCATCTTTAAAAGTCCGTAAAACACATATCAAAAAAAATATATCAAAAGTACAACCCTGCTAATTCTAAAAATAGTCAATTTTGTATATTTTAAAAACTAATTTTGCCACACTGTAAAACTGGTGTTATCTTAATACCATAATTATCATAAATATAGAGAAGTACCAAGCAAACAGTGCAAACCCTGATCAAAGCATGTGCATCTTATCTGAATCATAAACAGAAAATTATCCAGGGATATCAAAATTTCACAGCATAGTTTGTGATGGAAAAAAAGGCATGTGGGTCCATTTTAAGGGGAAGAAACTTGGTGATTTTCATTTTTGTCTATCTTCTGAGTTGGAGTCACCTCTTTAACAAAAGAATTAGTTCCAAAAGAGGCATGTTTCAATAAGAAAACGCATTCTTGACATGAATAACAGCGACGTCATATGATAAAAAGAGATTCAGCTTTTGTGACTTCCTGTTTACTTTCCTGGATGCCAGGAAAGTAAACGTGAAGTCACAAAAGCTGAAACTCTTTTTATCATATGACGTCGCTATTATTCAGTGGATAACATCGTGTCATAAATATCGTATGACCACACATGTAATAAGACTTAGGCGCATACATGTAACGTCATTGACAATGTCTGTGTCAAGAATGCGTTTTCTTATTGAAATAATGTTCAGTCTGAAGACATTAAAATCCCAACTTACAGGATTATATGATAAACAGAATCTTACACAAGTGGTCATTTCATATGAAATTTATGAAACCCGCCAAAGGCTTGTTTCATAAATTTCATATGAAATGACCATTCATGTAAGATCCTCTATATAAAAATGATGGGGAAACATGAAAGTGCATGCATTCACCTTAAAAGAGTTATCTAGAATTAACATGCACAAAATCTTAACTAAAGTTCTACTTTACCAGTATGTCTTTTCTGCTGACTTTTTCTCCTCTGCTTGGTCTTACCAGTTCCCTTCCTCACCATTCGGACAACTTTTGTAACAGGGCTTAATACTGTTTCTGAGATATCTGGAAGATGTGGTCTCCCACTGTCATGTGACTGCATTGTTCTGTCTGATTGGCCAGGATCTGAAGGGTGGAGTTTGTGACTATCATGTGACCTCAGGGATCTGTCTGATTGGTCAGAAAAAAAAGGTACGGGCTCATCTGGTTCCCATTCTGGTTCCCCTTCTGGTTCCCCTTCATCACTCTCAGTGCAGCTATCACTGTCACTCTTCTCTGACTCAGAGGCAGCTACAGGACAACTACTGATACATTCACTCTCTGCAAAGTAATGTGCAAGTCCACAGAGTATAAACCAGTCCGCCAATTTTCGCTTCCTGCAGAGACTGTCCATCATATTTGGCTTCCACCAAGACTGTCCGCGATCTCTTGCTTCCTGCTGAGACTTCTGTACAAGATAAATGGCTTCCTGCAGAGACTATCCATGTGATTCTGCTTCCTGCCGCGGCTCTCGGCAGGAAGCAGACAGGAAGCAGAGTCATGCGGACAGTCTTGGCAGGAAGCCAATTTTCCAGGACAATAGTCCCTGCAAGAAGCAAGAGATTGCTGAGAGTCTCGGCGGAAGCCAAATATGATGGACAGTTCTGGCAGAAAGCAAAAATTGGCAGACTGGTTTATACCCTGTGAAGTCATAAACTATAGAATGCAATCTGTTAGATATTCTGGGCCCAGTTGTACAAAGCATTAATAGCTTTACGAAGTTGTTAACCAAGGACTCGTTAAGTTTTCCAGTACACATAAAATCAAGTGTGCTAATAATATCTGCTGACAAGCTGTTAAGAACTTGCAGTGCAAAAGCTCCTCGCAGATTTTCAGCAAAAAAATGGCAGTGTTTTTGCATACAGTACTATTGAAATTTTGAAGTCTTGTTATCAAACACCGTCGTTAGTTTTGAACACCTGGGCCCTAATGTTTGTTTAAGAGACAGCTGATCAAGTTGAGTGCAACTCTTACAAAATATCTTCCAGGCCAATGTAAACAGATTTAAATTTGCTTATTCAATGCTGTTATGCAAGAAACAATGTATTTATAATACTAGAATGCAGTTCTTGTAATTTGTGTGTGTATTTTTTGTGTTGTTTATTTTGTTGTTGTTGTTTTTTAATGTCACATAATACTCGAAAGAGGGTGCTGCAGTATGAAGAGATAGATAGACAGATGTCAAACTGGACTGAGTACATCACATACTGTATTTCTTCAGTCATAAAATGGTCCTGGTTTGGTTTTCAACAGGCAAATAAAATGGCTTTTAAACATTTCTCTGAACTTTTCCCAAGCATTTTTCAAAGGTTTACACATATTATTAATAACTATAAATCTTGATTTATATATAAAATACTGAACAGTCTGGTACATAACCTTTAAAAGTTAAAACAATATAACTTGAAGCAGTTATAAAGTACCCTTTTTACCACTAATTTCATAGTGAGGCTGTAGAAAATAACTTATTTAGGCTACGTCTGAAATTAGTTAGGCCAAGGTCAGATTTGCAATCCCCTAAAAAATAACAGTTTTAAGCTAAAAAATACTTAATTTCCTGATCTTCAAGGGCCTTGCTTACCAATTTCTACACGATGCGTACACACTTTTATTGCTTAATCAATGAAAATTACACACCTGTCCATAAAAATTATGATAACTCCAGAATATGAAGGTGAAAAAAAACACTTTAACTTAGACAGGTTACTTTTGCTATAGTCCCAAAAAAATTATAACTGCTTCAAGTTATACTTTTGTAACTTTTAAACTTTAATTAAAGGTTATGTACCTGACTGGTGAAAAGGAAACATTTAGATATTTGGAACAGGGCTGCATCTCAGTGCTATAAAGAGATAAAAGAACATCTCAAAGGGTATATTCAGTGCTCCAGATAAAACGGGGTAACAGAGATAATTACGGGATAATCATCCATAATTCTCCATAAAAACACATTTGTGACCCATCATTAGAACTGTCTCGTTGAGACGGTTCTAATGAGATGTCACAACATATGTTTTTGTTGAGAAATAAGAAAAATTATCTTCAAATTATCGTCAATACCCCCTCTTAACTGGAGCTCTGAATTATTGCTTCACCCAGAGCTCCTGATACAGTGGGGTTTTGAGGATAATTCTGACATCATTGAGCCACAACACGAGAAAACCAACAAAGTGGTTGTGTGTCCAACGCAGACACAGATCAGCCTCGGCATCTGCCCAGTCTGATCAGAGTCTTCACTGTCCACATGGAGGTAGCTAAGACCCTTAGCTACTCTTTATGCGCTAAGCAAAGAGCCTGATCAGACAGAGCAGATACCGAGGCTGTTCTGAGTCTGCATGGGGTACACAACCACTTCGTTGGTTTTCTCGTGTCATGACTCAATTTAGCTTATTTAATAATGAAAACATACATTGTGACCACTCATTAGAACAATCTTAATGAGATGATTTTAATGACGGGTCACAATGCTTGTTATTATGCAGAAAAATGGAAAATCATCCCTATATTATCCCCATTACCCAGTCTTACCGGGAGCAGTCTTTACCTCTACAATACTGTAAAAAGTCCCATTCAATCTGCGGCTTTTCTTCCATATACTCGTCCCCTTTTGTGGACCCAATATGGCCGACCCAGCCATTGTTCACATTTACTGTCACTATGAAACATTCTTCGCCAACCTCTGTTAGTCTCTTACACTGAAAATATTAATATGCATTTTAATACTTTCTTTCTTTGATTGATTGATTTGTTGCTTTACATCCACGGTAAACAGCTATGGTCATGTTGGGACTGTCAGTTAACCTAACCACACTATTCCTGGGCAGGTTTAGACTTTAGACCTCTGTTTAGACTTTAGACCTCCTAAGTGGTTAACCAGTACTAAGTGCACATATTTTCTCAAGTAACTGTCAACTGCCCTTCTTGAATCAGCGGAAGGAGAAACGAAAGTATGTGGCCAGACCAGGTAGCAAGTCCAGGACCTCTGACATAAGTCAGATGCCCTACCAACTGGGCTTACTTTTTCTCAAAAATCTGAAATACTGGAACAAACAGGGTTCGAGGCTATAAAACTTGAGAATAATCTCAAACTCAAAATAAAGCACACTGATTGGCTGCTTCCGAGCATGCATGTGCTCGGAAGCAGCCAATCAGTGTGCTTTATTTTGATCTTGAGAATGTACTCAAGTTTTATAACCTCTGGGCCTGGCCTAGCAGACAGAGAGAACTTTTATATGTAGGAATGTGGGATCCACCCATGTTCAATCAAAATGAATTTTATTCAGTCTAGTAGACCAGGAAACTTGTACCCAGTATGCCCTGAGCTGGAAAAAGTGGTATCAGGATAGTTGCAACTATCAGTGACGGCAGCGGTGGTGGTGGCATCTGCCCGATCAAATTGGTAAAACTGCACATCTACACACAAAACACAACCCAAATCGAGGTAATTAGCCAGTTATGGTTTCATACCCAGGGACTGTGATCTTGCAAAACAAGCACCACTGGACAAACAAATCAATCCCTTTATATTGCAATATTTTCATTGTATTTTGTCATTTCTTTACCAGTGACTTCAATTATTTACCAGTGACTTCAGAGAATTTTTTATATCCCATCTCAGCGCTGATTTTGATGCCTTCACACACTCATTCCAAGTCTGCGTAGACCAAGGGAGAGAATTAAACTTCGGAAGGGTAGCTGCCCCCGACATCTAGAAGAAAAATTAAAGAAACATGTACTTCAAGCAAGAGATACAGTTCTACTTTTCTTAAGTGAATAAGCATACTTTCAGGGGAAGCAACTCTGCTATTTTTATTTGTGCTTCTCTTCTCAAAAATGGTCAACTCTTAAAGGAAAGAATTTGCTCCTATAGGAGCAAATTCTTTCCTTGAGGAGTAAGCCCTCTCTGAAAGTGCTTCATTGTAGTGTTGGGAATCAGCCAAACTTTTGTAGTCGATCATCACTTCCGCTGAAATGATCGATCATTGAATAATAGTCAGCTAAAAATTGAGTAATAACAACTGTATTCTTTCACCTTTCCAACATCTTAAAATGGTCTGTTTTGGGGAATACTTTAGCTCAAAAGTCTTTATAGCAAATCTGTAAAAGTTCAGGGTGTACAGAAACAATTTAGTATTATATTGTTTATTCATCAGTCTACAAAACAAGCATGTTACTTAGAATAGTATCTAAATCAACTGTAGGAAAATTGTAGGCTATCATCAGTCCTGACAGTAAAAACAACTGATTTTTGACTATAGTCAATCATTGGCACAACACTACTTCATTGTCCAGGGAAGCAAACGGGAAGACAGATGTCTCCCTTCATAAGAGTTGTCTCCCTTCGTAAAATGGTGGTTAAAAAATAAATTAGAAATTATCCATAAACCATAAAAATGAAAGACATTTTCTCAGTTGCCTCTCATAACTACAGAATGCAAGACTGGAGAGAGTAAAGATTTTACAAAGGATGGTAAAAAAATACCGTAACTCATCCCATTAGAAAGAAGCTGGAAGTGCAATTACCTTACAAACATAGTCACCAGACTGTTAAGCTATCCTATAAACAGCCGTTTTCGGAAAGTATAGGTTGTCTAATGACTAAAATGAGTCTAGGAAATCGACAAGATGACAAATGTCACACAACTCATTTATACTTGATAGTCCCTGTTTTTAATTAACAACAAGAAGCTGTGATATCGCCGGTGTTTAATTGTTAAGTCTTGTAAACATATTTGAGCCGCAACACGAGAAAACCAACAAAATGGTTGTGTGCACAGCACAGACTCAGATCAGCCCGGGCATCTGACCAGTCTGATGAGAGTCTTTGCATTGTGCTAAAGGGTAGCTAAGGGTCCAAGCTATCTTCATGCAGTCAGTGAAGACTGATCAGACTGGGCAGATGCCCCGACTGATCTGAGTCTGCCCTGGGGTGCAAAACCACTTTGTTGGTTTTCTTGTGTCGTGGCTCATTTCCAGATATTTTTTGAATGCCTGTGACGTACATGTGTGAAACCAAACTCTTATCCAATCATGATTGGCATATAAAAAAACTTATTTCCTCCTTCCTGGTGAATGATTGTCCTTGGACGTATCACCAGTAAACAATTCTGATTCTGATTTAGAAGTGTATGTTTTCATACGCCATTGAACTTCTACATCTACCAATCAAGTCTCAAGAGTTTGCAGCATATTATTGCTAAAAAGTCTTCTAGACAGACCCGACCAGTATGCGGACACTTTTAAGGGTGTTTTACCTAATGTTTAAGATTCCAACGTGTTCCAGACTACCAGATGGGCATGCAATTTAGGAAAATCCTTGTGCTAAATATAGACAAAAGGAACACGTGATAAAAATTATCTGCGCATGCGCAAAGTAACGCTATTTAGGTCACGCTATTTGCTGTATCAAACTGGCTTATCATACCAGTACGCGGACACCTTTGAACCTGAGTAAACTAAGATAACATTTATACGCTGCAATACTAAATTAAATTATTGATACACGTAGTTACTAAAAAGTTATTAACATCGTAAAAGGTTGCTCTTATTTCATATTGACACATGGCTGTTTACTTTGCCTGTTTGTGCGTTTGACAAACTGAAGCATCGATCGTGATACCGGTATGCATCAGCCCTGCAAATTGATTGATTGATTGATTGATTTTTATTCGGTAAAAACAACATACATGTACAACAATAATGCAACAATTACATAAAATATGATTGAAATTTAAATGTTTAAAAGATATATGAATAGATTTAAATTAAACAAAAAAATGCACTTTGTAAAAATATTTTTTAGAAAATAATATATATGTGTATAACTATCTGTAAAATAGGAAAATAAGTATTTACTGATTTTTATGATTTAAAATATTTAAAGTCATATCACATTTCTGGATTTTCGTTATCACAGCTCTGTTGATAATCACAGTTCATAAGGAAATGACTAGAGTTACATATAAAAATTTAAATTTTGGTGACTTCAAACATAATTGAAAATAACTTTCACCACACACATTCGCGGACCATGGGAAAAATCCAGTGAGTCGTCATAGACAGTACTTACTCATCCATGGATCTGGCACCGAAGTGTTACCGTCAGTGAGGCTTCTCCACGAGCCACCCCCATCTCTCGAGGAACAGTGCTCCCAGAGCAGATGGTGGACCATGAATGTGAATGGTGAAAATCAAAGTCAATATCTGAAATGCCATCAACGGTGAATTTGGGGGCCAAAACCGAAAGGAAACTATGTACGAGCCCTAAGATAAAATACAGCTTGAAACTAAGTACCGACAGTATGTATGTTGAAGAAACCTAGGATAACCCATGAAAGCCCGTAGGCTTATTTCCAATGGGGTCCTAATTGGTTAATTCGTAAATGTGTTGTGTAAGTGTAAACATGAATGACAAAACGAATAAAGAAATGGTGCCTTGAAAAAATACCACTAAGTCAGTTGAATCTAAAAAGTATCTTAGAGTTTATTTGACACCAAACACAAAAGTGTCCGCGTACTGGTAGTGTCCGCGTACTGGTCGGGTCTGTCTATTGTTTGCTTAACACATATCATATGGATAAATTCCATCCCATTATGGCAGGATAAGTTCCGATAAGTTAATAAAAACAGAAATCAGTTATTACCTGTGAACGGTGATTGCTTTTTCTTTTACCTGCACAATAAATACGGCAGCTGACTCTGATCGTATGAAATAACTGCAACTGCAGTCTCGGCTTTGCGGTCATGCTAAATACCGCAACGTATCGCTAGGTGGCACGACCACAAGGTTGCACATAGTTAAGGGTAAAATAAATATCATAAGCTTGTCAGAAAGGATACAAAATAAGACAGCTATTTGAAATTATGCAAAATATTCATATTAACACATTATGTTACACCATTAGCTACAGATTTCTTTCTTTCTTTCTTTCTATCGATACTGTCCTCGGTCAACTTTGACCATGATGACAGGTTTTTGGTGTGGCGCATAAGTTGTCACAAAATAAATAAATAAATAAATAAATAAATAATGAATTTGTGACATAGCCACCAGCAGATTAAAACTATTTACAAGAAGTCCTCAGGGGCAGGCATTCCATGCCTAACCCCTGCTCTACCCTAGGATATTAAATTTTGGCCTTAAACCCATCAACTGTCTCCGAAGAGACAGCTTCGGTTGTAAGGCCATTCCAAGTTGCAATTGTCCTGGGGAAAAAAGAATTCTTAAAACCATCCGTGTAAGCGTTTGGACGGTGGTACTGGAATGGGTGGGACCTAGTTCTCCTGCTCCCTTCACCGACCTCAGATAGGTACTTATTCTTATCTACAATGGCCAGATTATTATGAATTTTGTAGAATAGAGACAGAGAAGCCTGCTGTCGTCTTTCCTGCAGGTCTGGCCATTGGAGTTCTTCTAACATTTCTCCCACATGGCTTTGATTGCGCCAGCGCCTACAGGTCCAACGGGCAGCAGTCCTCTGTACTTTTTCTATTCTGTTAATATCAACTTGGTGATGGGGCATCCAAACTGGCGCTGCATATTCTAATTTGGGCCGGACCAGAGTTTTATATGCAGCAGCCTTGATTTCCTTCGATGCAAAAGTCAGGTTTCTACGAAGGAAACCCAAAGTCTTAGTAGCCTTACTGGTAATTTCATTAATGTGCTGACCCCACTCGAGGTCATCCGTAATTTCAACTCCTAAATATTTGGCTGACGATACATTCTCTAGGACTTGGTTATGCAATGTATAACCATGGATTATTTGCTTTGGAGGGGGATGCCTAGTCACCCTCATAGAGTGACATTTGGCAACATTAAATTTCATGAGCCATGCCTCTTCCCAAAGTGCCAATTTATCTAAATCATCTTGGAGTATCTGTTGGTCTTCGGACCGTCTAATATTTCTATAGAGTACACAGTCATCAGCAAAAAGGCGGACTGTGGAGCTTATGTTGTCTGGCAGGTCATTAATAAAGATTAAGAACAGGATGGGCCCTAAAACAGAACCCTGGGGGACGCCAGACAACACGGGGAGAGGGTCTGAACAGACACCATCCAGAACAACTTTTTGTGTCCTTCCAGAAAGCCAGGCAGAGATCCACCGGAGGATATCATTTCGGATACCATAATACTCCAGTTTATAAATCAATCGTCTATGGGGGACCTTATCAAAAGCCTTGGCAAAGTCCATAATAATGAGGTCTGTTTGTTTGTGACCTTTATTATTGGCTCTGTCTAGGTTTGCCTGCAAATCATGAATGAACTGGACCAGTTGAGTCTCGCATGACCTACCACTTCTGAAGCCATGCTGAGACTCAACTAAAATCTTATGGTCCGATAGATGTTGCATGATTTTGCTCACGAGAATGTGCTCAAGAGATAAGTTCGGATTTGGTAAGAATTCTTGGATAATTGACCGTCATAAGTAGTTAGGACTGTCACTTTGGCCACGGATTTTCCCATGTATTTTTACATAGTCTGTTGGCCTGAAAAAAAACTTTAAGTCCATACGGTCGCCTAGTGTAAAAATACATGGCCGTAGCCAAAGATGACAATCCACGAGTTAACTTCCTCGGGCTAGTGAGCGGCTGTTAGGTCCTTTTAAAAAGCCCTATTAGTCAAGTTCTTATGCTCTCGGAGCTGTTCTTATGACGATTTCAGCGCCATTTTCCTATAAGAATAGTTGTGGGATCATACCCGCAACTTTGCGGGACGTTGTAGAAAGTTCATAGGATCTGCAGGATCCCACAAGAATACTTTGCGGGATCACGCGACGTCTTTGGCCAGTTGTGACTTTATGTTATAGGAAGTCTGTAGGAACTGTAGGGGCATACAAGAAAACTTGCGGGATCACACGACGTCTTTGGCCAGTTGTGGCGTTATATTAGAATGTTTTTGACCTCACATATCTAGCCGAATAAACAAGACGTTTAGTCCCATAGAAGCCGCGCTTATCGTATTTTCAAGGGAAATACCGTATTTAATATTTGTATAGTATTGAAATTATGTTAATAAAGATACGAAGCAGATGTTTATTTGTTTCTTCAGTTAGTCATGAGGATTTTGTGTAGAACATTACAACTCGTATGTAGTTTCCACACGTCCACATGTACACATTCGACAAATTCGCTTAGTCTCTGCTAATGAGTATATTGTGTTGAACAATCCACATTAGCCTGGCTCCCAGGCTAAATGGTTATCTGTATTCAAATGGTACAAGACGTTTAAGTCTTACTGTGGCTCTTTTTATTCTGATGGCCAACCATTTAGTTGTGTTTCTCAGATAACTCTACAATAATATTGTGTAAAATTTATTCCTGACGGAGTTGTTTCTCTTCTTGGCTTGTAATATATAAAACATAACGACTTGAGACAGCCTGCTAATTCCACATATCCACACTGAAATTGTGGAGTTTATGTGGATTTGATGTGGATGTTTTGTGGATGATGTGGATCCACAATGTGGAGTTTGTGTTGAACATCCACATATCCACACTGAAATTGTGGAGTTTATGTGGATTTGATGTGGATGTTTAGTGGCCAAAGTGACAGTCCTTACTACTGTCATATCTATTCTTGGCCCAAATGTGTCTTCTGAATGACACTACATTTTATAGGTTACAATGATTGAATAGTTCTGCCTCTGTCATCAGTGGTATAAATTCATGAAATATTTGAGACGCGACACGACAAAACCAACGACGTGGGTGTACGCCCAGCGCAGACTCAGATCAGCGTGGGCATCCACCCAGTCTGATCAGACTCTTCATTAAGTACCCAAAGGGTAGCTGAGGGTCTAAGCTACCTCCATGCGACAGCGAAGACTGATCAGACTGGGCGGATGCCCAGACTGATCTGAGTCTGCGCTGGCCGCACAACCACATGGGTGGTTTTGTCGTGTCGCGGCTCATTTTGTTTTGAGGTATCGCTGCAGGCTTCTCGCTATAGTTTCCCCATTGTACATGACCATGATAAGCCGACTTTAAACAAATGAAAGAGCCTTGAATTTTACATGAAAATCTGTTAGAAATATGAAAGGGTCATTTTAGTTGGCAACTAAAATGACATATTTTCGATGTCGCGAATAAATGGTATAAATACAATGTACAGACGTGGGGTCCCGCCTTCGTTGTACCGCTTTCGTTCATGTTGCATTGCTTGACGGGGAACCAGAAAAAGAGAGATTTGCCATTTTTCAAAAACATGTTCCCCTACTTTTTGCCAGTTATAAGATTCAATATTATGGTCCACATTAAATCGGTAAACGTCAAGGTTGAACCGCTGAGACGAAGAAGAGCATAACATAACTCACAATATTCAAGATACTTGTAATATTCTGACGCCTTCAAGCACTCCCATATCTCTCTCTCTCACACACACACACACACACACACACACACACACACACACACACACATCGATCTCTCTCTCTCTCTCCTCAGAACGTTCTGCCAGCTTATGTTTTCACAACAGAGATCGCAGAACAGTTTAAAGCGCTAATTTAACTAGATAGATACTTAGATGTTTTTCGTCACTGGTAGCTTGGTAGGACATTTGAGACTTTAATATTGACCATTTGGGTTATCTATTTACTACATCCTTACCTGGTATCGCATTGTGCTATCTTATGGAACTTTGCGGTATTCTGGTTCGACCTGTACATCGGGCATCCTCGCCGATGTTTAATTCAGGATACGGAACTAGTCGAAGTGTTACGATTGACGATGTGCACAAGACATTCTGGTACCAGTTGTTCAAAGCATCGTTAGCTTAACAAATTGCGTTAAGTATTTTAGTACGCATAAAATCAGGAGGGCTCATATTAGCCGAAAAAAAAAATGTAAAGAACTTTTGCATATCCAGTATGGCAGTAAACACGCTGGAAGCATCCAATTTGACGTAAAACGACTAGACAAAGGTGTACCTCTGTCGTGATAGCTAATGTATTTGGAACAAACAGAATTATTGCAATTTTAAAAGCATAAAAGAAACAGAAAAGTTGACTATTTAAGTGTAAGATCAATGTTTTTCTTTCCTGGTATTTTCACTCGTTGCTTCGACACTCGTGAAAATGCTGCTTTTGGTGTGCTCATTCGGTGAAATAAAAATCGATCTAGCACTGAAAAACGGGACATTCCTCTTTGCACAAAAATGAAGGCTCTAGCTATACTTCAGCGATTTGCAGAAACATTGCAGACCCAGATCAGACGCCGCGTTTTACGACGTCTGATCTGGGTCTGCAATGTTAGTATATGACAATTGCGTAGTTATCCTTGGAAGAAAAAAAAATGACAAAAATAACTAAAGAAGACCCCTTAATTGACAAATACTCATGAGAAGATTCCACTGGGCATAAATGGATAATGTAATTGTTTTTTATTTCATTTATTTATTTATTTTATTTGTGATAAAATATTATCACTTTTATATACTCGAGAAGAAAACTGCCATTGTTTAAATCTTGGAATGGAATGGGTTGAAATGGAATAGAACGGATGAAATTACCAACATTCCATTGGCTACAATTCGCTTCCAGAGCCTGAGATGGTACTCTTACAGGAAAGAATATGCTCCCTCAATGGGAGCAAATTCTTTCCTTTCAGAGTTACAAGCCGAGTTCCTTCTCAAATCAATGTCGTGAAGTCCAATCCGTTCCAGTCTATTCAATAATTCTATTCTATTCCATCCCACTCCACTCCACTCCATTCCATTCCATTCCATTCCATTCCATGTATTAAACAATGCCAACATTATTTAGACTCACCTCAGACTGCCCTCCTTTTTTCCCGCGTTTTTTATCAGCAGCTCTATTGAGTTTTTGGTCTGTAGCTTTCTTTCCAGATTTAGAAGTCTTAACACAAGTAACATGACTTGGGATATCAGACCGCCTTTTCCCGCGTTTCTTACAAGCACTTCTGTTGAGTTTTTGGTCAGTAGCTTTCTCAACATGACTTGTGATATCAGACCGCCTTCGTTTTTTCCCGCGTTTTTTATAAGCACCTCTAATGAGTTTTTGATCTTCAGCTTTCTTTTCAGATTTAGAAGGCTCAACATGAATTGGGATATCGGGCACTGCGTTATTTTTCAGTTTTGGTCGTGCATTTGCGTACCCGTACTGTGCTAATATCAATGGATCTCTTTCATACTGACCACCACTAAAATGTTTTGAACACAACGTGCTAAATGTCGTAGCTTCCGTAAAGTCTGCACGTTTGCAGTAATTAACCCATTGTTTCCTCCTTGGTTCGTCTTTAGGGAACTGAAAAAAGTGTATACCACATCCTTTGTACAGTTTACTCTTGCAACCAAATGCAACACAATACACCATTGTTTAAAATTTTATTCTTATTCCCAATTTAACACTAGTTCGCAGATACAGAAGAAAAGCCAATCAAACACAGATGTTTTGTAGAATACCTTGTAAAATCATATAAACGCACTAACCTGTCTAGCATGACGTCACTCACTGATAAGCTTCCAAGGTCTGCGAGAGTATCCTGTTAAAATTCTAAATATTTGCATAGGTCTGAGCAGACAGTGCACATTCAGATCAGGCTGCTATGACTGCATTCTTAACGCATTACTACTTAAGTAAAAAAAAAACAATTCTATCTTTAGGACAGCTTCAATAATTCTAGGTGTTCTAATTATTGGAGTTTTACGGTACTGAGTTTACACAGAAGTGCAGATTTTATCTAAAGCATACTGCATATGCTGGGAAATTCTGCCCGCTCTGGAATCTGTAGAAGACTCCGTGTATAGTCTGTTTCTTATATTGGCTTAAAAAAAGACTCTTTGTATAGTCTGTTTCTTAAACAGGGTAAGAAAAATATACCGAAGTTATTCGGTTATATTTACATTCTTGGTGCATTTGCTGAAAAACCCTATAGTAAACCATTGGAATGTAATGTAGTTTACATTCCAATAATTGCATTGAGGCACGCGACGTCAGTGACGTCTATATAAACAATGGCTCTCTACAAACTGATTGGACGTCAGCAACGTCATGACGCCATGCATGCCGTCCTGCTATTAGCAGAAAAAACTGCATGTACATGTTTTACTGCTTCAATTTTAGCGCTTATATAAGATTTTTCATGAAAGATTTGATTGATAAGCAATGAACTTAATTTTTCTGATGTTTATCGAAGTGTAAACTACATTGGGTCACTTGCAAAGATTACATGAACTCCTTCGGGGTTCATTCACTTTGCACGTGACCCAATGTAGTTTACACTTCGATAAACCTCAGAAAAATGAAATTCATTCCTTAAGTAAACTACATTGGGTCGCTAGCAAAGGTTACATGAACCCCGTCGGTGTTCAGTCACTTTGCACGCGACCCAATGTAGTTTACACTTCGATAAAACTCAGAAAAATGAAATTCATTCCTTAAATACGACGGGAGTTTATCCTTCCAAAATTACCATAAATGAGCCACGACACGACAAAACCAACAATGTGGTTGTGCGCAAAGCACAGACTCAGATCAGCATTGGCATCCTCCAAGTCTGATCAGAGTCTTCGCTTTGCGCTCAGATGGTAGCTAAGGGTCTAAGCTACCTCCGTGCGGACAGCGAAGACTCTGATCAGACTGGGCGGATGCCCAGGCTGATCTGAGTCTGTACTGGGCGCACAACCACTTTATTGGTTTTGTCGTGTCGCGGCTCAAATTTGAAACGAGTCTTATGTAATTCAGCTATAAAATGGGGTTTTCACCGTCAAAACAATCACAAAGATCTAGATCCATCTTACAAGACGGATCGACACCTTTCCCAGCGGCCACATGACGTCAAAATGACAATGAAAATAATTTAAGAAATGCAAACGATATACAAACCGTTGACTCTAGAACTGCCTTATGTTACAACTCTTTTTTGCCTTCGGTAATAAGAGATTGGAATAGTCTTCCTTATATTAACAGAAGTGCAGATTCTTTATGTTCTTTCAAACGACAAATAAATCAAGATATAAAGGTAATCCCAAGATATTACTATTCTGGAACTAGATGGAACCAAATCATACACACACGCCTTGGGACAGGATGCTGTTCTTTAAACTACGATCTATTTCTAAAGAATATTTTGGATAACCCTCTCTGTAGATGTAATTCTGGCTCCATTGAAAATGCTCAGCATTTCTTCTTAAATTGTCGCTTATATCGCGAACAACGAATCGAACTATACCAGATTGTCTCTCAGTTTTGTAATATTACTTTGGATGTACTTTTGTGCGGTGACGAATCGCTTTCGTATGACACAAATGTAATTGTATCTGAAGCTGTGCACAAGTACATCCAGTTTAGAAAGCGCTTTTAACTGTTTGTTTGTCTCAAATATTCATATAGAAATTAATCACGTGCAGATATGATAGTTTCTCAAGAAGGACTACTGGTAGATGGATGCGTGATGCCTCAGCCTATTATTCCCAATCCCTGCTCCAGAATATAGTTATGGTTATTTAACTCTTTTTTATGATATAATCAATATGTATTTTTCCTTTTTTTCTCTGATACTTGTATTAAAATACGAATTGAAACATGACATTATTATCCCTGCTCTCTTTCTCTTTTGATCTTCTTCTCATATATGCTATATTTTCTTCTTTTGTTTCTCGCATATATTTATTTTCTATCTTTTTCTTTATATCTTTCTAACGTACTTGTCTCCTTGTAGAAGATATATATTTCTGTCCTCTAGTTAAAGTATCTTTGCATATCTCATTTGTGTGTTTAGACGTTTGAATTTTTGTCTATAATTAATGAATATGTACTGTTGAACATTGATTTCTGCCATTTATATTTGTCATTTGACAAGGGTTAGGAGAGGAACTAAATAAACAATCGCTTCCGTTCTAATCCTATTTGTTTATATATATATAACAATATTGTTAATGCCATAAATGTTTGATTTTTTGAAATAAAATATGTTTAAACCAAAACAGAATCATATATGTTTTAATAATGTCAGTAAATTATAATAAACAAAGTTTCATTTACATGCTGCTTTCATACTGGGAATACAGTCGGCAGAAAATCATTACGTCCGCTAGGAGGCGTTGATCTGCAAAGCACGTAACCATATGATTGCAATATATGATAATAACATTCACGTTCAGGGGTAAACCCGAGCATTACTCGGATATTCCGTGGGCTACTCGAAGAAGATATCAAGGAATACCTAGTTACCTATCGGAATACCGCTCGGCCGATTCCGTGAATCAACGTCTGATTCACGGAACTGACCGAGCGGTGTTCCGAATGACGTAGGTATCTGGGTATGTAGCCCGAGTTTATCCGAATAAATATGCCGACCATGCACCAAATGCTGTCACAAGTATGTAACAGTGCAGTTGTGCTAGCTGGATATTATCATTTCTGTTAACTCTTTAAGCACCAGTGACGAAATTAGCAGAATTTGCAAACTGCGTAGATCCTGATGAGGCGGCTCATTATGAGCCGAGATCTACACTGTTTGCCCTCTAGTTTTTTAATTCTCTATATGAAATGTCTTAGACAAGGCACTTTTGAATTTTTGCAAACGTAAATTTTGTCGTCTGCTTTTTGGTGCTAAAAGAGTTAACTAAACACATATTCCTTCTGTTTTATTGCACTTCTGGCCTTCAGCACAGCACGTGTATGACGTGTACGGGCTATATTCGCAGCACTGTTCATCTGGCGGACACGGGTGACTGCCGCATGTTAATGGCTGCGGTGGAGGATAGTGTGGGTCATAACTACAATATGGCCCTTTACATTGTGTTCCCGGCAAGATGGCAGCTACAAGTAGGTCCAGTAGCGACGTCTGTTGCATCGGAGCGCCAACACTAAAAGGTCCTCGCCAGTTTGGAGAAAATACAGGACCAGAAACGTTAAAGTAAGGTGGACCATCTTTAAATGTGATATTGCATTCAGCTATGGGAGCTTTGTCACATATATTAAATAAAATGTTAGACTTGACTTGTATCATCAACCAACGCTGATAAAAATCTCGTCTAGATTTGTTAGGAATGACGTTCATTAAATACCGAAGATTTCGAACAAAAAATCCTTTGAACATTTTCTCATCGTCATTACATGTTGGCTCACAATATTCCACGAGAACTCCAGTGACATTATCCGACGAAAACCTAATAAGGGCTTCCGCCATCTTGTCTGCAAGCACGAGATAGCTGTTATTGTGGGTGTAGCTATACATTTCAACAAGAGCTCCAATCATGACGCCTGACAAATATGTTCGACCATAAACGTTGTCCAACGTGCAATTTAGATCCATGCCTTGAATGATCAAGTAGTTTGTGCTGTTAATGAAATTATTCAGCATAATGAAGTCATATATTTTATTTACTTTATCCAAAATAGCCTTGTCTCTTGTCATACGATATAGTCTGGCCGCTAGTTGTAACATTTCCACATTTGTAACAATTTGTTTCGTGTTAAACAAGTTATCAAAGTAGAATCCTCCATGGCACTTTCCGGAGAAGTCCCAGCCGGTCTGCCAACACCAGTTAAGAATGTCTATAGCGTCTTGTTGGAACTGGCTAGCTCCCATAACCTCCGCAATTTTTGCGAAACTTAGCCCATACCTGCAAAATTAACATCAGTCACCATGGTTTATATGTAAAATATTGCATGTGTTGTTAACGAAACCCATTTGTAGATAAATTCTTTGATTGTTTTCTGCCGTTTAAGTAAATCAAAGATGAATAAACCTTTCCCCTAAGGGAAACATTTTATCATTGCAGTCCAGACTTTGTGATATTTCATATGGTGCGCAACAAAGTAAGGCTTCGTACATTACACAATGTGCGTACACATTTATTATGCTTAAATACGTTTTTCTCCTGCAGATTTTCCAAAATAGAAAATCCAGCATCATATATCTATCAGGCATAACACTATGAAAGTTTTAATATTTATGCAAAAATCGTTTGCAACAAGGTTCCAATTTACAGTTACCATAAATTCGTCAAACTCGAATTTAGCTATTTTAAAATTAGTTGCAATCGGGCAGGATGTTAAATTCGTTGAAGGATTTACCATGCCATGTCATCAAAGGAGGGGTAAGGACCATAAGCTTCCAGGAGACTGTAGAGTGGTCTCTCAGAGCCAAGTATCACCTGGCGGTATCTTGTATGAGTATGATTTGTGTAGGCAATGAAGTTCACCATTGGTTCCAGTACAGCGCCATTCTGCCAGAATCCATCATACCCATTCCATATCTAACGAAAAAACATGTTTTGTTACCTAAAACCAGTAGTGTTTATTTCAACTGAAGTATACCTCACAACCCAATTAGGTCAACGAATAATAATCTATTTCTGAGACAACTACACCTATTCATAAGGAAAACTAATGCAGGTTGTGGTTTTCAAAGTTAAATGTATATTTCTCGATAATCATTATTTCTTACACCTAATTAAGTATCTTGAGCTTGAGCAAGCTGAACGTTCTCCATGTATACTCCTCGCCAAAAGTTTAGCTTATTTTTTAAAGTAAATATACCCGGATTAAAGTAAATATTCCCGGCTTATAATAAATCATAACAGTATAGTTCTAACTTTCAGTTTGAAGATAAATGCGTTTTGCCATTAACACCAATGCTTAATCATTACACAGACATCAAAAGTAAGCACTGCACAAAGCGAGCACGGAAATAAATGCCCCCAAAATTCACATGTTCGAGAAAAAATAAGGCTTTGTATTAATGTTTATGGTAGCGGTAATATTGTCTTCGCCAAAAATTTTAGCGTTACAAAATATTAGATTGGTGTAACAAAAAAGTAACTAATAGCGCGTCACAATGATATGTTTTTCCTCCTAAAATGTGTTTTCAGACAGGTACGTCTGTGCTCGGTTTGTGCAGTTGCAAATCAAAGTCAAATCTAACTTGCTCTTTTTACGATGATCAATCTTTCTTTTGTGATTTCCTGTCAGCTTCCCTGGACAAAAAGAAAAATCCTTCCAAAACCGGTCTCCTCATAAAGGAAAGAAGTTGTTCCTGGAGGAGCAATAATTTTACCTTTATGATTTGACTGCCTTTGAGAGGGGAGGCAAAATATGAAATGGTAGAATTGCTTCACATGAAAGTATACCCCTTAATGAAAGTATACCCTTTCACATTAAACATCATTTAAACGGCTGTTTTAAGACATGTACGTACCTCATAACTGAACAACCCTGCTATAGGGGACGGGAACCAGTTAGACTGATGGGCAAACTGAGCCTTACAAGCCCAGTATGCGGCTTCGTCATTTCCATACATGGCCATACTACATGTTGAATTGGCTGTATCGCCTGAAATGAATTAGGGGATAACTGTACTCAAAATTGTCATCTGGGGAGGGAAATCATCGGTTTTATGGTCGGAAATTTCGTTTTATGGCGACGCGCCACCGGAGCCGTAAAACGCAATATGCGACCATAAAACCGATGATTTACCTCCCCAAATGACAATTTTTTAATATAGTTATCACCATTCTAATGCACTTTTCCACATTTTCACCTTTCATAATGTACTAGTTTGTACCCATTTCAAGCGCTGTTAGCAGCGTAAAACCAAACGTCAGCCAATGAGAAGCGACGTTACTTAATGACGTCGGGTTCGCGACTGTATATATCAGAATATACTATCGCAAATTTTTGACGTTATCCAATCAAACGCCGCGTTATATTAGTAAAAGCATTAGAATGTACATTGTATAACCACGTACGTCATCGTGACGTTACATCGACGCCGATACAACGTCAATTCAAAGTTATGCCTACCAGGGGCGCACTTTCAATCGGACAAACACAGAAAGAGAGAAATAAAACTTACAGTGTAGATCTAGACTGGACGAATAATTGTGCTAAGGTGAATGGGTACGACTTTCATATTTTCCGCCTTTTTACGAAGGGAGACAACTTTTGTGATTGCCCTTAAAATATACCCATCCATCTTAAGCGTTTGTAAAGCTTGGCATTTACATTTGCATTGATTTCAAAGCTCTTTGGTAGATGGGGTAACCACACAGCGGTAAACAGGGCGCTGAGCTGTTGGCGGGTTGTCCCTTTTCACGAAATGGGTGTTTTGGGCTGTCAGAATCAATTCTGATTCTGACAGCCCAACACTCATTTCGTGAAAAGGGACCTTACTTAAAGTACACGCGCACCTTAATTTGCGCACCTAACGAAAAAGGACACCTTACTTAAGATGTGTGCGTGTATGGGTACAGATTGACAGAGAGCAACCGAATTGGCTTTTACATTTGCATCCCATTAAAATATGGGTAAGCTCTTAAAGCTAAGAATTTGCTTCTCTGATGGGGAGCAAATTCTTTCCTTAAGAGTTGATCCCATTTTGGATGGATGGATGGATGGATGGACGGATGGATGGATTGATGATTAGCGATTTTACATCCTTTTCAATAGTATTTCAGTCATATCGGGACGATAGAAGGGTGATAATGAAAGGCTGTTTGCAATGAAAGACCTCCGCCTCCAATGGGTCTCGATCCCGGGACTGCAATATCAGCAGACCAGCGCTCAATCTACTGAGCTACCGGGGCTTCTCCCCATTTTAGAAAAGCCACGTCAATCAAGGCACCAAAGTCATGAAAGTTGCCAACCCCCACTCCCTGTCCCATTCTCTTCCCCATCCCTTTGTAAATACAGCAGAAAAAATGGAGGTTTAGCCATACATCTTAAATCAGCAAGCACATCCGCTTATGCTGATTAATGTCATCACACCGCTCGTGACATAGCTTCCCTATGATCCATCGATTGTTTATGCGAACAGGGCAAGTTATGATCGGACAGCCCAAATGTATTCTTGATGGTGTTTTACTAAAATAAAATTGCTAAAACATACTTTTAGTATACTTCCAAGACCTCTCCAGATTTAGAGTTTGTTTTCCTACCACAACAGAAATCAGCAATAGACAATTATAAAATATCAGGCAAGCAAAGCCTAAAATAAAGACTTTGAAATCCATTTTGCACACCTCAAAAAAGTTACAAATGCAGCCTTTATAATCTCTTAACCTATTAATGCCCAGTGTCCTATAAATAGGACATAGGCAAACAGTGTAGACTCAGATCAGACGCCGCAAAACGCGGCGTCTGATTAGAGTCTACACTATTTGCAGAAGACAAATGGATATTTCTCCGTAAAATATCACAAAAATGATAAAAAATAAAACCAGGCACACCTCATTTGAAAAATGAGCTCATCCATTTTATAAGGCTAGAATCGTTTATTGTGCATTAATAGGTTAATTAAGTCACCTTTAATAGTAGTTTTGACTGATGGCTCGTGATGCAGGGTGCAACAAAAAGTATTCGGAGGGATCTTGATATTTCTGAATTTATCCCGTGTCCTAAAAATAATACGTTGAATAAAGCAGCAATAATGTAAGATAATAAATAGATTAATTAATTGATTAGTTTATCAATTTATAATTAATTACATGTAATTTATTTATTTATTTACAATTAATTAATTTATTAATTTATTTCTTTATTAATTTACAATTAAGTAATTTATTTATTTATTTATTTATTTACTTACTTATTTATTTATTTTATTAATTAAAGATGAAGGTTGGTCAAAGAAAGAAGAATCATGTCAAAAGCATGATCTTTTTAAAAGATGCATGGCTACATCTCCAGGCCAGATCCCAGTTTGCTCCCTGCACAGAGAGAGCAAAATCTCTCTTTTTAACCTATTTCATTCGGGATACCCCTTTAGGGGTATCAGGGCAAATAGTTTGGATCTCAGATCAGGTCAAACAAATGTGGGGCCCGATCTGAGATTCAAACTGTTTGCTGCCTAGACATTATTTCTACAAGAGTTAGACCAATTTTTTATTTTTGACGACAATTCCAGCAAATGACAAAAATACCTAGAACGCAATGGATTAAGTGTAGCACCCGTGTAAATAAGGATTTGCCTACCAGTGAAGCAAATAACCCAATGAAATTTCTCTAGCATAACAATAAATAAAATACACTTAAACCAATGTATCCAGTCAGGGAAAACCCTGTGTGGCATATGGACAGTGTACCTGTGAAGGTCAGTCTATATTAGTTGGGTCATTGTATGCGCTGGGCTCCAGGACAATGATTAGGCCAGTGCACTGCACATGCTCAATTTTCCTAAGATTTATGTAACAACCCATTTATGTGAGCGAATTAAGAGCGTATCAGTTAAATGATAAACTGATTACTGATAACCTTTATGTTCATGATAAAAAGATAGGATTTGTCCCCCATTACAGACCTAAAATGCTAGTCGTTGAGGAGATTTGCACATGTCCAGGTAATGCATAATTTGGTCAGAATTTGACCATCAATACAGCAATTATAGACTTTGCAAAGTTTTGTGGTGGATTGGTATACTTTTAGAAGCAACACTGTCTTCTTCAATTTTGCCCTACTATCAGCAAACAAATTTTCTCAAAGGTTTGATTTATGGTTTCAAGTTAGCAAAAAGTAGAGTTTACCCTTACTGAATTGCCGAAAAGCAGACGACAAAATTTACGCCTGCAAAATCTAAAAAGAAAATTCATCCAAGCTTCATCTTATTGAAAATTAAAAGTCTTGAAGACTAGAGGGCAAAAAGTGTAGATCTAGATTAGGCGGCTCATCAGGATCTCCGCTGTTTGCGAATTCAGCTATCTTCGTCTCCGGCGCTTTGCCGCTTTCGATGACTGTCCTTTCAGCAACCCCTCGATAATTCTCACTCAGAGAACAGTAACAAATGTTTCAGTGACAATTTTCAGCTTGACCGCTATACGTGGAACCTCACGTAGATCACTGGTAAGGGTCACCAGAGTATGACACACCCCTGTTTTATAAGCGTTGATATTTTAAAAGCACTGTAGACTTAAATAGAGACCTGCCTGAGCCTTTATGGTCTTGCTACCCAATACTTGTTTACTGTGTTCCGAACTGTCCTTTTCCACTTGGCTTTCACTGGAGGATTATTAAGGATCTCGAAACAATCCGGCAGTCCATACTTTATCATCAACTTCTTCACTGCCACGAACCAGCTATGGCGCTCTGTAGTTTTTGGTTTTTGTCTGTTGTCGTTTAGCAAGCTGCTTGTCCACTGCAGAATCAGACAACCGACAGACTGCCGAAAAAGTTGAGAGTTCGTTGATCTGTCGAATTAGGGCGATAACTTCTACTCCCAAAACATCTACTCCCATAACGTCTACTCCCAAAACGTATACTCCCATTTGATCTACTGTGCCAGAACGGCTACTCCAACTTGGTCTACTGGGCCAAAATGTCTAGTCTGGTTTGGTCTGCCCTGTAGTTTTAAAAAATAATTATCCCAAGCTATATTGATGCAAAAAGTCGTATGTTTGCTCCAATATCACAGACTATGTCATTGATATAAAGAAGAAATAGTAAGGGCCCAAGTACGGACCCCTGTGGGACTCCAGCTCGAATGTAAGTCCAATCAGAAGAAGCTCCAGGAAGGACAACTCGTTGTTGTCTATCAGTTAGATAACTCTTAAACCAGTCAAGAATTTTACCAGTGACTCCAGCTGACCTGAGTTTGTGAATAAGACCGGCATGCCAAACGCGGTCAAAGGCTTTAGAAATGTCACAAAAGACGACACGAACCTCTTTCCCAGAATCCAGTGCATAACAGAACGTGTTATACAGATACGTAAGTTGATTCACTGTTGAGTCACCTGGTATAAAACCAGACTGTAGTGGAGTAAGAATATGATTGTCATGTAGGTGGTTATATAAATGTCTGAAGACAAGTCTCTCAAAAACCTTATCTTCTGAGTTAAGCAATGTTATTGGACGGTAGTTGCTAGGGAGAGACGGGTCATCCTTTTTGAAGACTGAACAGACATTTCCCATTTTATATGAAGAAGGGACTATACCAGTTCTTAGTGATAGGTTATAGAGGGAGCACAGCGGCTCAGAAAGTTCTGTTGCCAATTCTTTAAGTATTCGATTACTCAAACCATTTGGTTCCATTGCTTTACCAAGTGGTAGGTGGTTTAGGATAGAGAGAACATCAGTAGGAGTGAGGTTAATAGAGTTGAGACTAGAATTAATTTTATAAGGGATTAAGTCCGGAAGAGTAGCATTTTGTTCATTAAGGAAAGTTTGGCTTTGAAAGAACTGGTTGAGTATGTTAGCTTTATCTAGTTCATCGGTGCATATACTACCATTTCTTTCAAGCGGAGGAATAATTGAGTTGGAGTTCGGTGTAATAACTTTCTTAAGTATGGACCACCAGTCTCTAGATGAGAGGTTACTAGATTTTAATTTGTTTGCAATACCGTCGTAAAAGGAGCTTTTAGAATCACGAATTAGTGCTACAACTTTGTTACACAGTTTTCGAAACTTTGTCCACTTGATAGGAGAGTTAGTACGTTTAGCTTGCCTATATGCTCGTTTTCGTTTCCTTATATAGTGTTTAATGTAAGAAGTTATCCAAGGAGGATCGGATGGCCTTATTCTGATGGTTTTATTTGGTATACATTCTTTTGCTGTTGAAATTATATGAGAAGTATGTTTTCTGCGTGCTTGCTTATGTCGTTATCGTGTAAAGATGTCCAGTCTGTGGATGCTGCTTTTGTTCGTAGCAGGTCATAATTACCTTGATCGTATTTCCATATGTGTCTTGTAAACGATTTTAGTTTAGGTTTAGAGAATTTGAAAATACCGTAGACAGGACAGTGGTATCTTACTTCTTGGTTCAAAAAGGGGTCAGCTACTCCACTAAGTAAAAGGTGGTCTTTATTGCTAACAAGTATGATGTCGAGGAGAGAAGAAGAAGTTTCTGTGAAGTGAGTAGGTTCATCTATAGACTGGTATAATGCAAATTGATTACAAAATGATTCAATCTTTCTAGAGGTTTGTTGATTTAATAAATTGAAATTGAAGTCACCTGTAAATTGAAATTGAAGTCATCTGTAACATTTACATTCTTGGTGTATTTACTGAAAAGCCTTATAGTAAACCATTGGAACGTAATGTAGTTTGCATTTCAATAATTACATTGAGACACGCGACGTCAATGACGTAAAAATAAACAATGGCTGTCTACAACCTGATTGGACGTCAGCAACGTCATGACGTCATGCATGTCGTTCTGCTGTTAGCAGAAGAAACTGCGTGTACAAGTTTTACTGCTTCAGTTTTAGCGCTTATACAAGATTTTTCATGAAAGATTTGATTGAAAGGAATGTAAATATAAGCAATGAACTTAATTTTTCTGATGTTTATCGAAGTGTAAACTACATTGGATCACTAGCAAAGTATACATGAACCCCTTCGGGGCTCATTCACTTTGCACGTGACCCAATGTAGTTTACACTTCGATAAACCTCAGATAAATGAAATTCATTCCTTAAATACGACGGGAGTTTATCCTTCCAAAATTACCATAGATGAGCCGCGACACGACAAAACCAACACTGTGGTTGTGCGCAAAGCACAGACTCAGATCAGGCTGGGCATCTACCCAGTTTGATCAGACTCTTCGTTAAGAGCTCAAAGGGTAGCTAAGGGTCTAAGCTACCTCCATGCGGACAGCGAAGACTCTGATCAGACTGGGCGGATGCCCAGGCTGATCTGGGTCTCTGCTGGGCGCACAACCACTTTGTTGGTTTTGTCGTGTCGCGGCTCAAATTTGAAACGGGTCTTACGTAATTCAGCTATAAAATGGGGTTTTCACCGCCAAAACAATCAAAAAGATCTAGATCCATCTTACAAGACGGATCGAGACCTTTGAGACTGTTTTCCAAGGAAAAACCTCGTCTTATAACTGAACACGCAATACAGCATATCATCGTGCTACTTATCACTTGTAATTTATTGTTTGTTGGGATGTCTTTGTCAATCTTTCCCTTGGATCTTGGGGATAGGATTTGGGATCTGATTCAGTCAGTTCCTGAAGTGTAGTTACTCTTTAAATTAAATCTCAAGGCATCTGGATTGGAAAGATATCACCCAGACTGTTTTCCGAAGTAATTGCTAAACAGCGCAGGTAGTATGCAAATGAAATGAACTTTATATGTATATGACCAGGGAGCAGGTTTATTTGCTACCTGATATGACTTAATAAATAGCTAGGTATAGTCATAATGACATAGGAAAGGATATTCCTGCCCACCAAATGCTAAATCTTCATACTGATACTGGATTCTGTATGATCAACTTCAGTTACCATTCGAAAAATCATTGAAAATGATTTCTTTTCTGCAATATTTTGGTCCGTACAGCAAAAAAAAAAAATACACTGAAACCCTCACCTTCTGTCTTATGTAAGTTCAGATTATGTAGCACATAAGATTAACCTGAAATTGTCGAAAAGTTGTATCAAAGTTTCAATTTGAACAAATTAAATGTTTTCGGTAAAATTCTATAATTTCAATATTCAAAACAGAATCATATATACGTTTTCATAATGTCAGTAAATTATAATCAACAAAGCTTCATTTACATGTTGCTTTCATACTGGGAAAATAGTCGGCAGAAAATCATAATCGTCCGCTAGGAGGCGTTGACCTGCCAAGCACGTAACCTATGAATTCACAATACGATAATAACATTCACGTTCGGGGTTCACGGGTAAACCCGAGCATTTACCAGGTATTCCCGGGCTACTTGAAGATATAGCAATCGGAACACCGCTCGGCCAGTTCCGTGAATCAGCGTCTGATTCACGGAATTGGCCGAGCGGTGCTCCGATTGACCTAGGTACCCGAGTATGTAGCTCGAGTTTATCCGAATAAATATGCCGACCATGCACAAAATGCTGTCACAATTAGGTAACAATGTAGTTGTGCTAGCTGGGCATATTATCCTTTCTGTTAACTCTTTAAGCACCAGTGACGAAATTAGCAGAATTTGCAAACAGCGTAGATCCTGATGAGGCGGCTCATAATGAGCCGCCTCATCTAGATCTACACTTTTTGCCCTCTAGTTTTTTTAATTCTCTATATGAAATGTCTTTGACAAGGCATTTTTTGAATTTTTGCAGACGTAAATTTTGTCGTCTGCTTTTTGGAGCTTCAAGAGTTATTTAAACACATATTCCTTCCGTCTTATTGCACTTCTGGCCTTCAGCACAGCACGTGTACGACGTGTACGGGCTATATTCGCAGCACTCTTCATCTGATGGACATGGATGACTGCCGCATGTTAGTGGCTGCGGCGGAGGATAGTGTGGGTCATAACCACAATATGGCCCTTTACACTGTGTTCCCGGCAAGATGGCAGCTACAAATAGGTCCAGTAGCGACGTCTGTTGCATCGGAGCGCCAACACTAAAAGGTCCTCGCCAGTTTGGAGAAAATACAGGACCAGAAACGTTAAAGTAAGGTGGACCATCTTTAAATGTGATATTGCATTCCGCTATGGGAGTTTTGTCACATACATTGAACAAAATGTTAGACCTGACTTGTATCATCAACCAACGCTGATAAAAATCTCGCCTAGACTTGTCAGGAATGACGTCCATTAAATACCGAAGATTTCGAACGAAAATTCCTTTGAACATTTTCTGATCGTCATTACATGTTGGCTCACAATATTCCACGAGAACTCCAGTGACATTATCCGAGGAATACCGAATGAGGGCTTCCGCCATCTTGTCTGCAAGCACGAGATAGCTGTTATAGTGGGTGTAGCTGTACATTTCAACAAGAGCTCCAATCATGACGCCTGACAAATATGTTTGACCATAGACGTTGTCCAACGTGCAATTTAGATCCATGCCTTGGATGATCAAGTAGTTTGTACTGTTTATGAAATTATTCAACATGACGAAGTCAAAAATCTTATTTACTTTGTCCAGAATAGCCTTGTCTCTTGTCATACGATATAGTCTGGCCGCTAGTTGTAACATTGCCACATTTGTAACAATTTGTTTCGTGTTAAACAAGTTATCAAAATAGAATCCTCCATGGCACTTTCCGGAGAAGTCCCAGCCAGTCTTCCAACACCAGTCAAGAATGTCTATAGCGTCTTGTTGGAACTGGCTAGCTCCCATAACCTCCGCAATTTTAGCGAAACTTAGCCCATACCTGCAAATTTAACATCAATCACCATGGTTTATATTTTAAGTATTGAAAGTGTTGTTAACGAAACCCATTTGTAGATAAATTCTTTGTACTGTTTTCTGCCGTTCAAGTAAATTAAAGATGAATAAACCTTTCCCTTAAAGGAACAAATTTTATCATTGCAGACCACAGCCTTTTCGATATTTCATATATATGGTGCGCAACAAAGTAAGGCTCCGTACCGTTTTTTTACAATGTAATACAATGCGCGTACACATTTATTATGCATGCATCTTATGTTTTTCTCCTGCAGATTTTCCAGAAAATAAAATCGAGCATCATATCTATCAAGCATAAACTACGAAAATTTTATGATATATGAAAAAATCGTTTGCAAAAAGGTTCAAATTTACAGTGACCATAAATTCGGCTCATCAAAACTCGAATTTACCCACCAGGCACATGACGTCGAAACAACGTTTTACTAACGTCGATGCAACGTAATGACGCCACATAGACGTCAGTAAGACGTCACTTCGACATGATTTGCCTGCTAGGTAGCTATTTTAAGCTTAGTTAACATCAGACAGGACGTTAAATTCGTTGAAGGATTTACCATGCCATGTCATCAAAGGAGGGGTAAGGACCATAAGCTTCCAGGAGACTGTAGAGTGGTCTCTCAGAGCCAAGTATCACCTGGCGGTATCTTGTATGAGTATGATTTGTGTAGGCAACGAAGTTCACCATTGGTTCCAGTACAGCGCCATTCTGCCAGAATCCATCATACCCATTCCATATCTAACGAAAAAACATGTTTTGTTACCTAAAACCAGTAGTGTTTATTTCAACTGAAGTATACCTCACAACCCAATTAGGTCAACGAATAATAATCTATTTCTGAGACAACTACACCTATTCATAAGGAAAACTAATGCAGGTTGTGGTTTTCAAAGTTAAATGTATATTTCTCGATAATCATTATTTCTTACACCTAATTAAGTATCTTGAGCTTGAGCAAGCTGAACGTTCTCCATGTATACTCCTCGCCAAAAGTTTAGCTTATTTTTTAAAGTAAATATACCCGGATTAAAGTAAATATTCCCGGCTTATAATAAATCATAACAGTATAGTTCTAACTTTCAGTTTGAAGATAAATGCGTTTTGCCATTAACACCAATGCTTAATCATTACACAGACATCAAAAGTAAGCACTGCACAAAGCGAGCACGGAAATAAATGCCCCCAAAATTCACATGTTCGAGAAAAAATAAGGCTTTGTATTAATGTTTATGGTAGCGGTAATATTGTCTTCGCCAAAAATTTTAGCGTTACAAAATATTAGATTGGTGTAACAAAAAAGTAACTAATAGCGCGTCACAATGATATGTTTTTCCTCCTAAAATGTGTTTTCAGACAGGTACGTCTGTGCTCGGTTTGTGCAGTTGCAAATCAAAGTCAAATCTAACTTGCTCTTTTTACGATGATCAATCTTTCTTTTGTGATTTCCTGTCAGCTTCCCTGGACAAAAAGAAAAATCCTTCCAAAACCGGTCTCCTCATAAAGGAAAGAAGTTGTTCCTGGAGGAGCAATAATTTTACCTTTATGATTTGACTGCCTTTGAGAGGGGAGGCAAAATATGAAATGGTAGAATTGCTTCACATGAAAGTATACCCCTTAATGAAAGTATACCCTTTCACATTAAACATCATTTAAACGGCTGTTTTAAGACATGTACGTACCTCATAACTGAACAACCCTGCTATAGGGGACGGGAACCAGTTAGACTGATGGGCAAACTGAGCCTTACAAGCCCAGTATGCGGCTTCGTCATTTCCATACATGGCCATACTACATGTTGAATTGGCTGTATCGCCTGAAATGAATTAGGGGATAACTGTACTCAAAATTGTCATCTGGGGAGGGAAATCATCGGTTTTATGGTCGGAAATTTCGTTTTATGGCGACGCGCCACCGGAGCCGTAAAACGCAATATGCGACCATAAAACCGATGATTTACCTCCCCAAATGACAATTTTTTAATATAGTTATCACCATTCTAATGCACTTTTCCACATTTTCACCTTTCATAATGTACTAGTTTGTACCCATTTCAAGCGCTGTTAGCAGCGTAAAACCAAACGTCAGCCAATGAGAAGCGACGTTACTTAATGACGTCGGGTTCGCGACTGTATATATCAGAATATACTATCGCAAATTTTTGACGTTATCCAATCAAACGCCGCGTTATATTAGTAAAAGCATTAGAATGTACATTGTATAACCACGTACGTCATCGTGACGTTACATCGACGCCGATACAACGTCAATTCAAAGTTATGCCTACCAGGGGCGCACTTTCAATCGGACAAACACAGAAAGAGAGAAATAAAACTTACAGTGTAGATCTAGACTGGACGAATAATTGTGCTAAGGTGAATGGGTACGACTTTCATATTTTCCGCCTTTTTACGAAGGGAGACAACTTTTGTGATTGCCCTTAAAATATACCCATCCATCTTAAGCGTTTGTAAAGCTTGGCATTTACATTTGCATTGATTTCAAAGCTCTTTGGTAGATGGGGTAACCACACAGCGGTAAACAGGGCGCTGAGCTGTTGGCGGGTTGTCCCTTTTCACGAAATGGGTGTTTTGGGCTGTCAGAATCAATTCTGATTCTGACAGCCCAACACTCATTTCGTGAAAAGGGACCTTACTTAAAGTACACGCGCACCTTAATTTGCGCACCTAACGAAAAAGGACACCTTACTTAAGATGTGTGCGTGTATGGGTACAGATTGACAGAGAGCAACCGAATTGGCTTTTACATTTGCATCCCATTAAAATATGGGTAAGCTCTTAAAGCTAAGAATTTGCTTCTCTGATGGGGAGCAAATTCTTTCCTTAAGAGTTGATCCCATTTTGGATGGATGGATGGATGGATGGACGGATGGATGGATTGATGATTAGCGATTTTACATCCTTTTCAATAGTATTTCAGTCATATCGGGACGATAGAAGGGTGATAATGAAAGGCTGTTTGCAATGAAAGACCTCCGCCTCCAATGGGTCTCGATCCCGGGACTGCAATATCAGCAGACCAGCGCTCAATCTACTGAGCTACCGGGGCTTCTCCCCATTTTAGAAAAGCCACGTCAATCAAGGCACCAAAGTCATGAAAGTTGCCAACCCCCACTCCCTGTCCCATTCTCTTCCCCATCCCTTTGTAAATACAGCAGAAAAAATGGAGGTTTAGCCATACATCTTAAATCAGCAAGCACATCCGCTTATGCTGATTAATGTCATCACACCGCTCGTGACATAGCTTCCCTATGATCCATCGATTGTTTATGCGAACAGGGCAAGTTATGATCGGACAGCCCAAATGTATTCTTGATGGTGTTTTACTAAAATAAAATTGCTAAAACATACTTTTAGTATACTTCCAAGACCTCTCCAGATTTAGAGTTTGTTTTCCTACCACAACAGAAATCAGCAATAGACAATTATAAAATATCAGGCAAGCAAAGCCTAAAATAAAGACTTTGAAATCCATTTTGCACACCTCAAAAAAGTTACAAATGCAGCCTTTATAATCTCTTAACCTATTAATGCCCAGTGTCCTATAAATAGGACATAGGCAAACAGTGTAGACTCAGATCAGACGCCGCAAAACGCGGCGTCTGATTAGAGTCTACACTATTTGCAGAAGACAAATGGATATTTCTCCGTAAAATATCACAAAAATGATAAAAAATAAAACCAGGCACACCTCATTTGAAAAATGAGCTCATCCATTTTATAAGGCTAGAATCGTTTATTGTGCATTAATAGGTTAATTAAGTCACCTTTAATAGTAGTTTTGACTGATGGCTCGTGATGCAGGGTGCAACAAAAAGTATTCGGAGGGATCTTGATATTTCTGAATTTATCCCGTGTCCTAAAAATAATACGTTGAATAAAGCAGCAATAATGTAAGATAATAAATAGATTAATTAATTGATTAGTTTATCAATTTATAATTAATTACATGTAATTTATTTATTTATTTACAATTAATTAATTTATTAATTTATTTCTTTATTAATTTACAATTAAGTAATTTATTTATTTATTTATTTATTTACTTACTTATTTATTTATTTTATTAATTAAAGATGAAGGTTGGTCAAAGAAAGAAGAATCATGTCAAAAGCATGATCTTTTTAAAAGATGCATGGCTACATCTCCAGGCCAGATCCCAGTTTGCTCCCTGCACAGAGAGAGCAAAATCTCTCTTTTTAACCTATTTCATTCGGGATACCCCTTTAGGGGTATCAGGGCAAATAGTTTGGATCTCAGATCAGGTCAAACAAATGTGGGGCCCGATCTGAGATTCAAACTGTTTGCTGCCTAGACATTATTTCTACAAGAGTTAGACCAATTTTTTATTTTTGACGACAATTCCAGCAAATGACAAAAATACCTAGAACGCAATGGATTAAGTGTAGCACCCGTGTAAATAAGGATTTGCCTACCAGTGAAGCAAATAACCCAATGAAATTTCTCTAGCATAACAATAAATAAAATACACTTAAACCAATGTATCCAGTCAGGGAAAACCCTGTGTGGCATATGGACAGTGTACCTGTGAAGGTCAGTCTATATTAGTTGGGTCATTGTATGCGCTGGGCTCCAGGACAATGATTAGGCCAGTGCACTGCACATGCTCAATTTTCCTAAGATTTATGTAACAACCCATTTATGTGAGCGAATTAAGAGCGTATCAGTTAAATGATAAACTGATTACTGATAACCTTTATGTTCATGATAAAAAGATAGGATTTGTCCCCCATTACAGACCTAAAATGCTAGTCGTTGAGGAGATTTGCACATGTCCAGGTAATGCATAATTTGGTCAGAATTTGACCATCAATACAGCAATTATAGACTTTGCAAAGTTTTGTGGTGGATTGGTATACTTTTAGAAGCAACACTGTCTTCTTCAATTTTGCCCTACTATCAGCAAACAAATTTTCTCAAAGGTTTGATTTATGGTTTCAAGTTAGCAAAAAGTAGAGTTTACCCTTACTGAATTGCCGAAAAGCAGACGACAAAATTTACGCCTGCAAAATCTAAAAAGAAAATTCATCCAAGCTTCATCTTATTGAAAATTAAAAGTCTTGAAGACTAGAGGGCAAAAAGTGTAGATCTAGATTAGGCGGCTCATCAGGATCTCCGCTGTTTGCGAATTCAGCTATCTTCGTCTCCGGCGCTTTGCCGCTTTCGATGACTGTCCTTTCAGCAACCCCTCGATAATTCTCACTCAGAGAACAGTAACAAATGTTTCAGTGACAATTTTCAGCTTGACCGCTATACGTGGAACCTCACGTAGATCACTGGTAAGGGTCACCAGAGTATGACACACCCCTGTTTTATAAGCGTTGATATTTTAAAAGCACTGTAGACTTAAATAGAGACCTGCCTGAGCCTTTATGGTCTTGCTACCCAATACTTGTTTACTGTGTTCCGAACTGTCCTTTTCCACTTGGCTTTCACTGGAGGATTATTAAGGATCTCGAAACAATCCGGCAGTCCATACTTTATCATCAACTTCTTCACTGCCACGAACCAGCTATGGCGCTCTGTAGTTTTTGGTTTTTGTCTGTTGTCGTTTAGCAAGCTGCTTGTCCACTGCAGAATCAGACAACCGACAGACTGCCGAAAAAGTTGAGAGTTCGTTGATCTGTCGAATTAGGGCGATAACTTCTACTCCCAAAACATCTACTCCCATAACGTCTACTCCCAAAACGTATACTCCCATTTGATCTACTGTGCCAGAACGGCTACTCCAACTTGGTCTACTGGGCCAAAATGTCTAGTCTGGTTTGGTCTGCCCTGTAGTTTTAAAAAATAATTATCCCAAGCTATATTGATGCAAAAAGTCGTATGTTTGCTCCAATATCACAGACTATGTCATTGATATAAAGAAGAAATAGTAAGGGCCCAAGTACGGACCCCTGTGGGACTCCAGCTCGAATGTAAGTCCAATCAGAAGAAGCTCCAGGAAGGACAACTCGTTGTTGTCTATCAGTTAGATAACTCTTAAACCAGTCAAGAATTTTACCAGTGACTCCAGCTGACCTGAGTTTGTGAATAAGACCGGCATGCCAAACGCGGTCAAAGGCTTTAGAAATGTCACAAAAGACGACACGAACCTCTTTCCCAGAATCCAGTGCATAACAGAACGTGTTATACAGATACGTAAGTTGATTCACTGTTGAGTCACCTGGTATAAAACCAGACTGTAGTGGAGTAAGAATATGATTGTCATGTAGGTGGTTATATAAATGTCTGAAGACAAGTCTCTCAAAAACCTTATCTTCTGAGTTAAGCAATGTTATTGGACGGTAGTTGCTAGGGAGAGACGGGTCATCCTTTTTGAAGACTGAACAGACATTTCCCATTTTATATGAAGAAGGGACTATACCAGTTCTTAGTGATAGGTTATAGAGGGAGCACAGCGGCTCAGAAAGTTCTGTTGCCAATTCTTTAAGTATTCGATTACTCAAACCATTTGGTTCCATTGCTTTACCAAGTGGTAGGTGGTTTAGGATAGAGAGAACATCAGTAGGAGTGAGGTTAATAGAGTTGAGACTAGAATTAATTTTATAAGGGATTAAGTCCGGAAGAGTAGCATTTTGTTCATTAAGGAAAGTTTGGCTTTGAAAGAACTGGTTGAGTATGTTAGCTTTATCTAGTTCATCGGTGCATATACTACCATTTCTTTCAAGCGGAGGAATAATTGAGTTGGAGTTCGGTGTAATAACTTTCTTAAGTATGGACCACCAGTCTCTAGATGAGAGGTTACTAGATTTTAATTTGTTTGCAATACCGTCGTAAAAGGAGCTTTTAGAATCACGAATTAGTGCTACAACTTTGTTACACAGTTTTCGAAACTTTGTCCACTTGATAGGAGAGTTAGTACGTTTAGCTTGCCTATATGCTCGTTTTCGTTTCCTTATATAGTGTTTAATGTAAGAAGTTATCCAAGGAGGATCGGATGGCCTTATTCTGATGGTTTTATTTGGTATACATTCTTTTGCTGTTGAAATTATATGAGAAGTATGTTTTCTGCGTGCTTGCTTATGTCGTTATCGTGTAAAGATGTCCAGTCTGTGGATGCTGCTTTTGTTCGTAGCAGGTCATAATTACCTTGATCGTATTTCCATATGTGTCTTGTAAACGATTTTAGTTTAGGTTTAGAGAATTTGAAAATACCGTAGACAGGACAGTGGTATCTTACTTCTTGGTTCAAAAAGGGGTCAGCTACTCCACTAAGTAAAAGGTGGTCTTTATTGCTAACAAGTATGATGTCGAGGAGAGAAGAAGAAGTTTCTGTGAAGTGAGTAGGTTCATCTATAGACTGGTATAATGCAAATTGATTACAAAATGATTCAATCTTTCTAGAGGTTTGTTGATTTAATAAATTGAAATTGAAGTCACCTGTAAATTGAAATTGAAGTCATCTGTAACATTTACATTCTTGGTGTATTTACTGAAAAGCCTTATAGTAAACCATTGGAACGTAATGTAGTTTGCATTTCAATAATTACATTGAGACACGCGACGTCAATGACGTAAAAATAAACAATGGCTGTCTACAACCTGATTGGACGTCAGCAACGTCATGACGTCATGCATGTCGTTCTGCTGTTAGCAGAAGAAACTGCGTGTACAAGTTTTACTGCTTCAGTTTTAGCGCTTATACAAGATTTTTCATGAAAGATTTGATTGAAAGGAATGTAAATATAAGCAATGAACTTAATTTTTCTGATGTTTATCGAAGTGTAAACTACATTGGATCACTAGCAAAGTATACATGAACCCCTTCGGGGCTCATTCACTTTGCACGTGACCCAATGTAGTTTACACTTCGATAAACCTCAGATAAATGAAATTCATTCCTTAAATACGACGGGAGTTTATCCTTCCAAAATTACCATAGATGAGCCGCGACACGACAAAACCAACACTGTGGTTGTGCGCAAAGCACAGACTCAGATCAGGCTGGGCATCTACCCAGTTTGATCAGACTCTTCGTTAAGAGCTCAAAGGGTAGCTAAGGGTCTAAGCTACCTCCATGCGGACAGCGAAGACTCTGATCAGACTGGGCGGATGCCCAGGCTGATCTGGGTCTCTGCTGGGCGCACAACCACTTTGTTGGTTTTGTCGTGTCGCGGCTCAAATTTGAAACGGGTCTTACGTAATTCAGCTATAAAATGGGGTTTTCACCGCCAAAACAATCAAAAAGATCTAGATCCATCTTACAAGACGGATCGAGACCTTTGAGACTGTTTTCCAAGGAAAAACCTCGTCTTATAACTGAACACGCAATACAGCATATCATCGTGCTACTTATCACTTGTAATTTATTGTTTGTTGGGATGTCTTTGTCAATCTTTCCCTTGGATCTTGGGGATAGGATTTGGGATCTGATTCAGTCAGTTCCTGAAGTGTAGTTACTCTTTAAATTAAATCTCAAGGCATCTGGATTGGAAAGATATCACCCAGACTGTTTTCCGAAGTAATTGCTAAACAGCGCAGGTAGTATGCAAATGAAATGAACTTTATATGTATATGACCAGGGAGCAGGTTTATTTGCTACCTGATATGACTTAATAAATAGCTAGGTATAGTCATAATGACATAGGAAAGGATATTCCTGCCCACCAAATGCTAAATCTTCATACTGATACTGGATTCTGTATGATCAACTTCAGTTACCATTCGAAAAATCATTGAAAATGATTTCTTTTCTGCAATATTTTGGTCCGTACAGCAAAAAAAAAAAATACACTGAAACCCTCACCTTCTGTCTTATGTAAGTTCAGATTATGTAGCACATAAGATTAACCTGAAATTGTCGAAAAGTTGTATCAAAGTTTCAATTTGAACAAATTAAATGTTTTCGGTAAAATTCTATAATTTCAATATTCAAAACAGAATCATATATACGTTTTCATAATGTCAGTAAATTATAATCAACAAAGCTTCATTTACATGTTGCTTTCATACTGGGAAAATAGTCGGCAGAAAATCATAATCGTCCGCTAGGAGGCGTTGACCTGCCAAGCACGTAACCTATGAATTCACAATACGATAATAACATTCACGTTCGGGGTTCACGGGTAAACCCGAGCATTTACCAGGTATTCCCGGGCTACTTGAAGATATAGCAATCGGAACACCGCTCGGCCAGTTCCGTGAATCAGCGTCTGATTCACGGAATTGGCCGAGCGGTGCTCCGATTGACCTAGGTACCCGAGTATGTAGCTCGAGTTTATCCGAATAAATATGCCGACCATGCACAAAATGCTGTCACAATTAGGTAACAATGTAGTTGTGCTAGCTGGGCATATTATCCTTTCTGTTAACTCTTTAAGCACCAGTGACGAAATTAGCAGAATTTGCAAACAGCGTAGATCCTGATGAGGCGGCTCATAATGAGCCGCCTCATCTAGATCTACACTTTTTGCCCTCTAGTTTTTTTAATTCTCTATATGAAATGTCTTTGACAAGGCATTTTTTGAATTTTTGCAGACGTAAATTTTGTCGTCTGCTTTTTGGAGCTTCAAGAGTTATTTAAACACATATTCCTTCCGTCTTATTGCACTTCTGGCCTTCAGCACAGCACGTGTACGACGTGTACGGGCTATATTCGCAGCACTCTTCATCTGATGGACATGGATGACTGCCGCATGTTAGTGGCTGCGGCGGAGGATAGTGTGGGTCATAACCACAATATGGCCCTTTACACTGTGTTCCCGGCAAGATGGCAGCTACAAATAGGTCCAGTAGCGACGTCTGTTGCATCGGAGCGCCAACACTAAAAGGTCCTCGCCAGTTTGGAGAAAATACAGGACCAGAAACGTTAAAGTAAGGTGGACCATCTTTAAATGTGATATTGCATTCCGCTATGGGAGTTTTGTCACATACATTGAACAAAATGTTAGACCTGACTTGTATCATCAACCAACGCTGATAAAAATCTCGCCTAGACTTGTCAGGAATGACGTCCATTAAATACCGAAGATTTCGAACGAAAATTCCTTTGAACATTTTCTGATCGTCATTACATGTTGGCTCACAATATTCCACGAGAACTCCAGTGACATTATCCGAGGAATACCGAATGAGGGCTTCCGCCATCTTGTCTGCAAGCACGAGATAGCTGTTATAGTGGGTGTAGCTGTACATTTCAACAAGAGCTCCAATCATGACGCCTGACAAATATGTTTGACCATAGACGTTGTCCAACGTGCAATTTAGATCCATGCCTTGGATGATCAAGTAGTTTGTACTGTTTATGAAATTATTCAACATGACGAAGTCAAAAATCTTATTTACTTTGTCCAGAATAGCCTTGTCTCTTGTCATACGATATAGTCTGGCCGCTAGTTGTAACATTGCCACATTTGTAACAATTTGTTTCGTGTTAAACAAGTTATCAAAATAGAATCCTCCATGGCACTTTCCGGAGAAGTCCCAGCCAGTCTTCCAACACCAGTCAAGAATGTCTATAGCGTCTTGTTGGAACTGGCTAGCTCCCATAACCTCCGCAATTTTAGCGAAACTTAGCCCATACCTGCAAATTTAACATCAATCACCATGGTTTATATTTTAAGTATTGAAAGTGTTGTTAACGAAACCCATTTGTAGATAAATTCTTTGTACTGTTTTCTGCCGTTCAAGTAAATTAAAGATGAATAAACCTTTCCCTTAAAGGAACAAATTTTATCATTGCAGACCACAGCCTTTTCGATATTTCATATATATGGTGCGCAACAAAGTAAGGCTCCGTACCGTTTTTTTACAATGTAATACAATGCGCGTACACATTTATTATGCATGCATCTTATGTTTTTCTCCTGCAGATTTTCCAGAAAATAAAATCGAGCATCATATCTATCAAGCATAAACTACGAAAATTTTATGATATATGAAAAAATCGTTTGCAAAAAGGTTCAAATTTACAGTGACCATAAATTCGGCTCATCAAAACTCGAATTTACCCACCAGGCACATGACGTCGAAACAACGTTTTACTAACGTCGATGCAACGTAATGACGCCACATAGACGTCAGTAAGACGTCACTTCGACATGATTTGCCTGCTAGGTAGCTATTTTAAGCTTAGTTAACATCAGACAGGACGTTAAATTCGTTGAAGGATTTACCATGCCATGTCATCAAAGGAGGGGTAAGGACCATAAGCTTCCAGGAGACTGTAGAGTGGTCTCTCAGAGCCAAGTATCACCTGGCGGTATCTTGTGTGGGTATGATTTGTGTAGGCAACGAAGTTCACCATCGGTTCCAGTACAGCGCCATTCTGCCAGAACCCATCATAACCATTCCATATCTAACGAAAATTAAAATATCACACCGGGTAGTCGGCAATCGAAAATGCCCTTAACAATCGATTAACGCGGATCAAAAACCGTTAGAAACAGCGTTTTCGATTGCAAATTGTATTGTCGCCAATTTGCAATCGAAAATGCTGTTTCTAGCGGTTTTTAATCCGCGTTTGTCGATTGCACAAGCGTTTTCGATTGGATCCTACCCGGTGTGAATATGTTTGTTATGAATATGGTGTTTAAATGTTGTAAATATTTTCTTTTACCATGATTTTTGCAGTTTTTAGATGTTTACTTGGTTTGAAATAAACAAGCTGTTTACATTATACTTTAGAACATTCTGGAATAACTATTTTTAGTACTGAGAAAATAATAGAACTTTCTGTTGTAAATATTAAGATCTTCTGGTATAAAATTATGTCAGAATTGAGTACTTTCTGGTAAAATCTATTTCTGGTTAACTCCTGAATGTTCCTAGATAATATATAAAGAGCATAGATTTTTCATTTAATCATCTTTGTAAAATTTCACCAGTCTATAGTTAAATAAGTTTATACTGGAATATATCGGATTACATTTGTGATTTTCGTTACTGGATTTAGAAATATTCATGTGCACATACATACTTTATTTTCTGGGATCAGAAACTGTTTTAGGACTTGTGTTTTAAATTCTGAGGGACATTCATGCTAAAATAAGGTATCGTAAATTACATATTTTCTTGATTACCGAATGACTGGTTTATTTTGATGTACATGTTAATAAATTTGGTTAAGCTTAAAAATAGGCTTGTTGCTGGTTTACTTCCATCTTTTTTGTTACCACTGCCAGGTCGCAACAATGTTTTGTTATCTAAAACCGCTAGTGTTTTGTTTCAACTGAAGTTTACCTCACAACCCAATTAGGTCAACGAATAGTAAGTTATTTCTTATAGTGCTAGGCCCGAAATCTGTATCTACGCTAGAAAACACTTTCGCTCTCCCTAAAGAGTAGAGTTTGGCACTCATGTGGATGTTATAGCCTGCACCCCTATGGACATAATAAAGCCCGGAGACATTCTGAGAAATCCCTCTGGGGCTCTAGAGGGATGAATTTGTAAAAAAGACAAAAATGACTATTTTCTCTCATTTTTTTAAATTTTGAAAAAAATCCGGTTGTCTTTATTTTGTATTAAATTACACCCATATATATGTTGCCACATATGTGTTCTAATAACTAAGACCTTCCGAGGTGAGGTAAATATCATCAAAGGGGCCCCACGAAGGGATAATTACCAGTAGTATAATTTTTGTAATTTTGACCCCACCCTATAAAAATGTTATGTTCTGAATCACTTCTAAACGATTTTGATTTTATTTAAGTATGGAGGTTTTGCATATATCCTGTAACAGTTTTTAAGTGCATAACATTTTTGTTCGAGATAACGGGCGCGCCATGGTAAAATGAGATATATGAATGCAAAATTCTCTTAAACCAATGACCAAACTATTTAAATTTAAACTACAACTGTCTCTCATTGACATGGAATAACGCATTTTGGTTGGAATTTTGTTGACGAACACTGAAATGTTTAAAAATATATATAAACACGTTTAATTTGATGCAAATTTGGCACATATGTCAGTCATAAATATTAGGTTTATATAAACCCTGAAGAAACAGGCTACCCTTCGTTAAGTTTAATCTGTATCAAAAATAATGTAGTAAATAGACATTTTATAAAGTTCCCATACAAGGTGGTAGCCTATTAAAGGAGAATATGTACATCTTCATATGTGCAACTGATTTATATATGCTACATATTTATGTAAAAATATATATGGACATATTTATATGTAAGATACAATTTATACAAAATGTACATTATGATTCGATTATACTGTATAAAGATAAAATTTCATTTTAAAACTTGTGGAACCATGGCTATTTCGAACTTAAAAGTGTATGGGTGTATAGTATAACCTAATCGTCATGGTACCATGTTGTCCAATACTAACGGTTGCATGTGGGCAGATGGATCTCATCAGCCTGGGAGGATAATAAGAACTACATGTAGAAGGGTAGGTGCAATCCTTAGCCTTGGTTGGCAGTCCACCTAGGAATTCATTGCTAGGTCTGTGAACAAAACGTGCTAAAGAACACCTGTGAAAACAGCATCACTGTGTTGAAGTCTTCCTAGAAGTCAACGGCCAGTGTAGAGCACCAACATAAGTTCAACAGTCGTGTGTTACTTGCAAGACCCGAGCGAGCCTTGCTTAGCTTGGTACAACATCTAGATTTCAGAGGTCACTGTTGATTAGGATAAGCCTAATCAGCTTCGCCCTTTCCGTCTGGTTGTATTATATTCAGTGGCTTGCTTGGAGAAAGACGCCACTTCCACCTCCATGAGTCTCTCAAGCCTAGGGGCAATTTGGATTGGTGTAGACCCAAGATCAAAGAGTGAACGTTTTCCTAGAAGAGGTAAATTCCCGGGCTGGAATAACCCTTTTAGCCAACGGACACGTGTTTATGACCAAGGCGAGCCATATAATTTTCTTGGAATTCGGTTATGGTCAGCATAATCAGCCTGGAGAAGTATGGGCTCCATCAGGTTGATTTTTGCCCAAGTAACATTTTGGAAGACAGACCCAAGGATACTTTTTGTTGTTGTGTTATTGTTTAACGTCCACGGTAAACAGCTATGGTCATGTCGGTACAGTCAGTTAACCTAACCATACAATTCCTGGGCAGGCTTAGACCTCCTAAGCGGTTAACCAGTACTAAGTGCACTTACTTTCACCAGTAACTGACAACTGCCTTTCTTGAATCAGCGGAAGGGGAAATGAAAGTAAATCGCCGGATCGGGTATCAAACTCGGGACATCTGGCTTACAAGTGAGATGCGCTACCGACGGCACTACGCGGCACGGTCCCCCAATGATACTTGAATACTGGGTCTGTCGGGGCCCGGCTTAACAATGATCACGCCTACCGTTTGACGTTAGTAAGTACATGTAGCTGATAAGTGTGCGACTGATGTGACAAAGGTCGAGAAACGAGAGGTAAGGAGAACATGTGAGTAGGAACCTGTTATGTGAGGGCTCTGAGGCTATCCGGGAAACTTGAAGAGCTTATCCATAAAATGGACAGGTACCATTGGAACATACTGGAGCTCTGAGAGATGCATAGAGAACATTGGTGAAATGTCAACGGATGACACCCATAATGTTTGCCAACCAGCCTGCAGCAGACTCTCCGTTTGCGAGCAGCTCCTTTCAATGTCACAACACAATCATAAAGATCGGAGCAAGATGACAAGAAGGTAGACCATTTCTACCAGTAACTCCAGTAAATTACGAAGGACATTCTGGTTTACAAGGTGATTGGAATGGCAAGTGGAAGGGAATCACAAATAGACTGAAGAGACGTATGTGGACCCTACTGCAATGCCGAGACAAATGAGAGAGGTCTCAAACTCCTAAATTTGCAACTATAACAACCTGTACTGACAAATACCTGGGCCCCACAAACCATCCACAAGGAGGACATAGGAGACAGGGAGCATTAAGACCAGATTGACTATATCTGGGTGAGGAAGCGGTTCCAGTGAGGAGGACAAGGAGCTTTCTTAGCGCAGACATAGGAAGTGTACATTACCTGTTGATGATTACCTCTCAGGTTCGTCTGAAGGAGACCAGAAAGACAAACCAGCCAAACTGAGGTTTCGCCGTGAGAAGCTCAAAAACCAAGATGTGGACATGCACGTTCCAAGTAACAATAGGTGGGAAATCTGCACCATTCATCAGTCTGAGGGATGGTGACAGACATAGATAGCATGAATTCAAACTACAACACAACATTGACTGACATAGCCAGTGAGATACTTGGGAAGGAACTTAAGAGGACAACGCCCTGGGTCACCAGATATGTTCTTGATCTCGCTGATGAGAGGAGAGATTCGAAGAAGAGCCGGTATGAACAGGAATGAAAGAATACAGGACAACTGACAAGAGTGTTCAAAAGACCCTCAAGAAAGCTAGGGAGGACAGTGCGAGGAGATTGAAACTTGCCTGAACAAAAATATCTAAGGATCTAACTTCAGGGAAACAGGGTAGATCAACAAATAACCAGAACTAGCCTGGAACATGTCTAAAAGAGCACCAAATTCTCGTCAGATTGACAGAATATTGCCTCGGGCTATACAACCATGTGTCATGGTGACAATACAGTTCTGGACTGCACTTGGCACTCAGGAAAAGATCTACAACCGATCCTTCACGAGGCAGCTTACATTGCAGTAGCTGCACTGAAAAAGCAAATGTCTGCCGGGGTTGATAATATTTCAGTAGAACTTGTTTAAGCAGGCGGGGAGACCATGAAAGGTCTGTAAAAAGTTCTGAAGTACAGAAGAATGACCGAACCCAATGACTCCGTCGCTGGTTACTACGCTCCCTCAAGAGACCAACAGCAGCTCTGTCAGAACTACAGAACCATCAGCCTCAATGTAAAATCATGCTGAAAGTCATCTTGAACAGGCTCAAACCCAAGGTTGAAGAGATTGTCGCTGAACAAAAGGCTGGTTTCAATGTCGGAAGAAGCACAACAGAACAGATAGGCCTATTCTCTGTAGAAATTGCTCAGGTGAGCAGATGGTCATTTTTGAGTCTCCTGGGCGTTTCTCGAAATGTCTCCGGGCCAAAATCTATGGTAAAATAAATGTATATTTTAATGCACAGGGTTGCCAAACTCTACTATTAAAGGAGAGCGAACCTCTTTTTTTCTCCTGGGGCCGTATTCATAAAGCCACTTAAGTCGTTGCTATGCGGTTGCTAAGGCTAAATATCTATTAAGGAGATTCCATACAACTATGAAATTTGCTCTGGAGGAACAATCTTACAAAGACTGTTCCTCCAGACCAAATTTCATAGTTGTAGGGAATCTCCTTTATAGATATTTAGCCTTAGCAACCACATAGCAACGACTTAAGTGGCTTTATGAATACGGCCCCTGGACTATTAGACAAATACACGTACTCAGAAGGAAAACTAATGCTGGTTGCGGTTTTCAAATTTAAAAGGATGATTTTCGATAATCAATATTTCTTACACTTAATTAAGTATCTTGAGCTTGAGTAAGCTAAACGTTCTCCATGTATATTCCTCGCCAAAAGTTTAGTATATTTTTCGGCTTTAGCCGTATAACCTTACTATTGACCTACATTTTAAGTATTTCATTGGCCAATATAAATGCACCCGGGATTTTGATGTAAGTAGCTTACTTTCGCTTTCTCTTTCAACTTTGGTTCATTTGACTTTTGGCCTATAAACCGTGTCGTGATGAATCTAGATATTTCGGTCCAACTCGTTTTTTGCCAAACAGCATTTAGCCTGTTATGTCGCTAATGTAAAATATAAAACCAACAAAATAAATTGGCACAGAAATCGAAAACGAAATAAGTAATTGTTGCTGGCTTAGTTGTGATGATGTGTTGGAACTGCGACACTTTTAAGGTTATATGTGGGGTGGTCAGCCAACCAATCCTCATTGTTATGTGCAATACAGACAGATCCCAATCAAAATTCAACAGCATTTCCGAAATCGAAACACCGACCCAAAAACAAATATGCATTTCAACATGCGATTCCATACAATCTGATCTTACATGTACCTGACTCATACACATTACAATACACACTTCTATTTCATCTAAGCCGATTATCTTTTTAAAAGATATGTCTTGTTTAAAATAAATATACCCGGATTATTATAAATCATAACAGTTTAGTAGCTACTAACTTTCAGATTTCAATTTCGCCAAAATTTTTTAGCGTTACAAAATATTGAATTGAGAAGGGAGACAAAATATGAAAATGGTTGAATTGCTTCACATGAAACTAATGCACTTACAAATATAAAGCGACGTCTGATTGGATAACGTCAAAAAATTGCGACAGTATATTCTGCGATATACTGTCGCAAACCCGACGTCATTATAAAACGTCACTTCTCATTGGCTGACATTTGGTTTTACGCTGCTGAAAGTGCTTGCAATGGGTCAAAGAAGTACACTTTGAAAGGAGAAAATGTGAAAAAGTGCATTAGAATGGGGTTTATTGAAAATTGTCATTTGGGGAGGTAAATCGTCGGTTTTATGGTCGCAAATTCCGTTTTACGGCTCCGCTGGCGCGTCGCTGTAAAACGAAATTTCCGACCATAAAACCGACGATTTACCTCCCCAAATGACAATTTTGAATACAGTTATCCCCTAAATGAAAGTATACTCTTTCACATTAAACATCCTTTAAACGGCTGTTTTAAGACATGTACGTACCTCGTAACTGAACAACCCTGCTATAGGGGACGGGAACCAGTTAGACTGATGGGCAAACTGAGTCTTACAAGCCCAGTAGGCGGCTTTGTCATTTCCATACATGGCCATAGTACATGTTGAATTAGCTGTATCGCCTGAAATGAATGTACATAGTATAACCACGACATCGTGACGTTACATCGACGTCGAAACAACGTCTATTCAAAGTTATGCCTACCAGTGGCGCCCTTTCAATCGTACAAACACAAGAAAGAGAGAAATAAAACATTGCAAACAATGTAGATCTAGACTGGATGAATAACTGTGTTAGGGTAAATGGGTACACTATCATGTTTTCCGCCATTTTACGAAGGGAGGCAACTTTTGTGATTTCCTGATTGTTTTCCAGGAACATTGCGCTTCCAAAATAGGGTCTCCTTGAGGAAGTAAAATGCTCAGAGGTTCGAAAAGTCTTTCCTTTCAGCGTTTCCAGCCATTGTAAAGAGAGGCAAAAATTAAACGGACAGAATAGATTCCCCTGAAAATATACCCATTTATCTTAGTGTTTGTTAAGCTTGGCATTTACATGTGCATTGATTTCAAAGCTCTTTTATAGATGGGGTAACCACACAGCGGTAAACAGAGCGCTGAGTTGTTGACGGGTTGAAAATGGACCTTGCTTAAGGTGCATGCGCACCTTTATTCGCACACCTAACGAAAAGAACCTTAATTAAGGTGTGTGGGTGTATGGTACACAGTCACAGAGAGCAACCGTATTGGTTTTTACATTTGCATCCCATTAAAATATGGGTCAGTTCTTAAAGTAACAAAATTTGCTACTCTGATGGGGAGCAAATTCCTTCCTTAAGAGTTGATCCCATTTTGGATGGAGGGATGGATTGATGATTAGCGATTTAACATCTTTTTCAATAGTATTTCAGTCATATCGGGACGATAGAAGGGTGATAAAGAAAGGCTGTTTGCATAAAAGACCTCCGCCTCCAATGGGTCTCGATCCCGGGACTGCAATATCAGCAGACCAGCGCTCAATCTACTGAGCTACCGGGGCTTCTCCCCATTTTAGAAAAGCTACGTCAATCAAGGCACCAAAGTCATGAAAGTTGCCAACCCCCACCCCCTGTCCCATCCTCTTCCCCATCCCTTTGTAAAAACAGCAGAAAAAATGAAGGTTTAGCCATACATCTTAAATCAGCAAGCACATCCGCTTATGCTGATTAATGTCATCACACCGCTCGTGCATAGCTTCCCTATGATCCATCGATTGTTTATGCGAACAGGGCAAGTTATGATCGGACAGCCCAAATGTATTCTTGATGGTGTTTTACTAAAATAAAATTGCTAAAACATACTTTTAGTATACGTCCAAGACCTCTCCAGATTTAGAGTTTGTTTTCCTACTTCAACTGAAATTAGCAATAGACAATTATAAAATATGAAACTCGAAAAGCCTAAAATAAAGATTTGGAACGCCATTTGCACACCACAAAAAAGTTACAAATGGACCCCGGGCCGTTATAATCTTATGTACTCGGACACAAACTTTTATTGCCTAGTGTCCTATAAATAGGCAAACCATCTGAGCAGATCTGGATCAGACGGCGTCTGATCAAAGTCTACACTATTTGCACAAATGGGTATTTCTCCTTAAAACAGCATAAAAATGATAAAAATTAACGAGACCAGCAGGAACACCTCATTTGAAAAATGGACTCATCCATTTTATAGCGCTAGAATAGTTTACTGTGCATAAAAAGGTTAATGAAGGCACGTTAGTATTTTCACTGATGACTCGTGACGCGGGGTGCAACAAAAAGTATTCGGAAGTGATCTTGATGTTTCTGAATTTATGCTGTGTCCTAAAATGATATGAGCCGCGACACGAGAAAACCAACAATGTGGTTGTGCGCCCTACACAGACTCAGATCAGCCTGGGCATCCACCCAGTCTGATCAGACTCTTCGCTAAACGCTTATAGGGTAGCTAAGGGTCTAAGTTACCTTCATGCGGACAGCGCAGACTCTGATCAGACTGGGCAGATGCCCAGGCTGATATGAGTCTGCGCTGGGCGAACAACCACATTGTTGGTTTTGTCGTGTCGCGGCTCATATGTTGAATAAAGTAGTAATAATATAAGATAATAAATAAATAAACAAATTAATAATTTACGAATAAGTAATTATTTAATTGAATAAAGCTAAAGGTTGATCAAAGAAAGAAGAATCATGTCAAAACCATAATCTTAAAAGATGCATGGCTACATCTCCAGGCCAGGGGCCGTATTTATAAAACCACTTAAGTGGTTGCTATGCTGTTGCTAAGGCTAAATTTCTTTGAAGGACCTTCCCTACAACTATAAAATTCGCTCCGAAGGATCAGTCTGAAAAAGAGAGGATCTTACACGAGTGGTCATTTCATATGAAATTTATGAAACCAGCCTTCGGCGAGGTTCATAAATTTCATATGCAATGACCACGAGTGTAAGATTCTGTTTATCATATGACCCTTTAAAATGGGGATTTTATCGCCTTCAAAATGAACATCATTTCAACGAGAAAACGCATTGTTGACACGGACGTTGTCAATAACGTAACGTTTACGCGGCAAAGTGTTATTACACGTGTGGTCATACGATTTTTAGTACACGGCGTTATCCACTGAATAACAGCGACGTCATATGATAAAGACTGTTCCTCCAGAGCAAATTTCATAGTTGTAGGGAACCTCCTTCATAAAAACTGAGCCTTAGCAACAGCATAGTAACGACTTAAATGGGTTTATAAGTACGACCCCAGATCCCAGTTTGCTCCCTGCACAGAGAGAGCAAAATCCACCTTTTAAAGTGTAGCACCCGTGTAAATAAGGATTCGCCTACCAGTGAAGGAAATAACCCAATGAAATTTCTCTGGAATAAAAATGATAAAAATACACTTAAACCAATGTATCCGGTCAGGGAAAACCCTGTATGCCATATGGACAGTGTACATGTGAAGGTTATTCTATGTTGAATTACTCGTTAGTCGAGTCAGCGTATGCGCTGGGCTCCAGGACAATAATTAGGCCAGTGCACTGCACATGCTCAATTTTCCTAAAATTTATGTAACAACCCATTTATGAGAGCGAATTAAGAGCGTATCGGCTAAATGATAAACTGACCACTGATAACCTGATAACCTTATGTTCATGATAAAGAAGATAGGATTTATCCCACATTACAGACCTAAAATGCATCTTGGCCACGTACCTGGAGGACAAAATTAATTTAAGAAACACCGCTTAAAACTGTTCCATATCACTTAGTCTCAATATACAACTGTAAAATATATATAGCATGACATTCTCCGATTTTTGGAATACCTTTTCTAGCGAGAAAAATCTCACCTGAACCCTGCCACTAAACCGCGAAAATTCGTGACAGGATGTATTCAAATTGCCTACCGGAAAACAGTCAAATTGTTTTTCTATTTACCTCCGCGGAGGTCAATATGAAACTTTACCACCCGTGACGTCGTTGAGGAGAATTGCACATGTCCAGGTAGTGCTTAATTTGGTCAGAATTTGACCATCAATACAGCAATTATAGACTTTGCAAACTTTTATGGTGGATTGGTACACTTTTAGAAGCAACACTGTCTTTTTCAGTTTTGCCCTACTACCAGCAAACAAATTTTCTCAAAGGTTTGATTTATGGTTTCAAGCTAGCAAAAAGTAGAGTTTTACCCTTAAGTGCCGAAAAGCAGACGACAAAATTAGCGCCTGCAAAATCTAAAAAAAAGATTCGTCCAAGCTTTATCTTATTGAAAATGCAAAGTCTTGAAGACTAGAGGGCAAACAGTGTAGATCTAGATTAGCAGCCCCGGATCCAGGGGGTGGGCTTTGGGGCTTCAGCCCCGCCACTTGGGTCTGGTTAGATTAAAATTCATGTTGTGACATCTCATTAGAATCGCCTCGGCGAGGCGATTCTTATGTGATATCACAACATATATTTCAAGGCAAAAAAGGACTTTATCAAAAAATCTCATCAAATTTATCCTTTATTATGTCATTTTCAACCCCTCCCCCTCCACCCCTCCCTTCCCAAATACATATCGACACCCCCAGCCCCACCAGTATGTGGTGGTCTGAATCCGGGCCTGATTAGGCGGCTCATCAGGATCTCCGCTGTTTGCAAATTCAGCTATCTTCGTCTCCAGCGCTTTGTCGCTTTCGATGATTGTCCTTTCAGCAAACCCTCGATAATTCTCACAACGAGAACAGTGACAAATGTTTCAGTGACAATTTTTCAGCTTGACCGCTATACGTGGAACCTCACGTAGATCACTGGTAAGGGTCACCAGCAGGGGCGTAACTAGGGGCAATTTCATGATACGCACAACCATGTTTTATGCTCTACTTCTTGACAGGAAAGTTAGTATTTCAGCCACTTTGGTAATTGGTATTGAAATCTTGTCTAATTTATAAAATTTCAGCATGCAAATATGCAGGTGCGTTTTGAAATTTTGTCAATTTTGACAAAATTTCAATACGCACTTGCGTATTTGCCGTATACGTAGCTACGCCCTTGACCAGAGTATGACACATCCCTGGTTTATAAGCGTTAATATTTTAAAAGCACTGTAGACATGAATAGAGACCTGCCTGAGCCTTTATGGTCTTGCTACCCAATACTTGTTGACTGTGTTCCGAACTGTCCTTTTCCACTTGGCTTTCACTGGAGGATTATTCAGGATCTCGAAACAATCCGGCAGTCCATACTTTATCATCAACTTCTTCACTGCCACGAACCACCTATGGCGCTCTGTAGTTTTTACAATCAGCTGTCGTTTAGCATGCTGCTTCTCCACTGCAGTATCAGGCAATCGACAGACTACCGAAAAAGTTGAGAGTTCATTGATCTGTCGAATTAGGGCCATAACTTCTACTCCCAAAACGTCTAACCCATAACGTCTATTCCCAAAACGTCTACTCCACTTACATCTACTGTGCAAAAAAGGGCTACTCCAACTTGGTCTACTGGGCCAAAATGTCTAGTCTGGTTTGGTCTGCCCTGTAGTTTTAAAAAGTGATTACCCCAAGCTATATTGATGGTACAGAGACTTATAATATTGACATCCAAACCATGAATATTTCCAGATGGCTTCTGATTTCCAAAGGCATGAATAAGGAATATGAATCGGTGTATTGCTAAATTACTGATGCATTGCTAACTCAAACTGAACAAGGATTTTAGCAAATTCTAAGTTAAATTTTCTTCAGACAAAATAAAAAATTAACGTGTGTCATTTCAGTGTTTCAGCAATTTACAATTCTGTGGGACAAGATGTTCGTACATGTACATTGTTGGTTCACAAAAACTGCCTGATGGATGCCTCCATATTTATATTCAAGTCCAAAACCCCACCCCTTATACCCTATACACCTCTAAATAAAATGTTGACCCCACTGGCAGATATCCCAAATACTAGTGTGAAAATGCATAGTTACTTAACGTGTGGACCAGTGGGAATAGAGGTTTTGGCAGAGTGGACCCAAATGGGAGTAGACGTTTTGGCACAGTAGACTATGGTGTACCAAGAGGGTCAAAAGCACCGATACGGGTCGACCCGTATTTCAGAAATACGGGTCGACCCGTATTTTTACGGGTCGACCCCTAAATTTACGGGTCGACCCGTATTTCAGATACGGGTCGACCCCTAAATTTGCGGGTCGACCCGTATAATACGGGTCGACCCGTATAATAGGGGTCGACCCGTAAAAATACGGGTCGACCCGTATATTTACGGGTCGACCCGTATTTTACGGGTCTACTTGCATTTACGGGTCGACCCGTAAATTACAAGTCGACCCGTATTTTACGGGTCGACCCGTATCTTAAATACGGGTCCACCCGTAAATATACGGGTGGACCCGTAAATACATGTATACGGGTCCACCCGTATTTCAAAAATACGGGTCGACCCGTATTATACGGGTCGACCCGTATTATAGGGGTCGACCCCTATTATACGGGTCGACCCGTATTTGTCCAAAAATAAACTGACCAATCAGAAGATGCCTTCTATCTGTTCTTCGGCACCTTTGAAATATCGCTTCAATTCATGCTGTGAAGTCGCACAACTAATACCTGTATGGATAACTGTATATTGCAAATGATTTGTTGGTTTTGCTTGACTTATGCTCACTAGACAAGTCTGCTATTATGTTTAAGTTTAACTTAAATTAATATCATTTTTATATATATATATTTTTAATAATCATTTAAAACTGTTACCAAACGAGGGAAATATCTAATACCAAAACGATGCCTAGCTTACATATAAACTGTGCGTATCCATGGTATCCGGCCAGTCCAACCTGGTTATCTTCGAGAAGTCATTTGTTTATTGCTGCTGTATACATGTATTCAGTAGCCTATTCGTATGTGTATTACAGAAGCTTTGTTAATCCACTGCTACTGTTTGCTATATGTTGTCAAGAAAAGGAAAAGTTAAATTCAAGCCTTAACTTTGGACGTTCTTTCGAAGTGTTTCTGAGATATTTTGCTTAATTCTTATTATCTTGGTCCAATTAAAGAACAAGATGAAGAAGAAGAAGAAGAAAGCGTCAGCAATGATTTTATGATAAATATAGAAATAATAAAAATGTTACAATATTAATGACAATAATAGAAATAACTTTTAATTATTCTCTGACAATATCAAATAAAAGAAAGAATAAAAAGAAACGGCCAGATTTCTTTTTCTAAACATTTTTCTTTCTTTTTTTATTTTTATTTTTCATTATTATTATTATTATTATTATTATTATCAGGAAACTTGTGCTGTTCGCCGTTTAAAGTTATGCCAGATCAAACAATCGTTATCATAAACTACATATCTGATCCAACTTTGCTTGTGCGTATGCCGATCCGAGCATACAGTGTGACATACGTCACCATCGCCAAAATCTGTTACAAAATAAACAAAACCTGGCTTACCCATAAACAATACGACACCGTCCTTTTAAAGCGGGCATCTGTTTACCTGTAAGGTATCATTTGTTTATTGCTCCTGCATATTCGTATGTGTATTACAGAAGCATATTTCACATTGTATACAACTGCTGCTGTTCGTTATCTATTCTCAGTAAAACGGAAAGTTGAAATATATACTATCTTTACTTTGGACGTCAAACGTTATTACAAAGATTTCCTCTCTTTTTTCTTTTTCTTTTTTTATATCTTTTTCTCTCTATTTTTTTTATTTATTTTATATTTGGTTTAACATCAAAAGCGAACAGCATCATCAACTGTTTGTAATAATAATAATGATAAAGTAAAACAGAACGCAAGTTATAATTTTATTTGATAAGCCAGGGAATGTTTCGCTGTTAGTATCATTATTATTGTTATTATTTTTATCATTATTATTATTATAAAATATTATTATTTTTATCATTACAAATGATTTTATGATTGTTATCATTGTTACATTTATCACCACATGTTCTGATCCTACATTCATATGCGCTTGCTGATCCGAGCATGCACAGGTTGCAAACGTCATCATCACCAAAATCCTTTCATTAAAAGAACGAAGCTTATCATACCCATAAAATGTGTGTCACCGGTGCAGGCGCAGTATTTATTTATCTGTGAGAAATCATTTGAGCCGTGACACGACAAAACCAACAATGTGGTTATGCGCCCAGCGCAGACTCGGATCAGCCTGGGCATCCGCCCAGTCTGATTAGAGTCTTCGCTGTCCGCATGGAGGTAACTTAGACACTTATCTACCCTTTAAGCGCTTAGCGATAAAATTGATCAGAGTGGGCGGATGCCCAGACTGATCTGAGTCTGCGCTGGGTGCATAACCACATTGTACGTTTTGTAGTGTCACGGCTCAAAATTTTGTTTATTGCTACTGTATATTAAGCAAATATTCTCATGTGTATTACAGAAGCATATTTCACATTGGTATGCCCCTGCTGCTGTTTCTTATATCATCTCCTAAAGGTGAAATACAGACATTACTATGGAAGGGTGGGCGTTATTACGAAGTACATGTATTTCTTTATGATTTTTTTTCTTTCCTGTATTTCACTCTTTCTTTTCTTTTCTTTTCTTTTATTCAAATGCAGAGACAGAAAGGCATAATTATAAAAACGAACTGCACTATCAACGGTGCAAATTTCCAGGTTTATTTAAGGAATGATTTTCATTTTTCTGAGGTTTATCGAAGTGTAAACTACATTGGGTCACGTGCAAAGTGAATGAACCCCGATGGGGTTCATGTAAACTACTTCCCAGCGGGCACATTACATTCAAAATGACGTCGCGCTGACGTCATTAAGAATGACGTCGCACTGACGTCATTACGACGTGATGTGCCTGCTGGGTTAGAATAGGCCAACTGCCCCTTGTCATCAAGTGCTTTAGACTATGTGCTTGAATATTAGGTGTGCAGACTGGTCGTGGCCTGCCACACTCAGCCAGCATACCATCAAATTAAATTCTTTACAGGCACTTCGGTGGTATAAACGTCTCAACACAAACCATTACGAAAAGCGCTACAACCTTGCCGTTTCGTGATAAAATATGGGATGATGTGAATATATATTGACTGGCAAAAAGTATTGGTAGCATTTTTTTTAAAAAAAATAAAATAAAATAAAACGGCAAATCGCTTCACAAAATACAGTTTATGTTTTCTGGTTCCCCGTTGAGCAATGCAATATAGACAGAAGCGGGACAATGAATAGGGCCCGCGCTTGTACATTGTATTTTTACCATTTTTTTAAGTTTGTGAAATCGAAAGTAGCCAACTTAAAAGACCTATTGATTTTTTCAAACAGTTCTATATGCAAAACTAAAGGATGCTCTATTTGTTTGAACCAATACCCCTCCCCCGCCCCCATGGCCCCATCCCACTTCCCCCGACTCCTAGCGCCGCCAAACTCCCAAACAGAAAAACAAGTTCATACATGCGGTTCTAGCATCTATTATTTGTGGCAGTATTTTTGGGATAGACATTTGCGTTTTTTTCTTCCATATTAAAACCTTACTATTATGTGTATCACAAGATGTGAAAATGCTCATAACTCTTGAACCCCGTGGTATATATGGTTCAAATTTTGTATACTTATGTATTTTAACATTGTCCAGCCACCGGCATGCAAAACGGTGACGAAAGTCTAAACAGTATTGCACGACCCACAAGTGTGCACTTTAATCGCTGTGCAAGTCCATCAGTCTGTTTGTCCTTCTGCTGTAGTCAGTGAGTGAAATTGCTCATAACTCTTAACCACATGGTGTAGTTTGATAAAAATATGCATCATTCTACAAGAAATGAAATGACCAATTTCATTTCCGTACATTCCTTCTGGCACCAGAAACTGATTATTCTACATTCACCACGGGTAGTGCACATTACCATCAGTTGATTCTATTGGAAATTCGACGAAGAAAAAAAAACCTACTACGTCAACTCGAGCTATTTTACAAAGTTTGATCATGGTTTACACAGTTTGCGCAAACACTTCTGTCCAAATAAGTGGGTTCATTATGGTAATCGCGTTATGTACCACCTTAAACCGCGTCTACACGGGCAAAGTTTCTGTGACAAAGAAGGTTGGGCATAGAAAAATTTGCTTGTGTAAATGCCAAAATATGACAATATCTCTTTGACAACTATATCTGGAAAAGTTAGATAGAATTGTCCGTGTAAACGGAGAACTTTGCTAAAGATTATGTAATAAAGAAATTTGCTATAAGCGTGGAAAATATGACAAAGATTTTGTTTCATTGCTGCAGGTAACTTTTGACGAATACTGTTTGGTCGTGTGAACACTGCAGCAAATATTTCATTGCCAAAGTTTATTTGACAAAGATTCTATGTACATTTTCTTCAGCAAATAATTTGCTCTGTGTAAATGCAAAATGTTTGGCGTGATTCCTTTGTTAAAGTTTCTGTGACATAGAAACTTTGCTCGTGTGCTTGTGTTTATTTTAAGAAATATTTTTCCTTATCCATGAATTATCCCTGATAAGGCCCCGCCAGACGAAGTCAGCAGAGACGTTTTAGTGATCACCTTGTTCGTCTGTCTGTCTGTCTGTATGTCTGTCCGTCCGCCCATCTGTCCGTCCGTCATAATTTTGTGTCCCTTGACTCTTAAAACAGAGATATGAATTAATATTTGCCTCTCCCCGAGAACGTGATTATTCACGGGCAAGGAAAAATTATTAATACAGAACGAAGATGCAAGTAATTATATGTGACAGTGCCTGGCATTTTGAGCCTTTTGGAGGTGCAACGTTGACGTCACGAAACGTGAAATGAAAGTGACGTCATAAAATCTGCACGTAAAGTTAATTGGATTTCCGCGCACTGACTATAAATTTCAAAGCGTCGCTTGAAAAGAGGAATTCAAGATTTCTATCGCCGTCTTAAATTTTCTTCATGTACACTATTTTAAGAATGTTCGTATTATAGATCTTTGAAAAGCGATGTCACGAACCAGAGTTACTTAAAGTTTATCCAGCTAGTATGTAAATTGTATCCAATCAGTGAAACGAAAACAAAATATCGGGTTGGTGTGAATTTCGTTTGCTTTTGCAGTAAACCTTAGCGCTATATTGCTTTGTGCTTCTCGAAATCTATTCTGGTGGCTCTAATAAATATGAAAATGGTAAAATCATAATTTCTGTTTGTCGCTCCATAAGGCTCAAAATGGCAGACACTGTCACATATTATTACTATTAATATTTACGCATGCTCGGATCGGCAAACGCTCAAGCAAAGTTGGATTAGAATGTGTAATTCATGATATCGATTGTTTGACCTGGCATGATTTAAAGCAGTGAACAGCACAAGTTTGCTGGTAATAAAAATATTAATAATGCTAATAAACAAATTAAATGATAGAAAAAAGTTAGAAAAAATCTGACCCTTTCTCTTTTCTTCTTTTATTTGATATTGTCAGAGAATGAGTCATGATCATGATTATGATATTTTTATTATTGTCATTAATATTTAATTACCATTATTATTATCATCATTATTATAAAACAACTGATGTTAAACCATTGATGGCACCGTTTCCCTTTTTTTTTCTTTTTTTTTTTTTTTTTTTTTTTTTTTCTTTTTTTTCTTAATGAGCCAAGACCGTCCCAGCATGAAGTATAAATTAAACATTAAGAAAAAAAATAATAATATCTCAGAAACAATTCGAAAGTACGTTTGAATTTCAATTTTCATTTTATTCACTATATACAGCAAACAGTGGAATACACATACAAATAGGCTACTGAATATATAGTAGCAATAAACAAATGACTTCTCACTTGGATAGGCCGGTTACGCACAATTTATAGGTAAGATAGGCATCGTTTTGGATTAAATAATCCCTCTTTTGGTAACAGTTTTGGATGTTGATTAAACACCATATTTTTAAAAGTCGATATTAATTAGAGTTGAACTTAACAAATATTAGCAGATCCTTGTCTAGTGAGCATAAGTAAAGCAAAACCAACAAATCATTTGCCATAAACAGTTATCCATACAGGTATTAGTTGTGCGACTCCACAGCATGAAGTGAAGCGATATTTCAAAGGTGCCGAAGAACGGATAGAAGGCATCTTCTGATTGGTCAGTTTATTTTTGGAGAAATACGGGTCGACCCGTATAATACGGGTCGACCCCTATTATACGGGTCGACCCGTATTATACGGGTCGACCCGTGTTTTTGAAATACGGGTGGACCCGTATATTTACGGGTCGACTCGTATATTTACGGGTCGACCCGTATTTAAGATACGGGTCGACCCGTAAAATACGGGTCGACTTGTAATTTACGGGTCGACCCGTAAATGCAAGTAGACCCGTAAAATACGGGTCGACCCGTAAATATACGGGTCGACCCATATTTTTACGGGTCGACCCCTATTATACGGGTCGACCCGTATTATACGGGTCGACCCGTAAATATACGGGTCGACCCGCAAATATACGGGTCGACCCCTATCTGAAATACGGGTCGACCCGTAAATTTAAGGGTCGACCCGTAAAAATACGGGTCGACCCGTATATCAGAAATACGGGTCGACCCGTATCGGTGCTTTTGACCCTCTTGGTACACCATAGTAGACCAAATGGGATTAGACGTTTTGAGAGTAGACATTTTGAGAGTAGACGTTTTGAAAGTAGACATTATGGCACTACGTTGGGTCTACTCCAGAACGTCTACTCCCATAACGTCTACTCCCAAAACGTCTACCCCATTTGGTCTGCTGTGCCAAAACGTGAAAATGCATAGTTACTTTATATGTGGACAAGTGGGAATAGAGGTTTTGGCACAGTAGACCAAATGGGAGTAGACGTTTTGAAAGTAGACGTTTTGGGAGTAGACGTTTTGAAAGTAGACGTTATGGCACTACCCGATCTATCACGCCCTGCAGCGGGATAATACCAGACAATATATAGACAGCTGCATCATCCTTAGTCACAGGGATTGAAAGCAGACACTTCAGATACTTTTATTGAATTTTCCAATGAGAGCCAAATACTTTGGTCGCGGCAATACCACTTCCAAACCATTATAAAGAACTGGCACTATGTATATCTGGTAGAGATGCAATGAAGTCTCGGGATCCAACCCATTCTCTCCATGAAGGTCTGCAGACATCAAACTATAGAGAGTGCGCCTGGCCTTTATGATATTTTCAGAGACAGTAGATTCATCTGAGTCACAAGAACGGTTAATACCCACATGGATCGTCTTATCTACAGTTGGCATAGGCTCCCTGTCCATCATTAGATCCCCACCAGATGAGGTGTCACCCCCCCCCCCCCCCAAAAAAAAAAAAAATCGTACGCAGTATTCAGCCAAAATTGGAGAGTATTCAGTACCAGAATCCTGGTACGCAGTATTCAAGAAAAACAGCAAATCGTACGCTTAAAAGGATATAAAAAATAAGTAAAATAGAAAATATGTAGGCCTAAATAATCATTATAGTCATTCAATAAAAAAAATGGGCGACGCCGAAGTGCTTCCTGCTTCCTGTTACAAAGGTAGAGAACTATAGCAAAGCGCCTCTTGGATACCTTTCATATTTCAACCAGTAGCAAAAGTATCAAGATATTCAAGAGGCGCTTTTGCTATAGTGTGTAGGGCTTGATGCATCTTTCTTTTATACACGAGCAAAAACACTTACAGAGTTAACAGGGAAAGCCAGTATCTATTTATTTACAATGAGTGAAAGAGACACGAAAGACATAAAGTGTGCATTCATAAAACGCAATATTTTGCCATAATAAAATTGGCAAAGTCCACAAAGTTCCACTCGTTCCCACTGAGGAGGGAAAGGGGGCCAACGCATATATACGTATGTCAAAACAACACGTACATGTTTACATCCTTTGATGATCACAGAAAAATTCATTTGAATTGGATCCTTAGTCGTTAGTTAGAAGGAAATGGATTTTTTTTTCTAATGCTTGAAACCCCACCTCCTTGGGTGTTCGGGCTAAGTATATATCTTTACATTATGTACTCGCGCATAAGTTAAGCGTCTACTAATTTTGATTGCTGTAAAGTAACTACATGAGTGCTCATTCAATCCAACATTTGTCGAGAAATCGTCTGCTAAGTTCCGCCCCTGCCTAGGGACCATAGGAATACTATTCCCAAACCGTATTAACGATGCAATTTACATTTCTAAATTCCCACGGAAAGTTTCATTTGACTCAGTTCACTAGTTAGAAAGACTCTCCCCTAACCCTTGGACCCCGAAGCTGGGACCCAAGTCTGGAATTGTGCGCATCTAGACATGGTACCCAACCATACCAACCACAATAAGTTTACATGTTCCCGTCGTTAGGTGTGGCAATTGCGACTTAAGAATAGACTGGCTGACTGACTGTAGACAGACACACGGACTGACTTTCTAGGTAAATTGCGGATATAACTGCCCAGCTTTCAATGTGTGTAAAAATGTCATCATGACAAAACCGCTGGCTAAGACCCCAAAATATATAATAGCAAGGCATTCAATAAATTCTTTATACTGAGGCTTCTGTCAATAAAGACTTTGTGAAAATTAGATGTGACCATATGCATTTAATTTGAGCAGGCCTCATTTAACTTGTGCATGAATCAATTGCTGCGACCCATGGCTCCCTAGGGCTGATAAAAAGTGGGGACTTTGGACGTCTTTCAGCAGTCCGCGCTGTGCAGAGATTCCTTCTAAATGTCATGTCCTTTTAAAAATCTTTTAACTAATTTACCTTATATCGGATCGAAACGTTAAGATTTGCATCTACGATTAAAACAGGGAGCAAGCATGTCATGCCTGCATATTTTTGGAGCTAAGGGGGTGGGGGGGCAACTGCATTCATTTTAGGAGTGGAGATCAGGGGAATAATGATTATATTGAACATGGATATTCTAGAAAGCTGAGGAGATTTTGGTATTATTTTCAAGGCATGCACTGCGCAGCACCTCATCCCTTCTCCCTCGCCTCGTGGCCCTGAGGTAGGTGCTCAGAAATAGAAGCTTCAGCTTGACTGTTACCGACAAAACACAGCTAACAAGTTGAGGAGTTCAAGAGTTCACAATGAAATTTGCGTTGAAACGACAAACGAGGCAGAATCGTTAAACTGAACAGTCTGTTTAGTGTTTGCTTTGCTTAGAAATCAGTTAAATTGAACGTTCTTAATCAACTGACTTCAAAATCTATAAAATCAGACTTTTAAGCATGCTGCTGATCGTTTTCTTACTGTTTACCAGGATTTTACATTGCGCTACTCCTTAAATAGTATTCAGTATTCAAGCCCGTTTTTAAAGAGTATTCAGTATTCAAGCTCAAAATTAAGCGGTATTCAGTATTCAAGGGGGAGGGGTGACACCCCCCCCCCCCCCCCCTCTTGAATTGCCTAACTCTCTTCCATGACCAATTGAGCACCTGGCGCAATACAACAGACATTCCCAATTTTGGCTCCTATTCCTGTACACATTAACCTGTCTAGGAGACGATTGTTGTAAACTTTGTGTAAGTCTGTGCTAAGGATTCCACCCTGTCTAACACCCTGTATACTTTTCTCATCAAGAGTAATTCGTATATTTCCGTGCTTATTTACGGAAACGAACGACGGCTTACCGCCGCGCACTCTCTTCAAGTGGAGACAACTCAACACTACAGTTACTCGCCATTTTTGTTGAGGTGTCAACCAAAAAATATTTTTCTATTGTACGTGTGTATTCTAGCTATATAACAACTCCCTGTGAATGCAGACAGCCAAATCTTGATGTAGTGAAAGAAAATAACAGTAAGAAAGGTATATTTTCAATCAAAAACAAACATTATGAAATCACTTCTGGCAACAAGATTTTGGGGGACATGGTTACATTGTACATTAAATCGACAGTACCATATATTCGGTAAAAATGATCTGTAATGTATTACACCACTCTTTTTCAGGCATCTGTTTTCTGTTATTGAATAGTAGACCAAACGTGTTTCAAAAGTGACAGACACAATTCCAGAACTTAATTTCTTCGCTGAATCCAAAGTAAAGTTGTGCCCCAAAATATGTTGTTCAGCCACTACTGAGTACCATACATCAGTGAATTCGCAAGCCAGGTATCTGGGCAAGGGTAAGAGTTTGCGCTTGGGTGATGTCAGATACTCCAAATCTGTTAAAAGAATCCTGAATGTTAATGGTAAGGAGTCGTTACGAAAACACTGGACAGTGGGACGGGATGAGTGAATAAACTTATTAAAATACGGGACGAGCAGACGAAATGTACTAATACACGGGACGGGACAAATGGAATTTAAGGCATGTGCAAATAATCTTCAGCATACACTTCTTTGTTACGGAGGCAAAGACAATTTATCAGTGCATACCCTTCATGAACAGGCTGGAATCAATTGGTCTTTTTTACATCAACTGATCTACCAAAATGCACTGAAATATGTAGTTTGAGCTGGGTTCATAGAATAACCGAAAAGCACAGAAATACCGAAAAGCATGTGAATAACCGAAAAGCAATTTCAAAAATTAGTTTTATATGGGAATAATTATTTAAGTTAGGCTTTTCTTGGTTGTAAATTATTTGTAGTGTTAGTTGTGAGACTTTAATTACCATGGGTTTCATACTAAACTAGCATTGAAACTGGAAAAGTCGCTAATGATGCACTGCATTTTTTCCAGTGCAATTTTTAAGCAAAACAAACCAAAGTAGTAAATAAAATAGCATGATTATGTATAGTGAAAACTAATGATATTCTGAGCAGACTATCAATCAAAATCTGAGACACAAAATTTATTGGTAAACAAGACTAGCGGGTGCTTTTCTGTTAGTGCACTATTTTCTTTATTATTATTATCAACATTTGAAACCAAGACAACTTTGGTGCAGAAAACTTCTCTTTCAATGCTTCTCCCACCCTTGAAAGTAATATTACAATGATAATTCATATAAAAACTGATTTTCTAAATTGCTTTTCGGTTATTCCAGTGCTTTCCGGTATTTCTGTGCTTTTCGGTTATTCTATGTACCGGTTTGAGCTCTGTGAATGCCAATCATTGAAAACTGCAAAATTCTTGTATGGCTGAATTGTTACTTCAGATAATAGAAATGTATAAGTGATATCAGAAAAAAAAATTGGCAGGGAATTTTTTGCAAAAAAGCATTTTTTTATTAATTTATATGCTAATTTAAGATTTTTTTTTTTTTTTTTTTTTCTGATAAATTGTTTCTTATGCTAGTTTGTTTAAAATTATTTGTTAAAGCAAACATGCAAGCTGTCATTTTGATATGAAAGAGCAATAATCGAAATGAATTATGAATTATATTCCTGCTTCTGTCAATACATAATGAGTTCTATACCAAGATTTCTTGTTATCATATTTTATCAAGATAAATTAAAAAAAGTAATGGAAAATTGGTATTATGCATCAGCAATATGCATACAGTACACAAGGCTTAAATTTGAGCACTAGTCTGAACAAAAAGATTTCCAAATTTTACACTTTTCATGTGCATACTATTTGAGTCTGAAACTAAGATAATTTGGTCCGAATCTGGGAAGAAAATGTATGAACAGGCCAAACTATCAGTGGGCCAAATTGTCCACTAAATAATGATTCCATTCATTTATAATTGCCAGAAAGATAAATTCTGGCCGCTAAAATTCATATTTTGGACATTTTTAGTGGCCACAGAAAAAACTCAGGTGCATCTGGCCACCAGGCCACTGGCCGTTTCCAACACTGGTAGCAAATTCAAGCATTTGATTTATTTTCAGCCAATAACTGTGCTAGGTCAGTTTGAGAACTGGGTTAGAATTACTCATGACATAACCTTAGCCTGTCTAACTTTGATAATGATTGCTGGGTGTATCCGTCTAAAATAGTCCCAAAGATCTATTTCTGTCTTGCAAGACTGATCTACATGTAGGCCTTTGAGATTGGTTCAAAGAGAAATGACACATCCTATATTAACTGAGTGTATGTAAAAAAAATCAGTGCTCCAGATAAGAAAGGGTAACAGGGATAATTCAGAGATAATTTTTCTTATTTTTCATTGAAAACATATGTTGTGACCCCCTCATTAGGACCGTCTTGGTGAGATGGTTCTAATGAGGGTCAGTATGTTTTAATGGAAAAATAAGGGAAATTATCCCTAATTTATCCATGTTACCCTTTCTTATCTGAGGTAACAGGGATAATTCAGAGATAATTTTTCTTATCAAAAATATACATTGTGACCCCCAGGGCTCAGCCTAGAGGGCAATTTGGGAGAAATAGTCTCCCTAAGCTGGCTGACTTCTCCCTATTTTGAGCTGAGGGAGAAGTGAAAATGTATAGAACATAATATTATAAGGAAATCCAAAATTTGGACCAAAACTTCTCCCTAAAGTGCAGAAAATGTCGCAAAACCTCTGTCTGAAAGTTTTAGGCTGGGCCCTGAACCCCTCATTAGAACGACTCACCACATACAATTGTGACCCCTCATTAGAACTGTCTTGGTGAGACGGTTCTAATGAAGGGTCACAATGTATGTTTGTGGAAGAATAAGGGAACTTATCCCTAAATTACACATGTTACCACTTTATCTAGAGCACTGCAGATATAGTGAACATTACCAGAGCTCTAGATAAGAGGGAGTATTTGGTAATAATTGGGGATAATTTTTGTTATTTCTGCATAGAAACGTTTGTTGTGACCCCTCAACTGAACCGTCTCGATCAGACGGTGCAGATGAGGGGTCACAACATATGATTTCAATGAGAAATTGAAAGATTACGGTTCAATTATCAAACAAGAACTTGTTCAAGCTGGAGGGGAGACCATGATTGATGTTTTAACAGATATCTGTAACAGGATCTGGAGAACAGGAGAATGGCCTACCCCATGGACTCAGTCGCTGATTATTACTCTCCCTAAAAAGGGCAACCTACAGCTCTGCCAGAACTACAGAACCATCAGCCTCATCAGTCATTCAAGCAAAGTCATGCTGAAAGTTATCTTGAACAGGCTTAAGCCACAAGCCGAAGAGATAATCGCTGAGGAACAGGCTGGGTTCCGAGCAGGAAGGAGCACCACAGAACAGATCTTCAACCTTAGAATCCTGTGTGAAAAGTATCTCCAACATCAGCAGAATCTGTACCATGTCTTCATTGATTTCAAAAAAGCCTTTGACAGGGTATGGCATGCAGCCTTATGGGCCACCATGAGGAAGTACAATATCAATGCAAACCTAGTTCGCACCATTGAGCAGCTATACAACAAGGCTACAAGTGCAGTCCTGATAAATGGCAGCACAGGAGAATGGTTCAGAACAACAGTTGAGTAAGACAAGGATGTCTTCTGTCACCCACCCTCTTCAACATTTTTCTCGAACGGATCATGTCTGATGCTCTGGAAGAACATGACGGAAAGGTTAGCATAGGCGGCAGAAATATTACCAACCTGCGGTTTGCCGATGACATAGACGCTCTTGCTGAGGAAGAGCAGGAACTAGAAGCTCTAGTTGAAAGTCTCGACCAGACCTGCACAAGGTATAAGATGGAGATCAGTTCTGAGAAGACCAAACTGATGACAAACAGCGCAGATGGCATCCAGAGGGAGATCAAGGTAAAGGGGCAGAAGCTGGGTACTGTAAGCAGCTTCAAATACCTTGGAGCAGTTGTCTCAGATGATGGCTCAAAACAGGAGGTTCTCTCAAGGATAGCACAAGCCACTTCAGCTCTTGCCAAGCTGAAACCAATCTGGAGAGATAACAGCATATCTCTTGGATCAAAGGTGACACTCATGCGCTCCCTTGTCATTTCCATATTTCTGTATGCCTGTGAATCATGGACCTTGACAGCAGAGTTAGAGAAAAGAACGCAGGCCTTTGAGATGAGATGCTACCGAAGGTTACTGAACATTTCGTACAAGGACCATATAACCAATGAGGAGGTTCGCAGGAAGATCCAAGCAGCCATTGGAGAATATGATGAACTCCTGACGCTGGTCAAGAAACGGAAACTAAGGTGGTTTGGCCACGTCTCAAGGTCTTCTGGTTTAGCAAAGACACAGTGAAAGGAAAAAGAAGAAGAGGTAGACAGAAGAAGAGGTGGGAAGCCAATATCAAGGAGTGGACTGGAATGGATTTTGCCAGCTCAACTAGGGCAGCTGAAGACAGGACAAGGTGGAAAGGGATTGTTTTGAAGTCAGCTGTGGTACCCCAACGACCTAGTAAGGTTATGGGATAGAATAGAATAGAATAGATATCAAATATCCCTCTTATCTAGAGCTCTGCTGTTTACTTTTCTAGATGGATGTTTTGATCCACAAGAAACATCCCGACGAGCTGATGAGGTACTTGTTTAAAGTTTACCAAGAGAAGACTCTGTGTGATACTGTCATACACACAACAGATGGGAAGGCCTTTCAAGTACACAGAATAGTGGTTACAGCCTCGTCTACATACCTACACAATGTACTGTCGCAGGCCAGCCAGATCCACTCAAGTTTCAGTGTTGGTAAGTATAAAATACACTTGGGCCCAGGTGTTCTAACTACCGTTAGCTATGGAGGTAATATGAGCTGTCACGACTAATCCAACAATGTGGTTGTGCGCCCAGCACATACTCAGATCAGCCTGGGCATCCGCCAAGTCTGATCAGGGTTTTCCCTGTCCACATGGAGGTAGCTTAGACCCTTACCTACCCTTTAAGCGCTTAGCAAAGTCTAATCGGCCTACGTGGATGCACAGGCTGACCTGAGTCTGTGCTGGCCGCACTACCACATTGTTGGTTTTCTTGTGTCGGGGCTCATATATTTTTCGGCAATAATAAAACATAAAAACTCAACCATTTTTGCCAAAAAAAAATGCAAGAAGCTTTTGCACTGACAAGGCTCCTCATATTTAGTCAGCAAAATATTAGCTAGCACACTTGACTTTATATTAGGGGACTTAAAAACCCTTGACTACCTACTTTATTATGCTAACAATGCTTGCAACAACTGGGCCCACAATGCTCCAAAGCTCATATAAGAGTGACACGAGAAAACCAAACAAAGTGGTTGTGCTCCCAGCCCAGACTCAGATCAGTCTGCATCCACCCAGTCTGATCAGTGTCTTCACTGTCTGCATGGAGCTAGCTTAGACCCTTAACTACCCTTAAAGCACAAAGCAAAGACTCTGATCAGGCTGGGCGGATGTCCAGGCTAATCTGAGTCTGCGATGGGCTCACAACCACTTTGTTGGATTTTTCGTGTCATGGCTCGTAATATATGATATCTCACACTTCATGTGGGAACTCCCACCAATCTACACAATGTGCATTTCTCACACTCCAATCTGAGAAACTGTCTCGGAATCAACAGTTTCAAAAACAGAGTTCCAAAGACACCTTTTAATGGTATCGTTTTATCAGATATGCTCTTTACCAATTGATGGGTGGATGACTTGCAATTTTACGTCCTTTCAACAGTATTTCCATCATATCAAGGTGATTGGAGGGCTGTAATGAAAGGCTTTGTACAGTGGAACCCAGTTTACACCTGAAAAAATTTCTGCCTTTTAGCGGTATTTGAGCCTGGACTGCGAGCTTAGCAGGCCAGTGCTTAACCCACACAGCTGTCAGGCTTTACTTACCTTACTTTACTATTAATTTGCATGAATTCCTGTTTGCTTCGCTGGATGGGGTAGCTCTTTGAAATGAGGTCTACTCTTAAAGGAAAGAATTTGCTCCTAGAGGATCAAATTCTCACCTTTAAGAGTTGAACCCTACTGTAAAAAAGATCAAAATTAGTAAATTGAGCCACCACACGAGAAAACCAACAAATTGGTTGTGTGTCTAGCGCAGACTCAGATCAGCCTTTGCATCCCCACAGTTTGACCAGACTCTTTGTTAAGTGCTCAAAGGGTAGCGAAGGGTCTAAGCTACCTCCATGCGGACAGCAAAGACTGATCAGACTGGGCGGATGCCCAGGCTGATCTGAGTCTGCGCTGGGCGCACAACCACTTTGTTGGTTTTCCTGTGTCGCGGCTCAATTTGCTTCCTCTGCGAATATTCCGACTTACCATAATACTGTGTAAATTAGATTTATTTGGCAGTGGCTGACTTACTATATTTTAGGCTCTGAATAACACACCCCTTTAGCTTTCCTAAAATGCAATGCCTCTGGGGTGTTTAATAGAACTAATACGGTACTTTATTTTTTTATGCAGATATTCGTGCAGAGATTCTTCAGGTATTGCTAGAGTACATGTATACAGGTCAGCTGTTTATATCGCAACTCACAAGGGATGCTGTTTGGCAAGCTGCTACATATCTCCAAATTTATCCCGTTATCGATCTTCTCAAAGAAACGGCAGTCGAAGAGGAGCAACCAAAAGATTCCATCTCTGAGCTTGAAAATGAAAACCATGATTCAGCTGTTCCTCCCAGTCTACTGGACAAGACTAATGAGTATGACTCTGATAATACTATTGTTGATGATAATGATATAGCAACTACATTTACTAGTGTAAAGGAAGTGGCAAGTGTACCAGAGAAAGGTCGTAAGAAACATCCAAGAAAGCAGAAAGTTACAGCAAGGAGACTGAAAAAGTCTCGTGAAGAAAAGAATGACTACACTGCTATCAAAGAAGAAATGCTTGATGAAGGCTATGAGAAGATGGCGAAAAGTAGGACTAGTCACATACCAGCGAAGAGTAAAGAACCAGAATCAGAAAATCAGACAATGACAAAGTCTCAGGGTACTACAAAATCAAGAAGGAAGAGCACCCCAACTAAATCAGAACCCGAACCACTTACCAGAATAGTATTAAGAAGCAGTGACAGAATAGCAAAGAAGAAATCTAAGTCAAAAGAACGGTCCAGATCTAGGAAGAGAAGTAAGAAAAAGTTTGAGTTCCAAGAGCCAGTGATGAAATTGAAAGTAAAAACAGAAAAAGTTAAGGTTGAGCCGAGCAAAGTCACAATGAAAAAGAAGAAAGTAATAAAGATTAAAGGCATAGATACACAACCAAAAAAAAGAAGAAAAACAGTGGTAAAGATTAAAAAGGAAAATGTCCCACAAAAGACAATGGCAAAACAAAGGAAAGTAGTAAAACCATGTAAGAAAAAGAAATGTATTTGTCGACTCTGTGAGAAAAGATTTCCAGGCTTCGTATTCTTACGTAGACATTTACTAAATCATCATAAAGAAAGTTTTGTGGATGACTGGCAATTTTCACGCTATCTCATTAGGTTCTATTCAGGGATAAGTAGATATATAGAAAACTGTACTGTTGATATTAGTGGACATAAGAATAAATACAAATGTGCAAAATGCAAGAAAATTTTCACGAAATACAGTCTGCATTGCCTTCATTTTAAGAGACATCATATGATGTCCAGACTTAGGTTACGTGGAAAGTTTTTCACGATCAGCAGAAAACTGAAAAGTCTGGAGAATTTACTGAAAAGAATTTTACAGAAAAGCACTAAGGTGGAGCCAAATCGGAAACGTAAGATGGCTCGCTCGCTTGAAGACAGTAGACCCAAGAAAGTTAAGACTGTGGAATGCAGTTTCTGCCCTAAAAAATTTGTCAGTGAACTTACACTTAAAGTTCATCAAAAGAAAATGCATGGAGTAGAGCCTGAGAGGAAATATCGCATCACTATGGCTGCAGAAAGGAAAGCAAGAGAATCGACAAAATTATACCAATGTTCAGAATGTGAGAAGTGCATGGCTTCTCAGCATGCTCTACACAAGCATTTGAAGGTAAGCACAGAACTCAAGATGGCTTACAGAGCTACAAATAGGATAGAGTATTCGGTGATAATAAGGGATAATTTTTGTAAATTTTGCATAAAACCATATGTAGTGACCCCTCATCTGAACTGTCTCGTCGAGACGGTTCAGATGAGGGGTCACAACATATGGTTTCAGTGAGAATTAAAGAAAATTATCCCTCAATTATCATAGCTCTGTTACTGGCAAAATTATGTGCACTTAGTACTGGTTAACTGCTTAAGGAGGTCTAAGCCTGCCCAGGAATAGTGTGGTTAGGTTAACTGAACACCCCGACATGACCATAGCTGTTTACCGTGAACGTTTAGCATCAAACCAATCAAACAATCACAGTGCTCCAGATAAGAAAGGGTAACAGGGATGACTTAATGATAATTATGTCCCCCCACCTAAGGTGAGGGGGACATATTGTTTTCAGTGCAGATTCCGGGTGTCTGCATCGGGGTTGGCGTGACAGTTTCTTTATCCACAATATCTCTTGAATCAATGGATGGAATTTCACCAAACTTGCTTGGTTACATTATTGGGACAAGCTTAAGAGCTGATTAGATTTTGATGACCTTGACCTCATTTTCAAGATCACTGGTTGGTTGGTTGATTTGATGCTTAACGTCCACGGTAAACAACTACGGTCATGTCGGGACGGTCAGTTAACCTAACCACACTATTCCTGGGCAGGCTTAGACCTCCTAAGCGGTTAACCAGTACTAAGTGCACATACTTTCGCCAGTAACTGACAACTGCCCTTCTTGAATCAGCGGAAGGAGAAACGAAAGTATGTGGCCAGACCGGGATTCGAACCCAGGACCTCTGACTTACGAGTCAGGTGCCCTACCGATTGCGCTACCCGGCCCGGCTCAAGATCACTGGAGGACTTAGATGACAATTTTTTGTACCCATGATATTTCCTGAACCAGTGAATGGAATTTCACCAAACTTGCATGGATACATCATTGGGACAAGTTTAAAAGCTGAATAGATTTTGGTGACCTTGACCTCATTTTCGAGGTCACTGGAGGACTTAGATGACAATTTCTTGTACCCATAAGATCTCCTGAACCAATAGATGGAATTTCACCAAACTTGCATGGATATATTGTCGGGGAAAGTTTAAGAGCTCATTAGATTCTGGTGACCTTGACCTCATTTTCAATGTCACTGGGGGACTTAAATGGCAATTTCTTGTACTCACAATATCTCACAAACCAGTTCATGAAATTCCACCAAACTTGCATGGATACATCACTGGAACTGGTTTAAGAGCTGATCAGATTTTGATGAACTTAACCTCATTATCAAGGTCACATGAGGACATAGATATGTGAAAATTTCACTAAAATTGATATATCTGATTAGCCTGCCATATCTGATCAGCCTTTGGCTTGATAATGATTTCCACTTTACTTTCATAGAAGAGTCTACTGTGTTTTGATAGTCTTTCAAGGTCAAAAGCTGACTTACAAGTGCATATTTTTTTCTCTTAAAATATTACAGAGATTATAACAGGGTGCCCACTGGTCAGGGAAAAGTCAGGGAAATTTGAGTTTTCTTCAAGGTCAAGGAAAAGTCAGGGAATTTTGAAAAATGGTCAGGCTAAAAAGTCAGGGAAAAGCCAGAGAAATTTGTACTATATGGACAAAAAGGCTGATCTGAGTCTGTGCTGGGGGCACAACCACATTGTTGGTTTTGTCGTGTCGCGGCTCATATGTATCTCGACATCTACAGCCTTTTACTATTCTCTTTCATAGATTAGTTCTTCTTCACCTACAGATAAGTCGTTCAATACAGATAATGCCAAAGGACATGGACAAAAAATATGAATTTTTTATGGTTAAAGTATCGGTTGATTATCAATGATAGTTCTATATTGTGCTTTTTTTCATAACTGCTTTTCTGGAACAAGTGGTTTAGCCCAGTATGTATTGCAAGCTTTTCAAAGCTTTTCATAACTGCTTTTCTGGAACAAGTGGTTTAGCCTAAATGTATTGTTGCAAACTTTTCAAAGCTTTGAAATATATCGGCTGCTTCGCTGAGTTTTCTGCATCCCAAAATAGGTATTGCACACGCAAACCTTAGGGCTGAAGTGGAAGGTCATGATGACTAAAAAAGATATTTTGGTCAGGGAAAATTGGAATTTGGTCAGGGAAAAGTCAGTGAAAAGTCAGGGAATTTTATTTCCAACAAAGAGTGGACACCCTGAGATATCTTGAACCGGTTGACGGATATTCATCAGAATTGCATGAACACTGATGAATATATTGTTGGGACAGGTTTAAGACTTGTTTAGTAGTTGGTGACCATGATCCATTTTTCAAGGACATAGTCTTCTATGTAGGATATCTTTAGAACCTGTGGATGAATTTTTTTTTAAGAACTTGCACAGATATTTTATTTGTACAGCCATTTCATTTAGATTCCAACATTTTACAAGTATATTATGTACAACGTTTTCTAAAAGACTATTTTAGAGGCATACATGTACATCAGCAGAAGCAAATTTTTACATTCGACGTCAGCAGAGCATGAAATTGGCACGTCTCAAAGATAGCAACATGAATTATCACAATTTTTTCATGATGCTGCTTCCTATGCTTTCAATGGGGAAAACGCTAAGTAATAGTTATACCATGGTTTGTCCGCCTGTACGAGGAGATAATCCACGAGCTTTAGCGAGTGGATTATTTCCCGTACAGGCCGATAAACCATGGTATAACTATTTTATACCACCCTTACCAGTGTAGACCTTGCTCACTGCGAAATATTTCTTGCTAAAGCAGGCATTTTCTGGTAAGGGTGGTATAAGTATAACTTAGAATCAGCTATAATTCAACAGTAAGGAAAGATGCTTTCATTTGCTTTTTATTTCAGGACCATCACAAGCTGGATGATGAGACGGTTCGTCTCAAATCTCATGAATTGCTGTATGATCTGAGCTGTGAAGTGATCTCCTGCGGATATAAGACCAGAAACCTTTTACAGATGAAAAGCCATGTGTTATTCTCTCATCCATTTATACAACATCCCTGCCCTGAGTGTAAACTCATATTTCAGGTATATTTTCAATGGACAAGTGCTGCACAGAGCTCTAGTGAAGAGGGGTATTTAATGATAATTAAGACATAATTTTCTTTATTTCTCATTGAAACCATATGTTGTGACCCCTCATCTGAACCGTCTCGTTGAGACGGTTCAGATCAGAGGTCACAACATATGTTTTTATCCAGAATTAACAAAAATTATCCTTTATTATCACCAAATACACCCTCTTATCTAGGGCTCTGATTACTGTGCATGAGCAAAAAATGTAGACACACTTTCAGATGGCTTCTTATGGGACAGTCTGTTCAATGGTTGCACACCTTGCCATTAACTGTATAGAACAATTTTTCTGTAGGTTAAGAATATAAGTATCTTTCATGGGTATGAGGTGCGGATAGAAAAATCTGTCACGAGGGTCATTTTTCGTCATCACGAGGCTTTCAGAGTGATGCCGAACAGTGATCCCGAGTGACGGATACTTCTATCCGCACCTCACACCCATGACAGATACTTTTTCTTGCACATCACATTTTGTTTTAACTTTAGAACTTGTTAAAATGCATAATTTTAGAGCTTGAGAGGTTTCTTTTTGATTTTGAAACAAGGCGCCGCTTTCAACGACCGCCATTCGGTTCTTTATGTCAATTTCTGGCGTGCATGAACTGTGTTCATTTTTGCCATCTTCCTGACGTAATCATCTTAAACACCAACGTCACTTGACGAAGCAGATACGTGACCTCCAATACAACCGATGCATTGAATGCTTGTGATTTTTTATCCAGTCCTGGGTGAGATAAGATTTTCTATCCCAGGTGAAAAGAATGGCATTTTCTATCCGGTGTGCAAGAAGAACTAATCCATGAAAGAGATTAGTAAAAGGCTGCAGATGTCGGGATGCGTATCATCTTTGCAAGCCAAGGGTACTAAGTCCACTTTGTTCTCCTTATGTACCCTTGGCGGACGGCCTACTCTTTAATCGAATTTCCCACTGGGCCATTTCATTGGATGCAAGCAACTTCCACTGCATCCAATCAAATTATTCATAACAAAATATTTTCCTCATAACAGCCGCCCTTGTCGATAGAAAAATATCGTTTTTACTGTGAACAATTACCAAAAAAGAGTAGACGGTCAAGATTTCACCAACTCATCATGTTTTTGAACAATTATGCGAAATTGTAGGACAACTGTGTCTTGCAAAGGATCTTCTGATTGGTCTAAAAATAACATGGGCCAAGGGGACTCACTTCAGCCGAGAGGCGGCACTGCGGGAAATCCGATTTGTGAATAGGCCAAGGGTACGTAAGAAACAGAGTGGACTACATACCTTTGGCTTGCAAAAATGAGCCCAGTTGTTCCATGCATCACTAGCTGAACACAAAGCTCCAGATAAGAGGGGGTATTGAGGATAATTCAAAGATAATTTTTCTTATTTCTCAATGAAAACATAGACGGTTCTAATGAGGGGTCACAACATATGGTTCTATGGAGTAATATGGAGAATTATCCCTAAATTATCCCTGTTACACCTTCTTATCTGGAGCCATGTTAACTCAGTCATAAGGCGAGGATTTGTTAACTTGTATAGTGCACATAAAATCAAGTGAGTGTGCTGATATTTTTTGCTGAAAATGCTCTGTATTTATTCAACAAACAACGGCAGTGTTTGTGCATATTATGAATTTGAAATGTAGCATGTTGTTAGTTTCTAACAGTGGGGCTCTGGTTGTTAGTATTAATACAGTAAAAACTCTATATATTGGGACAGTTAGGTCTGAGCAAATAGTGCAAACCCAGATCAGACTGCTCCTCAAGGAGCAGTCTGATCAGGGTTTACACTATTTGCCATCCCATTTGCATTTTTTGGACACTACTGCACTAAAACCAAAATGATCCAATTTTAGGACAATTATGGTAATTTTTTTTGGTGTCCCAATATTTAAAATTTTTACGGTATATTAAATTTAACAATATTCTATTACTTTGTTTAGGTACGATTGATGCTGGAGAGACATAAAATCTACAAGCACTCCTTTAAACCTCCGTGTAACTACATGTGTGCACACTGCGACAAGCGCTTTCCAAAACTGTTCCGTCTCAAGGTGCACGAGTTCTATAAGCATGGGATTGAGCATCCAGATATCAAGGTACATGTACATGTAAATAGCATACTTATACAGCTATAAAACAGTGTGTTTTCATCTCTAAAATAAGCTCAAAAATCTAAATCGGTCTTAAGAAATGATGCTGTGAGATTGGTTTTCCCTTCTAAAACAATCCCAAAAATCTAGATCCATCTAAACAGATGGATCTAGATTTTTGGGATTGTTTTGGAAGGGAAAATCCTTCTTATAACCAAAGAAATACCTTGCTTTTTTTCAAGACCCAACTTGAGTTGAGTGAAGGTTTTGTGTCCTAACCAACAGTATTTCAGTCATATTAAGAAATTGCCTCAGATTTTGTGGGCTTTTACCTGACCTCAGACAGCAGGAGCAGGCCTGTGGCAGAGACACCAGGCAGTCCATCCTGTTTTCAGGCCCCAGTGGGCAGAGCCATTCCTCACTTTCGAGTTAACAAGACTAGCATACTTAATAGCTATAAGAAGGGTTTTCCAATCATTTATGTCAGTGTTGTATAAATCTACTACATGTATTAGATTGTTTTTTTGCCCCACTGAAACAATGCCGAACATCAAATTTATCAAATGAGTTTATTTTGGGGAATTTTTTGGAGGGAAAATACAGTCGTATATCTGAATTAATAGATTTAGCAGTTTCTTACCATAAATTTGGGCCTCTCTGCCACCGTGAATATCTGATAAGAGTCTTGTGAGTATATCAGGCTCTGTGCCCTGTTAGGAGGATATCATACATTCCAGTTCATGTTAGATTGGCTTGGCCATAGATTTCAACTATATTTAGCAATGGTATTAATTTATTGTGATGTATATATGTTTTTCATATGGCTGCTATTTTGTTTTGATGATTTATGATTTTACCACTCCTCAACAGTGCTTGCACTAATGGACATTTTGGACGTATTTACGGCCAAACATTCTTACTGACAAAGTCCTTCCAAAATAGTGTCAGGAAAGAATTTGCTCCTAAAAGGTTAAGAGTTTAACTAATGGCAAGAGTGGCTTCCCTTAAAAATTTACCCATTCACCTCAGCTGTGTTTTATTGCTTTTTCAAGGCATTACATGGTGGTAAAAATTTATAGTTTTGATTGATGTAACACTGCGAATCAGGACAGGACTTCCAAGTTTCAGGGCTGGGACTTCCAAATCTGAAGAGCTGGAAGTCAGGACTTCCTGATTTCTGAAACTGCCTCAACTTTTCATTCAGGGGAAAAATTGTAATTCTTTAGCCCTTAAAATTGGGATTGATGTGTGTGTGTTTTAATTTAATAAGACAGTTATGGAAAATGGCTGACCTTTATTTCAGATATATCGCTGTGATTCTCCAGGCTGTCAGTATGTCACTGCTAGTCAGAGTTCTTTAAGAGTTCACGGTTCCAAGCATTTGAAAGACAAACCATTTACTTGTGAATTTTGTGGGATGAAACTGAAAACTACACTGTAAGTATTGTACATGTATTTACCTGCTGGAAGATTGGGACACTAATAGTATTGTAATTGTCCGAAAAGTGGAACATTTTGGTCCTACTGATTTAGATAACAGTAGGGCATGGGCTTCCTGTGCTTGCAGTGGGTGTGGGTGGGAGTTGTTTGAACATTTTTTCTCACGTCTATCATTTCTCTTCTTTTTCCCTCTCTTTAAGAGACGGCACGATATAGACTGAAATACTGTCTCAGAGGGCTGTTAAACCCAAAACAATCAATCAACAGTTCAGTAATGCATCCAAAAAGATGCAGATAGAATCTGCATCTTTTGGATGCATTACTGCCTTGTTAAATCAGACTGCTTCTTTGGGACCAAGCAGACTGCTCCTTTGGGATCAGTCTGATCTGGGTCTGCACTGTTTGCTCTGACCTATCTGCCTGAGCACTTGCAATTTTTATCGTACTTGTTCATTAATGCAGTAGGAAACAAGTTATCCATTCTCTATGCCGTAGCAAACATTATAGACCCCAGACTGCTGATCTGGATTTGCAACCTTTGAGTACTGTTACAGTTTTAAGCCATTGCATTCTGGGTATTTTTTGTGGTCTGCTGAAATTGTCGTCTGCATCAAAAATCGTGAATATTTTGACAATATTGGTCTAACTCTTGTAGAAATTATGTCTAGGCAGTAAATAGATTGGATCTCAGAGATTAGGCCACACGTTTGTGTGGCCTGATCTGGATCAAAACTGTTTGCCCATATACCCCTGGATGGAATGGGTTATACAATACACTAAGTTAGGAAAGATTTTTCTTTTCCTCTGAAAATGATTCAGTCTTGAAATTAAAGAAGCAATAGCCTAAATAATATTTTCACTGAATAAAGCCTTTTTCTTTTCTCAATTGAATTACTATACTTTAGGGCATAAAAGCACATCTCTATGTTTGACCACCATTTTTACCATACCAAGGGGAACAACTTCCTGTTTGCTTCCCTGGATGATGTAACCCTTCCAAAATGGGGTCCTCTCATATAGGATCTTTTGGATAGGATATATATCTTTTGTTTGAGAGTTGATCCCAGTTGCCAAGGGAGGCAGAAATGAAATTGACATAGTTGCTTCCCCTGAAAGTGTACCTACCATGATGTGCATAAGTATTGGGACACCTAAAATAATTACTTTTCCATTGTTCCGAATGAAAAATCAATTATTTTAGGTGTCCCAAAATTTAGGCACATTACAGTATTCACATTATTATCACTGTTAATTTAACAGGTCTCATCAGAAGCATATCAACAAGATGCATCTTGGGATACGGCCATACCTGTGTCAGGTGTGTGGACAGAACTTTGGCGAAGACCACGAGTTAAAATCCCACATACGTAACAAACACACCACAGAGTGCGATTTTCAGTGTGAACATTGTGCATATGCTACAACTAACAAAGGGACATTTTACAGTAAGTAACTATATTTATTCTGTGTATTTTTTTAAATTTTATCATACCGTAGAAAGGCATGTACTACCCGCAGAATTATGCCTCAGATTTTAGGACTGAAATAGCGGTGCGGGTTGTACAGCAGAACAAGTTTTTTGAGGGAATATTTTCGAAGATTCTCTCGGAGAAATTCACTGTTTGAAACACCCAGTTGGTGTTTTCATCTCTTGATAGCTTGCAACGGTCAATCAAGAGAAGTCTAGCCCACATAAGTTATATTACCTATCAGCCAATGCACGTTTGTACGGCTGATCAAACTATCAAGGTCAATTTTCATCTTTAGAAACAGCAAAATAGATTATCAACACGTTTTCAAATACGTCGGAAGTTTTACCAAGTCACGCGCCCTTCCTGTCAATCAATCTATTTTTAGCCCTGACTGGTTGCGGTATAATTTGTGAAACGAATTTCGGGTATGTTGCAAAGCTGATGCCGAATTGGATGCGAAAGAGTTCCCTTTCGTAACCTTTCTCTCTCGTACAGCCGAATCTGGAATCGGCTAATTTTAAAAATCTTTAAACCAAGATGGAAGAGTCCATTTAAGATGTGTCTGGGCGATAAGAGACCGTATACCATGTGCGTATAGAGGATATACATCAAGCCTGCGCAAATGTGCTTGCCAAACAGCGTCATCAATTTTTACTAGATAGAGTCCCCAGGTTTCCTTACATGCGAACAGGAAGTCTAAGTTCACAGAGAACATGTGCAGACTGATCTTTGTTTTTCCGATAGTTACTTTATCTTGAGAAGCCAATCACACCATGTAAGTTCTAAAACTACTCAATTAACGCTTATTATCACTGATTGTGCAATTGTCAAAGTCTTTAAGCTAATCCAATTTTATTGATCTTTTCATGCCGTACGGTCAAGCGATAATATTTTTTCCAGTGACTGGTTTAAACCGGTCGATCAAAGTACCGCCATTAGGTCAGGTGCGTCAGGTGTGAAATATGAATTATGGGTTTGATTTTGTAAACGATCTTTTCAGTAGCTTCAAGGAATTAGAACAATGAAAAAAACTGTTTATACAGCAATAAACTATGTTACGGCTTTTATGTCATGTACTTTGAATGTACCGGTATATATGACGGTGCGTGCAAGAACGCGGGCGCGTGCGCGCGGGGAAAAAAAAGTACCGGTACCAAGGACAAAAAAAAACACTGCTGTTCAGACAAAAACGTATAGTTTTGCAACTTTTATAGTGTTTTTCAAACCTTGGTAAAATCGGGCTTTATAGATGCGGTTAATACACCAGAAATACTTTTTTTTCCCCAAAATTTCCTCCAAAATCTAGGTGCGGTTTATACGCAAATGCGGGTTGTACATGCCTTTCTACGGTAAATTATTCAGGGTTCCCACGGTCAGGGAGAAATGATTTTTTTTCAAGGTCAGGGAAAAGTCAGGGAATTTTGTAACTGGTCAGTGAAATTTGAAAATTGAGAGAATTCAAGGAACTTTGTGTTTACATGATGATTCTGGGTAATGAATTTTAAAAAAACTATAGAAAGAATGAAAATACGAGTCTAAGGCAGTTTCTTGATTTTGGCTTAATGATTATATACTAAGCACAACTTTTAACAGACCACTAACTTTGTCTAGAATAGTGTCATTAGTAAATGGTATGCTGACATAACCTTATATTCAGTACACCGAATTAGTCATGTAAACGTTTCCGCAAAACAAAATTTTGGTCAGGATAAATGGACTTTGGTCGGGAAAATTCAGGGAATTTTTGTTTTCTAAGCTTTGTGGGAACTCTGATAATAATTCGGCTGTAATACATTTTTTTTCTCCTCTGCTCATTTAAGTCTGCTGTAAGACGTTTTTTCCCCACCCAGAACAGTCAAAAACTATGGATCTGTTTAACAAAAAAGATACACAGTTTTCTCTGCCAAACCTTTCCAAAAATTTGTATTTCATTAGCCTTGAAAGCAGCAAAAAGCAGACAACATAGTTTACGTCTGCAAAATGTCAAAAAAAAAAATTTTCCAAACAATATCATATTGAGAATTCAAAAGAATGGAGGGCAAACAGTGTAGCTCCAGATGTAGATCATAATGAGCCACCTCATCTGGATCTACACTGAGCCACCTCATCTGGATCTACACTGTTTGCAAACTCAACTATGTTCAATTTTGCCACTTTAAATGTTAAATCAAGGCTTATCTGGCTCTAGGCTTCATTGTCCTGCATTTTACATTTTCATTTCAGCTCATCTGTACAATGTACACAAGGTCAGAGCTGAAGATGACAAGCGCAAGGAATTCCGCTGTCCTCATCCTGGCTGTAAATTTGTCTCAATTCTACACCACCGTTACCAAACTCACCTGAATGGACACACCAATACCCGTACATACTGCTGTAAACCATGTAATAAGTGGTTTGTGTCGTCGTCAACTCTACGTGCCCACAAACAGTGGTATCATTCGGACAGAGTTCATTCTTGCCCTCAGTGTAAGTATCAGACTAAAACCTCTCAGAAGTTGAACGAGCATGTCCGCGTGCAGCATCAGCTCAAGGGACTGAAACCATTTAAGTGTCCTTACTGTGAATTTCGGTGTGCCACTGGTGGGAATACGAGAAAACATGTCAAACAAGTGCACCGTGGTAAACTCGTGACATATTTGAGGGACGATCAAATTCTGAATGCAGCAAAAGTTGCGAGAGCCTCGGGACAGAATCAGCCATTAATAAATATCATGCCTGCAGAAGCATTGAATGCAAGTGTGCCGAGGAGTTACCCAGCTTCAGCTAAGAAGTTAGGCTTGCTTCCAGAGGAGCTTCAGGGCTATCAGGAGATGAGTCCAGACGAGCAAGAGGAACAAATTACTTTGGGCCAAACGAAAATGGAAGAAGAACATGTTCAGAGTTCTACCATACAGATTCCAGAACCACCAAATCAGATGATTCTGTCAGCGGAACAGCTTGAGCAAGTGTCACCTGACCCCCGTACCCAGGGTCCAGTTGACCTCGGAGCTCAAGTCACGGTAGACCTTCACACTCAGCTACCGGCAGATCTTCACAGTCAGCTCACAGCAGAACTCCGCAATCAAATTCCGGCTGATCTCCGATGTCAGATAACAACAGACCTTCGTGGTCAGCTGACAGCCGACCTTAGACCTCAGGTACCAAATGACATTAGAAATCAGCTTTCTGATGAACATGCAATGCAACTAGCAACTTCTGGCCACCACATCCCATTCTCTGCAGCCCATTATATTCCAGCAATACCTGGGGGTCATCATATACCGCTGTCAACAAGCCATCATCTGATGCCAATGATGGTTCCACCCCAAGTACCAGTCTCAGCAGGAACTTACGAAGAAGTGAAGGATAACGTCCCTGTCAGTAACTTAACAATCATAGGTTGATGATAATGATAAAAAAAAGATTAGGCCCAGAGGTTATAAACTTGAGTACATTCTCAAACTCAAAATAAAGCTCACTGATTGGCTGCAACAACTACTTTATTGGTTTTCTTGTGTCGGGGCTCATATATTTATACAATTAAGGTAATGAATTATTTTGAGGGAAGAAAATTACAGGGCAGGCAGCCCAAACTAGGAAAGTTTCTCCACCCAGTTGGTGTACGAATCGGGTGTAATGATGGAGAGTGTTTTGCTTGTAAATTATTGTTCAGTTGTTGCATTTATGGATGGTATTAATTTTGCCATGGCTGGGGAAAAAAAAAGGTGCTTTGAGTATATGGGAACGGCAAGGACTCAGACCAGTCTGCACATCTGGTTAGTGCCTTTGCTGTTAAACACACAATGTATGGACATTAAGAAATTGAGAGTACAGTTTTCAGAGACACTTCAAAATGAGTTAATGGGTATGGCTAAAATATGCCATGTACCCCGAAAAATGAAGATAATTTTGTATTTAGACATTGCAGTATTATATTTTTATACGCCCGTTTTGAAAAAACGGACATATTATGTCGTGGCGCTGTCCGTCCGTCCGTCCGTCCGTAAACATTCTTGTACACGCCATAACTCAGTAACCATTTGGGATATCTTCATGAAATTTGGTAGGCATATGTATTAGGGTGGGGGAACGTGTCGCGTACAAAAATGGTTGCTCCCCCTTTCTTACTTTTGAAGTTATGCCCCTTTGATTAATTTTATCCCTGTAAGTCTTGTACGCGCCATAACTAGATAACCGTTTGGGATATCTTTATAAAACTTCATAGCAATGTGTATGAAGTCTTAACGATGTGTCACGTACAACAATGGCTGCTCTCCCTTTCTTCGTTTAAAAGTGAATCCCTTTCGTTAGTTCTTATCGGCTACTTTTGTGTAAACTTTTGTTGTACATGTAATATATTGTCAAGGGAAAAAAGTAGAACTAAAAAAGGTATACCTAGTGTATGTAGGTTATCTCCCTTGTCGAAAGATATTGTATCAAAGATTTCTTCACAACCATACAAGCTAGACTGGTCATATTTGGCATACAGGTTGATGACGACATGTTGAATAATGAAATTTTTCGTCAAAGATTTCTCCACAATCATGCAAGCTAGAGTAGTCATATTTGCTATGCAGGTTGATAACGACATGTTGTATCATGGGATCGAGAACCAGCCTTCTCCTGCTTATTCTTCCCTGTATTTGTCTGATTTTCTTTCTTTCCCTACTTTGAATAATGAAATTTTTTCGTCAAAGATTTCTCCACAACCATGCAAGCTAGAGTAGTCATATTTGGTATGCAGGTTGATGGCGATATGTTGTATCGTTGGATTGAGAACCAGCCTTTTTCTGCTTATTCTTCCCTGTATTTGTCCAATTGTCTTTCTTTCCTTACTTTGAATAATAAAATTTTTCGTCAAAGATTTCTCCACAACCAAGCAAGCTAGAGTAGTCCCATTTGGTATGCAGGTTGATGACGATATGTTGTATCGTGGGATTGAGAACCAGCCTTTTATTGCTTATTCTTCCCTGTATTTGTCCAATATTCTTTCTTTCCATACTTTGAATAATGAACTTTTTCATCAAAGTTTTCTCCACAACCATGCAAGCTAGATTAGTCATATTTGGTATGCAGGTTAATGATGACTTACTGTATTGTGGGATTGAGAACCAGACTTCTCCTCTTTTTATTCCCTGTATTTGTCCGATTTTCTTTCTCTCTTTACTTTGAATAATGCATTTTTTGCGCAAAAGATTTCTGTGCATCTGTAAGTTAGAGTAGGCAATTTTGTATGCAGGTTGATGAGAACTTGTTGTATTGTGGGATTGAGAACCAGTCTTCTGCTTATTCTTCCCTATATTTTTCCAATTTTCATTCTCTCCTGACTTTGAATAATGTAATTTTTTGTAACAGATTTCACAGCAACCATTCATATTTGGTATACATGGTAACAATGATTTCTCTCCCTCTTTATGCTTTTTGTTACGAAAATAACACCATTTGATTTAAGCAATTAAGGGGGGAGGGGGGGGGGGTATAGTCGGATTCGCTGACAGTTCTAGTTAATTATAGAGTGGTTGCCCCTGTTTGTCTGCCTGTCTATCCTTTTGTAAACAATCCTGTTCATTCTGTAACTCCTTTAGGACATTGAAACGGGCGTATTATGAGCCGCTTGCGAAGCCCTTGTTTGTATTTAGACAATGCAGTCAAAACTGTGTTAGTAATACATAACAGGTGACTGCTTACTATTTGTTCAGATATACATTTGTTCAGATATACTGTATTTACATTTGAGCCACGACATGACAAAACCAACGGAGTGGCATGTGCACCCAGTGAAGAATCAGATCAGCCTGGGCATCCACTCAGTCTGATCAGAGTCTTCTCTGTGTGCTTAAAGAGTAGCTAAGGATCAAAGATAGCTCCATATGGACAGTGAAGACTCTGATCAGATTGGGCGGTTGACCAGGCACATCTGAATGTTCACGATGCACATGCCACTTTGTTGGTTTTGTTATGTCGCAGCTCATTTAAAGTGGCTGCTGAAGATAGTTGGCCCTTGAATAGAGATGACACATTACTTCCCCTGAATGTGTACCCTCACTTATGGATGCACTTTCAGGGGACGCAACTCTGCCATTTTCACTTTTGTCTCCCTTTCAGTAGGGCTTAACTCTAAAAGGAAAAATTTTGCTCCTCGATGGGCGAATTCTTCTTTGTAAAACTGACAGCCAAACTAGAGGGTGCGTTCTTTCACCATTTGGCTCTTTTTAATTTTGGCATTTTGTGTTTTGTATTTTCTTATGAATATTTTAGACACTTTTTTATTTTATGAATTCCCAAATTTAGTGATTCTTTGATTGCCTATAGAATGAAATAGGCAGGTATTGTTTTTGATAGCATGGTTATTGGCTTTATGTGGTATTATTTTGATTAAGGAAAGACAGCACAAAGGCAGTGTTGGGCTTTTAATGACAATCTTGATAACGTTTATTTTAGACTTGATATTTTACTTTTTGACAGTCATCAGGTGACGAACCTAGTGGGAGGAGCTAAAATTTTAGCTCCTCCCACTAGCTCCATCACCTGATGAATGATGAAGAAATAATAAGGAAAGACAGCGCAAAGGCAGTGTTGGGCTTTTAATGAGAATCTTGATAATGTTTATTTAATTATTTGAGCCACGACATGAGAAAACCAACAAAGTGGTTGTGCGCCCAGTGCAGACTCAAATCAGCCTGGGCATCCGCCCAGTCCGATCAGACCCCTTGTTAAGTCCTTAAAGGGTAGCTAATGGTCTAAGTGACCTCTATGCGGTCAGCCAAGACTCCAATCAGACTGGCCGGATGCCCAGGCTGATCCGAGTCTGCGCTGGTCGCACAACCACATTGTTGGTTTTGTTGTGTCGCAGCTCATTTCTTCAACATTCATCAGGTTATGGAGCTAGTGGGAGGAGCTAAAATTCTATGAAGTACCAAGGGCTTGAAGTTCATGAAAAATCATAGTTACAACCACTAGCTACAACCTCTTGCTTCATCACTCCATGAGTGTCAAAAATGTTTCAATTTTTGTATGTACACTTTCTTTTAAGCCATATGTGCTTCTTGTTACGACTGGTAAACTAAAAAAATGCGCCGAAAAGAATATTTTGAGTGCCAATTTGTCTTAATTTCGAACTGACATAATAATAGCTGGATGTCAACTGAAGGTTATGACTGCCAATTGGCTCAGATGTCACAGCCTCATTTTAACCCTTAATGCGCCAAAAAGCAGACAACAAAATTTACGTCTGCAGAATTTCAAAAAATGTCTCGGCCAAGCGATATCATATTGAGAATTCGAACACTAGAGGGCAAACAGTGTAGATTCAGAAGAGGTGGCTCATTATGAGCCACCTCATCTGGATCTACACTGTTTGCCAATTTAACAATTTTAATTTTTGGCGCTTTAACTTTATCTTCAGGACACACCAGGGACTGTTATTCATCTTAGTTGCTCAGTTGCTCCATACTGCTTCATTTATAGAAAGTCAGCAGCAAGTGTAAATATTTCTTCATTGAGACATGCATTGTATGTAATTTGTGAGCCTCAGTGAGGCAGTTCTAATGTGGGACACAACACATGTTGTAGAAAGTATGAACAGAACTGAGCTCAGAATTATAATTGCAAACTAAATTCTGTAGAGTTAGGGGATAACTGTACTCAAAATTGTCATTTGGGGAGGTAAATCGTCAGTTTTATGGTTGAAAATTTCATTTTACAGCGACGCGCCAGCGGAGCTGTAAAACACAATTTGCAATCATAAAACTGATGTTTTACCTCCCAAAATGACAATTTACATACAGTTATCCCCATTTTAATGCACTTTTCACATTTTCACCTTTCACAGTGTACTTTTTTGCACCCATTGCAAGCCCTTTCAGCAGCGTATAACCAAACGTTAGCCAATGAGAAGCAACGTTTTATAATGACGTTGGGCTTGGGACAGTATATCGCAGGATATACTGTCACAAATATTTGACGGTATCCAGTCAGACATGGCGTTGTATTTGCAAGTGCATTAGAATGTTTGTTGATCTGACTTGTTAATGCAAACAGTTGTTGACCTGTTTTCAGACAGAATTAGTTAACCTAAGCACTTTTAAGACAGACTGACTGTGCTGATCTTATCTAATTTAAAATTGATCATACGGACCAGATCCAGTTTTAAGACAAAGTTTGTTGAGCTAATAAGTTGTTGATCTGACCAGCTTTCTGACTGAATACTAAGCTGTTACAAGACAGTGTCTTTTGACCTGGTCTGTATTTTAGACAGATGGTATTGACCGGATCCAGTTTTAGGACAATGTATGTTGACCTGGCCAGTGTATGTTGACCTGGCCAGTTTTAAAACATTATGTAATTGACCTAACCTGTTTTTGGAGAAACATTAATATTTGCTGTGCTTTATCAAATAACCAGTGTTTGACCATTTTCTGTGGTTTATACGATAACCATGCTTTGGCAGAAGTAACCAAGTGGTAGAGACTCCCTACTTATAATGACAGCATATCTAACTTGTAGGTCTCGGTAAGCTGGAAGTCAAACTGGTTTCCTGCAATTAATTCTTGATTGTTTCTGTAGATTAGATTTTTGCAAATCTTTTTTTATCCCCGAAGAGCAAATTCGTTCCATCAGTAGTTGATTCATCTTGAATCAGTGCCTGTTCTTAAATAGAAACTGATAATAAATCACAAAATTGGTCTCCCCATTAAGAAATGGCAGAAAAACACGGGAGATGTATCCCTTTATTAACATATTTTCTGCAATCCTGGGGAGCAAAGGACTTCTATGCTTAAGGCGTGAATTTTCCCCATGAATAAAAAGTTATGCGGATCACTGACTTATGCTTTGCATTTATGACTATGACATGTAACTTGCATGACAAATGAATTTTCAAGTGTTTGTGTCTATGTAAAGTACGTTAAACATACGTTGACGTTGACGTCATTCTTGAGATAAATTGTGAATTATCCTCAAACTGATCGTTGAAATAATGATTTATTATATACATTTCACCCTTTTTTTGACTTACATTACTTACACAACAGACAACACTGGATAGTTTTGACTATATGTTTGTGACCTTGACCTCATTTCAAGGTCATGGTACACAATATAATCCTTTAAGATCACAGTGCAACTAATGACCATTCTTCTTTGGCTTACTGAGTATCGTTCCCCCCTGTGACCCAGCTTCCCACTCATATATATTGCGTACTTGCATCGCATAAGTCTGCTGCATGAAGGAAATGCTGGGTCACGGGGGGGAAAGAACTTGTATTTTAATTATAGTGAAGCGTTCTCTTTTGGCCGCTTTGACCGGAAGTATAACTGTGGTTTTGCATGTTTAAATGCCAGTCAGGCGTAACAAGAAGAAAATCACTGCTTTGTATTGTGATATGCGAGTATTTAGCATGCATTTATGACAAAAATGTATGAAATTAATGACTGATTTCAATATTTCTATTACCTCAAAATATGAGGTATGCAAAAACCTTGAATTTAGGGTAGGTAGGGTCAGACGGGATTATCTCCCCATGTCTTTGGGTCTGAATCGCAAATGATCTGATTTCATACGGTTTATATATTTGTGGAAGCTCTGCTAAGAAAAATTTGCACACTGTATGCTTTTGAAAATTCGGACCTGTCGCGCCGGTCGAATGGGGAGAATCCTCGCCTTAATCATAGAAGTCCTTCTTTCCTTCAAGAGTTGACATGTTTTGAACAGAGAAACCAATAATTAACACCTACAGTAGTATCCCTTTGAAAAAATGAAAGAAACATTAGAGATAGTTTGTATATCCATTGCCCTTAAAGATTTTCTTAAATCGAACTGTGTGCTTAAATTATGAAGTGATTTAGGGGAGAGTCGGGTAACTTCGGACAGCGAGTAAATTCGGACAGTGGCATTGTTTCCTTTATATGTCAGCTGTTTGGAATTAAAACAAAAATAACTGGCCAAACAGTGAAAATCCTGATTAGACGGCTCATTATGAGCCGTCTCATCTGGATCTTCACTGTTTGCAATGATATGTCCGAATTTACCCCATGTCCGAAGTTACCCGACTCTACCCTATAAGATGAAATGTCCAGTGTGACTTTGATTGTTGTATTATAGCTTTTAAACTATAAGTGAATATACTAGTATAGGAATAAAATATATTAGAAGTGCAAACCCTGTTGGCTTTCTTTTAGAATACTGGAACAGTTCTTCCTATTTCGGCATGTTAACAATTATTCCTAATTTCCAAGCGTGGCTACAATTAAGTGAAAGACTTAATCTAGTCTGCTGACATAGTGGTCCCAGGTTTGATCCCCACGTGAAGCAATGATCTTTTCAAATGTAAACAGGGTTCCATTGCACATAGCCTTTTATTATCACACTCCAGTTGTCCTGATATGAATGAAATACTGTTGAAAAGGACGTAAAATTGCAAGTCATCAATCCATTCATCTTTATAATAATGCCAATACAATCTCACCATGAATGTTGATCGGTGCATGCATCAATGCATTTCTTTTTTCTATGCTTTTCTTTTTAAGCATAGGTGCTGCAAGATAAAATGTCTAGGGGTTATAAAACTTTAGTACATTCTCAAACTTAAATTAAAGCACACTGATTGGCTGATTCTGAGCATATACTCGGAAGCAGCCAATCAGTGTGCTTTAATTAGAGTTTGAGATTATTCTCAAGTTTTATAACCTCAAACCCTGGTCTTAAGTCATAAATTTTGACAATGGCATCTCACATGCTAGAAAACAAAAACAAAAAAAAAAAAGAGATGGAGATGGTAAAGAATTGATAAATTTTGGTGACCTTGACCCCATTTTCAAAGTCACAGGAGGTCAAAGAGTGTTGAAAAATGCCTTGTCTGCCCTCTATCTCATGAATGGATGGGTGGATTTTAACCAACTAGCACAGATATATAACTGGGTGATGCAAAAGAAGTTGCTATATTTTTGTGACCTTGACCCTATTTTCAAGGTCACAGGAATGAAACATGGCTTGTCTACACAATATCTCCTGAAGGGATTGATGGATTAAGACCAAATATAGACAAGTGTATAATCAGGAGGCGCAAAAGAACTACTAAGTTTTGATGACCTTGATCCTATTTACAAGGTCACAGGAGGCCTGAACGTGGCAACTTTTAGGGGAAATAATACTGCTAGGAATGAGCAGGTGGGGGGAATCTGTTCTTTTGTCAAAAAAAAAACATAGTTTTATTTTACTACCATTCAAGTTGCTTTGTTAGTGTTTGAACTTAACTGACACACGCATTCTCAAGGTTAATGTAATTTTTAATTCAAATGTATTCATACATAAGAAAGTCTGATATGTCTAAAAACATGGTCCAGTACGTCCCATGCATGGTCCATTTCATTCTAAAACATGGTCCATTTCGTCCTAAACGTGATCTGTTTGTCTGGACTGCGGTACATTTGGTCCGTGGTCTGTTCTGTCCCTAATTCCGTCTCCCCACCCTGCCACTGTTACCAAAGCACACCAATAACAGTGGTATCTGGGCAAACCGTTTGGATCCAGATCAGGCCCCACAAACGTTACAAGAGTTAGCCCAATATTGTCAAAATATTCTTGATTTTTTATGCAGACGACAATTTCAGCAGACGACAAAAATACCCAGAATGCAATGGGTTAACCATTACTAAACAGAATTTCCTAGTCCCTAAACAGCTGAGAACTACTACTGGCTTTCTTCCACCACAGAACAGTCCTCTGACGTACTGATCAGATATGATCGAATCAGAGTATGAAGGAGAAGAAGGGGGGGGGGGGGAGAGAGAGAAAGAGGAGAAATGCACTACATGTGCAGTTTTGGGGATCTGTTCTGTTGCTCTGTTTCCATAACGCTATGGCCTTTGAAACTTCATCAGCGCATGCACTGGACCTCTCCCAGCTTACTCTTGCGAAACTATGTCTCCGTGGTCTACTTTTTGCAAAAAGGACACCGCATGCGGTGTTTTGGGTCTTCCCTTTAAAAAAGCTGGTGAGTCATCCAACCTTTCACCAAAATTTTTCCAACCTTTTCATAACCACTTCTACAGTAGTTATGGCAAATAGAAACTTGACAACAGCAGAGAAAATAAAGTATGGGATGGAGACAAGTTTAAACGTTTCTATAAAAGAAACTCGCCATATTTTAATACAAGTTTTGTCAACCTTCGGTAAGTTAGGGCATTGTGTGACCTAGTTTTGTGGTAGTTAACTTGGGACAATTTTCAGCATGCATTGTTGGAGCTTCGAAGGCCTCACACTAGGCTAACAGAAATGGAAATCGGATACCCCAAGCAACACTCACGGTGTCTTTTGTTGCATAATTAGGTCACCGTGATTAAAGTGATTTGCAGCAGTCCAGTGCTTGAATCGATTGAGTTTAAGGGGCCTGAATCATTTCTCTTATGCCTGTGTTTCTTGTGTTCTGGTTTATGTTTAGGATGGCTTGTGGAAGATTAGATAAAGGGCAGTCGCACATAGTATCCTTTTCCGAGGGGGGGGGGGGAGGGAATAAAAATAGTGTGGAATCCGGTGTTATTGGAAGTGGAGGTTCGCCATTTTTGTACAGCCCGCTTGGGGTGAGAGAACAGTCGGGATTTGTTTGCTCTTCTGTGACAATGGTCTGTGAAAAAGCTGTGGTAATTGCGAATTATTGCCCAACAGGCACATGACGTTGAAATGACGTCGTACTGACGTCATTTTGACGACATGTGCCCGCTAGGGCAGTTCTGTAAAAAGCTCGTGCTTTTAGATTATCACCTATGCTATGACATATCTAGCAAAGCCCGTGAAAAATTAAATTCGTTGAAACCTTCATGAAAATTTGAACCTGAAATTTCACGGTACGATAATGCCGTGAAAAATTCAAGAAAACAGATATGACTATTTTACGGGGTTTCCACCCAGCGGGCACATGACGTCAAAATGACGTCGTACTAACGTCGATGCGATGTTATCACGTCGAATCGATGTCAGAACGACGTCATGTGGCTGCTGGGTACCGCATTTTATCTCAAGATATCTAATGGAACAAACCTCACAGCAATGGCGCGAATTAATACCTTTTGTCACATTTTATGAGGCTGTAGTGGTATAACAGTGCATTTATTTGGGGTGTATCAGTATCTCCCGGTACAGCCCACTGGGTACACAACATTGAATCTACGTTTATTCAAAGCCATGAAATTGAGTCAACGTTCATTCAATGTTGATTCAGCGTCGTGTGTCTGCTACGACTATATGCCAGAAACATAAAAAGTAATTGGGACTTTATAATAAAACCCCTCACAGACAGACCTGGAGAACCAAACGGTATTGTGCCAGATTTTGACCCTGTTAACTCGACGTTCATGCACTTAACAGTGATGTGTACATTCTATAGTATATAATTAGGTCGTCCGTTATCTTTTTGGTTTTCTTCAAACTTCGTTGATGCAGATACTTGGACAGGTTCATTTGTTATACAAGGACATAAGGTGAAGAGACGCACTCAAAAATGGCTTTACGTCGGTTTGTAAGCAACGTAGCAACGTTGAAAACTGCCCCAAACCTGGCAAGGTAAGTGACCTAATTATTTTTACAATGTATAGTTTTATTGTCGGAATTGACTTTTATCTCGATTGGCCTTCACTTACACATATGCACACTATTTATGTTAATAGGATAAGCACACAACTCTTAAAAGCTATTTGCGAGGTTGCACTGATATCCGAGTAATACCTGTTGCATAATCATCCTTCCATCAGCTCAGTATGACAGTTTGAGTGGAATTCTGTTGGAAGCAGTGGCGGATCCAGAGGGGGTTCGGAGGGTTCAAACGAACCCCCTCTTCAGCCGAAATTATTTCATTTTCATGGGAAAATTCAGGAAAAATTGGTCAAACTGCACAAATCGAACCCCCTTTGAAGCTAATTTGAACCCCCTATCCAAAATTCCTGGATCCGCCCCTGGGAAGGGGCCGTAAACCGCAAGTCCATCCCAAACTATTGCACTGTAGTCTGTATTCATGAAAAAAAGAGTTGTGCCAAATGATTCCTACGGATTGTAAGGAAAACGGCATAGCCCCAGATCGGACTGTTTCTGGAGGATGCAACTTGGATAAGGGTAGCTTCTGTTTCACCACCCAGTCTGAATAGAGTTTTTGCTTTCCGCATGGAGGTATCTTAGGGCCTAAGCTACCCTTTAAGCGCTCGGCGAAGACGCTGATCAGACTGGGCGGATGCCCAGGCTGATCTGAGTTTTCTGCTGGGCGCACGTGCCACTTTGTGTGTTTTGTTGTGTCGCGGCTCAAATTATAAAATATGTAAGCTAATGATGGGAGCGTACGCGTGGCTGCAGACGGTAGCTTCACAGGGTCGCAGGTTCCCGTCCCGATGGACGCGAGATTCTGTCATTGGACCGGGCATTGGTCAGAGCTTTTCATACAGCCTGATTTGACAAATACTGATGAAGAGGACGCTAAACAGCCAAATTGTCCACCATCCTCCATCAGTATGGTACAATACTTTGATAATAGACAATTGCTATAGAAAAGAGTCCTAGACCGGTCTAGCCCACTGGGCACACAACGTTAAATCAGCATTGAATCAAACTCGATTCAACGTCATGACGTTGAATCAAGATTCATTCAATGTTGATTCAACGTTGTGTGCCTGCTGGGTAGCCTAGGGCTGTTTATTCTGCTTCTGTTTCACCTGGACAAGCTAAAAAGCACCTACGGTCATATTTAATTAACGCGCATCCCTCTCGTCACCAGAATGGTTTTTGAGTGTCGATACATTTTTTCTTTTTCTTTTTTCTTGTCTTTCATTTAAGACCGTTTTACAACACATTTTTAAGTTTGCAGAAATGATGCGTGACACTGCTTTGCTTTCATACAATGTATATATGTTATCACTCTAGTGAACGTTGCATTCGCGAAAAATATTGGGCTCCCTCTCTCTCATAATTGAACATAATATTTATTCTTTTTTTCAGCGCAAGATGCCTTCTCAGTTGGGACAAAGGTACAACATTAATGTTACCTTCTATAGATGTTTCGATGGGTGTTTTATTCAGGGCTTCCATTTTTTGTTGAGAGCACTAGAGCTCTAGATAAGAGGGAGTATTTGGTGATAATTAGGGATAATTTTTTGTTAATTCTGCATAAAAATATATGTTGTGACCCCTCAGCTGAACCATCTCGACGAGACGGTTCAGATGAAGGGTCACAACATATGGTTTTGATGAGAAATAAAAAAAGATATTCTTAATTATCATCAAATACTCCCTCTTATCTAGAGCTCTGGTCAGCACTATAGCATGTAGAAATTCGAAGACAGAATGAAAATTAAGGAAGTAGGCTTGTAATGATCTAAAATGTTCGAACATATAGCGATATTAGGATGACTGGATGGCAGACTCACGATTTTACCTCCTGTCGGATTCCATCAGTATTTCAGTCCGATATCAGGACGATTTGAGGATGATTACGAAAGGCTTTGTGCAGTGGAACCCTGTTTACGATTGAAAAAAATGTCCACCGCCAGCGGGAATCCAACCCGGGACCACTAGGTCAGCAGACTAGCGTTTAACTCACTGAACTACCGAGACTCATTACGATATAACGACACTGAAACATAGCCTACATTTTGATAAGTTTATAATTAGTCTCCACATCCGAACCAATTAGTGGTCGAGATAACCTAGCGGGCACACAACGTCGAAATGACGTCGTATTACGTCGATGCGACGTGATGACGTCTCATCAACGTCAAAACGACGTCATTTCGACGTCATGTGCCAGCTGGGAAAGAAGAAGACAATAGGGGAAGGATATATTTTCACATTTGATCATACATGTAGATGCCTTTCTATTTCTTCGTAGGCATTAGCCTATTAGCCTAATTTACGTACCAAGTTTCAAGTTAAATAAGTAGGCCTAGTTATTTTATACATTTTGCTTTTTATTGCAGCACAAAGTTACAGTACAGATTTAAGCAAAGAATATGCTCTCGAGGTAAAACTACTAAGATTTTTTTCTTTATCTTATCCCATTGTTGCGGATAAGCCAATGACCTTATGAGGAGTACCGAGGGTACGGAAAGTGCCGACCGTTCTAGACAACAGTGATCTCAGCCTGGAAATTTCCTATGCTTTGTCTTGTCCAGGCGAGCGTTTGGCGAGACCAGAGTCCCAGGACAGACATATTCCCTGGGTGTATATTGTGTACTGCATGCACATGTAGAGTTTTGTCGTTAGATATGGCGGGCGCCACCGCTGATGTACATTGTATCTCCGACCGCCACACTGATATCACTATTTCCAGCTCAGAGCACACTGGGGTGGAGGGGGGTCTATTGTGAAGAGAACGGACAGTGTCTTTTCGTCGTTAACACTCATTAGAATCTCCGTTGCAACGAGTTTTCGTAAGCTAGTTAAATATAATTTCCCCTCTATGCGTTATTCGTGATCTTGAACGGGTATCATGCAGTTTCTTTTCTTCGCCGCGGTACAGTGTTTAGCTTGCATCCACCAACTTACAGCATATCAAAACGAAATATTTCATAGACTGACGCAGGCTTGCGCCGTATTACCACGTATTACCACTAAGACGTTTCTTTTTCAGAAACGGACATTTCTTAGATTCTCGGTATGTTTGATTGATTTATTTCGATATCACAGATCAGCATTACATGATAAAACAATGGGATATTAAATATACATGTAAAACATACACATTTAAAATATCTCACATTTGAATGTACCATGGCTTGCCAATCAATCAACCAAGGATAACACAAAAAAGAGAAAGTGATTTCTCTTATTTCCATTGTGGTCCTTAAGGATTGATTGCAAGTCACAGTGAGGCACAAAAATCATAAAATGGTAGACCTTTGAAACCTAAAACTGACCATTAAAATACAAGGAAAGAACGTTAAAACATTAAATATATACGTTAGAGACCATTAAGAATGCAATAAGATCAAGTTTAATACAAGTCAAATTTTTATACTATTAGATCTAAAAAATATTCTTTAATCGCCCTTTTAAAATTATGAAAACCTTGTATTTCTTTTACACTATTTGGGAGACTATTCCACAGAATACAACCGTTGTACGCAAACGACTTCTTGCCAAAACCTTTCACTTTAGGAATTGAAAAACATCCATTTTCTTGAAACCTAGTTGCATATGAATGGACAGAAGCTGCTGGAACAAAATGCTCACTCATGTAATTAGCAGATTTCCCAGATTTGACTTTGCAAACATGGTTTAGGACTATCTGATCAGCCCTTCGTGAAACTGGTAACCAACCAAGAAATTTGAATTCATCAGACCCTACATGCGACCTTGGATCCATTTTAAAAACAAACCTGATAAGTTTATTTTGTGTAATTTGAAGTCTGTTTTTCAACATTTTGGATAATCCAATATACCAGAAAGAGCAGGCGTAATCAAAATGACACTGTATAAGGGACATAACTAGAAGCTTTTTTGTATGCAGATTTAAAAATTTCTGTTTCCTATATAAAAACTTCAGTCTAGCATTAGCTTTCTGCAGAACTGAAATTACCATGTTCTCGCCTGTCAGAGTTTGTTCCAAAATAGCTCCAAGGTATTTAACAGTGTCCTTTGTTGCGGCAAAGGAGCCCCGGTATCTCAGCAGGTTAAGCGTCGGACTGCTGATGTAGCGGACTCGGGTTGGAGACCCGCTGAAGGCGGAATCTTTCCAATCGTAAACGGGGTTCCAATTGATGCATAAGCCTTTCATTATCATCCCATCGTCCTGATATGACTGCAGTGGCGGATCCAGAGGGGGTTCGGGGGTTCAAACGAACCCCCTCTTCAGCCTAAATTATTTCATTTTCATGGGAAAATTCAGGAAAAATTGACCAAACTGCACAAATCGAACCCCCTTTGAAGCTAATTTGAACCCCCTATACAAAATTCCTGGATCCGCCCCTGGACTGAAATACTATTGAAAACGGTATAAAATAGCGGGTCATCCATCCAAATACGTCAAATATTTTCCCAGCAGGCACACAAGGTTGAATCAACCTTAAATCAACCTAGATTCAACGTCGTGACGTTGAATTAAGGTTGATTCCAGGTTGATTCAACCTTGTGTGCACAGTGGGTTATTCGTTACTAGTTTTTTCCTTTACGCCAAAGCTAAGCAATTCATGCTTACAAAGAAACTATAATGAATAAGTATTAAACATAGAACGTCGTCAGAAGTGGCTGCAAGCACTGAGGATATTGTTAGCCGTGACTCTCAGATATATTCCTCTAAGTGCGCCGAAATTGGACTGTATTTACACAGGGCCGCGGAAACTACTTGCGTTGAATTTTGTAGGCTACTTTTTATATTCAAAAGCTATCGGAAATCAGATACAGCGTATCTTTATCATGATCAGATTATCATTTTGGTCATTCGGTAGGGGAGAGTCGGGTAACTTCGGACGGCGGGTAAATTTGGACACTGACATTGTTTCCTTTATATGTCAGTTGTTTGGAACTAAAAAAAACTGGCCAAACAGTGAAAATCCTGCTGAGACGGCTCATAATAACAGTGAAAATCCTGATGAGACGGCTCATAATAACAGTGAAAATCCTGATGAGACGGCTCATTATGAGCCGTCTCATCTGGATTTTCACTGTTTGCAATGGTATGTCCGAATTTACCCCCATGTCCGAAGTTAACCGACTCTCCCCTATCCTTTTGCCAAATGGTCATTCAGTAAATAGGTTGTACCGTGGGAAGACCGCGAAGGAACTGTTTTGTAGATTAGAAGTGAATCATTGCCTGTTTCTGTCGTCAAATTCAGTTCTACATTTCACAAAGTCGCAATTTGGCTTTTCCATAGCTACAATGAACACAGCGAAACAGTGATCTCTCTTTCCTCTGACACTTTTTCAGTTTCTAAAGAGTGTCTTTGCAAAGTCACGTGTATATGTGCGTTTAGTAAATGCACATGTGCAAACACATTTTATAAACTCAAAAATTATAACGCAACATATGCAAGCACTGTTTAGAAACTGAAAAAAGTGTAAACGCACATATGCAAAACACATTTTTGAAACTGAAAAACGTGGAAAATGTGTAAACGCACATACGCAAATACTTCTTAGAAACCGTTGAAAACGTGAAAACGTGTAAACGCATGTATGCAAACATAATTTAGGAACTGAAACAAGTGTTCGCATGAGAAAAGTAAATAAGAAAAAATAAATTAAATAAAACACGTTTTTTATCTGGCAAAACATCAGGCACCATGACATACTTACCTTTTGTCTGCACCACGGCCAAGAAACTGTATGATGCCTGTGAATGAATAATAATGATAAAAGTCTTGTAGGCCTGCAATTGTGCTGTTCTCTCTTCAATCTTGCACTTTGTTTTATTCAGATGGCATGTTCCAATATTCGGTACGGCGCCGGATGCACAAAAGAAGTCGGTTTAGTAAGTAGAATAAATTTTGTTGTTTTCGTTGTCCTGATAAAACTCCTCTTATGGGTGTATGCAAACTGCGCGAATGTGCTATACACTTGGAAAAAATTAAGCACCCCCAGTAAAAAAAATCGTTTTTTTTTCATCGAGCATCATAGAAAGAAAATACAGATGTTGAAATTGATTTTGAATGCAATTAAAAAAATGGGTACATCTGACATGTTCTGACCGAGTTTGGGGCCATCATTTGTCAAATGACCATACTTTTTTCTGGAATAGCAAGAATATCCTATTTTATTAAACTTGACACTCTTATTCACGGACTCATTGAGTTACGTAACTTTTGTAAGCTTTCGACTTAATGTGCTTGTCAGATCAGTCACTTCTGGATATAAACAACCAATGAAACACAAAGTTTCTTGATTGCAGCCCCGACTTTTTCGTTCAAAACATAGCGCGCGGTTTCAATTAAAATTTTGACTGATTTACCTCGAACTGATGCCCATTTACTCGGATATATCAGGGCTTAATAATTACGAAAAGAAATGGTTTGGAATACTATCTGTGAAAAGCTGTGAAAAGTTTAGATTAAACTTCTGCAACAATAATTGGGGGCGCTTAACTTTTTTCCACGTGTATATTTGATCGGGGCACTTACAGTTCCCCTTGGACCACTATCTGAATATACATGTACAGTGCTGCGTTTTGCTTATGCCTGGGCAGCTACTATATAATTAAGCTACTGCCCGGATTGCGAACTGGGAGGAGGGAGGGGGCTTTTTTTTCAGTGTAAATCCCTGGATCTGCATTGGTGTCGGCGTTGGCTAAGTGTCTTATCTTCTGAACGGAGTGATGATGGACTTCCAGGGATGACGTGATTACAAGAAGAGTTGGTTAGGTATTTGAGACCCTGACCCCATTCACACGCTTGTCTGCATAGTGTCTCTTGAAAGGGGTCGTGTCTCTTTAAGGCACAGGGCTAACTTTGACCCATTTTCAACGTCAACAAGAGAACACCTATTTATACCCCCGACATACGAAGTATGTCAGGGGGTATATAGTTTTTGTCATTCCGTCCATTCATCCGTTAGTCCGTCCGTCAACTTTACGTCAAAGTTTTGTGCTAAACCTTTAGTAATTGCTCATATCTCTGAAACCTTATATCAGATTCTCTTCATATTTGGTTCATTATATCTCTATAGCATTACCTTTGATCTGATATATCTAGCCTCTGGTTGGAGGTCAGGGGTCAATAATTAGGACATAGGCATTTTCATTATGTCAAAGTTTTGCCTTAAACCTTTTTAAATTGTTCATATTTCTGTAACCACATGTCAGATTCTTTTCATATTTGGTTCATGATATCTCTTAAGCATTACCTTTGATGTTAAGAGTCTATGCCTCTGGGTCAGGCTCCTGGGTGGGGCCAAGGGTCAATAAATAGGACTTGGGCATTTTCATTATGTCAAAGTTTTGCGTTAAACCTTTACGATTGCGCATATCTCTGTAAATGCATTGCAGATATCTTCCATATTTTATTCATGATAGCTCTATAGCATTACCTTCGATAGGGACTTCTGGGTCAGGCTCATGGGTGGGGCCAGGGGTCAGTAACAAGGGTTCAGCCATCTGTTTTTTTCTGTTTTTTGTTTTTGCTTGTTCTAATATATTTAAATGGAATCTGGCGATGCATGACTAATTTTATTTTATACTAGTTGACATTATATGGATGCTGCTGCTGAATGTTCTTTCATAGCATTTTTGCATTAAACTTTTTTGTGTTAAAGTTTGCTTTCATTTGGCTGCTGCACAGGTCGGGGGTATACGTGAGCCCCTGTTCACTTGCTCTAGTCAGATCTACACATTCTCTGGATTATTTTGAGAAACATAATTATAAAGAAAACATTTTGCAAGAGAATATAAGGACAAAAAATGGTGTCTGAACTATTCAGGGTCATTTACAATCTTTATTTCCTCAAGTATTAGCATGTTCATTTTAGGACTGCAAAAACATGGGTGCCAAAAATGTGCTGGTTATGACGGATAAACGGCTAGCACAAATGAAGCCAGTGAAGACTGTATGTGAGTCTCTAGAACAACAAAACATTCCATACAAATTGTATGATAAAACTAAGGTGGAACCTACAGACGAAAGGTAGGAGCCATAGATTTTTTAATATACATGTAGTTTACTTTGCATGTGCTGATCAGGATCATTTGAGTCGCGACACGGGAAAATGAACAAAGTGGGATGTGCGCCTAACAAAGACTCAGATCAGCCTGGGTATCCGCCCAGTCTGATCAGAGTCTTTGCTGTCCGCATGGATCTAGCTTAGGCCTTTAGCAGCCCTTTATTAAGGCGCACAGCGAAGACTCTGATTAGTGTGGGGAGCTGCCCAGGCTAATCAGAGTTTTCCCATGGCACACATGCCACTTTGTTGATTGGTCCTGTCACGGCTCATTAAGTTGTATGGATACATCTCTATGTTTTCAAAGGGAGACAACTAGGGATTTAGTATTGGCTTTTATTTAAGAAGAGCCCCTCTCAAAAGGGGTCTACTCTTAAAGGAAAGAATTTGCTCCTAGAGGAGCAAATTCTTTCATTTAATAGTTGACCCTATAAAGAAGTGAGGCAGAATAAAAATAACAGGGTTGTTGCCCCTGACATTGTAGCAGTTTACCTTAATTGAGGTCTTTTCACTTTGTGGCCAATGTTTATTTATAATGCTTGTGATGTTGACGACACTGCAGATCTAGTTTGTGGAAGTTTCAAAAGTGTCTAAAAGGTGCCATTGTACAATGAAAATTAACACTCTTTTTTGTGGTATCACAAATTAGATTTTGTGAAAGCGCTCATTCTTTTTACATTATCACTTAGTCTACATGTATTTCTTTCTGGTATCAAATGTTTTGATATCTCTAATTCCGTTTTTTAGATATTACAAGACCAAGATTTTGACATACCAAAAAAGTTTGAAATTGTGATATCACAAGTCTAATTTGTGAATGTCAAATTAGACACGAATTTTGTAAAATCAATAAATAAATTTTATTTGAGATATCACCAGTAAGATTTTTGTGATATCTTTAATTTTGTTATTTTGTGATAATCCCTAATTTAATCAATTTTTCAATTTCACAAAATCAAGATGAATATTGGATATCCATAATCCAATAATGGATATCCAAAATCTGCATTATGGATACTCACAAAATAAATAGTGAAAGTCTTTGACTCACGAAACAGGGTTCGAGGTTCTAAAATTTGAGAATAATCTCAAACTCAAAATAAAGCACTCTGATTGGCTACTTCAGAGCATGTGCTCGGAAGCAGCCAATCAGTATGCTTTGAGTTTGAGAATGTACTCAAGTTTTATAACCTTGGGGCCTGTCTATGTATACCTATATTTCTTCTTTCAAATAATTTGTTTCAGTTTCCAAGAAGCCATCAACTTTGCCAAGTCAGAGAACTTTGACGTATTTCTAGCAGTGGGTGGGGGATCAGTCATAGATACATGTAAAGCTGCTAACTTATACTCTACTAAACCAGATGCTGAATTATTAGACTTTGTGAATGCACCAATTGGTAAAGGGCAACCTGTGATGCACCAGTTAAAGCCACTTATAGCAGGTAAAATATCGCAGAGGACGTGAGCCCAGTTATTCAAATCATCATCATGAAGTTGTTAATTAAGAATTTGTTAAGTCTTCTAATTAAAGAAAATGTCAAATATCCCATTCTGCATATGTACATTTCATTAAATCACACTTGATTGCAGTCCAGGGCCAGGTTGTTCATAACTAACGACAACATTAGTTGAGGTTTTGTTTAAATTTCAAACATTAATATCTGAAATATAGCAATATTTTTTGTTGAAACATTAATATCTGAAATGTAGCAATATTTTTTGTTAAAAAAATGTGAGAAGCTTTTGCATTGCAAAAGTTTCTCACATTTTGTCAACAAAAAATATCAGTGTTTTTTGTCATAAAGTCTTAACAGTTAACGAGTTGACCTCTTAACGAGCTCATTAGGCTTACAATGCTTTGAACAACTGGGCCCTGAGCTTTTGGCGCATGTATATATGGTATGCATACCAAACACTTCAGAACTTCTTTAAAATTTGTTTAAAAATTTTAAGAAATGAGACTCCCTAAACTAATTACCTTTACATGTCACAAAAATTGAACAATTTGACATTTACATGCAGTAATGTGTAAAGCCTGACAAACCATTGTCCGGCTGCCCGGGACAAGTTAAATTTTCTGCTGGGCAAGTAAAATATTTTCTTACTTGCCCAGCAAAATATAAGAGATATATAGGGAAAACCGAAAAAAATTCAGGGTTTTGGAACAGAAGCTATGTAGCGGACAAGTAGATCAAATTTTGATTTGTCAGGACCTGATTGTCTCTAAAAGATGTAGATCAAATGGCAAACAGTGTAGACACTGATAAAACTGCTCCTTGAGGAGTCTGATCTGGGTCTGCACTGTTTGCTCAGATCTATCTGTCTCAATATTTAGAATTCTTATGGTATATTATTTTCAGTAACAACAACAGCAGGCACTGGCAGTGAAACAACTGGAGTATCAGTGTTTGACTATCTACCAATGAAAGCTAAAACAGGTACCAGCTATCTCCTGTGCAGTATTTTTATTACCCATATTCATTTTTCTTCTAATAATTTACCACTCTGATAAATGCACCTCCCCCTGTTTTCCACCCACCCCAGCATACATGCAAATGCAGCCTTTTTAGATGGAGAAAAAGTTGGCTGAAGGCCTTCTGTATTATAAGACCATCAAAGTATCTGATTTTTTTTGCCTCACATTTGTCTTAAAATGTCATTTTAGGACTTATTCCACTGCCCCTGAGGCCTTCAGAAGACTTGATATGTAATTCAAATAACAAAGTCAATATCCCATAAAGCAAAATAGAATGAAAATGAACCTGAATTAAGGGGTAACCACTCTCAAAGGCATTTATTCTGCAATATACAGAAATAACTGTGTTTTGAAAGCTATCTTATGGCCCTATCATGCCATTCACTATATGAGATGGGTGTTTCCCATCATGGCAGTTTTGGTTTGGTTCTTCTTGGTGGTTGTATGTGTTGTTAGTTGCTATGTCTGTTATTGATATATTGTTTGTGATGTTCAGGCTAGCCCATTAACCACCTGAATGAGAAATGGCTGTTCACATGGCTGCCGCTGGTGTTGTCTTTGGTGGTGACTATATAATTTTGGGTTGTCTTATTCCCATGTGGTGTCTTGGGTCGGATCTGGGATCAGATTGAATTGTGTCAGTTCCTGAAAATTTTCCTTCTTACTTTTACTGGACTGCTGCATAATAAGTTTATGATACCCAAAAAACAAGAATATTAGTCTGCCCAAGTTGACCCCTTTAATACAAGTTTTGCTATATATTGTAGGTATTGCTAACAGAGCGTTAAGACCAACTTTAGGTATTGTAGATCCTGAACATTTACTCACCATGCCAGAAAGAGTAGCAGCATACAGTGGTATAGATGTTCTTTGGTAAGCAATATTTCTATATTCCTTCAGCCTTGCAGATCAAACATTATGCAAACAGTGCAGGTCTAGATGAGATAGCTCATGAGATAGCTTATAATGGATCGATGACTTCAAGGGCGTAGCTGCCTATACGTAAATAGTCAGGTGTGTATTGAAATTTTGTCAAATTGACAAAATTTCAAAATGCACCTGCATATTTGTATGTTGAAATTTTATAAATTTGACAAGAGTTCAATACCAACTGCCGAAAGACATGGCAGTTTGAAATATCTTAGGGGCTGAATCACTACACTTGCCCCTTGAAGGTGTATAAAACATGACAGTACATATTTTGGAATTGTTCCTGGCTACTCCCCTGGACTTGGTGGTTGGGGTCCTTTTCAAAAAAAATTCAGTCATATCAGGAGGATGGGAGGGCAATAATGAATGACTCTGTGCAGTGAAGTGCAAATCATCTCAGACACAGCCTCACCTGCTGCAATTAAGACTCAAACCTGCAAGCCAGACCCTGATCAGGGTTCGAGGTTATAAAACTTGATAATAATCTCAAACTCAAAATAAAGCACACTGATTGGCTGCTTCCGAGCATGTGAGTTTGAGAATATACTCAAGTTTTATATCCTCTGGGCCAGAAGTCGATAATGCTCATCACTCAGCCACACTGACACTTCAGGCTTAATGACCCACATACATGCCTAGTCATACTAAGTAAATAGATAAAATCTCTCTTAATTGTGCTCTTCTCTTCTGGAGTCCAATTCCAGTAAGATTTTCAGTGTTTTAGAATTGCTTTCATTAATCATCTCATGTGCTTTTATGAATCATTTCCTATGCTTATATAAAAAATCTCCCTTGCTGATATGAATCATGCCCTGTGTTTATACAAATCGTCTCCTGTTGTTATACAAATCTTCTCATGTTCATATAGAAATCATCTGTTCTTATTAAAATCTTCTCCTGTTCTTATACAAATCAGCTCCTGTTTTTAGCTCACCTGAGCATGAAGTGCTCAGGGTGAGCTTTTGGGATACCCTGATGTCCGTCGTCCGTCGTACGTCCGTCCGGACGTCCGTCCGGACGTCCGGACGTCCGTCAACTTTTGCTTGTGTACACTCTAGCGGGCACAGTTTCGATCCAATCTTTATGAAACTTTGCCAGAATGTTAGTCTTTATAAAATCTAGGCCAAGTTCGAAACTGGGTCATGTCCGGTCAAAAACTAGGTCACTAGGTCAAATCATAGAAAAACCTTGTGTACGCTCTAGAGGGCACAGTTTTCATCCAAAGTTCATGAAACTTTGTCAGAATGTTTATCCTCATAGTATCTAGGACAAGTTTGAAACTGGGTCACGTCGGGTCTAAAACTAGGTCACTAGGTCAAATCATAGAAAAACCTTGTGTACGCTCTAGAGGACACAGTTTTGATCCAATCTTTATGAAACTTTGTCAGAATGTTTATCTCTATAAAATCTAGGCCAAGTTCGAAACTGGGTCATGTCGGGTCAAAAACTAGGTCACTAGGTCAAATCATAGAAAAACCTTGTGTATGCTCTAGAGGGCACAGTTTTCATCCAAAGTTCATGAAACTTTGTCAGAATGTTTATCCTCATAGTATCTAGGACAAGTTTGAAACTTGGTCACGTCGGGTCTAAAACTAGGTCACTAGGTCAAATCATAGAAAAACCTTGTGTACGCTCTAGAGGACACAGTTTTGATCCAATCTTTATGAAACTTTGTCAGAATGTTTATCTCTATAAACTCTAGGCCAAGTTCGAAACTGGGTCATGTCGGGTCAAAAACTAGGTCAACAGGTCAAATCTTAGAAAAACCTTGTGTACGCTATAGAGGGCACAGTTTTGATCCAAAGTTCATGAAACTTAATCAGAAAGTTTATCCTTATAATATCTAGGATAAGTTTGAAACTGGGTCACGTCGGGTCAAAAACTAGGTCCCTAGGTCAAATCATAGAAAAAACCTTGTGTATGCTCTAGAGGACACAGTTTTGATCCAATCTTTATGAAACATAGTCAGAATGTTTATCTCTATAAACTCTAGGCCAAATTTGAAACTGGGTCTTGTTGGGTCAAAAACTAGGTCACTAGGTCAAATTTTAGAAAAGCCTTGTGTACACTCTAGAAGGCACAGTTTTGATCCAAAGTTCATGAAACTTTGTCAGAATGTTTATCCTCATAGTATCTAGGACAAGTTTGAAACTTGGTCATGTCAGGTCAAAAACTAGGTCACTAGGTCAAATCATAGAAAAACCTTGTGTACGCTCTAGAGGACACAGTTTAGATCTAATCTTTATGAAAGTTTGTCAGAATGTTAACTTCCATAAACTCTCGGCCAAGTTTGAAAGTAGATCATGTCGGGTCAAAAACAAGGTCACTAGGTCAAATCATAGAAAAACCTTGTGTACGCTCTAGATGACACAGTTTTGATCCAAAGTTCATGAAACTTTGTCAGAATGTTTATCCTCATAATATGTAGGATAAGATTGAAACTGGGTCATGTCGGATCAAAAACTTGGTCACTAGGTCAAATCTGAGAAAAACCTTGTGTACGCTCTAGAAGGCACAGCTTTCATCCAAAGTTCATGAAACTTTGTCAGAATGTTTATCCTCATAATATCTAGAACAAGTTTGAAACTGGGTCACGTCGGGTCAAAAACTAGGTCACTAGGTCAAATCATAGAAAAACCTTGTGTACCCTCTAGAGGACACAGTTTTGATCCAATCTTTATGAAACTTTGTCAGAATGTTTATCTCCATAAACTCTAGGCCAAGTTCGAAGCTGGGTCATGTCGAGTCATAAACTAGGTCACTTGGTCAAATCTTAGAAAAACCTTGTGTGCGCTCTAGAAGGCACAGTTTTGATTCAAAGTTCATGAAACTTTGTCCGAATGTTTATCCTCATAATATGTAGGACAAGTTTGAAACTGGGTCATGTCGGGTCGAAAACTAGGTCACGAGGTCAGATCATAGAAAAACCTTGTGTACGCTCCGGAGGACACAGTTTTGATCTAATCTTTATGAAACTTTGTCAGAATGTTTATCACTATAAACTATCGGCCAAGTTTGAAAGTAGGTCATGTCAGTTAAAAAACTAGGTCACTAGGTCAAATCATAGAAAAACCTTGTGTACGCTCTAGAGGACACAGTTTAGATCTAATCTTTATGAAAGTTTGTCAGAATGTTAACTTCCATAAACTCTCGGCCAAGTTTGAAAGTAGATCATGTCGGGTCAAAAACAAGGTCACTAGGTCAAATCATAGAAAAACCTTGTGTACGCTCTAGATGACACAGTTTTGATCCAAAGTTCATGAAACTTTGTCAGAATGTTTATCCTCATAATATGTAGGATAAGATTGAAACTGGGTCATGTCGGGTCAAAAACTTGGTCACTAGGTCAAATCTTAGAAAAACCTTGTGTACGCTCTAGAAGGCACAGCTTTCATCCAAAGTTCATGAAACTTTGTCAGAATGTTTATCCTCATAATATCTAGAACAAGTTTGAAACTGGGTCACGTCGGGTCAAAAACTAGGTCACTAGGTCAAATCATAGAAAAACCTTGTGTACCCTCTAGAGGACACAGTTTTGATCCAATCTTTATGAAACTTTGTCAGAATGTTTATCTCCATAAACTCTAGGCCAAGTTCGAAGCTGGGTCATGTCGAGTCATAAACTAGGTCACTAGGTCAAATCTTAGAAAAACCTTGTGTGCGCTCTAGAAGGCACAGTTTTGATTCAAAGTTCATGAAACTTTGTCAGAATGTTTATCCTCATAATATGTAGGACAAGTTTGAAACTGGGTCATGTCGGGTCGAAAACTAGGTCACGAGGTCAGATCATAGAAAAACCTTGTGTACGCTCCGGAGGACACAGTGTTGATCTAATCTTTATGAAACTTTGTCAGAATGTTTATCTTCATAAACTATCGGCCAAGTTTGAAAGTAGGTCATGTCAGTTAAAAAACTAGGTCACTAGGTCAAATCTTAGAAAAACGTTGTGTAAGCACTAGAAGGCATAGTTTTGATCCAATCTTCATGAAACTATGTCAAAATGTTTATTGTCCATATATCTAAGCCCCCTATGAAACTGAGTCACGTCGGCTCAAGGTCAAATCTTAGAAAAACTTTGTGTACACCCTAGAGGGCACAGTTTTGATCCAATCTTCATGAAACTCTGTCAGAATGTTTATCTTAATGAAATCTAGGTAAAGTTTGAAACTGGGTCGTGTCGGGTCAAAAACTTGGTCACTAGGTCAAATATAAGAACGACCTTGTATACGCTCCAGAGGGCACAGTTTTGATCCAATCTCAATGAAACTGTGTCAGAATGTTTATTCTTACAATATCCAGGCCAAGTTTGAAACTGGGTCATGTCAGGTCAAAAACTAGGTCAAATGTTAGTATGGTAAAAACTCTTATAAATCTTCACCAGAGCCAGTGAACTGATTAATGCTCAGGTGAGCGATTCAGGGCCACCATGGCCCTCTTGTTGTACAATTCATTTCCTGTTCTTAAACAAATCATTTCCAGTTCTTATACAAATTTGTTATACGAATCATTTCCTGTTCTTATACAAATCAACTCCTGTTCATATACAAATTATTTCTTATTCATGTATAAGACATTTCCTGTTCTTTGCCAAATCATTTCCTGTCCCTATACAAATCATCTTCTCTTCTTAAACAAATCATTTTTCTTTTCTTATATAAATCATTTCCTGTTGTTATACAAAAAATCTTATTTTCTTATACAAATTAATTCCTGTCCTTGTACAAATCATCTTCTGTTTTCATACAAATCATCTCCTATTGTGATATTAATCATTTCCTGTTCTTATATAAATTGTCTCTTGTTCTTATACAAATTATTTCTTGTTCTTATACAAATAAGTTTCTGTTCTTGTACTTATCATCTCATTTCCTTATACAAATCATTTCATTTTCTTATATAAATCATCTCCTGTTCTTATACAAATCATTTCCTGTTCTTATACAAATAATCCAATTTTCTTATTCAAATAATCACCTGTTCTTGTACAAATCATCTCCTGTTTTAATACAAATCATTCCTGTTTATATGGGAGCCCCGGTAGCTCAGTGGGTTAAGCGCTGGCCTACTGATCTAGCGGTCACGGGTTCGAGCCCCGCTGGAGGCGGAGTTCTTTCCATCGTAAACGGGGTTCCATTGCACACAGCCTTTCATTATCACAAGCCCATCATCCTGATATGACTGAAATACTGTTGAAAAGGATGTAAAATCGCAAGTCATCCATCCATCCATCCATCCATCCATCCTGTTTATATACAAATTATCTCTGGTTCTTATACAAATCATCTCTTGTTCTAATACAAATCATTCCTGATCTTAAATAAACCATCCCCTGTTCTTACACATATCACCTCCTATTCTTATACAAATCATTTCATGTTCTTATATAAATCATCTCATGTTCTTAGACAAATCATCTCCGGTTTTAATACAAATCATTCCTGTTCTTATACAAATCATCTTCTGTTCTTATATAAATCATCCCCTTTTCTAATACAAATCATCTCCTGTTTTTATACAAATCTTCTCGTGTTCTTTTACAAATCATCTCCTGTTCCTATACAAATCACATCCTGTGATTTCATGATCACCTGCTGTGTTATATGAACCATCCTCTATGCCTTTATGAATCATCTCCTCTGCTTGTATGGTTTTCTCCTGTGCTTATAAAAATAAATCACCTTATTTCAGCCATGCCTTAGAATCATTCACAGCTGTGCCATACAACGAGAGGTCCCCCAGGCCTGCCAACCCAAACATGCGACCTGCCTACCAGGGTTGTAATCCAATTAGTGATATCTGGTCAAAACATGCATTAAAGATGACAGCCAAATATATCAAAAGGTACAAGTTTTATTCAAGTAAGTAATATCAGAGCAAACAGTATTGAACCTGACCAAACTGCTCCAAAGAGCAACTTGATCAGGCCCAGAGGTTATAAAACTTGAGTACAGTCTCAAACTCAAAATAAAGCACACTGACTGGCTGCTTCCGAGCATGTCTCGAACTCAAAATAAAGCACACTGATTGGCTGCTTCCGAGCATGTGCTTGGAAGCAGCCAATCAGTGTGCTTTATTTTGAGTTTGAGAATGTACACAAGTCTTATAACCTCTGGGCCTGAGTCTTAACTGTTTCTTAACAACTCTGTTTAGGTGCATATATAATTTTGCAGGGAAACAGCTCTGCCATTTTCTTCCCTCTTTTTCAGTGGGGGTTAACTTTCAAAGGACCAAATGAGCCGCGACACAACAAAACCAACAATGTGGTTGTGCACCCAGGGCAGACACAGATCAGCCTGGGCATCCGCTCAGTCTGATCAGAGTCTTCGCTGTCCACATGGAGGTAGCTTAGACATTCAGCTACCCTGTAAGTGCTAAGCGAAGAATCTGATCAGACTGGGTGGGTGCCCAGGCTGATCTGAGTCTGCGCTAGGTGCACAACCACTTTATTGGTTTTCTCATGTCATGGCTCAAATATGAAAGGAACCGTTCGTAAAATGCAATGCCCCCCAGGGCATTCAATTGGATTAATAGGGTATATACAGTCAAACCTGTCTTAAGGGGTTGCCCCATGGGACCCACAAAAAGTGGCTGCTTAAGACAGGTGACCCCTTAATAAAGGTTCATTTACACTGTATTTTGGTTTAAGGGACCCCCAAAAAGTGGCTGCTAAAGACAGGTGACCCCTTAATACAGTGACCCCTTAAGACAGGTTCAACTGCACTATCAGTTAAAACTGTAATCAAAGCTGCTGAAATGTTCCATAAATGTTTTCTTTTCCAGAGCTGTATTTAACAATGAGGACTTCGAGGCAAGGTCAGCAATGCATCTAGCAAGTGCGTATGCTGGGGTTGGTTTTGGAAATGCTGGCTGCCATCTCTGGTAAGCTTAAGTTAATGTATGTCTAATTCATTTGTGACACAAATGGTCAAAATTTATCTGTATGACTTAAATGTTTATTCTTTACTCATACACTGTAATAATTCTGCTAAAGACAGGGGTTCCCCCCACCCTGATAATTCTGCTAAAGACAGGGGTTCCCCCCCCCCACTCCCCCCATCCTAGACTAAAACTCCATATATCAAACTTCACCGACACCCCCCCTCCCCCTCCCCCCCTCTGCGCTGTAGACTAAAACTCCATAAATCAATTTTTTGTCTTTTGTGATTCTGTGTTCACTAGTTTTTCCCTTCCAAAACAGTCCAAAAAATTTAGGTCTGTCTGAATAAGATCTGAAATCAGATGGAATGATAAACAGTGTAGACCCTGATTTTGGAGAAGTCTGATCTGGGCCTGCACTGTTTGTTCAGCCCTATATCTGTCCCAATATTTAGAAGAATTTAAATAGTACCATAGGTTTTGAAACCATTTCCTTTATGGTGAAAAGCCCACGAACAGACTTATGAGTAATAAGGGAAGAAAATTAAGAAGGGGAAAAACTAGCAATACAATGTAGGTTTAGAACCCCAGTAGCTAAGTGATTTAAGGGCTGGCCTGCTGACTTAGGGGTCCCAGGTTCGACTCCTGCTGGAAGCGGAAATTTTTCAACCATAAACGGGGTTCCATTTCACAAAGCCTTTCATTGTCACCCTCCCATCATCCTGACATGACTGAAATACTGTTTAAAAAGGTGTAAAATCACAAGTCATCTATCTGTCCATCAATCTACATTTTATTCTGTTTCAGTCATGGAATGTCCTATCCAATATCTGGCAATGTGAGAACATATAAAGAGAAAGGTTATGAACAAGATACTGCACTTATTGTAAGTTGTCATTTTAGGTCTAGGCCCATTTGTTCAAAGCATCATCAGCTTAACAATGTTGTAAGTCAAGGATTTATAAAGTTTTCTATTACACATAAAATCAAGTTTGCTGATTTTCTGTTTTTGGCTGAAAATATGTGAGGAGCATAAGATATGCAAAAGCTCCTCACAGTTTTTTTCAGCAAAAAAGGCAGTGTTTTAACTTGAAGTGCATTTGAAAGTTTAACATATCATTAATTAATACCATAAATGATTTTGAGCTACTGAGCCTGGGGCCGTATTCATAAAGCCACTTAAGTCATTGCTATGCTGTTGCTAAGGCTAAGTATCTATAAGGGAGATTCCCTACAACTATGAAATTTGCTCTGGAGGAACAGTCTTTGTAAGACTGTACCTCCAGAGCAAATTTCATAGTTGTAGGGAATCTCCTTCAAAGAAATTTAGCCTTAGCAACAGCATAGCAACCACTTAGATTGTTTTATGAAAACGGCCCCTGATGTCATATACATGTATCCTGTACTTCTTTCCCTTTTGACACATATACACCACTATCCTCTTAGCTCCCTTTCTGTCTTTCTAACGGAAAAGATTACTGTAGAGGAACATGTGCACAAATCACGGAGAAACTTAAGATGAAGCTTACTAGTTTTATGGTGTAGTTTAATAGGAAATAAAACCATAGGAAAAAGTGACTAGTTAGTTACATACCTCAGTAGTCTTTAAAATCCTGTAACTATGTCTAGTTCTGTTATTTTGCAGCCCCATGGTCTATCAGTGGTAGTATCTGCCCCTGCAGTATTCCAGTGGACAGCAAGTGCCTGCCCGGAGAGACATCTGGAGGCAGCGGAAGCTCTGGGTAAGACTACCTTAAAAATTCTAAGTACTAGGACAGAAAGGTCTGAGCAAATAGTGCTGACCGAGATCTGACTGCTCCTCTGATTAGGGTCTGCACCATTTTCTATTCCATCTGAGTCTTTTGGATGCATTAACTTATTGTAAAACCAAACTTTTCCTTTTTTTAAGGACATTTATGATAATCATTTTGGGTGTCCTATTTTCAGAATTTTTACTAAACCAGTGTCTTTGAAATGCCAACATGCCATAGTTTTGTCCCTTGCATATCCATTCTATAATGACTCAGTTGATCTAAAATCAGTGTACATGTCTGTTAGAGAAATCTAGCAACTCTATAATGAACTTAGTGTAACTAATATAAACATAAACTGAGTTTTGTTTAACCCCTAAAGCACAAAAACAGCAGGCGACAAAATTTACATCTTCAAAATTTCAAAAAGTGTTTTGTCCAAGATATATCATATTGCGAATTCAAAGAACAGAGAGTAAACAGTGTAGATCTAGATGAGGCAGCTCATTATGAGCTGCCTCATCTGGATCTACACTGTTTGCAAATTCTGCTAATTTATTTTCTGGCTTTTTAAAAGTAAATATTCAAAGAAAAGAAACAGCTGTGTTTCACCTGATATGTAAACTGGAGATTTATTGCTTCAGTAATCTTGTATTTGTAGGTGTTGACATAAGTAAGGCAAAGAAAGAAGATGCTGGGAAAATATTAGCCGGGAAAGTACGAGATATTTTGTCCGATATTGGGATCCCTAATGGTTTGTCAGAGTTGGGCTACAGTAATGATGATGTGCCTACAATGGTAGCAGGGGCCATGCCACAGGTTTGTACTGTAAAAGGTTTATTAGAGCTGTGAGATGCAAAAAGATCTAATAGTACACAGACAACTTCATATAATGCAGTGCCCCAAGGGCATTAGATAGGATTAATCAGTGATTCTTGAAAAAAGGGTACAATTATGGAATAACAAAATCTAAAAAATTAACTTCCTTGCATTGTTTCGAAGATATGATTTTTTTATAGTAAACAGTCCCTTGTCCATGTATACAAAATATTACCCACACCAAGTAAATGGTTCAAAAATGGTTTAAGGATAAAATATGGCGTTAAAATCGTCGTTACGGAGGTGAGATATAACCACATAATGCATATAGCCGCAGGTTTGGCAGGTCTAAAATGTATGTAGTTTGCAGAATAGTTTCTCTTTTCGCAGTGTTGACCTAAAACTGTAATTTCTATATGACATTGATCACTTTGAGTATCCTATATAAATAGTTCATTAAAATGAAAAAAGAAGGCTTTCTTTAAACGAACTATTAAATAAAACTACCCTATTTGCTTTCCTAGCAATGAACAAATTAGCCAAGCAATTAAAAGAGCCTATGAATGAAAGAGCTCACGAACCTATTAATGGTAACTTTATATGACACTTTTAGTGATATATGGTATTTGGAAGAGTACTGTGAACATTTTCTCAAACTACCGTTTTCGTTACGGAGGGGAGTGCGTTTAGCATATGCAAAATATGCATTTTTATTTTCACAAAAATTCCTTAGAAGTGGGACGTATCTTCTTAATAGCAACCTTTTCTCTTCTAAATACATATCAGTTGAGATGCACAGTCAATATTAATACAATGACACTGTTACATGTATTTCAACCAAATATATCATTAACAGCAATGAATTCGAAATACGACCCTCCATCATAGGTAAAAAAAAAAATCATGAAAACCAAATCAAATCTAGAACTTGTCAGTGCTGTCCACATTTTGAACACCTACAGATAGCACTTAATCATAATCTGCCCTGTCTACCATTCTGTTGTCATTTTCTGCGAAAATGATTCTCGTTACGGAGGGTAGAAAGTTTATCGTGCATCATACGTTATCTTATTACACGTTGTAATTCCAGTATCTTCCTTGACTTCGTAAATTTCGGACTCTTTGAAAGGTCATTTTTGATACGCATTCTTGGAGTTGTCATGTACATGTAGTAATTCCTGTTTTGGGGGTATCACAGTGATAGTGTTAGGAAATATGTGGTTCAGATAGTCTACTGAAATATGGCATTTTTACAAACATCATATATGGATTTAGTATGAGCACTTTCGGCATAACCGCTTAAGTGTGAACTCGGATGATGCCCGGGTACTCCCTGGGCTACTCGGGGATATGTATACATATCCTCGGGTGGTCCCTGGAGAGTCTAGGTGTTGCTCTGGTTTGCCCGTGTATTTATGTAGAAAAAAGCCTTATTTTGTCTGGCTTTATGTGCAATATTGCATTGTTGCTATCTCTAGCTTGCTTCCCTTAGACCTGTTCTCTTTTATCGTTCTTGTTTTTTTTTTTTTTTTTTTTTTTGGGGGGGGGGGGAGGGTATGTAGTGGCGGGCGGGGGAGGAGGGGACGGCGAGGGGGTTGGGGGCAGGAGAGGAATCCCGATAGCTCAGTAGGTTAAGTGCTAACCTGCTGTTCTGGTGGAGCCGGTTCGAGACCCGCTGGAGGCGGAAATCTTCCCAACTGTAGGTGGGGTTCCATTGCACACAGCCTTTCAATACCACCCTTCCATCGTCCTGATATGAGTGAAATACTGTTATAAAGGACATAAAATCGCTTTCTTCAGCCCTTATGAAGCTGACCTGTGTCTTTGTTAGCACGAAAGACAATGTTGTCACGAATCGGCTTTATTTTCATTCTTATAAACTGCCTGTGATGCTACAATTTATGGCTCTTAGAATGACATTCCCGAGGTAAGTTTGCACCATGACACTGGAAGGGGCTTTTTTTTTTAACATAGTGGCCTTTTTTAAAGAATAAAATTACAGTTTCATAGTAAACACTCAGACAGGATGTGATTATAACTGCTCGTGCAACTGGACTCGTATGACTGCTGTTCTAAGCGCCTGGGTTCCCCTCCATAACGTTTTCTCCCCTCCATAACATATTTCTTTATTGCAAAGTGTCTATGCCCGATCTGTACAGTTTATATAAGACACTTATGTTACAGGAGGTCTGATGTATTTTTCCAGCTTATTCCAGTACCATTTATCAAATTCTGTTTTTCTCGCATATCGAACGATCAAATTAACCAGCTCCCCTCCGTAACGGAGCAGCCAAAATAATTTTCATACATATTTATTAAAAAAACGTTTTATCTATTTAAGCATAGTAGGTTCAATACTAGAACGTGTCCACTTGGACTTTCCACCTGTCAGCTTCCATTAGAATGCATTATGTTTGTGAACTGTCAGTTTATGGAGTTTTTCTCCCCTCCATAACGACACAATTTGGTCGGTCATACCTGCACTGAATGACTGCAAGTTCACATGTTATATGTTGTTTATCCCTGCCCCCTATTTATACTTACCAGAATATATAAAAAAAACGGTAAGTAAATGTGTGTTTTAACTTTGATTTCACGTTAAGTTGATATATTGTACAAAATATATCACCTGGAGTCCATTAAATATCTGAAAAATTCTGAAACCCTGATGACAGAAATCGTTCTTTTCTGCTTTCTGTTATTTCAAAGAAACGTATATTTCATTTGACTGTGATACTTACTTCTAAATCACCTAGTTGCTTTGGGTCAAAGATTTAGTTACGGAGGGGAGCCGTTACAGAGGGGAGAGGACATGGGATAAATCAGTTATAACAGAACAATTATAAAACACAGAGGCATGAAATAGGTTTTTATAAACCACATCCATGTTACACATTCGCAAACTAATAGAAAGCATTTTGCAAAAGAACTAATGTTTCAGAAAAGGGCCGTTACGGATGGGAGGCTGCGAAAAGTGACAAATGAAAATGTAAACTTAAAGCTTCTTACTCCGATTTTAGTGTAACAAATTAATTGGTTCTTACCATTTTCATTTCAAAGGATATCCTGGTACTAAAATAGACTCATTTTCCATCACGATATCCATTCACTGTTGTTTATAGGTGGGGCATAGAAATCGTTACGGTAGGTGAGTAGCATTTTGGCGACAAGGAATTTTTTCAATTATTTTTGTAAATGAATGGATTAGAAACTGAATAGAACTACACGAGACATCGGTCAACCGGGGATTTCTAAATGGTAAAGAAATGTGTTCTTGTTTATAGCAATAACCTTGTTTATTAAAGGTGTTTATTATAGCTACTCTGCTTGCGACAGTCGAAAATAGCATACCCCAACACAAAAGCATCGTAAAAAATTCAAGGCTTAGCGTCTTAAATCCAACTGGGAATACCACAGGGTTTTCATATATATATTACACTGCAAAAATAGCAATACATCACATATGTAGGCTAAAGCATGTTCGTGTGTGTGTCTGTTTAACATTGGCAACATGGTTTTTTCACAATTGTACCCTTTTTTCAAGAATCACTGTAATATGCACAATCGTGTTTTCTCAGTTTTTTATTTACTAGAAATTTTTGGTCAACATATACGAGACAAGGGATTGGACTACATTTGTCCTCTTCCGAGTGGTGTTTTGTTTTCTCAGTTATTGCCACTTGCAGCAGCAATAGCTTCGTATTGGCAATATTTACATTACAAGGATTTGCTTAATTTTCAGTATAATTTGTGAAACCCAGTCCTTTTCATATTCTTTTTTACTAATATTTCAGCATCGTCTTGTGAAGTTGTCACCCCGGCCTGTTCAAGAGGAAGATATGGCAAAGTTGTTTGAAAATTCCATGAAAATATTCTAGACCAATAGAAATGGGACAGTTTCTTAAACATCAATGCAGCAACAATCAAAGACATGGACAACCGAAAATATAGAGAACTGAAGATAAATGGATACACTTTGCAAAAGCTGGGTTCGAGGTTAGAAAATTTGAGAATAATCTCAAACTCAAAAATAAAGCACACTGATTGACTGCTTCCGAGCACATGCTCGGAAGCAGCCAATCAGTGTGCTTTACATGCTCGGAAGCAGTCAATCAGTGTGCTTTATTTTGAGTTTGAGAATGTACTCAAGTTTTATAACCTTGGGCCGGATTTCACTACAATACAGCCAAATGTTGGAATGAGAGCAGTGTAGACGTGATCATATTGTTTCATAAAGAGCAGCCTGATCTGGGACTCTGACAGTCATGAAGGGGATAACTGTACTCAAAATTGTCATTTGGGAAGGTAAATTGTCGTTTTATGGTCGCAAATTTTGTTTTACAGCAATGCTTCAGCGAAGCTGTAAATGCAATTTTGACCATAAAACCGACAACATTCAATACAGTTATCCCCTTTCTAATGCACTTTTACAATTTTCACCTTTCGATGTGTACTTATTTCCATCCAAATCAAGCACTTTTAACAATGTGAAACAAAACGTCAGCCGTTGAGATTCAATAAATCATATCAGTTTCCATCTTCTTAAAAGTAGACATTATTTCAATTTAAAATACACCTACGGTAATTTGCCCTTATAAAAATCTTCATTACTTCCCAGTAGTGGACAGATTATAAATATCACAGTGAATATAGACAAAGTAGAATTTTTCTTTTATACTTTTCAATGAATTATGGAGATTTCTCAGTGAAATCGAAACTGATAATCTCACTGCTTCAAACAGTGAAATTATCACTTTCGATTTCACTGTTTCAGAAATAGGGTTTTTGTGAAATAGCCTCAAGTTTTTTGTTGATTAATTAGCTAAATCTTATCTGGCTTGACAAAAATTACGTTACGCATGTTTGCACATCATTACGTTAATGACGTCACTTAAAGCGCCAACGTAACATTGTTACTGCTCGCGACGTCAGGCCGTCTAAGTCTCCTGTAGGCATTCTTTCTAGGCAAATTTTTTGAGATCTGTTTATCAAAATGATATTTGAAGCTATTTTTCAGTTGCAAACTTGTTTGCAACCAATATTATACCCAATAAATACGCTGGAAGCATCAAATTTGATGCAAAACAGCTAGGAAAAAAGTTGTGTTTCTGTCGTGACTGCTGACGCTCTTGAATAAACAGAATTATTGCGATTTTCAAGCATAAAAGAAATAGAAAATTTGACTTTTTCAGTGTAAGATGAATTTTTATTTCACTCATGAACACCAAAAGTGGTATTTTCACTCGTGGCTTCGCCACTCGTGAAAATACTGCTTTTGGTGTTCATTTGGTGAAAGAAAAATCGATCCTACAATGAAAAAGTCAAATATTCTCAATATGCTCATGTACATGAGTAATATAAAAGTTGCCTTTCAACTAAGAAGGTCTCTCTGTCGAGGTGTATTTCAAGTAGGAGAAAGTCCTCATATCTGTCCGTTCCTGAAAAATAATGGGACTCGGCCCGTTCGGGACCTCATCTCCATTATTTTTCAGGAATGGACAGATACTCAGACCTTATCATATGACATTGCATCTGAGAGTGTGATAAAGCCATGCATTAAATACGATAATCCACTAGTGGACTAAATATGCAAATTAGGTTTTAACGTTATGCACTGACGTCCATAAAACGTCACGTTTTCTAATGGCGAAATCGTGAGGTTCTACTGCAAAATTTTTTTTGCTAATAAAATGCAATTTTAGTGTTACATGATAATAGAATCTTGCATTCATGCTCCTGTATTACTGAATTTATTAAACTCGTTGGCGAAAACTCGGCATAGCCTCACATCTTATCTTTTTCCTCAACGTGTTTAATAAATTCAATAATACATGAACACTCATGTTAGATCCTCTATTTCTCCTATACAGAAAACAGAATGTTGTCACAGATGGCAAAATGACGTTACATGTGAGGAAACCAAGTATTATTAAACTTGTGGTCTTACGATTTTTATGACATAACGTAAGCCGCTGATTAACAGTGATGTCATTTTATGATAGAAAGTAATAACATTGACTTATTGGTCAGCATTACAAAACATTTACTTGCATAACACAGAATCAGCCAATTAAATAGTGTTAACATCATGGTCAGGTAATAAACAGTATTATAATGTGACTTTAGACTACGGCAATTTTTAACGAAAAATTTACTTGTATATAATGTGTTATATTTTTATAAAAGATTTGTATACATCTGTTTGGGTTAGAAATAAATATATATTTTTGTCATTTTATGTACCTAAATATCTGAATAAAATGAAATGTATCACACAAAAAAATGAGTTGTATGCCATGTGCAAAGTGAATACTCAGATCAGCATGTACATGCATACATGTCGGAACAGCCTTATCTGTTACCATAATCTAAAGATCATAAGAAACTTACTGTAAAAACTCTAAAACAGCTACAATTACTCACTGTCCTATTAATCATGCATCTGCTGCAAAATTCATCTGATATCTGGGGTATGATAACATGATGTGATATCATGTCACTTAAGAACTGTGCTTGCACCAGTTATCAGATGATGCCTTTAGAAGCGATCTCTGAAGATGATTGGCTACATACTGCGTTGGTTGTGGAATCAACCTTCGATTGGTTAATTGACATCACAGACTTACATCATAACGCATTCATGATGTCAGCAAGTTCAAACAAAACTGCGTTTGCTTATCATTTTTTTGCCACTCTTTATGCCGTATAATCTTCTAATGATGCATGATAAATACAAAACCATGTAAGTGTCTTTTGATATCAAGTTTATCAGGCTCGACCAGAAACACGCCGGACTGGCTCCGCAAGCCTCCCCATTCCTACGCTGTTTCTGGTCTTGCCTGATAAACTTGATATCAAAAGATACTAACATGGTATTCTCAATATATAGAACAGTTGGTTTTACTGTAGTAATGTGTCCAAAAAATGCAGATGAATAGCAAACAGTGCAGATCCTGAGGAGCAGTCTGATCTGGGTCTGCACTGTTTGCTCAGACCTCTCTGTCCCAGTAGAGGGTTTAAAGGTATATTGTGAAAAGAAAAGGCTGTCTGATATGACAGACCAATATTTTGTGGTGTTATGGGGGAAAGAAAACCTGTCATATTAGACAGTTTTCTTTTCCCCAAAACACTCCAAAACAAAAATTGTATGTTATGAGCAGCTACAGCTCTGATCAGACTGCATATATACCCTCAGTGGTCTGAGGCTTCACTGTGCATATGGCATAAGATGTATTTTTTGCAAGACCACTTATATATTGAATATGAAAAACAGTATTACACCAGATTTTGTTTTCTATAGTTGTGTACTGGTATTTCTTGATCCTTCTCCTTTAACACTTTAAGCACCAGTGACAAAAATAGCATAATTTGCAAACAGGGTAGATCCTGATGAGGCGGCTCATTATGAGCCACCTTATCTAGATCTACACTGTTTGCCCTCTAGTTTTTGAATTCTTAATATGAAATGTCTTGGATAAGGCATTTTTTGAATTTTTGCAGACGTAAATTTTGTCTGCTTTTTGGTGCTTAAAGAGTTAAAGCAATATTTCTGTTTAGAATGATCTTTTTTTTTTGGAAGGATTATTATCAACCTGCTCATTTACTGAATAAACAAGCCAAGAAGCATATAAAATAGTGCTGGGAAAAGTACCATGGTCACCGAGGTTGGGTCAGATAGAGCAGTTACTCAGGCTGCAGGATTATCAGCTGGCCGCACACCGCAGTCGTTAGCATGTCTGAATCAAGAGTCAGACGACTGAAGTCAGAGGTCCCGGGTTTGATACCCAGTCCAGCCACTTACTTTCGTTTCCCCTTCCGCTGATATAAGAAGGGCAGTTGTCAGTTACTAGCAAAATATATGCATTTAGTACTGGTTAACCACTTAGGAGGTCTAAGCCTGCCCAGGAATAGTGTGGTTCAGTCAACTGACCATTCCATCATGACCATAGCTGTTTACTGTGAATGTAAAGCAACAACAACACAACAATGACAAGCAGGCTTATTTCTCTCTGGGACACTTCTTTAACAGAGATCAATTTGATACAGAATTATTTATCTTCCTTCTCGCGGAGCTACTCTTAAAGAAATGAATTTGCTCTCAGAATGCTACATGGCCAACAGTGATGATGATAACAGAGCCCAGTTTTTTTAGAACATTGTTAAAATTTCAAACATTCATATCTCAAATACGCCAACATTTTTTGTTGAAAAAATGTGAAGCTTTTGCATTGCAAAAGCTTTTTTACTTTTTTTTTCAACCAAAAATATCAGTGTATTTGGTTATATTTACATTCTTGGTGTATTTATTGAAAAGCCCTATAGTAAACCATTGAAACGTAATGTAGTTTACATTCCAATAATTACATTGAGACACGCGACGTCAATGACGTCAAAATAAACAATGACTCTCTACAACCTGATTGGACGTCAGCGACTTCATGACGTCATGCATGCTGTTCTGCTGTTAGCAGAAATGCTGCGTGTACATGTTTCACTGCTTCTATTTCAGCGCTTATATAAGATTTTTCATGAAAGATTTGATTGAAATGAATGTAAATATAAGCAATGAACTTGATTTTTCTGATGTTTATCGAAGTGTAAACTACATTGGGTCACTAGCAAAGTTTACATGAACCCCTTCGGGGTACATTCACTTTGCACGTGACCCAATGTAGTTTACACTTCGATAAACCTCAGAAAAATGAAATTCATTCCTTAAATAAATTCATAAAACGCATAACCAGTTAACCTCTTAACAAACCTGTTAGGATATCGACTTGTTAGGATATTGATGCTTTGAACAACTAATTGGGCCCTGGCTGCTTTCAACCAAGAAATTTCTGATCTGGGTCTGCATTGTTTGCCAAGCATATCTGTCTTTTTGGTTCTTTCTTTTATAGTGACTGGATAAACCTTTATGTTTTCTGCCTTTTTAACAAAGGAAAAACTTTATAAGCAGCGACACGATAAAATCAATAAAATGGCATGTGCACCCTGCAAGGACAAGATCAGCCCGGGCATCTGCCTAGTCTAATCAGTCTTCACTGTCAACATGAAGGTAACTTAGAGCCTTCACTACCCTTTATGCGCAAAGCAAAAACTCTGATCAGATTGGGCAGATGCCCAGGCTGATGAGTCTGCGCTGAGCACACATGCCACTTTGTTTGTTTTCTCATGTCACAGCTGAATTATCTGTATGTTTTCTGGAACAAGAAGTCCTGCCAAATTGGGGTTTATTCTTAAAGGAAAGAATCTGCTCCTGGAGGAGCAAGTTCTACCCTCTAAGACTCCAAGAACTGAAACCCATTATAAAAGGGAACAAAAAATGAAAATAGCCAAGTTTCTTCCCCTGAAACACACCTTAATTGCTTGTATACAAATCCATATGCAAAAACTCTTTATTTCAAATTTTCAGCCGCCTGGCCTAAAAAAAGAAGAATCCGTACTAAAATCAAACTACGTGTTTCACACTCACATCTCCCTTACACTTTGAAACCGATTTTAGTACTGATTCTTCTAGATAAATTGGGAGTGGGGGAGGGTGAGCTGAATTTGAAATAGAGTGATTTTAATGAATATTGTCATAAATAAATTTTGATCGGAAGAAATGATAAAGAAAAGAAAACACAACACTCTAAATGGAGATCAATAAATTTTAATATCAAAATCAAAACTGCATGAATGCAATAAACAGAAAACAATATAAACAATGTGACTGTTAGATAATACATATCTGAAATTACAAAGACTCAACCACAGGTCTGATGTTTAGCGTTTGTTGAAGCTCTTGTTTGATGTTAAAAACTAACAAATTTCTTTGGTTAGAAGATGGGGCTTTTACCCTTCCAAAACAACCCCAAAAAATCCCCATCCATCTTATACAATATCATAAGACGGATTTAGATCTCTGGGATTGTTTTCGAAGGAAAAAACACATTTCACAAGGCATTTCATTAAACTGATTCTGATATTTGGAATCATTCTGGAGATTGTGAGATACGTAATGGTTATACCAAGGTTTGTCCACCTGTGCGAGGAGATAATCCACGAGCTTTAGCGAGTGGATTATCTCCCGTACAGGCGGACAAACTATGGTATAACTATTTTATACCATACTTGCCAGTGTAGACCTTTCCCAATGCGAAATATTTCGTACTAATGTTGACATTTTCTTGTAAGGGTGGTATAATGTTATTTAAGAAATAAATTTCTTTTTTACCAATGTTCATGGAAGTATGAACACAATTATTTTTTGCAGGTCATGGAAAAGCCACAAATATTTGAATTCCCTAAATTTTCCCTGACTTTTTAATTATATGTCCTTTCCGAAATTTTACAAACCAACCACAAAATTTCCAGAACTTGCCCTAACTTTTTAATGATAATTCCTTTCCAAAATTTCCCAGACTAACCATAAAACTTCCTGACTTTTTCCTGACCTGGAGAAAATAATTTTTCAGTGACTGTGTCAGCCCTGCACCAGCTAACTTAGCAATAACTTCTGGCAAGAAAACTATGATCCTATACAAAAATGAAAACTGAACAGGTGATATAACACAATGAGCACTAATGTTTGGTCAAGTCAAAAATTAACAGCAGCATGACTTTATTATAAACAGAAATGTAAAAAAAATATAATATATTACACAATCTTTCATTAATGGAACTTAATTGTACATAGCAAAGGACATGAGATACCATAATTTTTGCCTAGCCCAAACTCTTGAACAATAACATCCCAATGCGGATATCCATGCTGATACCAATACACTGTTGACAACAGATTTTGCTCAAATGCGTTAGACCTCTGTCTACACAATAATGCACTGTCAACTTGATCATGAAACTATAGCAAGTATGGAGCCCTGGTAGCTCAGTACGTTAAGCTCTTACCTGCTGATCTAGCTGCCTGGGTTCGAGCCCCGCTGTAGGTGAGAATCTTTTCAATCATAAATGGGGCACACAGCCTTTCATTATCACCCACCCATCATCCAGATATGACTGCAATACTGTTAAAAAGGATGTAAAATTGCAAGTCATCCATCCATCCATAATACTGCAAGTGACCAGGTGCTAACGAATACTCCAGTCAGTGCCGATGCATACCTATGTACAATCAGGAAAGTTTAACATGAAAATTTGAAGTAAATTGAAAGCACATGAGAGGACAAATGGATGGAATGAAAAAGGATCTACTCCTTGACATACCGTACTTCTAATAAATTCATCCCCTTCCTCCCCACCTCTCTTAAAACATTCCCACTCACCACTCACTTTTTCTGTATGAAAAGGACCAAGGTCGGCTTTAAAAGGTAAAGGTTTCCCATAGCCTAATGGTCGTGGGGGCAGTGGGGTTAGAGGTATACTGTGTCTTGGGCACGGCATAATGAAAAGTGGAGCCTATCCCTCTCCTTTTGCTGCCTATTCTTCCCTGGTTCTAAAAAGGTACCCATTTACTGCTGGGTTGACAAAGAGCCTTTTCCAGTTATGAACTGACCCAGGCTGGGATTCGAACTCACAAACTTCTGCACCATAACCGAGCATCTCTAACCACTCATCCATGGGGCCTCTCTAGGCTGGCTTTAGATCACAGAATTTAGTTATTTATTGCCTATATTGTGTCTTAAGAATACAATTTATTGGAACTGTAAACTGAAACATCCCCAGGACATGTATTTGAAGAAAACTTGCAAATTCATAAGCCAGGGGTATAATCCAGAAACATGCTACTGTACAAATGAGCCACGGCATGACAAAACCAACAAAGTGGCATGTGCACCTAGTGAAGACTCAGATCAGTCTGGGAGTCCACCCATTCTGATCAGAGTCTTTGCTGTGCACTTAAAGGGTAGCTAAAGGTCCAAGCTAGCTTCATGCAGACATCAATGACTGATCAGACCGGGCTGATGCCAAGGCTGATCTGAGTCTTCACTGGGCCTACATGCCACTTTGTCGGTTTTGTCATGTTATGATGTATCTATTAACAAATTATTGTATGAGCATGTGTAAGTTTAAGTTTTTTAAACTACCTAAGAATACCACACATCAAAATATGAGGCATATTAATAAGCAATTTTGCAATATTGTATATATCATAAAACTCTAAGTAAACGTATTGAATTGTTTTGGAAATTTGTTTTATAAAACTTATGTTTGAGTGCATATTTTGCAATCTACCATCCAAAATAATAGATGTGCAACTTATAGCTCCATGTACTCTTATTATAGTAAAAACAATAGAGAATTATGGAGTCACTTAAAAGGGAAAGAACTGTGTCATTTTCATTTTTGCCTCCCTTCTCAATGGGGGTCAACTCCTAAAAGAAAGAATTTGCTCCCCTCAGAGCAAATTCTTTCCATTAAGAGTAGACCCTTTTTGGAAAAGGAAGCCAACAGGAAGTCAAAAAATGTGGTTTCCCTTTGTAAAAATGGCAGAAAAACGGAGATGAACTGAAACACATTAAGCCAAGAAATTGGTCCAAAACTGCAAAATTACATACGAGTCCCAACACCACAAAACCAACAATGTGGCAAGTGCGCCAATCAAAGACTCAGATCAGCCTGGGCATCTGCCCAGTCTGATCAGAGTCTTTGCCGTACACCTAAAGGGTAGCCAAGGGCCTAAGCTATCTCCGTGTTGACAACGAATACTCTGATCAGACTGTGTGGATGCCCAGGCTCATATGAGTCTTCGCCTGGCGCACATTCCACTTTGTTGGTTTTGTCATTTCGCCGCTCATTTGTTTAACTGATACAAATAAAACAATACTGGTAATCAATTGAAATGAGTTCTACAATGAGAGCTCTGTCATAGGAATGTGCGCTTTTACATGTAGGCATGTTCCTACTTCTGTATGTATTCTCTGCTCTTGAAGGAACGTTTTAAGATTTTAATTTTAATTGATGAAGATGCTTATGCTCAATGGTTTAAATGACTAGATACATTGAACTGAATATTCTTTTAACATCATACATCACATTCAAGATTGGTCCTATGAAATGAACAAAGAGTTCCATTGTTTTTAGTGTATAAAACACAGATTTAAGAATTCCTTTACTCTACCTTTGGTATCAGTTATTAACTTTAATGCCCCAGCAAACTACCCCAATACAATAATAATCATATAAAAAAGTAGAAAACAGTTTGTTCATAAACTTCGTAAAGTTTCTAATCTTTCTTCAAATCCTTGTGCCCATGTTTGAACAATGCGTCAATAAACTGTGCAAACAATCTATCCATGTATCCCGTATGTCTGGGGTAAAATCCCTCCAAAAATCCAATATGGCCACCATGTGACGTCACTACAATACCTATGTTGTCATTCTGTTCCGCCTCACCGACTGGGATTGCTGTAAATATATATACATGTGTATAGAATGAGCTAAGTTTGAAAATAAAGCAAATATACAATGAACCAGGGTTCGAGGTTATATAACGAGAATAATCCCAAACTCAAAATAAAGCACACTGATTAGCTGCTTCCGAGCATGTGCTTGGAAGCAGCCAATCAGTGTGCTTTATTTTGAGTTTGAGAATGTACTCAAGTTTTATAACCTCGGGGCCTGGACAGTGCTCAACATAAAGGGTAACAGGGATAATTTAGGAATAATTCTCCTTTTTTTCCATAAAAACATATGTTGTGACCTCTCATTAGAACTGTCTCAGAGAGACAGTTCTAATGAAGGGTCACAACGTACTTTTTTCAGTGAGAAATAAAAATCATTGTCTCTGAGTTATCCGTAAAAAACCTTCTTCTCTCCAGCTCTGGAACCAGTCAACTACACAGAACCAAAATCTAGAGAACTTGGTAACTCTTCCTAATTAGTATATAACTTACCAAGCTTGGTCAAAATCTGTCAATACAAGTTCATGTATGTTCAAGAGACATTTAACAGTCAAAATCATCGGGTGACCTTGAAAATCGGGTCAAGATCACTAAAATCTAACTTGCTTGAAAGCTTATCTCACTGATTAATCAGTTATCTCACTCATTAATAAGTTTGGTGGAGTCCTATGATTGAGTTACAAAATATCCTGCATACAAGACTGTGACCCTGAAGATGGTGTCAAGGTCACCAAACCCCATCGATCTCCTTGGCTTGGCCAGTAGTGTATCTGTGCAAGTCTGATGAAAATTCATCAACTAGTTCAAGGAATATTGTACTTTTAGGGATAATTTAACATATATATAAGTCCTACTTTGACCTTGAAAAGAGGGTCAGTGTCACAAAATACTACTCGATATGAGCCATGACACAAGAAAACCAACAAAGTGGTTGTGCGCCCAGCACAGACTCAGATCAGCCTGGGCATCTGCCCCGTCTGATCAGAGCCTTTGTTGTCAGAGCCTTTGTTGTCCGCATGGAGGTAGCTTAGACCCTTAGCTACCCTTTCAGCGCTTAGTGAAGAGTTTGATCAAGCTGGGTGGATGCTCAGGCTGATCTGAGTCTGTGCCGGGTGCACAACCACTTTGTTGGTTTTCTCGTGTTGCGGCTCAATTATGATAAATTCAAACCTACCATGATGTGGAGAAAACGGGTCATCTGCAGCACTAAGACATAACACTGGTACTTCTAAGGCATGGATTTTGTCATGCAGGGATGCATCTTTATAGTAGTCTTGCCAAGTGGGGTAGCCAAACATCGGAGCCGTGAACCGCTCGTCAAATTCTTTGATTGTTGTGCTCTGAAATTAATGTTACCAAACTCACACTTTAATTCTGGAATTATGAGGGCCTAGTTGTTCAAAGCATCATTAGCTTCATGAAACCGTAAGCCAAGGATTCTTTATGTCTTCTAGAACCCATAAAATGAAGTGTCACTATTTTTTGCTGATAAAATATGAGGAGCTTTTGCAGTCCAAAAGCTCCTCACATTTTTTCTGGCATAAAAATTGCAGTGTTTTTACAATTTACATATAATTACAATACATTTGACACTTTAACATATTGTTAACTAAGGATGTCGTTAACTTCGAACAACTTGGCCCTGGTAATTACATGTATGTATATAGCAAAATTTGGCACTGCTATAGTGAGTTCAATCCTCAGATTCACCATTCTTTTAAAGGAGATTTTAAAATAAATTCACTGTCTTGGTATGGAGTTTGTGCTGGTGGAATGATTTTAACAGAGTTCACTCACTATCTCAGTGCTATTAAAAGGATGATATCTGTTGATAGCTACACAAATGCTTAGACAGTAAAACTGAATGTGATTATTCATATCAGTTTAGGAAAGCAGGAACAGTAAAATTCTAAATATTGGGACAGACAGGTCTGAGCAGATGTGCAGACCCAGATCAGACTGCCCCCTCAGATCAGTCTCTATACTGGCTGCCGTTCCACCTGCATCTTGACTTGAAAAAAGAATCTGTTCAATTTTTAAATCAGTTACAGAAACTGATTATGATATCCCAAATTTTAGAGCTTGTTCCAACATAATAAAAATTTCAATGGCATATATTTTTACAGTTCTTACTATATTTTTTTATGAAATGTTTTTAACAGTATGTATAGAATACTGAAAGGAAAATTTAAATAAACAAAACTTCATATACTAACATTTAATACATGGTCGACGTCTTCCAGATGAGGCTCAAATAAATGTAGATTTCTGAAAAATAAGAGGCATCTTTTTATATTAACACATTAAGTGGCAAAAATGAAGAAAGTTGGTTTTGCAAACATCGTGAATCCAGATGAGCTGGCTCATAATGAGCCATCTCATGTGGATTTACTCTTTTTATATATTAACACATTAAGTGGCAAAAATGAACTTTGCAAACAGCGTAGATCCATATGAGGTGGCCCATAATGAGCCACCTCATCTGGATCCACTCTGTTTGTTCTCTAGTCTTTGATACAGCTTGGATGATTTTTTTTTTTGTAATTTTGCAGGAATAAATTCTGTCATTAACTTCTCTGATTCCTTAAGTGTAAATTAATACTGTATGGAACTGTATGTTACTTGTATTAAGCTCAGATCACCTGCATCAAGCCACAGTCAGTCATAATATGAGCCACGACACAAGAAACACAATAAAGTGGGTGTGCGCCCAGTGCAGACTCAGATCAGCCTGGGCATCCACCCAGTCTGATCAGTCCTCGCTGTCCGTATGGAGGTAGCTTAGACCCTTAGCTACTCTTCAAGCCCTTAGCGAAGACTCTGATTGTACTGGGCAGATACCCCGGCTGATCTGAGTCTCCGCTGGGCACACAACCACTTTGTTGGTTTTCTCGTGTCACGGCTCATATTAATACTGCAAAACACCATTGGTTTTCTCGTGTCACGACTCATATTAATACTGCAAAACACCATTAATCAAGTGTTTCAATATTTGTCTAGTTACACGTCCTTGATCTGCTGCAACGGACTGATACAAGACTTTCAAAGGATCCTGCATGAATAGCATATTCTCTTCTTCACTTTTGTGAAAGTCAGGGCCCAGTTGTTCAAAGCAATGTTAGCCTAACGGGCTCGTTAAGGGGTCAACTTGTTAAGTGTTTTGTGACCTTAAAGCCAAATACACTGATATTTTTTGTTGAAAATATATGAGAAGCTTTTGCATTGCAAAAGCTTCTCACATATTTTCAACAAAAAATATTGGTGTATTTGAGATATTAACATTTGAAATTTTAATGTCTCGTTGACTAACGTCGTCGTTAGTTTTGAACAACCTGGCCCTGAAAAACAATAAAGTAGATTTACACTTACTCTTTAACATTCTCAACCAGTCCTTTTGCCAAGACTCTGTTGAGCACATGTTTATTCAAGCCAGGAGCTTCTATAGTGTTTATTGATTCAAAGACATTCCAAGCCACTGATACTATCATTCCGGCCATCAGCCCACAGTCTTTGCCTGTCTTAGCGAGGTAGTTGAATAATATCATGCTGCAAAATTAGAAGTGATTCATGTGAGCAAATGGCTATTACCATAATGACCCTAAAATTTTGAACACCTGAAAGTTCCCGTTGGACAATTGTTGTTCCAAAATTCATAGAAGGTGGATTTAACACACGTTAATGCATCCAAATGATGCATAGTGACTGGCAAACATTGTAGACCCTGCTCAAACTGCTCCTTCAGGAGCAGTTTGATCTGGGTCTACCATGGTTGCTCATACCTATCTGTCTGAACATTTAGGGTCATTACAGTATTCCGTTTTTGGCAAAAATGGAGTGAATGGTAATTTTTAAATCCTTGTATAATTTTCCATCATTCGATATACAAATTGGCTTAGGTACAGTTTTAGATAACATAATAGAGACAACAATATAAAATATTTGAGCAGATGCTAGGTCTACGCTGGGTGCAAGTAGGGGGCTAAGTAAAAAAAAAGAAAATAGTCTTCTTTCAGTAGCCATTCTGTTCTGTTCTGTGTAAATTCCTCCCTCAAGGGAGCACCCCCTCATGGAGTAGTAGTAGTAGTAGCAGCAGCAAATTTCACTGATTCCGAAAAATCATCTCTGTAGGTGTTTAAGTCAGAAAACATAGTTTGTAACTCTGATTTTCAAAAATCTTCTTCTTTTTTTTGTTTGTAATGATGGATGGATGACTTACAAATTTATGTCCTTTTCAACAGTATTTCAGTCATATCAGGATGATTGAAACATGATAATGAAAGACTGTGTGCAATGGAGCCCCGTTTACAGTAAGAAAGAGTCTCCTCTCAAGCGGGACTCAAACCCGGGTCCGCTAGATCAGTAGGGAGCGCTTAACCCACAGAGCTACTGGGGCTCCATTTTTTTGTAACTCAATATATACCGTAAGAGAAGAGATATTTCATTACTTCATTTACTTTCAAAACTATGGTAATTAACAATTAACACCAATAATTTAGGGATAATTTTCCATATTTCTGGATAAAAACATATGTTGAGACCCCTCATCTGAACCATCTCGATGAGATGGTTCAAATGAGGGGTCACAACATATGTTTTCGTTGAGAAATAAGAAAAATTATCTTTAAATTATCCCTGATACCCCTTCTTATCTGGAGCGCTATATTAACTTACCCTCCTAGGGAGACCCCAGTTCCTATAATCGGAGCATCAGGATATTTATCTTTGATGTGATTGATAACAATACCAAGATCTTCTGTGTTAGCAGCACAGTATGTCCTCGCAGTCTAAAATGTACAGTATTTATTTAGGGGATAACTGTACTCAAAATTGTCTTTTGGGGAGGTAAATCGTTGGTTTTATGGTTGGAAATTTTGTTTTTATGGTGACACACTAGCAGAGCCATGAAACACAATTTGCGACCATAAAACCGACATTTACCTCCCCAAATGACTATTTTCAACACAGTTATCCCCATTCTAATGCACTTTTCATTTTTTTCACCTTTTGACGTGTGCTACTTTACACCCATAGCAAACACTTTCAGCAACGTAAAACCAGACATCAACCAATGAGAAGCGATGTTACATAATGATGTTTGGTTTCAGACCGTATATCACAGGATATACTGTCGCAAATTTTTGAAGTTATCCAATCGGACATCTCGTTACATATGTTAGTGCATTAGAACTGGTTTTATAAGACTAAGACAGGCTTTTTACCCCTCCAAAGCAACCTCAAAATCTTGATCCATCTAATAAGATTATAAGACTGATCCAGACTTTTGGGCTCATTTAGGACGAGAAATCCCATCCTATAGCAGAATCACATAAGACTGATTTAGATACTGTATATTAATCTTAATAAATGCCTCTGCTCTAATAAACATTCTATGCAGAGCCCTAGATAAGAGTGCGTATTTAGTGATAATTAGGGATAATTTTGGTTAATTCTGGATAAAAACATGTATGATGGCTGTACCAGTTTTTGGGGTATTAACGTTTGTTCGCAACATAAAAACTGTGTGATAAACGAAAATCAAAATATGATAGTCAGTGCGTACATAAAAATATGTGTTAAGTAATTTGTAACTTACATTTCATGTCCGCATGTCGCCATGTTTACATATTTGATCAAATCCAAACAGATGCTCAGCTGAATCTACTGCCCGAAACTGCCCCCATTTTCGGGAGACGGTAAAGAAGTCGCCTTCAAAATGCATTGGCTGCAAATCCTAAAGATAACAACTGTTTTCCTGAGACCTGCAATCATTTAGGCTTTAGAAACGATCTTTGAATTTGTCAGAAAAAGTTCATAATTGAATAAAACACCGGGTCATCTTCGTCGGTACTTTCCATAAGCTTTACAGTGTTTTCAATATGGCCGCTTCCACGGTCACCAACGACAACGTCATGGATGACGTCACAACTAACGTGCTGTCGCGCGTCAATTAGTGTATGATGAAACAAACTGATTCAACTTTCTTTTTGCAAAAAATAATCATCTTTAGAGGTCCCTGACAAGAAAGCGGTATAATCTATCATAATACCCCGAATTCTGGCGCACCCCGAAAACAGGTTCATCGACCATAATGTGACCCCTCATCTGAACCGTCTCAACGAGAGGGTTCAGATGAGGGGTCACAACATATGGTTTTGATGAGAAATAAAGAAAATTATCCCTCAATTATCATCCAATACTCCTCTTATCTAGAGCTCTGACCCTATGTCTCTTTTTTTAAAAATAATGCTATACTGACTTGCATGAATTCCTGTTTGCTTCTCTGGTTAAGGTAGCTTCTTGAAACTGGGTCTACTCTTGAAGGAAAGAATTTGCTCCTTCAAGAGCAAATTCTTTCCTTTCAGAGTTGACCCATACTGAGAAGGGAGGCAAAAGTAATAGAGCTGCTTCCTCTGAAAGTATATCCATCACATTTATATTGTTTATTAGAGGTATTTTGACAGTGGCTGATTTACTACACCTTAGACTCTAAAGCCTCCCCTTTCGTAAAATGCAATGCCCCCAGGGCCAGGGGCTTTATTAATATGGTATTCAGATATTTGGGATCATTCTAGTGGGTGGCGGTGGGGGGGACCACTAGGGACCAGTCTAGCTTTACAATATGGTATACCAGTGCCTCCCTGTGCCAATACATACTGCCAATCCACACCCAGAATGTTATACAAAGTCATCTGATGGTGTATAACCTGGCCAATGCAATGACAACTTAGCATGTGACATAGTCCCACAAACAAAACTGCATGTGTTCAATGTCCCAAATAAGTCTGGATTTTACCTAGTTAATAGAGGGATGTAAACCTGTTTAAAGTAGGCATGTTTTTTGCAACTTTGAATTCTATTCTCCAATGTGCCAAAGTAATCCCCCAGGCCCCACCCTAAACTTGCTCTTGGGGTGGATATTGAAAAGTCAAGCAACAAAAATAGGGTTAAAACAATGGAGAAAAGAACTTGCATAATTCTCATTCAATCTAGATTTTATAGAAAAGCCTGTCTTTTACTTTTAAAGCAGAATCACACAGAATTTAGAAATTTGGGGACATTCTAGAGGCCATTTACAATGGTAAACGTGAAACAGAAAGAAAAGGACTGAAAAAAGGGGAGAGCCTGTTGACAGATTATGTGTTAAAGTATATGAAAAATCTGGGCCCGCATGTTCATAACTAACAATGCTGTTAGTGAACAACATGTTACATTTTAAAATGTATTATACGCCAAAATACTGCCATTTTTTGTCAAAAAAATGTGAGGAGCTTTTGCAGTGTAGCATACCAAACAAGTGACTTCATTAAGCAAACAATTCTTTGAACAACTGAGCCCAGGGGCCGTATTCATAAAGCCACCTAAGTCGTTGCTATGCGGTTGCTAAGGCTAAATATCTATAAAGGAGATTCCCTACAACTATGAAATTTGGTCTGGAGGAACAGTCTTTGTAAGACTGTTCCTCCAGAGCAAATTTCATAGTTGTAGGGAATCTCCTTCAAAGAAATTTAGCCTTAGCAACAGCATAGCAACCACTTAAGTCGTTTTATGAATACGGCCCCAGCTATTTGTAGTACTTACAAGCAATTTAGCTCCATTTCCTCTGTTGTTAAAAACCACAGTTCTGGAAAGAACAAATACATAACTCAATAAAAGGCATAAAGCATGTATCTAAGCAACCAAACAGACTGTATGCAAGTACAATGTACTTGCATACAGTCTGTTTGGTTGCTTTGATTGATAAAAGCATATTAATTAATTTCTGTTGTTGTATTGTTATTGTTTAACATCCACCGTACACAGCTATGGTCATGTAGGGACGGTCAGTTAACCTAACCACACTATTCCTGTGCAGGCTTAGACCTCCTAAGTGGTTAACCAGTACTAAGTGCACTTACTTTCACCAGTAACTGACAACTGCCCTTCTTGAATCAGCGGAAAGAGAAATGAAAGTAAGTGGCCGGACCGGGTATCGAACCCAGGGCCTCTGGCTTATAAGTTAGGCATCCTACCGACTGCCCTACGTGGCCCGGCAAAATTCATTTCTGTTCAAAGGCTCACGAGGAGAAAACGAGAATTAGTAAATGAATTTAAACATTTAAAGGCTAGAAATGAAAATACATGTATTTGAATTTGCAAACAGCATAGATCCAAATGGGGAGGATCGTAACTAATGTTGATAGAACTTGTGGTCCAACCCAATTGCTTGTACTTTTTGTGGCAATAAAATATGTTTAAACTAAATGAGGAGTCTCATGACAAACCAGCTCATCTGGATTTACACTGTCTGCTCTCTGTCTTTGAATCCTAAATATGATATACAGCTTGGACAAAACTTTTTTTTTCAATTTTGCAGTCGTAAATTTTGTCATTGTTTTTTATGCCCTTTAAGGCTACGAAGGAAGCCATGAAATGTGGGTATAATTCTCAGTAATCAGTCAGGACAATCGTATCAAGTGTTTTTTACCTGTATCCTAACTTTGTCGCCTCTGACACTAGGTGTAAAACATAGGACTCACCACTGGTACCTGCAAGAATCAAAGGGCCAATAGCCCTGAAATGACAGATTCTATCAGAATAAAGTCATGCTACTTTGGCTCAAAATAATTTCAAACTTCAGCCCTGATGCTTGTATATGGTCCAGCTCTTAAAATGTAAATAAGTCACTTCATGCACCGGCCAAAATTCGATCTCTTGTACACAAGTAATTTCTGAAGATTGACAACGGTAACTGACTATTAAGAATTCGGTGTTTGCAGTATACCGCATTACCTATGGACCATGAGGGTGTCTACTCCAATATTTACAGCATGACAGTTCTATAAATAGCCAGCAATAAACACGCAATTACTGTTTGATGTCCAGTATGTCACTTGCGAGAGATGTGGATAAACCTACAGAATTTCTTTTACATTACATTCTCTGCAATGATTGACGTGCTCGGAATACCGTTTTAAGCAAGTTTACAACTGTAAAACAGTTCTTTAGGGACCGACCATTTGATATTCTGTGGGGGGGCCTGGTATTCTTGATGGAGACACGACATTTTATTTCACTGGCCTCTGGAAACAATTTCTTTTTTTTTCACCATGTGGGAGCTAATTTATTTTTTTTACAAACTAACTCAAACAGGTTATTTTTTTTTTAATTTTATAGCTGAACTATCAGATCCTTGTTTACTTGGCCTTAATATCCTTTTATTTTACCCACATCAGTATTTTTAGACCTTTTTTCTTACAAAAAGAACATGGTGCTGTCTTTAACCAGGCCAAGGGCATGGCTTAGCTTGCTTTTGCAAACCATTGCCTGGAGCATGTTACTCTTTTCATCTAAGGTACAGATACAAACATCCCTGTATGAGTTTGGCAAAAAAATAAGGCCTTAAATTACGGATATTTTGGCCAAAATTTAGGGCTATTTTGGCAAAGTTTTAGGGCTAACATTAGGAATTTAAGTTTTTTTTCTATCCCAATATATGCCTAACCATGCTTATTCGTACTTTAGAAAGTTTGATAAATACTTACATGATAGAGTCACATTACTTACATGATAGAGTCACATTATACATGAATGTGGCATTAATAAAATGGCTGAAAGTTATGCGCTAAGAAGTTAACATAGGGGGGTCTGGGGGGCTGCGCCCCCCAGAAGCTAAAGCAATTTCCCAATTTCAATGGCAATTTTAAGACAGGAAACAATAGAGAAAAACTAGGAATGATTATAAAAATAGGGGTTTTTATATTAGGACTTTTGCCTTTTAGAGTGTTTATTTGGCAGATCAATAATACATGTATGTGAATGTTGTATAGGATGTTTTTGTAAATGTATGCACATGCGGGCCCGCTGGTGTAAATCAATTGTAGATAATATTAAAATATTACTATAAATATGGGGATTCTGGGGGGCACAGCCCCCCAGAAGCCAGAGACATTATAAAAACTCTATTCCAATGGAATTATCTGCAGGCAATATTTTTTTTTTAATTTTTGATTTTTGGGTGGAGACAGGTTGTTTTTTTCTCTTACTTTTGAGGCCAGATTATTTTTTGAACCCCCTTATGAGCCAGGATATTTTTTTCTTGCATATCCAAAGACAGGGAATTTTTTTGATAAATATACCAGGCCCCCCCCCCCCTCCCCCCCCCCCCCCCCCCCCCCCCCCCCAGAATATCAAATGGTCGGTCCCTTAGCGGCAGCTTATTTATATTACATGTACTTTATAAAGTGTCATACAGATGTGCTCAACGGGGCGAATACGGTAATTGGCGGATTGATTTCTAATATTCAGTTTGTATTCGTTATATTTTTTGACAGCTGATGTCATTAGTTGGATACTCATCATTTTACAGAACTACATAAATAATCATACCTGCACAAGAATACGTTATATAAGTTCTCATTTAACTTCGTACAAAACCTATTTTCAATTCCATTTAGCGAAAGGAACTTACGATCACTCCATTTCTGAGCAGAAGAATACAGCTGTGAAAGCCACTTTCCAAAATAGGCTTGTGACAGCTTTGAATGACTGATAGAATCAGTCATTAAAAATGAGTTGAATTCAGCTTAAGTGATGAGTGACAGGGCTATTGAGGCATGGAGTGGAGAGGGTGGATTCAAAGGGGGAGAGGGAGGTGAAGGGGTTGTGTTTTTTATGATAATTCATGGATAATTTTTCTTCGTCCTCCATGCAAACCTCTTAACCCATTCCATTCTGGGTATTTTTTGTCATCTGCTGAAATTGTCGTCTGCATCAAAAATCAAGAATATTTTGACAATATTGGTCTAACTAACTCTTGTAGAAATGATGTCTAGGCAGCAAACAGTTTGGATTTCAGATCAGGCCCAACATTTGTGGGGCCTGATCTGGATCCAATCTGTTTGCCAAGATATCCCTAAAGGGGTTTCCCAAATGGAATGGGTTAACACATATTACCTGATGCAATCTGCTGGCATGATCAGTCACAAATGTAAATTGACTGCTTCTGTAATATACTAGATTTGAGCTATAGCAGAAGTCTAAATACTTCTGGAATGCCCCTCATAACTCATGAAAATTATGGCTGCTACAATCAAAAACAGAAACCCGGCAAAAGTAACTTTTGGACTTACACGAACTGTTACAGGGCCTAACTCATAATTTACCTGTGACACCTGGCAGGTGTTAGTTTGGCAACAAACTACGATGTCTCATTTGTGCCACCACTGTCAAGCCTGGCAGGAGTAGCTTTGGCCATACATTCAGTTCAGCCCCGGATCCAGGGGGTGGGCTTTGGGGCTTCAGCCTCGCCACCTGGACCTGGTTATATTAGGATATATGGTTTGACATCTCATTAGAATCGCCTTGGCAAGGTGATTCTAATGAGAAACCAAAACATATATTTCAAGACAAAAAAAAAGACATAAAAAATTCTCATCAAACTGATCTCCAATTACATGTATGTCATATATTTTCAGGCTCTTCTCCTCCCATCCCCACCCCCTTCCTAAATATGTGTCGGTACCTCCCAGCCCCACCAGTTATCCAGAGCCCCACCAGTATGCAGTGGTCTGCAGTTTTAGAGGTCTAACTCATACTACTTGTTAAACTGAGCAGGACTAACTTTAGCAATACATACTCTGCTACAGGGCCTAACTCATACTTTACCTGTCAAACCTGGTAGGAGTATAACTGTTGGTCTTGTTTTGGGATCTGGATATGTTTTACTGTTGTTGTTATGGGCCCAATCCAACAGCACCTGGCCCCCATCTGGCATTGTAAATAACTCACTGGAAACAAATAACATTAATATTAACCCATTGCATTCTGGGTATTTTTTGTCGTCTGCTGGTATTGTTGTCTGCATCAAAAATCAAGAATATTTTGACAATATTGTCCAAACTAACTAGAAATGACGTCTAGGCAGCAAACAGTTTGGCTCTCAGATCAGACCCCTCTTCCCCCCCCCCCCCACCCTTTCCTAAAATGCAATTCTCCCCTCCCCCCGCTCCCCCCCCCCCCCCCCCCCCCCCCCAAGGGATTTAATTGGATTAATATAGTATATGATTTGCCACAATCTTCCAGAATTAAAATCTTATCATATCTTACTCTGCACTTAATGGAAGGACTAAGAAGCAGTAATTTTTGCGAAATATAAAATCTTTATACACAATGTACACTAACTACTTTGAATATAGTATACAGAGCTACAGATAAGAGGGGGTATTGAGGATAATTCAAAGATAATTTTTCTTATTTCTCCATGAAAACATATGTTATGACCCCTCACTAGAACCGTCTCGATGAGACAGTTCTAATGGTGGGTCATAAAATATGTTTTTGTGGAGAAAAATGGATAATTATCTCTAAATTATCTCTGTTACCCCTTCTTATCTGTAGCACTGGTATACCTCTCATAAATGACAAAGGGTGATGACTTTATGAATGATCTCAAGATAGTCTGCATCCGGCTCTCGAAGCACCATATTGTGGGTCGATATTTCTGCTGCAGAATTGGGCAATACTTCAGCAAAAACTGTCTCAACTTCTTGTCCTGGCAGGCCAGATATGGAATCTGAAATCATAACTGATGACATTAAGGTATATGGGTATACTGACATGTTTTTCTGCCATTTTTTTCAAGGGGGGGGGGAGCATTTTTTGAGACTTCCTGTTTAAAAAAATAAGACTTTCTGAAATGGGACCTACTCCTACTAAAGGAAAGAATCTGCTCCAAGAACAGCAAATTCTTTCCTTTAAGAGGTGATCCCCATTTAAGAGGCAGAGCTTTAGATAAGAGGAAGTATTAAGTGATAATTAGGGATAATTTTTGTTAATTCTGCATAAAAACATAAGTTGTGACCCCTCATCTGAACCGTCTCGACGAGACGGTTCAGATGAGGGGTCACAACATATGGTTTCAGTGAGAAATAAAAAAAATTATCCCTCAGTTACCATCAAATACCCCTCTTATCTAGAACTATGAGAGGAGAGTGAAAATGAAACTGACAAAGATGCTTCCCCTGAAAGCTTATGATATACATTCACCTTAATCTCACAAACCTACTTTTGTCTTTGAAAATAAAAGAGTTCCAGACCAGGTGGGATTTTATGTTTTTCTATAATTTCTAGTTGGTATACATGATCATGCCGAGAAACTGCCTCTTGTTACATCCTTGATTATTGGTGCTAGGCATAGACCATGTTGCTGCCGTTGCCTAACTACATGAAATGCACTATTCCTCGTCTATATCTCTATGTAATGTAAATTACCCATAATAACTCTAAATATTGGGACAGATAGGTGTGAGCAAACAGTGAAAATCCAGATCAGACTGCTCCTAAAGTCTGATCAGGGTCCACACTATTTGCCATTTGGAAGCATTACTGTATTGGTAAACCAAACTGTTCCATATTTAGGACAGTTATGGTATTTTTTTTGATGTCCCAAGTTTAGAGTTTTTTCGGTACTCCTCATTCGTGCATATGATGTGACAGGCGCTTTCAACACAGATTTGATCAGAAATTAAATTCTGTCCCTACAGGGCCAGGCGTCTAGTGGCACACTGCATTGAGGAAAGTCAGTCCCCGCTATTCCCCGGCCTTGGTGGGTAGCGGCATAGCCGGAGTTGCAAATGACTGCATATTCATAATGACTGAATCTCTGTGACTTCCTGATGAATTCAGTCAGTGAATCAGTGATCTAATTATTTCGGGTTGCCCCTCCTTGCTATTTTTTTCTATGGCGCCACTCAGTTCACTAAAATTGATATCTTTTATTTCATTCAGGTACTCCCATTTTTGTATCTCTTTTACGGTTTTCTCCAGCAGATCTCTTTGAAGACTCTATTTTGCTACCTTTCTAGTTTGTATTTGCTTTTTTGTAAAAGCTAATACTTGTACACCCAACACTTGGTCAAACGGTCACGTTCAGAGAAACCCTCACCTTTGCGACAAATACTGAGTAATAACACAAATATCCAATGCAAAAGAGACCTGATATCAACACTGACGGATATTTTTGAAAATACTCAAGAACATTTTCGTGAAATTTCATTTTGACCGCCCGTGGACATGCGGAAATAATTTTTCGTTACATATAATGACCCAGGCAATGTCCTTGGGAGGTACCATTTTTTACAGGGGTTCATCGGATCATATACTATTTTAAGTCTTATACTAAATCTCTTTTCTATTCATTCAGATGCCTTCTATATATGCATAATGTTTCTTGTACGTCTATATATGGTTCGTTGAAAGAGTTTGAGGGTGTACATAGACTTGACCAAATAAAACATTTGGCTGCTCTCCCTCATATGGTAATGTAGTCTGTCAGACATGAGACTGGTTTACGTTTCACTAGCGAACCACTCAATAAAACATGTCTATTCGTATGATATTCGTGTCTATAATTCCTCTTATCGGCACGACAATCGTATTCGTAAGAACAAGAGTAGATGTCGACATAGGTGTTATACCTATGTCGACATCTACTCTTGTTCTTACGAATAGGGTACCTATAAAACTAGAAACGAAACCAAAACGGAACGAAACGAAACGCAACGAAACGAAACAAAACGCAACGAAACGAAACAAAACGCAACGAAACGAAACGGAATAGAAATCAAATGAAACAAAATAAATCTGAAATCTAACAGCACAACATACATTTATATTTAAAATCCCTATATACCATTTCAGCAACAGTTACCCCCGACTATCACCTTTTAAGTACAGTTTCCAGCTTTAATAAAGTAGAACATAAGTCTCCTGTTGTGACTTTGTCAGCACAGCAAGGGCAACTAAAGGCCAAAGACCCGAGTGAATCCAAACTCACCAAGAAGCTACCGGAAATATTTAACTCTAGTCTATTGGGTTTTGTTGTTGTTGTTGTTTTATTATCATTATTATTATTATTATTATTATTATTATCATTATTATCATTTTCATATCAAACTCTTTGTTAACCGTTTAGATTATATGAACTGAGATGGAATTATTTGAAAAATACAGTTCTAAAGTGTTCAATTAAATCACTTTTAAGCGCAAGTTGATTTCTTTCTTCCTTTCTTCCATTTACGCCTCAACCCCCGAAGGGGACACAGACGGTGTACTTTTGTACACTCCGGTGTTGCAGGATGAAAGCCCACGTATATCCATGTAGCTATAGTAGGGATCTTTAACCTGCACAAGGGATGACTCTCCCTGCACAGGGGGGCTCCAGTTAACGTCCCGATCCGAAGGACGGCACACTTGTAAGCATCATCCCCGCAAATGATGCTAGAAAAACGTGTTCGGACAAAGGAAGATTTCGCCTCGGGCGGGAATCGAACCCACGACCTCTGGCTTCAGTGTTAAGTGCACTTACCACTGAACCACCGCGCTTTTCATGGATGGATGGATGGATGGATGGATGGATGCATGGATTTTACACAGACAAAAATAGAAGTATAAATACAAATGCAATTGCAATCAAAATGAAAGCTGCATGCTTCTTGTGCTCGGAAGACTTATGTTGCCTGTTCTCTGTTGCCTGTTTTTGGTGTCAGAGTTTCTGTGATGTTTTACCTTATGTATGTTCTTATTATTTTTGGTTCGGTTTGGGTTGCTGAGTGGCCACCTTTTGGGAACAAGCTGCTCACTCAGTTGACCATATGTTCTCTGTATCTTGATTATTTGTAATCTTAGTTGTTTCCAACTATGGTTTGAGGGCTGGATTTGGATTTTGATTGTTTCAGTTCCTGGTCTTTGCATACTTTTTACTTTTATCCAGCCAGGACAAAGACATAATAGAATATCAAAGAGCAAGACCTATCCCAGCAAGCACATGTCATTTATAAAATGCAATGTCGCATCAACGTCAGTGCAACGTCATGACGTTGCGCCGGCGTTGATGTAACGTTGCCTTCACGTTGTTCTTAAAGCACCACGACTCTTTTACTTTCGACAATATATTTTTAAATAGAGGATATTTGACTTTTTCATGTATTGTCGAAAGTAAAAGTGTCGTGGTGCTTTAAGAACAACGTGAAGGCAACGTTACATCAACAAGTGAAAATACTACTTTTTGGTAATCATGAGTGAAATAAAAATCGATCTTACACTGAAATAGTTAAATTTTCTGTTTCTTTTATGCTTTAGAAATGCAATAATCTAGATTATTCCAATGCGTGAGCCATCACGACAGAGACACAACCTTTTTGTAGCCGTCTTTCTCCATATTTGATGCTTTCAGTGTGTTTACTGGGTATGATATTGGTCGGGAACAAAGTTTGCAACTTAAAAATAGCTTATTATTTCATTTTGATAAACGAATCTCAAGAAATTTGCTAAGAAAGGATGCCTACAGGAGACTTAGGAGGCCTGATGTCGCGTGCGCTAACAATGTTACGGTGGCGCGTTTAGTGACGTCATTAACGTCATAATGACCTGCAAACATGCGTGAGGTAATCTATGTCAGGCCGGATCAGTTTTAGTTAATTAATTAACAAATAAATGAGACTATTTCACAAAAATATCTATTTTTGAAAACAGTGAAATCAAAAGTGCTAATTTCACTGTTTGAAACAGTGAGATTATCACTTTCGATTTCACCAAAAAAAATCTCTATAATTCATTGAAAAAGTATAAAAGAAAGACATTTCTTGTTTAGAATAGCCTTGAGGCCATCTGTCGGGCAAACATTTCGCTTGTCTTGTTTTGCTTTGTGTGCCGTCTTGCCAGTGGGCACATGGCGTCGGAATGACGTCATCACGTCGCATCTACGTCGGCACGACGTCAATTTGACGTCACGTGCCTGCTGGGTTTATTTTTTCCTTAACTACTTGGTGTTAACGACAGGATCTGGTAGGCGATCGTGTCGGTACCTGGTCATTGTTTTCTCACCTACTTTAAATGAGCCGCGACACGACACGTGACACGACAAAACCTACAAAGTTACATATGCGCCCAGCGAAGACTCAGATCTGCCCAGTCTGATCAGAGTCTTTGCAGTCCGCATGGAGCAAGCTTAGACCCTTAGATACCCTTTAAGCACAAAGACAAGACTCTGATCAGACTGGGCGGATGCCCATGCGGCTGATCTGAGTCTTCGCTGGACGCACATGCCACTTTGTTGGTCTTCTCGTGTCGCGGCTCAAATATTTACACATTTTTTTAGGGGGATGAAAATATTATTCAAGGCATTTAACGTCTTGCATATGTTTACCTTGTGGCACACTCGAACGTTTCCTGTCAACTAGAAGTGCCGGACTTAGAAAAAAGTGGCTAAGAAATTGCTAAAATAGGGTTCAAAAGAAGACAGACACACAGATAGATAGATAGATAGATAGATAGATAGATAGATAGATAGAAGTTGTGGCAGCTGATTGCATATCCGTATGGCACTGAGGGAAAGGGGAATGCAAATGGGCATTCACTGCTGACAGACTGTTTCAAGATACCTGTGTAACCCACCGCTTCTCTTTTCAATTTCAGCATGAATAACCCATTTCATCATCCGGTTCAGCTTATTGTTGCACGTTGCCTCATTATTTGTGAAATTTCAAACCTTTAAATGTTTCATTAGAAAGAAAGCCTAACTTGGGGCCATTTTGTGGTTTTAATAGTGCATATGACAGAAACTAATGTCATAAATACAATTTGATGTCATTATGACATCACTTTCTGTTGAAGTGCTACTTTAAAATGAAGCTACACAAGTGCCAAGGAGTATCGGTTTGCCACAAACATACAAAATTCTGTAAAGTTTCCTTGATAAATAAAAGAGTTTCTTGCACAGCCTGCATACGACAGAACATGGCAGTTTTGGCCATCTGTTTAATGCTCATGAAGGCTGTCCACCCAGAATTGTTCGGCATGGATGTTACACTGCTGGTTTTGTCATAATCTCCCTTTAGAAAGCGGCCTGCTCCTAGCTGTAACATTTCTAGTTTACTGATATTTGTGCCCGTGTGAGGGTCCCAGACCTAATTCCAAAACTACACAACTGTCTTAGTCTGTAAGGCGACAAAAGGCAGTTGTTCACTTTGTGCAGCTGTCAATATAATCAAGAAGGTTGATCGGTCCGTCTCTGGAATGGTCTGCCTGCCAATGTCATATCATCACCAACTTTGGATGACTTCAAGCTGTCGGTGCAGGTATCCTAAGACTATGATTGTCAACAACATGTTTTTAACTGATTTTAACTCTACATAAGAACCTACCAGCTTGTTCTTGTTCTATCTTCTTAACATCCTTCATAGGACAACCGTATTTACATACGTATGTTACAAATATCTATACTGATATTCTGGAAACTCTGCTCTTATATGAAATTGTAGTTGACGTCTTTCTTGGGAAGTTGGGAAGTGATTTCAAGGTTCTGTATCTAACACCAGATAGGTTGTGTAGTAGTCTCCTGGTGTGAAACTCTAAGGAATTCAACTGGTCTATACTGAGTTTGATGTTTGGTTGCTCGAGTAAAATGTACTGTCTAGTATAACATTGATTCTTCTCTGGTCACACATTTCTTGGAAACACGACTAGCCCAGTAATGAGTTGATTTCTTGCTCTATTACACTGATTATCGGATTTCTAGTAGATTCCAAATATGAACAGTTCAGTATAAAATGTACTAGATCTTCATCACCGCAGCCATGCACGAATGTTTTAAGGTTGTTCACAGTACGACTATACCAATATTGGTCAAGCACTTAATTGATAGCTATATGTAGATGTAGGTTGCTTGCGGCCAGTTGCTTGTCAACACGGCGTCCATATGGATAAAACATTATTTAAACACGACGGTCATGTGTCTAGTCTGTACCGTCTCGCGAGCTTCTAAATAACAAAGATTTGGATGGTCGGAATAAATTTTGATAAGCGTTTCAAATAATCTTGACTACCGATCAAAGATGGCCTCTGGAGCACTTTTCGGCAATGCGAGCGGCCGCTCTCAAAGCAAAAACCTCGTTGAATTTAGAGCCGGAAAGATGTACATGAAAGGAAAAATGGTTCACCCTGATAAGCGCAAGGGTCTTGTTTATGTTTACCAATCGGACGACTCTTTGATGCACTTCTGTTGGAAAGACCGTACCAGCGGAAACGTCGAAGATGTGAGGAAAAATGCTGTGTCATTATGACAGCCACATACCACACCTATCATATTGTTATATTGTAAATCACAAAGAGAGCAGTGGTAGTGTGCCTGACTCATGATCAAGCCGGGCTGTGTAGTGCAATCGGTAGGGCACCGGACTCGTGTGTCACAGGGTCCTGGGTTCGAAACCCTGTCTGGCAACATACTTTCGTTCTCCTTGGGCTGATTCAAGAAGGGCAGTTGTCAGTTACTGACGGAAGTATGTCCACTTAGTACTGGTTAACCGCTTAGGAGGTCTAAGCCTGCCCAGGAATAGTGTGGTTAGTTTAACTGACCAACCCGACATGACAGCTGTTTACCGAGGACGTTAAGCATCAAATAAATCAAAACTGATTCAGATCGAAGGGTCCCAAGTTTGATCCCCACCAGGGCCCTAGCGTTGTGACCTTGAGCATGTCACAGTGCTCCAGATAATTTTATTTTCAATCAGTACCGTACTGGTCAAAATTTTCTTGGATCAGTATCCACGATTCAGCTTCAGTATTTGCACTGAGCCGACAGATGTAACATGAAAACATATTTAATAGGAAGTGTCAGCTGACAACCGGTTGTCACCAGACTTTTTGGACCAAAACCGTCTGCTGACAACCGGTTGTCACCAGACTTTTTGGGCCAAAAACGTCTGCTGACAACCAGCCATATATTTTCTATTAAATGGTTTTTCATTGGGTTTATTTTAACTGAATTTATATTAATATGTTATAAATATAACCTAAATCTTCTCATTATAAAGGCAAATGACTCTCTACTCTTGCTCTTCTTGGCATTGTGTTATATATATGAGTGGACTGTTTGTATTTTGATGTATGGAAACAACTAATGATGCCTTTAAATTCAGTCCTTATTTATTGCCTGTTGTTTGTGATATTTTATCTACCTAAAATTGTTGCTTTGTGCCTGATAAGCATACCTATATGGTATGTCTTCTATTACAATTAAATCCTAGAATTAAGGTGCGAATATCAAATTCTGATCTTTAACAAAGGTGTATATCTCAATTAAATGTGTTTATTTAGCAGTTGTTTATTTAGCAGTTACTTAATACATTTATCAAATGGTGCATCATATTTTATTCATATGGTCTTTACTTATCCGTCTGAAACATATACAACTCAGTAAAAATGGCTCTTGTTGAGCATAGTCAAGTCAAATATCTACACCATTACAGCCAAGACCCCAGCATCCTTACCCTATCATATCCGGGTTCTGGAATTGATAAGCTGTGGTCCATTATGGAAGAGATTGCTGCTCCATTTGATGTTACATGTAGTTAAAAAATTGAAACTTAAGAATTAGGGATATTATTTTTTAGCTCACCTGAGCCATAGGCTCAAGGTGAGCTATTGTGATCAGTCAGCGTCCAACTTCCCTCTTGCGTTGACGGTTGTTCGTCATCAACAATTCGCTTTACATTACAACTTCTCCGAAACGGTTAGGCCTAGGCAATAAAAATATATGTGTGTTCAGGGTATCGGGGTCTGAAAATTTTAGGTAGGGTAGGCACAGCTGTTTTTTATTTCTGTTTCTTTTCAACAGAAATATCTTTCAACATGCATTAAGTTATATATTTTCATAAAACTTGAAAGAAAATCTGGGTTTCAATAGAAAAATTAGGTAGGGTCGGGTTACCCTAAACACAGGTATTTTTTTATTTGGCCCTAGGGCGTTGATATGGAAAATCTGCTGCTTCAGAACGGCTGGGTTCAGATGCTTGATATTTGGTATAAAGCACTGTCTAGTGAACCTTTACCAAGTTTGTTCAAGTGAAGATCCCAGGGTTCAAAATGGCCATGTAGCAGGGGGCTTTGGATTCCAAAATAAAATATACTTAGAAATATTCTTCTCCAGAACTGCTAGAATCAGATGCTTGAACTTTGATATGTAGCACTGCCTAGTGGTCGTTTACCATCTTTGTTTAGATGGTGGCCTTAGGGCCCAAAATGGCCACCCAAGGGGGTCCTGGGTTTGAACCGTAGAAATACATAGAAACTATTCAAAAATATTCTTGAGAACTGCTGGGCTTGAAATTTGGTATGTAGCATCGCTTAGTGGTCTTTTATCCAGCATGTTCAAATGGTAGCCTCGGGGTCCAAGGTGGCCCTGCCCCATTGGGTCCTAGGTTTGTACCATAGAAATATATAAGGAAATATTCAAAAATCTTTTTAATTCACCAGAGCCATAGGCTCAAGATGAGCTATTGTGATCAGTCAATGTCTGTTGTCCGTCATGCTGTGTGTTGTGCCTTTTCTGTCGTCAACAATTTGCTTCAAAGGACATCGTCTCCTAAACTGGTGGTTGGATTTTGACCAGACTTGGCAGGAATGAACCTTGTATGACCCTCTCTGAAAATTATTCCAATGGTTCTAGACCATGGCATAACTAGGTTAAATGAGCTAAAATAGATTTTTGGAATGAGAACTTTGAAAATTTTCTTGTCTATAACCACAAGGCCTTGAGCCTTGCTATTTGGTATGTTACAATCATCATCTGGTGGTCCTCTACCAAGCTTGTTCAAATTATGGTCCTGCAGCCAAAATGGCCTCACCCTAGGGGTCACATTTTTACACAAGCTTTTACTAGAGGGAAAACATAAAATCTTCTAGTCTAAAACCACTGTACATGTATGTAGAGCCTTGGTATTTGGTCCGTAGCATCATCTTGTGGTCTTCTACGAAGTTTGTTCAAATTATGGCCCTGGGGTCAGATGGCCTGCCCTGGGGGTTGTATGTTTTATATAGGCTTATAATGGTGTAGATATTTAGCTTCATTGGTTTCCATAATATTAAAGTACAAACAGTCCACATATTTTGATATTTATGTAAAACAATGACAAGAATGCAAAAATCATGCAAGTAAAAATGGTCATTTGCCTTAACTATGAGAAGCTTTATGTATTATTTATAACATTTTTATAACAAATTAATACAAATTCAGTTAAATTAAACTTTATTTAAAACCATTTAATAGAAAATATATGGCTGGTTGTCAGCAGACCTTTTTGGCCCAAAAAGTCTGGTGACAACCGGTTGTCAGCAGACGGTTTTGGTCCAAAAAGTCTGGTGACAACCGGTTGTCAGCAGACCTCGCCTATTTAATATTAACAGTATTTCAGTGGTACTCCCTGGCTGTGACTTTGCCTTGTAAAATACTACTTCTGCTTTCACTGTGTGGAAATATACTCTTTTATATACCCAAAAACGCCAAATCAAAATCTGATTTATTAAACAATTCTATCACGACTGAACCTTGTGAAAGCTCCTGACTACTTCACAAAATGTAAATATCAAACTACTCAAGAATGAGTTTGCTTGGTACCCGTCTCAGCAGACACTTCAAGATGTTCCAAACATGTTCCATGCCTAATGTGTCTGCGTTAAAAATTTCAATTTTACAGTGCTAAATATAAGTACGAACTGAGCTCATGCAAATCACAATTGGATTTGAACTGCAATTATCTACCTACCAGAATGTTTTTCCCTTTTCTACATGCAGTCATAATCCCACCTGAGATAATAGCATTTATTATCTCATGGACGCACCTACGATTTTCGGATGATTTGTCGGTAGGCCAAAAACCGCAGAATAGAGGCCTGCTTGTCCTATTGACAGCTCGAAGCCATGCTTTCCTACTTTCAGTTTGAAGCGACTGGTTTACTGTCCATCTATTTTCCACGCATTAGAAAGACTAATTCAGAAGGAAATATTTAGAATCAGTCAGCTTCTCGGTCAGTGCGACGCATAAGGAAGCTCAGTCTTCTTGATGATATCAGAATGCAAGTGTCTATGGGAACTCGTCCAGGTGGTACGGATTACCAGAAAATATGATCCGTAACGGCTTGAAGGCGTCCGTACCGGGTACCGATAAAATTTCCAATAGCTCCGTATCGGCCAAAAATGATCCGTAATATACGGAGATACGGACGCTATCTGGAGCACTGATGTCACATATCCACAGCTTAGCTTGTATATATGTATATAGTTTTATCAAGTCGCAATAAAAGCTCTACAGAGCTTAAGTTGTTGATAAAAATAAGCGACTATAAATAAAGATTATTATTATTATAGAGTGAATGGCCAACATTGCATAGCCACTTTGACGGCAGTTGGCATGCCTATCTACAACATGCAACATTCTTGATTCAGCCTGCGCAACAGTGCAGTTAGGTCTGTCATGTGTTTGCAACCGACATGAATCATGGCGAAAACCTGGCGAAAACCGAATACTTTCCTGGAAGCTACAAGTTATTGCTCCATACCCTCTTCATAAGAGAAATTACTTACTTACTTACTGTTTCTTACTGTTGTAGAGATCCTCTATAAGCTTCTGCTTCTCTGATCCATTCTGGTATTTTGTGTTTGGTTTGTTGGCGCATGCGCATCGTAGGTGTAGCAGTCTGGCTGAAATTTTATTTCTTTGTTTTTCCAGTGGTTGTTGATTCTTGATTTGAACTGGTTGATGGAACTTGATTCTACTACAAATTCTGGGAGATTATTCCATGTATCAATTACCCTTTGAGAAAATGAGTACTTCCTAATATCTAATCTAAATTGACCAGGGATACAGACTAGCGGTCGCCCACTCGCCCACTGCGAGTAAAAAATCGGGTGGGTGCCTAAAATTAAAATGATAGTCGCCCAGTTTGCGATCATAAGCTGTCGGCGAGTGTCTGGCGTGTTTTCGGCTTGGAGTAAAATCCGCCACCTCTAAGGGTATTGCTAACTTCTGCGCCGATATCGGCTATGAATATTCGGTGTTCCGTCATACCTGTGTGTTGGCTTTTACTCACTATCGAGAAACAACATGGCCGCCTCCTCGTAAAGCAAGATAGATAGATAGACGGATTTGTCAGCTAAAAATCTTAACCGTTTATAGATTTTTCGCGCGTAATATGGCGATACATCGCTGGTGTTTCACACCCGGTTGCTAAAAGGAAACAAAACCATGAGGAAAGGAGGGTTTACTACAAAGCCTACGGAAACGGAGCAATTCTCGCGCAGATTCTAAATAAAAGATTCCCATGTTCTAAAAGTGGGCCCCTAAATTTCTGGCTGGGCGACTAAGTTTCAGTTTTTAGGGGCCCAGCTTGCTCCTATGAAAAATGAGTTAGTCTGTATCCCTGTTGACGTTTAAAAATTTTGAACCTGTGGCCTCTGGTTCGCCGATACGGTTGCAGGATAAAAAGTTGGTTCTTGTCACACTTGTCAAAACCATTCATTATTTTGTATACTTCAATCATATCCGCTCTTATTCTTCTATACTGAAGTGATGGTAGTCCTAATTGTAGTAACCTTTCCTTATAGCTCAAGTTTCTGATAGAATGCACAAGTTTGTTAGTTAGTCAAGGATTTGATAAGTCTTCTGATTAAGATTTATTCAGGAATTAAGATCATTTTAACAAAGTACATACCTGTCAACTTTCAGAAATTTTCATGGGGGAGACAGCGCGCGACCCAACATTTTGGACCACTTTTTTTGACGACTAAGCGCGCGGAGAAAATCACTTAAAATTTCCACGGGGAGACTTTTTTTCTCATTTTAAAGAAGGCTTACAAAGCATTCTTGTTTCAAGAGATAACTTTATCTTTCAAAACAATGCATTTAGTCTAAAAATGGAGAAACACTTAATCCTTAAAATTCTTTATCATTGTAACAACATTAAAATCTTACAGCATTATGAGCATAATTCAATTATGACTGATTAATGCTATAGAAATTAAGCCTCAATATGTCCCAATCGAAATAGGGTTGTTAGCCTTCGCCGATTCAAGTGCTTTCTACGATCGTTCTTACCACCATTTCCCAGGCTGAAATGTCTCTCGCAACAAGCACTATGTGTAAAAATGACTCTCTTCTCGCTTTTCTGTATGCAGGGAAACTCAATCCCTTGCGTTATTGATAGGAGACGCTTGAATTTTCTCTCATTTTTCGCGTTTTTCCTGTGTTTTTTGCTGCAGGAGATAAACATTTTCTGGTTTTCCGAATTCACTGACTATAATATGTAATCGGAATGAAACCGAGAACCAGGTATAACAATCTATTTTTAGCTCACCTGAGCACGAAGTGCTCAGGGTGAGCTTTTGGGCTACCCTGATGTCCGTCGTACGTCCATCCGGACGTCCGTCAACTTTTGCTTGTGTACACTCTAGCGGGCACAGTTTCGATCCAATCTTTATGAAACTTTGTCAGAATGTTAGTCTTTATAAAATCTAGGCCAAGTACGAAACTGGGTCATGTCGGGTCAAAAACTAGGTCACTAGGTCAAATCTTAGAAAAACCTTGTGTACGCTCTAGAGGGCACAGTTTTCATCCAAAGTTCATGAAACTTTGTCAGAATGTTTATCCTCATAGTATCTAGGACAAGTTCGAAACTGGGTCACGTCGGGTCTAAAACTAGGTCACTAGGTCAAATCATAGAAAAACCTTGTGTACGCTCTAGAGGACACAGTTTTGATTCCATCTTTATGAAACTTTGTCAGAATGTTTATCTCCATAATATCTAGGCCAAGTTCGACACTGGGTCATGTTGGGTCAAAAACTAGGTCACTAGGTCAAATCTTAGAAAAACCTTGTGTACGCTCTAGAGGGCACAGTTTTCATCCAAAGTTCATGAAACTTTGTCAGAATGTTTATCCTTATAGTATCTAGGACAAGTTTGAAACTGGGTCACGTCAGGTCTAAAACTAGGTCACTAGGTCAAATCATAGAAAAACCTTGTGTACGCTCTAGAGGACACAGTAATGATCCAATCTTTATGAAACTTTGTCAGAATGTTTATCTCCATAAACTCTAGGCCAAGTTCGAAACTGGGTCATGTCGGGTCAAAAACTAGGTCACTAGGTCGAATCTTAGAAAAACCTTGTGTACGCTCTAGAAGGCACAGTTTTGATCCAAAGTTCATGAAACTTAATCAGAAAGTTTATCCTTATAATATCTAGGATAAATTTGAAACTGGGTCACGTCGGGTCAAAAACTAGTTCACTAGGTCAAATCATAGAAAAAACCTTGTGTATGTTCTAGAGGACACAGTTTTGATCCAATCTTTATGAAACATTGTCAGAATGTTTATCTCAATAAACTCAGGCCAAGTTCGAAACTGGGTCTTGTTGGGTCAAAAACTAGGTCACTAGGTCAAATCTTAGAAAAGCCTTGTGTACGCTCTACATGGCACAGTTTTGATCCAAAGTTCATGAAACTTTGACAGAATGTTTATCCTCATAATATGTATGACAAGTTTGAAACTTGGTCATGTCGGATCAAAAACTAGGTCACTAGGTCAAATCATAGAAAAACCTTGTGTACACTCTAGAGGACACAGTTTTGATCTAATCTTTATGAAACTTTGTCAGAATGTTTACTTCCATAAACTCTCGGCCAAGTTTGAAAGTAGGTCATGTCGGATCAAAAACAAGGTCACTAGGTCAAATCATAGAAAAACCTTGTGTACGCTCTAGAGGACACAGTTTTGATCCAAAGTTCATGAAACTTTGTCAGAATGTTATTCCTCATAATATGTAGGATGAGTTTGAAACTGGGTCATGTCGGGTGAAAAACTTGGTCACTAGGTCAAATCTTAGAAAAACCTTGTGTACGCTCTAGAAGGCACAGTTTTCATCCAAAGTTCATGAAACTTTGTCAGAATGTTTATCCTCATAATATCTAGAACAAGTTTGAAACTGGGTCACGTCGGGTCAAAAACTAGGTCACTAGGTCAAATCATAGAAAAACCTTGTGTACGCTCTAGCGGGCACAGTTTTGATCCAAAGTTCATGAAACATTGTCAGAATGTTTATCTCCACAAACTCTAGGCCAAGTTCGAAACTGGGTCATGTCGAGTCATAAACTAGGTCACTAGGTCAAATCTTAGAAAAACCTTGTGTGGCTCTAGAAGGCACAGTTTTGATTCAAAGTTCATGAAACTTTGTCAGAATGTTTATCCTCATAATATGTACGACATGTTTGAAACTGGGTCATGTTGGGTCGAAAACTAGGTCACTAGGTCAAATCATAGAAAAACCTTGTGTACGCTCTAGAGGACACAGTTTTGATCTAATCTTTATGAAACTTTGTCAGAATGTTTACTTCCATAAACTCTCGGGCCAAGTTTGAAAGTAGGTCATGTTGGGTAAAAAACTAGGTCACTAGGTCAAATCTTAGAAAAACGTTGTGTAAGCACTAGAAGGCATAGTTTTGATCCAATCTTCATGAAACTAGGTCAAAATGTTTATTGTCCATATATCTAAGCCCCCTATGAAACTGAGTCACGTCGGCTCAAGGTCAAATCTTAGAAAAACTTTGTGTACACCCTAGAGGGCACAGTTTTGATCCAATCTTCATGAAACTCTGTCAGAATGTTTATCTTAATAAAATCTAGGTAAAGTTTGAAACTGGGTCGTGTCGGGTCAAAAACTTGGTCACTAGGTCAAATATAAGAACGAGCTCCAGAGGGCACAGTTTTGATCCAATCTCAATAAAACTGTGTCAGAATGTTTATTCTTACAATATCCAGGCCAAGTTTGAAACTGGGTCGTGTCGGGTCAAAAACTAGGTCAAATGTTAGTATGGTAAAAACTCTTATAAATCTTCACCAGAGCCAGTGAACTGATTAATGCTCAGGTGAGCGATTCAGGGCCACCATGGCCCTCTTGTTAATTGTTGCGTGCGACCGGTCACGGAATTTCCCGATTCTTCTTTCTGCAATCCTGCCTCTGTAGGACTACCTCCTATAAGATAAGATAAGATAAGATAAGATATTTATTAGCCAATTATGGACCATTTTCATGGTATAGAATTAACTATAAATTACATGAACATACATATTACAATAACAAATATTTTGTTAATTTTGGATAAAACATGTAAACACACAATAATGACCGCTTGCAACTGGTGAAAACTACCGGAACCAATCGGAAATTCGCGAGTCCAAGCAGAAGTGAGTCTGACCTTCACCTTGAAAAACTATAAAAACGCGAAGAAACAAATGATAAAAGATTATTAATTTTAGCGATGAAAATAGAAATCCGGAGGTTATCTGAAAAGCGGGAGAATTGGGTTATTTTTTAAATACGATCCGGAGATCGGGAAAGGGTAAAAAAATCGGGAGACTCATGATTTATGCGGGAGAGTTGACAGGTATGAAAGTAACATATACTACCTTTGAGCGATTTTTGAAATTAAAATTTAAAAACTAGAAAAGACGTTTGTAAATACTATGCCGTAACCATATGCCTGATCCTAAAAGGGCGTAGTCAGTACTAGAAAATATTGATTGAAATCATTCAGAAGTCAATAGCCAGTAGTGAGGTCTCTGCTTACCCTGTATAAATGATACACACAAAATCGTGTGCTAATAAATTTTAGGGCTGACTATCATCCCAAATTCTGACTATCACGATACTATCAATATCGGAGAAACCCCTATCACGATACTACTACTATCGAGGGTCTTACATCATGCTGCATCACGATACTATCAGTGTCTCTGAATATTGCAATTTTTCAAGAATTCAGATGATTTAAGTAAGTCCCTCATCTCTAAATTACCACCATCTTAACAAAAGTTTTTTGATGCAAAGCAGACACCTTTCAGGTTCCTAAATGACATTTGTTTGGAAGACAAGTGTCAAAATCCATACCACAAGGTGAAAATGTACATGAACAAAAACTATCAAAACTATCGATAGTTGAAAGCACTATCGGCGATAGTTATCGATAGTTGAAAACACTATCACGATAGCACTATCAAGGCAGACACTATCACGATGCATATATATATCGATGTATCGTTACACCCCTAATAAATTTGCTGAACAAATGTGAGTCAGCTTTCACAGTGCAAAAGCCCCTTACATTTTTTTAGGCAAAAATGATTATGCTTTTTCCTACAGTACAATTGAAAATTGATTATGTTTTTTCCTACAGTACAGTTGAAAATATATGGTCTTATTAACTAACAGTGATGTTGGTTTTGAATAACTGGACCTCTTTTTCTAGATTTTCCCCTCTCACATCCAAAGAATGACATCTGATGACAGACAGTCTTGACTGTTGTGCAGGCTCTTTTAATATTTTACTCTACAGCAGATTATTAGCAGATCTGCAGATAAGAAATGATTTCGAGGGTAAAAGGGATTTTCAGAGTTAATTTTTCTTATTTCTTAGCAAACACATATATGTGACCCTGCATTAGGACTGTCTTAGCAAGACTGTTCTAGTGAAGGGTCACAATATTTTTTTTTTACAAAAAGAAATAAGGAAAAGTATCCCTGTTAACGCTTCTTATCTGGAGCACAGTGCACATGTACCACATTTCACACAACCATGGTAAAATGTTTTATGATAATTTGAGACACATCATGTGATTTCCAACAGGGTGGCATTGGTGACAAGCATAACCTCTGATCAGACTGCACATAAGTGCAGTCTTAGCAGAGCCTCGCTTGTCACATCAACCGTCTATGGAAGTGGCCCAAGCCATAGAGCCAATAGTGAGGTCTCTGCTTATTGTGTATAAATGAGACGGCTGATCTGAATATCACATAACAAAATTACCACATTGTTGGAAGTCACATGACGTGGCTCAATTATCTTGTTTCAGGACTTGATCATCTTTCCTGATGATATTGAGTTCAAGCATGTCAAGCAATGTACAACAGGTCGAGTATTTGTTCTCAAGTTCAAGTCTTCAACACGCAAGTTCTTCTTCTGGATGCAGGTAACTTACTGCTCACAGTGTCGCTAGTTTTTTTGTGGTAGAGCCAAAGCAATGCAGAGGAGTAACACTCAAGATTTTTCTAGGACTGTAATAAAAGGTTTCCCATAACCTAGTAGCAATAGGGGTAGAGGGGGTTAGAGGGCCTAGAAGCCCACTGTGTCTTGGGCACAGCATATGAATGGCAGAGCCCAGCCTTCTCCTTTTTGCTGCCTTATCCATCCATGATTCGAAGCAGGTACCTATTTACTGCTGGGTTGACAGAGTTTTCTAGTTGTCAGATAGCGATACCAGGGTAGATCTCATGACCTGGAGACTTCCTGCACCATAATCGAGTGTCTCTAACCACTCGACCACAGTGCCTCTATTATACTGTAATAGATACAGGAAAACCTGTCTTAATGGCCACCTCCATGAAGCAAGCAACCTGTATTAAGCAAGCATGTATTAATTTCCCAGAAAAGGCATTAAAATGTACCTGTATTAAGCAAGCACCTGTCTTAAGCAAACAAATTTTGATCATCATTTAGGTGTTTGCTTAACACAGGTTGGCTGTATATTTTAGCTGCAACATGACAAAACCAACTGAATGGCAGAGCCCAGCCTTCTCCTTTTTGCTGCCTTATCCATCCATGATTCGAAGCAGGTACCTATTTACTGCTGGGTTGACAGAGTTTTCTAGTTGTCAGATAGCGATACCAGGGTAGATCTCAAGAGAGAAGATTCAGATCAGCCTGGGCATCTGCCCAGTCTGATCAGTCTTTGCTGTCCACATGGAGCTAGCTTAGAACCTAGCTACCTTTTAAGTGCACAGCAAAGACTCTGATAAGACTTGGGGGCTGCCCAGGCTGAGCTGGGTCTCACTGGACGCACATGCCACTTTGTTGGTTTTATCGTTTAATGGCTCATTTTCTTTTCACACAGACATTACATGTACAGACTGATGTGCACAGCAGCAATGTGATGGTGTGTTATTGTGAGAGGGGGGATTTATTTCAAACCCTGTCTCATTAGGGGTACTTATTACTTCTACAGGAGCCCCAGTAGGTTAAGCGCTGGCTTGCTGATCTAGTGGCCCCTAGTGTTGTCCCGATAGTCGCTGAACATCGAAAACTAATCGTTCAGGCTCACGTCGGCGACAATCGATTGTAATATTGTGACTATCGATTGTAAACAAAGTCATTAGGTCAAAAACGTCGCACAGACCGTTTGGTGAGTTTCGGTTCATTTCTGGTTGTTTTGTGCATTTAAAGGGAAGTAATCCAAACACGACTGAAATCCAAATAATACCCGAAAGGGGGTTGTGGATCATGTCAAGATAGATAGATAGATAGACTGTCATGGCGTCCTAATAAGAATCAGAGCCGGACATGGAGCTTTTTCCCTATACAGGGAAGAGCAAATCCCGATTTGGGGTTTATTTTTGCTTCAGAAAGATAGAAGAGGGACCAGACACAAAATCTAACCTGGATATGACATCTGTCATATGCATTTTATGCAAAAAACATACGCAAATAAAGGTTGTGTATTGATACCCTCCACCCACTCTGGATTATATGAAAACGAAACAAGCGTTTTGAGACTCTGACCATTACAACCTTTGGCTAAAAGTATGAGATTGCTGTTAATAACATATATAGACCCTGATTCCAAATAGTCCTTAGCTTTTACTGATTTTAAAAAAGTACCGATGGTTACACTTTCAATTTTTGGTCATCTATAAGGCCTCTTCTTAGTGACTTCTTAGTTGTCTCAATGTATACTGCATAAGGACCTATCTGAAAAGGTGAATACTTTGAGAAGAAAGATTTTACCAACAGTGGCAACTGTATCTGTTGTTATTGTCAGTCAGTGCTGGCAGAAATAAAAGAAATATATATATATACAGTACTGATATGGCCATCTAAGATAGCATTATAGTGCATAGGTATGTTGCCCTCATCTGTCACAAGATTCAGCTGCTAGCCAGTATGATCACACTCACTGCTTTCTATCTGCCTATGAAATATTTCTGGCACAAAAATTAGTTGATGCCAAAGGAGCAATGATGTCTAATGCTCTTTTCTGTGCATTATGCTCTTTATTTTGGTGGATAAGTACAGATTTAGACTTTTATGGAGCATTAGCTATCATTATATATTGGTTGACTTGGCTGACAGGATATCCGATTGTACAATCGATAATCAATTGGTTTAACTCTTCCGATAATGGATTGTGATTTTCCAGTCCGATTCCCAACACTAGTGGCCCCGGGTTGGAGCCCCGCTGTAGGCGGGAATCTTTTCAATTGCAAACAGGGTTCCGTTGCACACAGCCTTTCATTATCACCCACCCATTGTCCTGATTTGAATGAAATAATGTTGAAAAGGACATAAAATCACAAGTCATCTATCCATCTATTACCTTTACAAATATAAGGCTGGGTTAGGGATTTTAGATAAGTTGAAAATAATCCACAAAGCCATATGTTGTGACCTGTAATTTCTCTAATGAGGGGGTCAGAATGTGGTTTTCTTGTGACTTAAAGCCCTACCGTATCTGGAACTCTGAATTTTACAAAACAGTATGAGCCACGACACGAGAAAACCAACAGTGTGGTTGTGCGCCCAGCGCAGACGCAGATCAGCCTGGGCATTCGCCCAGTCTGATCAGAGTCTTTGCTGTCCGCATCGAAGTAGCTTAGACCCTTATCTACCCTTTAAGCTAAGGCGAAGAGTCTGATCTGACTGGGCTGATGCCCAGGCTGATCTGAGTCTGCGCTGGGTGCACAACCACTTTGTTGGTTTTGTTGTGTCGCGGCTCATATCTTTTTTTTCTCTCTCAAGGAACCAAAGAGTGACAAGGATGAAGAAAACTGCAAGAAAGTGAACGAGTCTCTCAACAACCCTCCCACCCCGGGATCTAGCAGAGGGGGTGGAGGTAGTGGCGGACTTGCCTCGGAGCTGGCTAATATCAGTATGTATTTAAGATCTGTTATTTGAGCCGCGACAAAACCAACAATGTGGTCGGCGACCAACGCAGACTCCGATCAGCCTGGGCATCCTCCAAGTCTAATCAGGCTCTTCGCTAAGTGCTCAAAGAGTAGCTAATGGTCCAAGCTACGTTCATGCGGACAGCGAAGACTCTGATCAGGCTGGGCGGATGCCCAGGCTGATCTGAGTCTGCGCTGGGCGCACAACCACATTGTTGGTTTTGTTGTGTTGTGGCTCATTTGTATTGATAAACATGTAATATCGATTTTATGAAATGGACTGGACAAGTCTGATATATGCTTAGAGCAAAGTTTTAGATTAGCTGGCCATTTGCAAGGTGTCTAATCAATCAGTCTCATTCATTTGTTTTCAGGCTACTAAGCCCTTACCATTCTAATAATATTTGACACTTGAAGCTTCAAAAATGAAATAAGTTGAATCTAAAACAGCGTAGATCCAGAGATGGCTCACACGGTTTGCCACTAACTTGTCTGATCTGCCTTGACAAGGAGGTTCAGATGAGGGATCACAACATATGTTTTTCTGCAGATTTAACAGATATAATCCCTTATTATTACCAAACACTCCCTCTAATCTAGAGCTCTAGCCTTGAGGTTATAAAACTTGAGTACATTCTCAAACTCAAAATAAAGCACAATGATTAGCTGCTTCCGAGCACATGCTCGGAAGCAGCCAATCAGTGTGCTTTATTTTGAGTTTGAGATTATTCTCAAGTTTTATAACCTTGAACCCTAATTTATTTTTAACAGCAGGGGATTCTGACTTACAGAGCATGCTGGGAGGCATGAGCCAACAACAGCTGATGAACTTGTTAGGTAAGTACAGACCTCAAAGTACAATGCAGCCCTTTGCCGGGCCGGGTAGCGCAATCGGTAGGGCACCTGACTCGTAAGTCAGAGGTCCTGGGTTCGAATCCCGGTCTGGCCATATACTTTCGTTTCTCCTTCCGCTGATTCAAGAAGGGCAGTTGTCAGTTACTGGCGAAAGTATGTGCACTTAGTACTGGTTAACCGCTTAGGAGGTCTAAGCCTGCCCAGGAATAGTGTGGTTAGGTTAACTGACCGTCCCGACATGACCTTAGTTGTTTACCGTGGACGTTAAGCATCAAATTTACCAACCAACATTACTGCCCTTTATACCCATAAAAATTCTGAAAATCTGGACTATTAAAATAATTACTATGACTGTCCAAAAATTGAACAGGTTGCTTTTTCAATACTTCAGTGTGTTTAAAACACGCAGGAGGAATAGCAAACAGTGTGGAGTCTGAATAGATTGCTCCTTCTGCACTGTTTGCTCAGACCTATCCCAATCTGTAAAATTATACGGTAGCACTTATTGGTTCATAGGAAATGGACTGCCATATAAGTGGATTTTTAAATGATGAATTTGCTATTTCTGGATGAAAGAAAAAAAAAGAGAGTAATTCACTGCAGTGAACGATTTCATTTAATCTCTTCAATGTTGTTGTTGGTGCCAAAAATTTGATGTTTGAGCTTTGAGTTTGAATTTACACTAAAAGTACAAGAGATAAGCTTTGACATGACAAGACCAACAAAGTGGCATATGCGTCCAACAAGCACTTAGGTCAGTCTGGGCATCCCCCTAGCCTGATCAGAGTCTTTCCTATCGGCATGAAGGTAGCTTAGACCCTTAGAAACCTTTAAGTGCACAGCGAAGACTAGCCTGATCTGAGTCTTCGCTGGGCGCACATGCCACTTTAGTACTTTTGTTATGTCGCGGCTCTGATGTATTATATGCAAGCAAAATCATTTAACAACTTTTGCACAAGTATAAACATTCATGCTTTTGTCAGCTTTCTGGTAGTTTTGAGGTGAATGGGTATACTTACAGGGGAAGCAATTTTCCCTTTTAATTTTGCTTCCCCTCACAATAGGGGTCAACTCTTAAAGGAAAGAATTTGCTCCCTTATGGAGCAAATTCTTTCCATTAAGAGTTGACCCCTATTGTGAGAGGGAGCAACTCTTAAAGGAAAGAATTTGCTCCCTTATGGAGCAAATTCTTTCCTTTAAGAGTTGACCCCTATTGTGAGGGGAAGCAAAATAAGGGAGCAAATTCTTTCCTTTAAGAGTTGACCCCTATTGTGAGGGGAAGCAAAATTAAAAGGGAAAATTGCTTCCCCTGTAAGTATACCCACCCATTATGGAGCAAATTCTTTCCTTTAAGAGTAGACCCCACTTTGACAGTGCTTCATTGTCTGAGGAAACAAACAGGAAGTCACAAAATTTGTTTCCCTTTGAAGAAACTGTGAGAAAACCTGATAGTATACCCAATATCCATATACATGTACCTTAAACAGTCAGAACCTGTCTGAACCAATTTTTCTGTTCCTGTTGTAGGTGGTATGGGTATGGCTGGCCCTGGGGGCGGACTGTCAGCCTTGATGGGCAGGCCAGGAAGTGCTCAGTCTACAGCATCTGAACCGTAAGTACCGCTCAACCTTTCTCAGGGTGCCCACTGGTTAAGGAAAATTCAGGGAAATTTGAATTTTTTTCAAGATCAGGGAAAAGTCAAGGAATTTTGAAAAATGGTTAGGGAAATCATAAAATTCTATAAAGTCAGGGAAAAGTCAGGGAAATTTATATTTTTTGGACAAAAATATGAATGTGTCTTTTGATAGTTCTGTATTGTTCTTTTTCGTAGCAGCTTTTCTGGAACAAGTGGTTTAGCCCAGTATGTATTGTTATAAAGCTTTCCGAAGCTTGGAAATATATCAGCTGCTTTGCTGATTTTTTCTGTGTCCCAGAACAGGTACTGCACTTGCACACCTAGGGCTGAAGTGGAAGGTTGTGGTGGTTAAATAATGACATTTTGGTCAGGGAAACATGAAATTTGGTCAGGGAAAAGTAAGGGAAAACCCTGACTTTTCCCTGACCAAATTCCCTGTTTCAGGAGAAGCAATTCTTCCATATCCTTTTCTTTAGTTGGAGTCAAGCTATACAAGAAGTAGCTCTTGTATATCAAATTCTTCCCTTTAAGTATGGGGGAAATGGAGGGGAGGAGGAGGAGCAAATCATTTCCTTTAAGAGTAGACTTCTTGTTGGAAGGGTTTTGTCATAGAGGGAAGCTGACAGGAACTTACAAAAGTAGTCCTTTTTAGCTGGCCTGAAAGAAGTTCAAGAAGAGCTATTGCACTACCCCCGGCGTCAGCGTTGGCGGCGGCGTCGGCGTTAGCAAAATGTTAAAGTTTTACGTTAAAGTTTTTTATGTGATGGGCAAGGCGCTGTCAGGCGAGCTATCCTGTCCCTGTGACAGGTCTTGTTTTGTTAAAATGGCAGAAGAAAATGGAGTTGTAAAAGGTAAAAATATATCTGATTAGGCTGCAAGGCTGGGTATCTGTGCACTGTGAACACAATTGTCAAGGTCTTTAAATAAGATTGCCAAGGATTCATTTATTCTGACAGATGGTTATGATCATTTCAGTCCTATGAGAGTACAATCTTCACCTGGAACAAGAAGTACCGGGGGTACAGCAGAGACCCCAGTCCAGCCCCGCCCAGTGACAGCGGCCGCCCTGCCCTCCCAGAATACGACAACTACATCATCTACTACTACTAGTACAACAACAACGGCGGCAGGGCAGGCTGGTCAGTCTGGACAGACAGCGGCACAGTCAAGACAACAGATACAGCTGAGTGACCTACAGAATATTCTCTCTAATATGAATGGTAAATGTCATACATAGGATTGATGGATGGATGACTTGTAGTCAGGGCTCGGGAAAACCGGATTTCATTAGGTCCCAGACCGAAATTCAGAAATTGGGACCGATTGGAAACAGCCCAAAGCCCCCAAAAATCGGTCCCATACTGGCCCAATACTTAGGAAATTTTCTCCGATTCTGTCAGATATACTTACCTAGCCCAGATGTCAATCTGTTAATTACACATGACTAATCCAATAATCACCTGAGATCTCGTAGTTCATTGTGTTATCTAGAATCTCGCGAGATTACAGTGGTCGTGTGAAAGTAATTAGCTTCGGGCGCTATTACTGAAGTTAAAGACTCTTTGATATGTTATACAGTCGAATCTCGGTAGTTCGAACGCCGATTTTTCGAAACTACCTGATTTTTCGAAGTGAAACATAGTCCCGATCGTAAGCCTTTTAGTTCTATGCAAAAAACACTTCGCAAATTCTAATTTCGATTATTCAAAAAATCGGAAATTAGGTACTAATGGAGTAAATTTACTATAAAACTCCCTCTATTATTCAAAATCAAAATGTATGCTCCAATTTCATGTCGGAAAATAACACCTATTATCATAGATGGGATAAATATTTACAGCCTCAGGTCATCACGGGCACTTGTACAGGTAATTATCGCTTCACGACCACTAACCTTTTGATGGCTCAGTCTACTGTTGAGCAAAAGTTGTCGGTCTAATTGCATGATTGACGGGGATTATCTTGTTTGAAGTTTGAAAATTAAAAGGCTAAATGTGATGGCTTTTGTAACCAGCAAAGGCTTGGACTAGCATGCGCATCCGAAGTTTCGTTTCAAACGGTTTGCGCACGAATCATACGGTTTGCACACGGCACTAAACAGAGTCCCTTGCTACACTGCTTGTCCCGGAGTCTTATGATCCCTGTAATTATACTCTCAGCCATATCAGATTGTCTCCCCTGTCCACCTGTCAATCAAGTATGATGTCTTCTATCATGTCCGCTCTGCCTACGAACACGATCTAATCTTGTATTTGCTTTTACATGCGTAGTTAAACGTCTCAAAATGTTTGAAACCAAGAGCCCCACCAAACACAACAATGTACGACCATTATACGGAAATCGGGATTAATTCATAGGACTTTGCTCATTGTCATTAGTTTTCATGACAGGTATCAAATTTTTTTCCTATGGAAATTAGTTAGGTGATGACATCATCGGCTGGACCGATTCATTTTTCAATATTTCCCGAGCCCTGCTTGTAGTTTTACAGCATTTCAACAGTATTTCATTCACACCAAGATGATTGGAGGATGATAATGAAAGGCTGTTTGCAATGGAGTCGTGTTTATGGTTGAAATTATGTCTCCCCCCTTCAGGGTCGGGAGACATATTGTTTTTCCCCGGGCGTATGTCCGTCCGTCCGTCTGTCTGTCACAAATCGTGTCCGTTCTATAACTTGAAAACCGCTCAAGCTATATTCGCGAAACTTCATATAAATATCAATCAACATGAGACAACTTGCAGAGGGCAAGAATGGTAACTCTGGCGTTTATACTTTTTGAGTTATTTCCCTTGGAACTTAGTCCATCACAAAATTGTGTTTCAATTGTGTCCGTTCTAGAACTTGAAAACCGCTCAAGCTATATTCGCGAAACTTCATATAAATATCAATCAACATGAGACGACGTGCAGAGTGCAAGAATGGTAACTCTGGCATTTATACTTTTTGAGTTATTTCCCTTGGAACTTAGTCCATCACAAAATTGTGTTTCAATTGTGTCCGCTCTATAACTTCAAAAAGTCCATCACAAAACTTCATACAAATATCAATCAACATTAGAAGAATTGCATAGTGCAAGAACCATAACTCTTGCATTTATACTTCTTGAGTTATTTCCCTTGGACCTTTGTCAGTCACAAAATCGTGTCTCAATCGCTTTATTACTTGAAAACCGGACAAGCTATATTCACGAAACTTCATACAAATGTCAGTCAACACTAGACAACCTGCAGAGCACAGCATCTATACTATTTGAGTTATTTCCCTTGGAACTTTGTCATTCACAAAATCGTGTCTCAATCGTCTAAGCTCTATAACTTGAAAACCGTTTAAGCTATATTCATGAAACTTCATACAAATATCAGTCAACATATAAATAGACGACGTGCAGAGCACTGTAACTCTTGCATTTATATTTTTTGACAAAAACTAAATATGAATATCAGTCAACATTACATGACATGCAGAGCATAACAACTATTAACTCTTGCATTTATACTTTTTACTTATTATGAATCCCTGCTTCAGGGTAGGGAAACATATTGTTTTTCCCTTGGCGTCTTAATGACTGATCCTTTTGACATCAAAAAGGGGGGAGACATTCTGTTTTTTCGTAGAAAAACAATTCTACATGTAGTTTGATTCTGCCTCCAGTGGGGTTTGAACTTGGACTACCATTTCAGCAGGCCAGTGCTTAGCCTACTTGGCTACCGGGCCCCGGATTTTAATATTATGACACATTAACCAGTTCTTATAATAGTAGAGCGTCATTAAAGTGCAACTCATTATAATGCATCTGTTAAAAATTCTATAAAATAAGGACATCTAAAACAGTAGTGCTAAAAATGGAATAGTTTGGCTTTATAATGCAGCAGTGCATGCAACAGATGCAGATTGAATGGCAAACAGTGCAGACCCTTATCACTGATCTAGGTCTGCACTGTTAGCTAATACCTATCTTTTTGCATACAGCATAAATGTTTGAACTCAAACACCTTAAATGCATATAAGGAAAACAACAAATATGTGGACTTTCATTTTTTTATCTGCCTTTTTGTTTCAGTTCCTGCTACCCCAAAAGAATGTAAGTAAAAGCTTGATTATGACCTAACATACCATATTTGTTAGCTTATAAGACTTTTTGCCGACAGGGGTGGGGTGGGAGTCTCCTAGTTCCTCTCTTAAACACTCTCAGTGATTAAAATTTTAATTTTGAAGGAGTGCAAAAAATGTTTACCTTAATGATATATTAGGCTTAAATCTCTTCTATATGAAGATCTGTACATTTCATTCACCTGAAACACGTTTCAGTTTTATTAGGGCTTTCATTTTCACTTCACTTATGACGTCATTTAAGTACAAGGTTTGCAGGTTCCCAGCTCAATATCTAAATATTTATGAACTTTCTTTAGTCAGATTTTCTTCAAATTTTTTGGAAAGTTAATGCTTTATATAAACATTTCCAATTTTAGACCAGTTTGTATCTCAGTGAATGTTTCCCATTTATTTGCCAGGCTCTGTTTAGTTAAATTGCATAAATATTTTTCAGCGATTGACCTATCACAGGCCCTAAACCCTGAGTCTATGATCCCCATACTGGCGAATGCTGATGTTCAAGAAAGACTTGTTAAATACCTGCCCGAGGGTCAGGAGCTGCCAAAAACTGAGGAGGAACTACGAAACACTGTTAGTTCACCACAGTTTCAACAGGTTAGTTCATTGCAGTTTCTACAAAATAAGTGCACCTCAGTCAGAAATCTTAAGTCTCAACAAGTTATTAGATTGAAGTTTCACAAGTTAATAGATTGTGGTTTCAACAAGTTTATGAATTCAGTTACAAGTTAGTGTGCCTCAGTTTCAGCAGGTCAGCGCGCCTTAGTTTCAGCAGTTTAGAGACACAGTTTCAAGACAGTGTACATAATTTTCAGCAGGTTAGAGAATTTCAGTTTCAGGCTTATCTCAGTCATGCATTTCAGTTCCAACAAGTTAAAGGACTGCAGTTTCAACAAGATAACACAACTCAGTTTCAAGTAAATGAACCTCAATAGTTTCAACATGTCAATTTTAACAAATTAACACACTTTAGTTTCAAAAAGTCAGTTCATCTCAGCTTCAGCAGGTTGTAGAACCTCAGATTAAAATTAATGCTCCTCAGTTTCAACAGTTTAGTGCATCTCTGTTTGAAGCTAATTCACCTCAGTTTTGAAAAGTTTATTCATCTCAATTTCAGCAGATTAGAGAATCTGTTTCAAGTTAGTGCATTTCAGTTTCAGAATGTTAATTCATCACAGTTTTTATACGCCCGTTTTGAAAAAACGGATGTATTATGTCATGGCGCTGTCCGTCCGTCCGTCCGTCCGTCCGTCCGTAAACATTCTTGTGCGCTCCATAACTCATTAACCGTTTGGGATATATTCATGATATTTGGTAGGAATATGTATTAGGTTGGGGGAACGTGTCGCGTACAGAAGTGGTTGCTCCCCCTTCCTTAGTTTCCAAGTTATGCCCCTTTGATTAATTTTTTCCCTGCCAGTCTTGTGCGCGCCATAACTAGATAACCGTTTGGGATATCTTCATGAAACTTCATAGCAATGTGTATGAAGTCTCAACGATGTGTCGCGTACAAAAATGGCTGCTCTCCCTTTTTTCATTTTAGAGTTACATCCCTTTCATTAGTTGATTATGGTTATTTTTGTGTATACATATCTTGTGCATACCTTAACTTTGTAACCGTTTGGAATATCATTATGAAACTTTATAGCAATGTGCATGATCACAAGACGATGCGTGGCATACAAGAATGGTTGCTCCCCCTTTCTTTATTTTGGAGTTACTTCCCTTTGATAAGTAATTTTAGGCATTTCTCAGTCACTCCATATCTCCTTAACCTTTTGAAATATTAGAATGGAACTTTGTAGGAATATGTATAATAATGGGGCAATGTATCCCGAGCAAGAACCACAACTCTGGCTTACTGAATTATCTGCCCTTGCATAAATTTCCTGTTTCCTCTGTGATTCCTTAACCCTACATGTGATTTTGTCAGGGGAATGTAGTAGAGCCAAGAATCTAGTATATTTAGTTTATGAATTATCTCCCTTGTTCAACTATGGCATTACTCAACTTTTGAGCCACAATAACTTTGAAGCTGATTTTTGGTATACTCATAGTATTTGATGTGTTAAATATTTGAATAATGTTGCCGTCATTAGTTATAAAGTGGTTGCCCCTGTTTGTCTGCCTATCCATCCTTTTGTAAACAATCTTGTTCATTCCATACTCCTTTATGACATTAAAACGGGCGTATTATGCGCCGCTTGCGAAGCCCTTGTTAAGACTAGGAAAAAAAATCAGACTAATAGTTCATTTAAATGCCTGTACTCTCATAAAAGGGAAATTTGCATGCAATGCAGACCCTGATCAGAACCCGCAGATAGGAATTCCTGAAGCAAGTAAACTTACAAATTAAATAAAATCAGACACCCCTTAGTCCAGGGGATGCATGTTGGTGCCCCCACTTAAGTGGTAGCTCAGATGAGTTTTAAACCAAGGTCTCCAGCTTCGTATGTGGCCTTTGAGCAACTGTGTGCGGAGACACTCTCAGGGCGTCAACTTTTGTCCTATATCCTATATTTGTCCTATATTTTGATGGCTGCCCTATATTGTCCTATATTTGCCTAGGTGTCCTATATAGTAATAATATGTCCTATATAGTCATGAGATCATGAAAAAGAAAACAATAATTACAGTGTAATTTTAATAAACGACTGTTGGAAGATGGAAATTTAGAAAGTTATTTGTTCTGAAGTTCATAAATACTGCACCATGCATTGAACAATGGCATAACAAGGAATATTACCTATCTTTCCATAAGCTCATTATGTGTAGCAATAATTTGAAAGAGCAGAGGCTACATTAGTTACTATAGATAGCAAATAAACTTAACCACCAGATACAGAGGTTGCAAGATGAATGGAAAGCCTTCTGTATCGCAGATGAACTCCTGAGAGAAGTGAAGACCATTATTGGAGAGACGTATTCTACATCAAACTGAGTGATGATAAGCCAAAGTACCAAATCCAGAGTAAAGTGGTCAAGTATGCTGTGGTTTTGCCACATTGTAATGCAGATCTGGAAAGAGCATTATCAGAGAATACATCTGTTGCTACTGTATACAGATCATCTCTGTCTGATACAGCCATAAGTGGTTTAAGAGTTGTTGAAGATACAGTGAAATTTTCTGATCTAGAACTTTGTAGGCCTGAAAAACTTTCTCTGGACAAGAAAGGTCTGTCAGCTGCAAGAAATTCACATTCAGAATATATTGGCGTTAGAAAAGGAAAAAGAGAAGGAGTTGAGAAAAGAGAAAAAAAAGGAAAAAGACTGAAGATGAGAAAAGGAGAGAAAAAAGAGATGAGCTATAATTATCCCAGAAAAGTTCAGTACTTGAAAAAGAATCATGTCTTAAATCCAAAGAAAAAAAGTTAAAACAGTCTTTTACTTCTCACAGCATATGACTTGCTGAAAGAAGGTAATGAGACATGAATACAGCTGTTGAAAAACTAGGTTTCAAGTTGATTCAGATGGCACAGATGGCAATAGGGACAGAGAAGGATAGTCTGAAAAGTCGCAAGAACTGAGAAAGGAACAGTAGACAGGGGAAGAGAGAAAGAGAAAGTTACTAGACAAAATTATAATAACTAAAGGTGCCAATAAATTGAAAACTAGTGAGCTACCAAGCATATCAAAATGAGACTGGATCATCAACCAAATATAAACACAACAAAGTATCTGGAGTTTCAGGTCACAAATCTAGGCATGGCAGCACCTCTGAATCCTCCAAATATACCAGTGACAAATCACCAACAAGGCCACAGAAATCTAGTAGCCATAAGTATTAGCTATGATCAAAGTTCAGCTGATTTTTGCCATATTTCCATTGAAGAAAGGAAATGTTTTACTTTTTAATGTTAGGTTGATTAGAATTGAAAAATGATAACATACACTTAGATAGTTCTGTAGAGCTGATAGATCCGTTTACTTAACATTCAGCAAAAACTTCTTTAAATCATGTCACAATTTTTGCTACAAACCATGGAGCAAGTTATTTTAACTGATATTTGTATAGGATATGTATAAACACCTTTTGAAACAAATGTACCAGCAAGTGCTGCTTTTTTTTTCATATTTAAGCAGATACGTTGTAATATGCTCTTTTCTATTTTTATTGATAGACATATTATATCTGCCACAGGCATTTCTGATAAAGAGCTGTTTAAGCTTCATTTAGACTATGTATTGTCAAATCATGTTCCTAAGATTCTGTTCTAATTCTGTATATTGTTACTTAACAGAGCTCGGATCCAGATCAGAAGGGGTAACAGGGATAATTTAGGGATAATGTTCCCATATTCTCCATCAAAACATATGTTGTAACACAGAACCGCCTCATCCAGACTTGTCCAATGAAGGGTCACAACGTATGCTTTCATTGAGAAATAAGCAAAAATTATCTTCAGTATCCATTCTTATCTTGAGCTCTGACTTCAAAGCACATGTATTTTCATTTTATGTTTAAAGACAATAGCAATAGTTGTATTAAGAATAAACAAAAGGTGGTCAGGGGATGGCTATGGGGATGGTGGAGGCCCACCGTAATGTCCTATATTTGTCCTATATTTTTGTTCTAAAATGTCCTATATTTCTATATATTTTTCAAAATTTTGAGTTGACGCCCTGAATTGATCACACTCCACAAATCAAACCCCCCTCAGCCAATTTGAACCCCCTTTCCAAAATTTCTGGATCCACCCCTGGATCAGACTGCACGGATGTGCAGGCTGATCCGTGCAGTCTGATCTGAGTTTTTGCTGATTGCATATATGTTAAGCACCATTTTTGCAAGTTGCAGCTTTTCTGATGGTATTGCTGGAAATCTAATGTATTCCATGATATTTGTAGGCCCTTAGTTCGTTCAGCTCTGCCCTACAGTCAGGTCAGCTAGGACCATTGATGACCCAGTTTGGTCTAGGTGAGGACGTTGCCAATGCTGCGGCCCAAGGAGGTAAGGAAACTTTTACAGATTCTGTAAATGTTTATAGTTAACTCTTTCCGTGCCATTGTCGCCCAGGTGCAAATGCGAGCGGCACAATCCCGTTAAATAGCTCCATTTTACATTATCGAGGGAAAAAATTCGAAGTATGGCAAACAAAGATTTTTTTCGCAAGAAAAAAAAAATTTGGCTGTTTTTGATGAAATTTTAGACTTTCAAGTGTTTTTATTTACCAGAAATGCTCAATCTTGTAAAATAAATTTGGCGCTGGAAAGTGCATTTCTATATAAACTTGGCACCGAAAGAGTTATGCTTTGGCTTGAACAGTGTACAACAAAAGATACACCCAAAGTTCTAAGTTCTTGACTGTTTATAATTGAAGCATTCCCTTGCCCCAATCCATTCCAAAATGTCTCGCAGTTGGACTACAGTGTTAGACTCCAACATCATATGGTATCACTGAAATGAAACTTCCAGAGGGAGTCACTGGCTTGCATTAAGAAAAGATCAGCACTTGGTGTTTTGTTCAGTTTTAAATTACTGTTTATAGGTCTCATAAAATAGACCATATTACATACTGTACATGGAGTGCATTGTGATTTTTGATTTGTTGCAGAATAATTTACTGTTATTTTCCTTTACCTTAATATGCTCTTTATGGAACTGAGAACTCATTTTAGATTTGGATGCCTTTGTGAAGGCTATGCAGGCCAATCAGAAAGCGGAAGACGAAAAAAAAGATGACAAGAAAAAAGACGAAGAAGAAAAAATGGAACATTAATGGATCGTTCAAACTGTAACTGTAATGGCTCAAAATATTGGGATGAGTGCCTGAGCGGACAGTGCCAACCCTGATCAGGCTGCTCCTGAAGGAGCAGTCTGATCAAGGTTAGCACTGTTTGCTGTTGCTTCAGCAGGTTGTTGCTAAAACAGGTTTTGGCATCACTGGATGGTCGAATATCCATTTCAGATTTTGAAATAGGGGCTGGTTCACTTGGATTATAAGGGCATGCTTCAAGATGCCGTCTTGTCGTGGCAGTACATTTAGGCAACTGTTTCCATTGAAGGGTTGACTGGTTTTCCCTCCATCCATTCTTGTACTGGCTGACAACCAGCACTACCTCTGATTGATCTTACAGATGGCATGGTGTTTGCAGCTTCAGCAAAGCTTATATTTGCAGTGCTGCAGCAAGATGGCCGTGCAGTTGCCATGCAAATTTGCAAGACTGCTGCAATGCTTTTGTAAGAATTAGTGCAGTTCTTGCAACCTTTCTATGGTACACTAGATTTTCCAAGGTTGCCGAAACCCCAGTTATGTAACTGCTTCCCTGCTGTACGAGGACATCCAACGGAACTTGCTCCATAGTTAGAATTTACCCAATATTTTCAGTAATTACGGTAGGAACTGTATTTGAGAAACACGTTATGCCAAAACCAGTTGTCTGTGTACTATTGCTGTTGGTGTTCATAAAATAGATATTCAGAGCTCATAGTAAAGATAGGTTTTGGATTATAACTCAACTCTTGATATCTCGAAGTCGGAGGTAATCTAAAACTACTGATATCTCGAAGTAAATTATCTGGTCCCAAAAAATTACTGAGATACAAGTAGTTTGAGATAACAGGAGTTGAAATGTAAAGAAAAATAAGAAATATGTTCAAACTATATTCTTTGATATAATAGGGTACTTTGAGATATCACTGTTTGAGACATCAAGAGTTGACTAATTCTGGGATAATATTACATATTGTGACCCCTCATTAGAACCGACATCATCTGTTCTTAAGACCACAGCTCCAGATGAGGAGTTCTTTGGATAATTTTGAGGTTTCTCATTCTGAATGAAAGCATATATTGTTACCTACCATTAGAACTGCCTCACCAAAATAATTTGAATTAAGAGTCTCAAGATATATTTCCCAGGAGAAGTTTGGACATATTCCCATAAATTAAGCATATTACCCCTTCTTATCTATTAATAACAGTAACTCCATTTAAGGCAGTTCTAATTATAAGAGAGGTAATATGAGCCGCGACACGACAAAACCAACAATGTGGTTGTGCGCCCAGTGCAGACTCAGATCAGCCTTGGCATCCACCAAGTCTGATCAGTCTTCGCTGTGCACATAGAGGTAGTTTAGACCCTTAGCTACCCTTTACGCACTTAATGAAGAGTCTGATTAAACTGGATTGATGCCCGGGCTGATCTGAGTCTGCCTTGGGCACACAACCACATTGTTGGTTTTCTTGTGTTGCGGCTCATATTACTTCAGGATAGGTTTCAAAATCTCCATGCAGGAAGTTGTAGAAATGCATAGATATGTGCACTTAGACTGTTTTCCTTTCTTGTGCACAGCCTTTAAGAACGCTAATAAAATGCAGTTAAGATTATTTAAGAGTAAATATTTGTTTGAGAAAACCAGTGTAAGATACGAAATTTTGCCTTACATTTACAGAGCTCAATAAAAAGTGGATTTTTAAGATAATTCAGAGATAATTTTCTTATCTCATTGAAGACATTGTGAAATCCTGCAAGACAGTTCTAATGAATGGTCACGTTCCTGTGGAAAAATACAGAAAATTATCCCTTAATTATCCCTGTTCCCACTCTATAGCTTGAGCACTGCTTTCATGGCATGCATTGTACGCACTTGTGGAATTATACTTAAATGAGCCACAACACGAGAAAACCAACAAAGTGGTTGCGCGCCCTGCGCAGACTCAGATCAGCTGGGGATCCGCCCAGTTTGATCAGACCCTTGGTTAAGTGCTTAAAGGGTAGCTAAGGTCCATGTGGACAGCAAAGACTCTGATCAGACTGGGCAGTGGGTGCACAACCACTTTGGTTTCCTCGTGTTGCAGCTCAAATGGTGTTACCTTGCTTTGACAATCTCCACAAAATTACCAAGGATGTCTGAATCTCCTTGCTTTACAGTATTAATAGAGCCGTTGCTCCAAATAAGAAAAAGTACCAGGGATAATTTTCCATATTTCTCAGTCAAAATTTGTGACCCCTCATTAGAACTGTCTTATCAAGATGGTTCTAATAAGGGTTACAATGTAGGTGTTTGTAGAGAAATAAGAAAAGATATCTCAGAATTATTAACACCCCGCCTATACTGGTACTGAGGAACTATACAATTTGTGTCCATTTCGATCAGATTCGATAATAAATGGTTAAGATTAAATTTGGGCATCCCAAAAAAGCAGTTTTATCAAAAAGTGATTCTTTCATACTTTCAGTTCAGCATTTAATATTAAAGACGTATCTATTGTGCTTCTTAACTTTATTCTGGTGTATATTAGTCACTTTTTACCAATTAACAGTGAAAACAAAAGGAAATTTAGTTTATTTGCTCTGTGCTTATGTGTTCTAAAAGAAATAATATCTGAAGACTTTGTTGTGTTCTCAGTTTTCGCCAAGAAGCGATTGAAGTTAGACTATGCTGAATGAGAAATGGGTCCTACTAGTATAATTGCACAGTATTAGATAATGTCAGGCTCAGGTCATACCTCTGAATTATTCCATGGTCTGAACCATTTATTGGCTCTTAATTGTTTCTGTTATCAAGAAATCCCCATGTGGATAGAGAACTCCCCATTGGACTGAAATACTGTTTAAGCTAATACAGCCATGGGCAAAGTCCCCCGATAGCTCTGTCAGTAGCAAGGTCTGTCCCAGTACTAGCTACATAGCTCAGCCACACAGGTTTGATTCTAGGTGGATGCATTAGCACATGAATTGTTGGTTGTTCCCTTTAAGGTTGCTGTGGTTTCACAGAGTATTTCCCGGCTCTTAAACAACTTGCTTTCTGCCATCAGTTGATGGCTGATATTATATAGTAAAGGGGGAAAATATGGATATACAGTCGAATCTCAGTAGTTCGAACGCCGATTTTTCGAAAATACTGGATTTTTCAAAGTTGAAACACGGTCCTGATCGTAAGCCCATTAATTCTATGCAAAAGTACTTCCGCAAATTCGAATTTCGATTATTCGAAAAATCAGATTTTTCGAAAGAAAAATTAGGTCCTAATGGAGTAAATCCGTTAAAAATATCCCTCTATTATTCGAAATCAAAAGTCAGGCTCCAATTTCATACTGGAAAGTAACACCTTTGTCGTTGATAAATAGTAACAGCCTCAGGTCATCACTGCCACCCGCACAGGTAAATATCGCTAAGTCATTAATTACTGTTGAGCAAAAGGTGTCTGTCTAATTGCATAATTGACTGGATTACCTTGTTTGAAATTTGAAAATTTAAAGGCCAAATGTGATGGTCTTTGTAACCAGCAAAGGACCGGACTAGCATGCACATCCAAACTTTGGTTTCGTTAGTCTGTGATCGTACGGTTTGATCATAATGTTTGCACATGGCACTAAACAGACTGTCCAGCTATACTGCGCAGACTGACAGGCTGGTTTGAGTATTCGTTCCCAAATACATTGACTGAATGACTGAGGAACCTTTTCTGTGACATGACTCAGATGACCGGTTCAGTCGTTTTTCTGAAAACAAAAGTAGCCCAGTTCTCGGAAACATAAATGGAAAGTGAAAGTACAGTAATGTCCGAGGTGTTGAGCCTGTTTCCGTTCAGTCTGGCTTTGATCTTTGCCAGCGCTGCATTGTCATAAACAGTTGATTTGCAGAGGTGGGAAAATGTTCCGCAGCTGTGCTGCTTTCGGACAATACACATGTACATGTGCCAAATACCAGGGGTGTCTAGCGATATTAAATGATCTGTCAGACATGGGTATTTTGGATGTTTCCTGTATGTAATGTTAATTATTCTACGTTCTGATTTGTAAATCCATGAACGTCAGTATGCATAGAGAATAAAATATCGGACTGTCTGTAAACCGCCGTAATAATGAATTCCGGAAATGTACAGAAATGAACGAGAAAGGCCTAATTCGAACTTCGGATAATTTGTATGAATTTGTGAGGTCCCTGTCAGTTCGAATTATCAAGGTTTGACTGTACATCACTGATTCAGACATATTTGCCTCCCAGACACCAAATTCTTTTGAGGTGTACACGGATCCAGACATATTTGCCTCCCAGACACCAAATTTTTTTAGGTGTACACTGATCCAGACTTATTTGCCTCCCAGACACCAAATTCTTTTGAGGTATACACTGATCCAGACATATTTACCTCCCAGACATCAAATTCTTTTTAAGGTGTACACCACTTTTTTCCTGCCATTTTTAGCAGAGTAGGTAACCAAAAGGGATAAAGTCTGCAAACTAGCCCCATAGATACAGCTGGGGAAGATCTACTGAAAACAGCAACGCCTATCCGGCCATGACCTATATTTCATGGATCATTGAATATAGAAAAAAATATTCAACTGTTGCATTTTGCTCAGTTTTGAAGTAACCAAAAGGGATAGTCCTTGAACTTGCTACATAGGACCACAAGATCTACTGAATGCAGTGATGCATATTGGGCCATGATCTGTGTTTCATTCTCTGGTGATTTGCCTTATATCATGAAGACTATTGGATGTATGAACATGATTGCTGGGGATAATGGACTCAGTATTTTCAGACGTTAGACCTCAGAACAAAAGTAGGTCAATGTGACCTATATTTATGATCCAATGATTTTGCCACATATTCCTAACACTACTGGATTTGCATTATACTTGGGTCAATGGTTTAGGCTGACACTGTGACTGACTGCATTCTGATTGTAGGTCAGTGTGCCCTATATTTCATGGTCCACTGGTTTTAGCCAACATCTCAGTTTTTCATAGATTTGCATTATACTGGAGTCGATGGCTTGGGCCGACACTTAGTGACCTTGTACAATTATCGGTCAGTGTGACCTATATTTCATGGTCCAGTGATTTTAGTCAATATTTCTATCACTATTTTATGGATTTGCATCATACTTGGGTCAGTGCTTTGGGCTGACACTGTGAGTGATCTTGTACTAATTGTTGGTCAGTGTGACCTATATTTCATGGTCATGTGATTTAAGCCAATACCTCTGACATTAGTCCACTGACTTGTATCATACTTGGGACAATGGTATATTGAGATACAGTGAATGACATTATATGAGCCCTGACATGACAAAACCAGCAAATTGGTTTTGCGCCCAGCACAGGCTCAGATCAGCCTGAGCATCTGCATGGAGGTAGCTTAGACCCTTAGCTACCCTTTAAGTGCATAGCAAAGTGTCTGACCAGACTTGGGGGATGCCCAGGCTGATCCGAGTCTTCGCTTGGTCCACACGAACCACTTTGTTAGTTATGTTGTGTCATGGCTCATATTATCTGTTCTACGTCACTATGGCCTATACTTAACAGTTCAGCGCTATTGTCATGGCAATATTTTAGGGGTTTGAATAATTCTTAGGATAACTGTTTATTTTGACACTGCAGTTGATCTCATATCACTTTTCCACCTTTACCATATTAAACTTGCCCTTGATAAAGTCATGCTCCCATAAGTTGTTCTGTCTTCTGACAATGCTTGTTACAAAGGAAACAGCTTCTGTGACCTATATTGCTCTCCTAAATGATGAAGCCTTTCCAAAATCAGATCTACCCTTACAGGGTTTTCTCCTAATGGAGAAAATTCTTTACTGACTCCCATTGACAAGCGAGGCAAAAATAAAATGGCAAAAAGGCTTCCCCTGAGTGTATTCTCACGTCACCTTAGGAGTAGCCTTTTAGTAAACAAGGGCTTCGCAAGCGGCGCATAATACGCCCGCTTAAATGTCATAAAGGAAGTACAGAATGAACATGACTGTTTACAAAAGGATAGACAGACAGACAAACAGAGGCAACCACTCAATAATAAATGAATTCAACATTATATATCAAATACTGTTAGTATATCAAGTCAAGGGAGATAAACTAAATATACTAGATACACCATTCTTGGTTCCATTACATTCCCTTGACATCATACAATATTTTAAACAGTTGAAATATTACAGAGTAAACATGATATTTATGCAAGGGCAGGTAATTCAGTAAGTAAGCCAGAGTTGTGGTTCTCGCTCAGGATACATTACCTCATTATACACATTCCTACAAAGTTTCATTCTAATATTTCAAAAGTTTAAGGATATGGAGTGAATGAGAAATGCCTAAAATATATTAAAGGGAGGTTACTCCAAAATAAAGAAAGGGGGAGCAACCATTCTTATATGTGACACACTGTCTTGTGATCATGCACATTGTTATAAAGTTTCATCATGATATTCCAAACGGTTACCAAGTTATGGTATGCACAAGGTAAGTATACACAAAAATAGCCAACAGGAACTATGAAAGGGATGTAACTCTAAAACGAAGAAAGGGAGAGCACCAATATTGTATGTGACACATCGGTGGGACTTCATACACATTGCTGTGAAGTTTCATTAAGATATCCCAAACAATTATCTAGTTATGGCGTGCACAAGACTTGCAGGTAAAAAATTAATCAAAGGGACATAACTTGGAAACTAAGGAAGGGGGAGCAACCATTTTTGTATGCGACACATTCCCCCAACCTAATACATATTCCTACCAAATATCATGAATATATCCCAAATGGTTAATGAGTTATGGTGCGCACAAGAATGTTTACGGACGGACAGACGGACGGACAGTGCCATGACATAATACGACTGTTTTTTTTCAAAACGGGCGTATAAAAACCAAGAGGCCCACGGGCCAAAAAGCTCACCAGATCTCTAGCTCAAAATTGCTATTACATTTGTACAGGCTAATTCAAAATATACAACTACAAAGTCTCAGTCTGACCGTCTTTGGGGTTGATAAAATAAATAACTATTTTCCATATTTTGATTGCCGTGACAATAAAAAAGGATAACCTTTAATAGATTTTTAGCTATTTTTATAAGCCAGTACATGATTTTTATATGCCACATAATACGACCCGTCTTCGACTGGCATATAAAAATATCTTTGACAGTTTTAAAGCTATAGAGTGGACATGATTTCTGTTTTAAAAATTACAAAGGGGCATAATTCTGTAAAAAATAGAAGATGGAGTTATAGTTCTTATTCTCTGCACATCGCCTGATGATGCTTTTTATTTTGTACAAAGTTTCATGAATGAATCTTTGGGAGTTTTAAAGTTATAGAGAGGACATGATTTTCGTACTGAAAATAACAAAGGGGCATAATTCCATAAACAAGAGGCCCAAATGGGCCTGATATCGCTCACCTGGCTATTGTGGAACAGGACCATTCTGATACAAAATTGGTCCAATTCCACTGAGAATTTCTCATTTTCACATTTTGCTACTTTTAGTAACAGAGGCCAACTTGCCTGGTCTTTATATATTTACTTTTGAAACATCTCAATGCAAGAATCATTTTGCCACAAATTTCGTCAAAATCCATTCAGGGGTTACTGAGATATTGCCAGTTTCATGTTTTGTGCTATTTTTAGTAACGGCAGATGGCAGCCATCTTGGATTGCTAAAATGCAAAAAATCGAAAAGCCTTCATGCAAGGACCATTTTGACACAAATTTGGTCCAGTTCCATTGAGATTTTCTGATTTTCACATTTTTCTATTTTAAAACAGAGGCCAATATGACTGGTCTACAGTTAGATATTTTTGAAACATCTCAATGCAAGAATCATTTTGACACAAATTTCGTCAAAATCCATTCAGCGGTTACTGAGATATTGTCATTTTCATGTTTTGTGCTATTTTTAGTAACGGCAAATGGCGGCCATCTTGGAATGCCAAAATGCAAAAAATCGAAAAAGCTTAATTAAAGGACCATTCTGACACAAAATTAATCCAACTCCATTGAGATTTACTAATTTTCACATTTTTCTATTTTTAGTAACAGAGGCCAATATGACTGGTCTACAGTTAGATATTTTTGAAACATCTCAATGCAAGAATCATTTTGACACAAATTTCGTCAAAATCCATTCAGCGGTTACTGAGATATTGTCATTTTCATGTTTTGTGCTATTTTTAGTAACGGCAGATGGTGGCCATCTTGGAATGCCAAATTGCAATTAATCAAAACGACTTCATGCAAGGAACATTCTGACACAAAATTGGTCCAATTCCATTAATGGGTTCTTGAGTAATTGTCATTTTTATGTTTGTGCTATTTTTAGTAACACCAGATGGCGGCCATCTTGGAATGCCAAATTGCAATTAATCGAAACGGCTTCATGCAAGGAACATTCTGACACAAAATTGGTCCAATTCCATTCAAGGGTTCTTGAGTAATTGTCATTTTTATGTTTGTGCTATTTTTAGTAACGGCCCCTATTGTGGCCATCTTGAATAGTCAACTGGCACAAAATTGAAATAATTCCATTCAAGAACCATTTCTGACCAAATCTGGTCAGAATTGGTTGCATTTTCTTTAGATATTGACATTTGAGCAAAATCGGCCTTGTAAACGCTAAGTAGGTCACTGTGACCTAATTCCGCTATAGATTTTTTTTATTTTTACAATTTTTAATATCAAGGTCCCACTTATGTTCCATGCAAACTTTCAACCAAATATACCAAATGGTTCTGGAGAAGAAGTTGATTTTGTTGTTTTTGCTATTTTTAGTAACGGTGGCCATCTTGGATTTTCAACCTGACCCAATTTTACAATTCTGAGACCCTGGAGTCAGGTCATGCTCCATGTGAAATTTGAGAACCATGGGCTCAGTGGTTTTAGAGAAGAAGTTGTTTGAAGTTGTTTAAATAGGTCATTTTTTGACATTAGCATTTGAGCAAAATTACACACGTAAACAGAAAGTAGGTCACTGTGACAAAACTCCGCTACAGATTTTTTTTATTTTTACAATTTTGAATACCAAGGTTTCACTGATGTTCCATGCCAAAATTCAGACAAATATACCTAGTGGTTCTGGAGGAGAAGTTTATTTTGTTGTTTTTGCTATTTTTAGTAACGGCGGCCATCTTGGATTTTCAACCTGACCCAATTTTACAATTCTGAGACCCTGGAGTCAGGTCATGCTCCATGTGAAATTTGAGAATCATGGGACCAGTGGTTTTACAGAAGAAGATGTTTGAATATTTGTTTTTAGGTGTTGACGGACACATTCCGTCACGCCGCACGCCGGACGCATTGGTATGACAATAGCTCACTATGGCCCTTTGGGCCAGGTGAGCTAAACAAGAGGGCCATGAGGCCCTGAACTGCTCACCTGAGCAATTGGCAAACAGGCTTTTTCTTATGTCTGAAATGGTCAAAATATGAGTCTTAGGTCAAAAGTCAAAGACTGAACGTGACCTCTTGTACTCATAAGTCTTCATGTACTCATCAAGACAACCATATATACCATTTTCTAGGCCTAAATCTTCAAAAACTTTCCATGAAATCTTATGTTCTAGCATTTTCCCATATTTGACCTTGCCGTAAAATGGTCACGGTCAACCCAATGTCATCATTTTGAACACTCTTGATAGAACTGGAGTACCCAATGCTAACCAATCAACCCCTGGAGGCTCTATATGTAATGTGATTACAATTGGCCCTTTGGCTTTTGAGGAAATGTTTGAAAATGTCAAAATATGAGAGATCTGGGTCAAAGGTCAAAGAATGACCTTGACCTCTTGTACTCATAATTCTTCATGACCTCATTAAGATGACTGTATATACCAATTTTGAAGCCAAATACTTCCCATGAAATCTTATGTTCCAGCATTTTCCCATATTTGACCTTGCTGTAAAAAAGGTCAAGGTCAGCCAAAGGTCATAATATGAACAATCTTGATAGTACTGGAATACCTAATGCTACATACCAAGTTTCAAGGCCATCGGTCAATTGGTTCTGGAGAAGAAGATTTTTAAAGGTTTATACCATATATGGTTATGGCAGCCATGTTGGTCATGTGACCCAGACTATTTGAAGAAATTTTCGTTTCCTCAACCCCTGAAGGCTCTATATGATGTTTGGTTACAATTGGCTCATTGGCTTTTAAGAAGAAGTTTGAAATTGTCAAACTATGAGAATTCAGGGTCAAAGGTCAAAGAATGACCTTGACCTCTTGTACTCATGAATCTTGATGTATTTACCGATTTTTAGGCCTAAATTTTCAAACCTTTCCATGAAATCTTATATTCTAGCATTTTCCCATATTTGACCTTGCTGTAAAATGGTCAAGGTCAACCCAATGTCATCATTTTGAACGCTCTTGATAGAACTGGAGTACCCAATGCTACATACTAAGTTTCAAGGCCATCGGTCAATTGGTTCTGGAGTTAAGATTTTTAAAGGTTTTTACAATATATGAGTGTGGCGGCCATGTTGGTCATATGACCTAAACCGTTTGAACAAATTTTCATTCCCTCAACCCCTGGAACCTCTATACGAAATTTGGTTACAATTGGCCCAGTGTTTTTTATAAGATTGTTTGAAATTGTCAAAATATGAGAGTTCTGGGTCAAACGTCAAAGAATGACCTTGACCTCTTGTACTCACAAATCTTCATGTCCTCATTATGATGATTGTATATACCAATTTTTAGGCCTTAATCTTCAAATCTTTCCATGAAATCCTATGTTCTAGCATTTTCCCATATTTGACCTTGCCGTAAAAAAGGTCAAGGTCAACCCAAGGTCATAATTTGAACAATCTTGATAGTACTTGTGTACCTAATGCTACATACCAAGTTTCAAGGCCATCCGTCTCTTGGTTCTGGAGTAGAAGATTTTTAAAGGTTTTTACCATGTATGGGCATGGCGGCCATGTTGGTCATGTGACCCGGACGGTATGAATTTTTTTTCGTTCCCTCAACCCCTGGAGGCTCTATATGAAATTTGGTTTCAATTGACCATGTGGCTATTGAGCAGATTGTTTGACATTGTCAAAATAAGAGAGTTCTGGGTCAAAGGTCAAAGAATGACCTTGACCTCTTGTACTCATAAATCTTCATGTACTCATTAAGATGACTGTAGATACTGATTTTTAGCCCAAAATCTTCAACAGTTTCCAAGATATCTCATGTAGCATTTTGCCATATAAAAGCACAAGGAAGCAAATTTGACCTTGCCGTAAAAAAGGTCAAGGTCAATCCAAGGTCATAACTTGAACAATCATGGTAGTACTCGCGTACCCGATGCTACATACCAAGTTTCAAGGCCATTGGCCTTTTGGTTCTGAAGAAGAAGATTTTTTTAGGTTTTTACCATATATGGGCATGGCGGCCATGTTGGTCATGTGACCAGGACCGTTTGAACAACTTTTCGTTCCCCCTTCCTCTGGAGGCCACATATGAAATTTGGTTGCAATTGGCCCAGCGGTTTCAGAGGAGAAGTCGTTTGAAATTGTTGACGGACGGACGACGACGGACGACGGAGCCTTACCATCCTATAAGCTCCCCCGGAGCCGCTGGCTCAGGTGAGCTAAAAAGGTAGGTGGAGTTACGGTAATTGTTCTCTGCTCTGTCTGATGATGTTTTACATTTGTACCAAAATATCTCAAATGGTTTGCAAGTTAAAGAGCTGACCCAATTTCTGTACTAACAAGATATGGAGCGAACACAAAATTTTACCATTTGACCTTTGACCTCTACTTGTGACCTTGACATTTGTAGAACATCATTGAAGTATGAGTTCTGCACATCGTCTCGATAAGGCGAGCATTTGATTCAAGTTTCAAAAAAATCTTTCAAGGGGTTAAGGAGATACAGAGCTGACACGAAAAGTTGACGGACAGACGGTTATGACATAATACGACCCGTCTACAAAGGGGCATAATTCAGTAAAAATATGTAGGTAGAGTTACTGTTCTTGTTTTCTGCAAATCGTCTGTTGATGTTTTACATTTGTAACAAGTTTCGTGAAAATATTCAACAGTTTCAGAGTTATTAAGCAGACACGATATCAAGACAGACAGACAGGACGGACAAGGTGACTACTAAAGGGCCTCCGCAGACTTCATCTGGCGGGCCTTAATTAAAAGACACAAAAATTGTCTGTTTTATATTTATAATTGCAATACTTTCAGACATGACATAACTGAGCCAATAACAATGGAACTTAAGATGAGTGATGATCAGCAAAGAAGGTATCTTAACACAGAAGGGAGATTACTGTATCATCTGACTGCATGTTTGCAAATTATCTCCCTTTACAATATGTTTAACTTCCTAATGAAAACAACAATGTGGATGTAACCTGATATTTTACCCCATATAAAGGCTGTATTCTTTGTGTGAAATTTGATTCAATTTTCTTCTCTCAAAGTAACCATTCAATTTACAGCAGAAACTTTGAAGAACAGCATCCAGGGCCCAGTTGTTCAAATCGTTAGTTTTACATACAAGATCACATACGCTAATACTTTTTGCTGAAAAAAAATGTGAGGAGCTTTTGCACATTCTCAGCAAAAAAAGTGGCAGTGTTTATACATTCAATACCTTTGAATAGATAAAAGCTCATTAACCAATGACATAGTTTTGAACAAATGGGCCCAGGTTTATATTTTTTTTTTGTACAACTTACCATCTCATATGAGAAAAGAATTTGAGAAGCGATAGGAATTCTTAAATGTCTCTGCTCCTTAAAAAGGTTGCTAGTATGATCAATAAATCTACATCCTAGTTTGACTAAACTGATGATATTAGTGTAAAGCTGAAAGGATGCTGTACAGCCAGCCAGCAAATTCATTTCCTATGGATGCCTAATGCTGTCAAGTGTAATGCTCATACATGTATTGATTGCTGTGGCAATCCAAATCCTGGCAGTTAGGAATGAAAATGCTTTTTGGCTTTTTACAAATCTACACATGGTTAACTATATTTTAAAGGATGAAAACAAAATTTCAATACGAAAAAGAGCTGTTATGAAACGAAAAAGTCATAGTTACCAAACAACCTGGTCATCAGGTTGTTTGGTACCTATGACTCTTTGTTTCAAAACAGCTCTTTTTGTTTCGCAACAGCCCTTGTATATACATAGTAAACCAGGAATGAAATCATCACTTCAATTATATTTAGGCAAAAGCACACTACTTTTATCGAAACTACCATATTAATTCGGCTATATGATAGTTTACCCTTCTAAAATACCGCAAATATGTAAATCCGTCTTGTGTAATCCAGCTATCAATGCGCTTTTCTCTTCCAAAGCAAACCCAAAAGTCTAGATGTCTTCCTACAATCCCAACAAGACCTGTCACTGGGACAGGATAGCTCGCGTTACAGCGCCTTGCCCATCACCAAAAAACTTTAACATAAAACTTTAACATTTTGCCGCAGCCAACACCAACGCCAAGGGTAGCACAATAGCTCTTCCTGAACTTCGTTCAGGCGAGCAATAAATTAAAATCTGTCTGACATGACAGATCTCTATCTTTGAGGCTGTTATGGAAGGGAAAATCTCAAACTGATAACCTGAGAAACAAGGTAGTTTTAACTTTCACAGCTGACCAATCTTGATTTCTACATCCTTTCAACTTGACTGCAAATATTGAACAAAAGCATCAGTATTATCTAAATGAACAGATATTCTAGTGAAGCTATGATTAAATATGAAGACAACAAGTATTATTAGGGTCATTTAGCAAAATATGATTGCATGAACAAAATGAAAATGACGAAGTACATCAAAAGTGAAAATAAACCTCCCTCATACATTTTAATGACAAACAACCGCCTATCTTACAATACTGTAGAACTTCACTGACTTGGTTTCCATGGAACAAGAATTCTTCCACGGAATTCAATCTGTCCCAGTAAATTTCCATGGAACAAGGCTTCCTCCAGTCAAGAACAAACTGTCAAGTCCTTTTCCATGAAGCAAGAATAACTTAATTTCCATGGAACAAGGCTTCCATGGGTGCCGAAAAAGCATGTAGTCCTATTCTATGGATCCAGAATAAACTGTTTCAGTAAAATTCCATGGAACAAAACTTCCATAGGTGAAGAACAATCTCATTATGAGCTGCTTCATCTGGACTCTGTTGCCCTCTGTTCTTTGAATTCTCAGTATGATCTAGCTTTTCAACTTTGCAGATGTTCATTTTGTCAGCTGCTATTTTTGCATCAAGCTGGAATATAGGTTCCTGCTTGACAAGTATGATGTCCGCAAATTTGTAAAATCTGAGTCAGTGAAGTTCTACTGTGGCAACATTATTTTAACATGAATATTTGATTCGCCCAATCATATTTCCAAGCTTGCAACCAGGATAAATACCACAAAAATGCTAAATATAGGACCAGACAAATCTCTGCAAACAATGCACGCCCAAATCAGGGTCTACACTGTTTGCCATTACATCTGCCTATTGAATACTGAATGCATTGCCACACCGTAAAACCAAACTGTTCCGTTTTTAGGACAATTACTTAAGGTGTCCCAACTTTTAGAATTTTCATGGTAAGAAATGGTAACAATAATGAAAGTTTGGCAATGCTTCAGAGCCTTCAAGTACTTAACTTCTCTGGGCCTTTGTTTACACCACTAATATCTGCAACACCGAACCTTGCAACAGTGCTCCAGGGTTGTTCAAAACTAACGTCGTTAGTTAACGAGACATTTAAACTTCAGACGTCAGTTAACGAGAAGTTAAAATTTCAAACACATAATACAGAGAAATGCTACCATTTTTTTTTGCTGAAAAAAGATGAGGAACTTCTGCAGTGCAAAAGTTCCTCACAATTTTTTGGCAAACAAAATGACTGCCATCGATTTTGTGAGTACTGTGAGACTTGACCAACCCTCAACTAACAACTTTGTTAAACTAACGATGCTTTGAATAACCAGGCCCAGGTATCTTGAATGTTATGGCTCCTCATGCACTGGTTCCTATGAGGGGCCATGACATGTTTTGATGGATAATTAACAGAAATATAACTGCCCATACCACTTCTCTGAAGCCTCAACCATTAACTAATATTCATTCCCAAACTTTCAGCATATCCGGATTCATCTTTCTCCCACATATAATCAATCAGAGCTCTACATAAGCAGACTTTTTGACAAAAGTTCTGTAATTTTTTTTCATTTTTTATTTTATACATTTATCATTTCTCTAGAAAACATGTACTGACCCTCATCAGAAGCACCTTGTTCAGATGGAAGGTCTGACAATGTGCTATGAAAAAAGAAAATTATCCAAGTATTATTATACCTATTGTATTTGATTATAAGATACAGCATTTCCCTCCAACACAACCCCAAAAAATCTTGATGCATCATCTAGCTAACTTACGCATGACTGATAAGATATTTGGGGAAATTTAAGGGGAGGAAAACCCAAGTTAGAGCCAAATTATTATAGTATCCTCAAAACTACAGCCTTATTTAGACCTCTGATACATACTGTAATGACCCTAAATATTCGGACAGACAGGTCTGAGCAAACTGCTCCTAAGGAGCAGTTTTATCAGGGTCTACAATGTTTGCCATTCACTAAGCATCATTTAGATGCATTAACGTGTGTAAAATCCACTTTCTAAGAATTATTTAACAATAATTGTCCAAATTTTGGATGTCCGAAATTTTAGAGTCATTACGGTAAGCAACAAACAAATATTGTGACAAAAAATTACTAAATGACAATAACAAAGAAAAGTGAAAAAAGACTAAACTGTGTTTTGCACTCAAAATACTACAACATATGGAGTACAAAATACACCTCATAGACGTGAGTTGTCTTCACAAATATTCATCGTCTTGTTATTTACATGTAAAACACTGAAACTGGACATACTTCAGAGCAACACAACCAGAACTACAGATAAGGTATTGAGGAGAATTCTGGGATAATTTTCCTTACTTCTCTATAGAAACCAATTTTGTGACCCGTCATTAGAACCGTCTCAGCATGGCGGTTCTTATGACAGTCACAATATGTTTTCACAGGGAAAAATGGAAATTTTATCTCTAAATTATATGAAACCCCTTCTTACCTAGAGCACTGCACAACTATTTCAGACCTTAGCAAGACCTTGCTTCCTTTCTCAAAGGGAGTCATCTCTTATATGAAAGAATTTGCTCCTACAGGAGGAGCAAATTCTTTCCTTTCAGAGCAGACCCATTTAAGAGCTTCTTTATCCAGGGAAGCCAACAAGGTCATACAGCTGTCTCCCTTGCACAGAAAAGCAGAAAAGTAATTGAGCTGCGACAGGAAAAAACCAACCAAGTGACATGTGCGTCCAGCAAAGACTCTGATCAGCCTGGGTATCTGCCCAGTCTGATGAGAGTTTTCGCTGTTTGCCTGGAGCTAGCTTACACCTTTAGTTATACTTTCAGCGCACAGCAAAGACTGATCAGACCGGGCAGATGCCTAGGCTGATTCAGTCTTCACTGGACGCACATGCAACTTTGCTGGTTTTGTCATATGGTGGCTCATAGGGAGGAGTTTACATACACCAAAAATATTTCAGTTTCAGTTTTTTGCTGTTCTGATGTTGCTTTGAGTCTGTTGTCCAACTTCAGTGTTTAGACATGTAATAAACAATTATCTCCCTTCTCTGAGTTAGCCCACTGTGTTCTTTATACGTGACCTGAAAGATAAGACAACAATTATTTTTTTAACTAAGCTAAACGTAAATTTTTAATTGACCAACAGAGTAAAAAATAGTATCAGTATTGATTCATATGAGCCGCGACACGACAAAACCAACAAAATGGTTGTGTGCCCAGTGCAGACCCAGATCAGCCTGGGCATCCTCCCAGTTTGACCAGACTCTTCGTACAGTGTTCAAAGGGTAGCTAAGGGTCTAAGCTACCTTCATGTGGACAGCGTAGACTCTGATCAGACTGGGCTGATGCCCAGGCTCATCTGAGTCTGCACTGGGCACACAACCACTTTGTTGGTTTTGTCGTGTCGCGGCTCATATATTGGTAAGATGAATAAGTCATGATAGCAGTTGAGGAATGAGTAGGCACATTCAGTTCTGGGATGATAGCACTGGAACACCATTTGGCCAATTGGAAAGGCTGGTTACTTACTGTTGTTGTGTTATTGTTTAACGTCCACGGTAAACAGCTATGGTCATGTCAGGATGGTCAGTTAACCTAACCACACTATTCCTGGGCAACCTTAGACCTCCTAAGCGGTTAACCAGTGCTAAGTGCACTTACTTTCACCAGTAACTGACAACTGCCCTTCTTGAATCAGCGGAAGGAGAAATGAAAGTAAGTGGCTGAACCAGGTCTCGAACCCAGGACCTCTGGCTTATAAGTCAGGCACCCTACCGATTGTGCTAGGCGGCCCGGCGGGTTAGGGTTACTTACTGACTCACCCTCAAAGCTTCCCATAACAACCCTATAGATTGTGACAAGTTGACATTTACCTCCCAATTTTCTGTAATAGGCAAGTCCAGTTGCTTTATCACAGAAATATTTACCGTTTTTCTTTTTATCAATGTATACTCTCTAATAATAAATGCCCCCCAATCACTTTTTCACCAAAAACCAGCCAAACTCTACCAGAAATGGCTTTGGAACACCAGAATTGTCATTTATTGCCAAATTTTGTCTAAAAAATACCTGACTTATGAACTGCAACACCCAAAAGTGCATATTACAGGGATACAGACTAACTCATTTTTCATAGGAGCAAGCTGGGCCCCTAAAAACTGAAAACTAGTCGCCCAGCCAGAAATTTAGGGGCCCACATTTAAAACTCGAGAATCTTTTATTCAGAATCTGCGCGAGAATTGCACTGTTTCTTTCCGTAGGCTTTGTAGTAAACCCTCCTTTCTTCAGGGTTTTGCTTCCTTTGAGCAATCGGGTGTGAAACACAAGCAATGAATCGCCACATTACGCTCAAAAAATGCATAAACAGCTAAGATTTTTAGCTGCCAAGTCCATCTGTCTGTCTATCGTACATTACGGGGAGGCGGCCATGTTGTTTTTCTCGATAGTGAGTAAAATCCAACACAGAAGTATTACGGAACACCGAATATTCTTAGCAGATATCGGTGCGGAAGTAAGCAATACCCTTTGAGGTGACGGATTTTACTCCAAGCCGAAAACATGCCAGACAATCGCCGACAGCTCACGATCGCAAACTGGGCGACTGTCATTTTAATTTTAGGCGCCCAGCCTATTTTTTACTCGCAGTGGGCGAGTGGGCGACCGCTAGTCTGTATCCCTGTATTAGATGAAAACACGGTATGTAAAACTTGACCAATCGTAAAGAGTGTAGACCCTGATCAGAGTGTTCCTAGAGTAGTAGTCTGATCAGGATCTATACTATTTATAGGCCTTGCAAACTGCAACACTCCTGTGGCATTTATTGTAATAAGGGAAATAAAACTTGACTAAATGCCAACAGTGTAAACCCTGATCAGACTGCTCCTGTAGGAGCAGCCTGATCAGGGTTTACACTATTGGCTCTGCCAAATCTGTCCCAATATATAGGGTTAGTATGGCAGACAGTGAAGAAAAACTCACCCGTCCCCACCTGCCATTGGCTGTTCTTCTTTTATTCCCCACCCATCTCCACTAAGCACTGGTTTCTCTTCCTTGATAACACCCATCTCTGTGAGTATCTTGAGAGCTGTGAGTGACGCTGCATCCCTGGAGGCCTCCGGGGTGGGGCCGGAACCATGAAGAGTATGTTGAGGGTTGGATGCTACGACGACACGGCTGAGATATTCATTGGTGTTGTTCTGAAATTGGTACAATAATAATGAAGCATCACATGACTGATCCCACTAATTTTTCATTGTTGTATATACAGCATTACAGGGCTCCCACAAAGCTGAGAAAACATTATTCCCTGAGATTTCCCAGACTTTTCCCTGACCATATTCCATTTTTCCCTGACCAAAACACCATTTTTGCTGAAAAGTATAAGCAAATTATGTCCAGATACCATTTACTAATGACACTATTCAAGACAAAGCAAGTGGTGGGTTAGAAGTTGTGCTTATTATATATTTAGAAATAGTTATTTGTCGTAGACATATCAGAGCATGCATGACCTGCATCCGGGTTTTTATTGTATGGGGGATAATAAACACAATCTACCATTTGTGAAAAGAAACAGTTTTAAAATGACGTTTTATGAATATAAACTTCATTTTGGCTTCGTTTCCTTTTTAATTTAATCGCCCTTATTTGCGGATAGACATGTTTTATTCAATAATAACGAATGACGAAAAATGTATTTGCAAATTTCATGACCCATTTGAGCAGCTGTAGATCAGGCGCACTCGAGTTTTCCGATCGTGTATTTAAAGGTCTAGTATGAAAGCCATAACCGCACCGCTCTTCCGATCTGCCGCGCCAGAAATCAGTCTTCTTTAACAACTGATGTATTTCTAACTAAAATTACAAAGAAACAAACAGTGCTTCCACTAGTGGAAGTCTGGGGGTCTGTGACTTCTAAAACTGAATGCTAGGAAGTCAGTGACTTCCAATTTTTATCATAACCTACCATTTATAAAGTGAATATTGACTTAAATAATGAGTTAAATTTGTTGTAATAATGGTATTTCACCCATTAATGAAGGAGAAAGCAATATAAATATGGACATTCTGGAAGAAACCAAGTCTATCCTTCAGCATGACTCCCAACTGACAAACCTTGGAAGTCATATGACTTCCTGATTTTGATGGTTAGTGCTAGCACTGAACAAAATACAATGAGAACAAAAAACTACTTTTTCGAAGCTGAACAAAAAATCAGACATACCCCTAAACTTTTTGAATTTGTGTACTAAGTCATCATAAAATTCTGGTTCCGATAGGCCTTCATGTGAAAGTGATTTTAACCTGACATTGAGTTTTGAAACCAATTCACTGCATCGGCGATAAAATTTTCTTGATAAGGAATTATTTCGATGCAGGCTTATCTTGATACTCATTCGCTCAATTGCACACATGCTTACTCACTCACAAACTCACTAATTCACTCCCTTAGCAATTGGGCCAAACGAAGTCAGGGAAAATCATGAAAATATGAGGCAGAAAAAGCTAAGAAATAGACTTTTAATAAGTGTTCCCCCGGTTACAGCTAGCTCCTGGTGAGGTATCGGTATTTTTGCAGTTCAGTCATGCCATTAAATCTTACTTGTGGCAAATAAACAAGGATATTGAAGTTGTATGAAAATGAGTAAGGAAAACATCAGTTTTGGCCATGGTGCCGCATGGTTATATATCTATGCGCCAGTCATTTGTATCCACAACCCCCACCTACAGAAACGGAATTTTTACATTTCAGAGACCTGTGATGATTAGCTGATGGTAACAACCTTGCTCTTATTTCGAGCCTATACTACAGAAAATCTCACAGGGTAAAGGACCCCAATCTTAAAACTCCGGCACTATGGAAACAATTAAAATATAATTGCCCTGCACCTTGGTCCGGCTATCCCAGAGCCATTGTATTATTGTAGGCCCGGAACGTCCCGTTACCATAGTCTAGCTGCAGTTGCTGTTATCCGTTGAGGGATTATTGGGTTGCCCTTTATATTAATTCATGTTTTGTCCACCATTTTGAAGGACTTCTTATTAAATCAACAACCCAACAAACTCTATTCGTTTATTGTGTTTCCGTTCATTCCTGGCGCAGCCCATCTTCGTAGGTTGGGGCGAGGATGCAAATGACAGCAGGCTGATTGACCCGGACGAGTTGAATGGCGGCCGAGTCGACCAAGGAGCCGTGAAGACCCCAGGCTTACAGAAAGCAGGCCGAGTTGACCCGCTTCTTCCATGACATACTATCGCCAGACAATAGTTGTAATCGAACTCAACCAAGGCTGATCACGATAATCCTCACTCGGGAATTCATGTTTTGTCCTTGAACAAGACACAGTTACTTTACAAAAGTACTGATAATACCCAGGAAGCGGTGGATCCGTCCTGATATGACTAAAAAGTTGTTCTTTAAAAACGAATTTCATCTTCGACAATTATCTTTTTTAAAGATGTTTCTTGTTTAGCCAATAAAATGAAACTGCCTCTGCCTAATATATTTTTTTTTTTGTTAAATTCATTTCTCAGATCTCAACCTGTAATTACAAAATTCCCTGATTTTTCCATGACTTCTGCTCAATTTTCTAATTTCACATACCAATTACAAAATTCCCTGACTTTTCCCTGACCTTGAAGAAAATTTGTTTTTCCCTGACTTTTCCCTGACTGTGGGGACCCTGAGCAATACACAGTTCCGAGAATAGCTGCTAAGCTCCGCCTGCTTAGTTACTGTAACTACGTCTCACAAGCTTACACAAAGATGGCGGAAAAACAAATGACAAATGCAAGTGCCTGCTAAATGTTGGCGATCTATGGTGAAGAATCAGCCTCCTCATGGCCTACACATGGCAGTTGGCGCATCATGCATTTCCGATACGTTCTGTTCTTGCAAAGCAGAGTAAATTTATTAAAAGTGGTGTTAGTTTGTTTTCTTTAAACAGGTATACATCCCATCATTAACTGAAAGGTAAAATCACGGACTTATGTTGGTATTGACCACGTGCGATTTGTTTGTGAGACTATGTCACGTGCTAAGTTGTCGTTGCATTGGCCAGGTATACGATATCATGTGATTTTGTGTGACATTCTGGGTGTGGCTCGGAACTGTGTATTACATTCGTCATTCAGAGTTCGAAAAATAATATACATGTACTGTTGGTTGGTTGATTTGATGCTTAATGTCCAAGGTAAACAACTAAGGTCATGTCGGGACGGTCAGTTAACCTAACCACACTATTCCTGGGCAGGCTTAGACCTCCTAAGCGGTTAACCAGTACTAAGTGCACATACTTTTGCCAGTAACTGACAACTGCCCTTCTTGAATCAGCGGAAGGAGAAACGAAAGTATGTGGCCAGACCGGGATTCGAACCCAGGACCTCTGACTTACGAGTCAGGTGCCCTACCGATTGCGCTACCCGGCCCAGCTAATATACATGTACTGTAATTGTACAAATGTTCGCTGGGACAACAGTTCGCGCTTTTGCGATCTTAGACACATCCACTGGTATTTAAGTTCGCGAATTTGTATGCTTTCTATTATTCCCTTGTAAAATCATCATGTTGGCAGATACTAAAGTTCACGCATTTGATCGCGAAGATTGGTACACTGCAAATTCACAATTCATGAACATCTTTGTTCATTGTCGGAAAAAGCCTGCAGGTTGGTTTGTGTTGCACATAGGTTAATGACATGGTCAATTACCTTCCCAGCAAATTCATCGAACTTGACCTCTATGTTATATCTGGTTGCAACTTCTTTGAGTTTCAATTCTGGTCGCATACCAAACCCAGCAGCTGAAATAGGAACCAGTACTATCTGATCAGAGTAGGCTGTAAATGTGAAATCAAGGGTTTAGACAAGGAGTGCATGTAGTTAATGATAATTTGATTCCCCCACCCTCCACCCCCTACTGAAAGTATACTGCAGCCTTCCTTTGAACTGCTTCACAGATAGACAGGTTTGCAGTAATACAGCCAGCAAAGATCCAGGTTTTGAGGATAATTTTGAAAATGTGACCCTCAATAAAGACCATTTTAACTAGATGGTTCTAATGAGAAGTCACAACATGTTTTAAGCAGAAATATTGAAAATAGCCCTAAATTATTCCCGTTACACTTTCTAATCTACTGTAGTAATCTCACTTTTATCAGACGAGAGGGAATGAATGAATGTGAATGAAAGAATTCAGATGCTTGAGAAAAATCCCACCATGGGTCTGATTCAAACCCATGACCTCTGGATTATGTGTCTACAGCATTCCTGCACTTTGCTAAATTAATACTAGTTGACATTCTGCCATCTCATGAATTGCAAATTGCTGCACATTTGGAGCAGTCTGATCTGGATCTGTAATGTTTGCTATGGTACATCTGTCTCAAAAATACAGGGAAAATATGAAATTTCTTACCATTCAGTAGTGTTGCCCCACTGTTAAACTGACTGGACATTCCTGTTAACAAAGACAACAGGTATTATTACAACCCCAAATGACAATTTCAATACATTTATTCCCATTCTAATGCACTTTAACATACTTTCACTTTTTACAGTGTACTAAGTTGCATCAATAGCAAGCGCTTTCAGCAGCGTAAAACCAAATGTCAACCAATGAGAAGCGACGTTTCATAATGATGTCAGGTTTGTGACAGTATTTCGTAGGATATACTGTCGCAAATTTTTGACGTTATCCAATCAGATGTTGCGTTACATACTTAAGTGCATTAGAATACTTCTTTAATAGTTGTAAATTCCAATGGTTCCAGATGGGATGAGCATTCATTCAAAAGTGTATCATGTTGGAGAACAAGTGAAAGTTCAACCTTTTCTTGTATAAAAAATTTAAAATCACTGTACATTTGGTCTTGAAGGACCATGAAAATAATAAAGAATTTTTGACAAGAACTATCACTAAATCATCCTTAAATCATCAGCTCTGTAACAGGTCTCTTATTCCACTTCAACTTTTACATTCATCCCAGTTTTTACCTTTAAGCTGTGAATAGCTGTTAATATTGGCCCGATTCGCTTCTGGTAGCACTAACAGACCAGGTACCATCTGTCGGTTTCCTGCTCCTCCAGCTGTTGGCCCTGTATAAGTAACCAAAGAAGGGAAAACATTATAAAGCAAGAAATCTTTAGAGTTTGATGTCTTTAAATTTTTCTGACCTTAGCTTTGTGAAGCAGATTAATAAATAAAACTTTAATTCCCAAGAAAATAGCCCCTGACAAAGCTCCAGATAAGAAGGGGTAACAAAGATAATTTAGGGATAATTTTCGACATTTCTTAACAAAAACATATATTGTGACCCTTCATTAGAACCGTCTCAGGGAGATGGTTCTAATGAGGGGTCACAACTTAAGTTTTTGTTGAGAAATAAGAAAAATTATCTTTGAATTATCCTCAATACCCCCTCTTATCTGTAGCTCTGCCCTGAAGTAACTTTATCAGATATTCACTATCAGACAAAGCTTTCTCTAGCATAGCAAAGATAACAATCTGTAAAAGAGATTATTTTCCCTGTTTCCCAATAAAAACACATGCTGTTGGTACTTTTGCACTTCTTCAATGAGCCAGTCCTAATGAGTACCAGCAACATGTTTTTTCACAGAGAGTTGGAGAAAAGTATCCTAAATTATCGACACATGCACCCTTTGCCGTTTCACTGCAAACAAGAAATGGATTAATAGCTGATTTGACTATATCTCACTTGGCCTTCATTCTGGTGAGCTGAAAGTTTTAATATCATGAATCAAAATGTATTGAACAGATTGAAACTTACCATATAATCTGACATATAATGTAATAAACTAATACAACAAAACTTGTGGCTTCCCTGCTCTTTATCATCATGCCAAGAGTCAATCAGTCATTCAAACTTTAGCACATCCAACACCCATGGGACCTTGTTAATTAGTTCTAAAGGTTGGTAGTTCTTATAACTCTGAATGAACTAGCCCTTACAGAAATGAAAATTAGTTTTTGTTAATTTTGGTCAGTGAGTTATATGTCTAGTCATCAAGGTTTGATTGTATTACTGATGGATGAATGAATAGATGGATAGATGGGCACACAGGTGGATGGTTCACAGCCCTTTCAACAGTATTTCAGTCATAAAGAGCAAAGGCTGTGTGCAAAAGAAACCCTGTTTCCAGTTCGAAATAATTTGGCCTGCAGTGGATTCAAACCCTTACCTCTAGCTAAGAAGACCAACACTAAGCTCACTGAGCTACTTGGCTCTTGACTACATTACTGCCAGAGAAAGTTGAGAAGCGCGGTGGCTCAGAGGTTAGTGCACTTGACTCTGAAGCCTGAGGTCATTGGTTCGATCCGCGCCCAGGGCGAAATCTTCCTACGTCCGAACACATTTTTCTAGCATCATTTGCAAGGATGATGTTAACAAGTGTGCCGTCCTTTGGATCGGGACGTTAACTGGAGGGCCCTTGGGCAGGGAGAGTCATCCCCTGTGCAGGTTAAAGATCCCTACTATAGCTACATGGTTATATGTTATATGTAGGCTTTCATCCTGAAACACCGGAGTGTACAAAAGTACACCTGCTCATAATCCTCGAGAGAGGGTGTAGCAGTATATAAAGAAAGAAAGAAAGAAAAAGAAAGAAAGAAAGGTCACTCACCAGATTCTTCAGAGTTCTCTACAAAATGAACTTTCTTCTCACCATTACTGGTCTGAAACAAAAAAGTCAGAAAACTTCCAAAAGATCACTCTTTACTGGCAGCAAAGTATACTTATCAGCAACTTCTGAACACTCAAAATGAACTTCCAAAGGAACATACTTAACTTTCAAATGATCTAAAGTTACGGTGAGCAGATAAGTGTTTTCCACATCATTCCTATTACCGCATGGGACAGACAGATCTGAGCAAACAGGGCAGACCCAGATCGGACTGCTCCTCAGGAGGAGCAGTCTGATCAGAGTCTACACTGTTTGCCAGTCCATCTGTATATTTTGGACTCATTACGGCATTGTAAAATCGAATGGTTCCATTTTAGAACAAAACAATAATTATTTCATTTGGCCGTATATTGTAGAATTTTTATGGTAAAATGAAAACAAAGGAACACTCGTACCTCAGTAGCACCTTTGATAGCTGGTTTAGCCGGTTGTGGGGAGGGTTTATTATAGCCCAGGTGAAGCAGCATGGCCTCCGCAGCATGTCTCTTTGCTAACTTTTTGTTTGGACCAACACCAGTACAAGTCTGATCATCCACCATCACCTGCAGGACAAATTAAAGTATACAATATACAAAATAATTCTGACACAAAATATCACATCCACAATTTTTCTTTCCTTTTTTGTGGGGAGGATGGGGTTACTGCTTTTTCTAGAAATTTTCAGTTGCATTGAGACAGTCCTCCAGCAAAGGTTGTCAAAAAGCACAATTCCTGCAGAAAACAACACTGAATTTTCACATGCAGAGCCTGGCTTTCAACTTAGGGTTTGAACCTGCAGTGGTCACATGATGTGTATATATGATATATAGTATATATGATTTGCGATATCTTAACCCTAGATATTTGGATAGAAAAGTGCCTGGCTTAAATGTGTGCAAATAGCAAGTTTTCTAATCCAAGTGTGCAGATGCACAGGCTTATCTGAGCCTTTGCTGGTGGCAAATGCATTAAGAACAATTTTCACATGTTAAGGCTCATTTGATTCAACAAAAACTTCTGTCCTACAACTGAAGATGATTAAGGTACCTATTCATTTGGTTATAACAGATACCTATTTATTTGGTTATAACAGATATCTATTTATTGAGTTATAACTTGGTTATAACAGATACCTATTTATTTGGTTATAACTTAGTTATAACAGATATCTATTTATTGGGTTGGTTGGTTGGTTATTTTTGGTTTAATGGCCCTTTGAGACAGTATTTCAGTCTATACCGGGCCGTCTCCCAAAGAGAGGGAGAAAGAAGAGAGAAATGATAGACGAGAGAAAAAATGTCCACACAGCCCCAAACCCGCACCTACTGCAAGCACAGTAAGCGCTTGCCCTACTACTATTCAAATTAGTAGGACTCCCCAGCACTGGAAGTTACACGCAGCACCGTCGCACCACCCGACCACCCCCCTATTTATTGGGTTATAACTTGGTTATAACAGATACCTATTTATTTGGTTATAGCTAGGTTATATCAGATACCTATTTATTTAGTCATAACTTGGTTAAAACATATACTTATTTATTTGGTTATAACTTGGTTATAACAGATACCTATTTATTTGGTTAAAGCTTGGTTATATCAGATACCTATTTATTTGGTCATAACTTAGTTAAAACATATACCTATTTATTTGGTTATAACTTGGTTATAACAGATATCTATTTATTTGATTATAACTTGGTTAAAACATATACCTATTTATTTGGTTATAACTTGGTTATAACAGGTATCTATTTATTTGGTTATAACAGATATCTATTTATTTGGTTATAACAGACATCTATTTATTTGGTTATAGCTTGGTTATAACAGATATCTATTTATTTGGTTATAACTTGGTTATCACAAATACCTATTTATTTGGTTATAACTTGGTTATAACAGATATCTATTTATTTGGTTATACCTTGGTTATCACAAATACCTATTTATTTGGTTATAACTTGGTTATAACAGATATCTATTTATCTGGTTATAACTTGGTTAAAACATATACCTATTTATTTGGTTATAACTTGGTTATAACAGATATCTATTTATTTGGTTATAACTTGGTTATAACAGATATCTATTTATTTGGTTATATCTTGGTTATCACAAATACCTATTTATTTGGTTACAACACCAGAGTCTACCCTTCCAAAATTACTGCAAATATGCAGATCAATCTTGTTATTTACCAGTAAAATGGGGTTTTCTCTTTCAAAACAATTCCAATTATCCAGATCCGTTTTACCAGATGGATCTAGATCTTTGGGATTGTTTTGGAAGGGAAAATATAACCGAAGAATCACAGTACCTGCATAACAAACTCTCGACGTCTTGGCATGCCTCTCTCAGCTAGTAGAGTATACACCGGCTCTTTCTTCTTCTGAGCTTGCTGTATCTGAATGAGCCGGCTGATTGGGTTGATCCCCACTCCGTAGGTTGGATCACCTTTCTGCATCTGCTTAGAACAACCAAAATATCGAGTGACTACCGCTGTACACAGTAAAGTAAATGGAATATACCACTGTCTCTTTTCACACTTCTTGCTAAGAGGAATCAATTTTGTGGCTTCCTGAGATAACAAACTCCTTCCAAAAGGGGGACTACTTTGAAGGGAAAAAATTCTCTCATTCATATGGGCCATGACTCAACAAAACCAACAAAGTGGCATGTGCGCCCAGCAAAGACTCCGCCCAGTCTGATCAGAGTCATTGCTGTGTGCTTATAGGGTAGCTACGAGTCTCAGCTATCTCCATGCAGACAGAGAAGACTCTGACCAGAACTGTCCATACAAATTGTGTGCAAACAGCAAAGGCTCTGATCAGACTGTGCAGATACACAAGCTGGTCTGAGCCTTAGCTACCTGCACATGAAGCTTGTATCAAGTGTAATATAGAGTGTGCTAATTGCACAAATTGTGCCATCTGCATGTATTTGCATGCTAATTTTATGTATAAGGACAGATCTATAGGTCTGAGTAGAAAGTGCAGTCCAAGATCATACTGCTGGGAGCAGTCTGGTCAGGGCCTACAGTGTTTGCCATTCCAGATGCATGTTTTGAAAGCATAACAGCTTTCTTTTTCACTGGCTTTACCTACTGCTACATAGATATGGCGGGTGTATTATGATAGGCAGGTGATGCTTACCACTCACGAGCACCTGCTCACACCTCCATATCTGTGTATCTAAAATATTCTGGAATTGTCAATGTTAAAATAACTAACGAGTTCAGACTTATGATCTGGGTACCTTGACCACTTTCATTTGTTATTGATAGGCTGCTGAACTGTAACCCCAAATTGTTCCATTTTTAGGACAACTATGGTTATTATTTTAAGTGCCCCAACTCCATTTAATTTTTATAATCAGAGTTTCTGCTGTTGGCATGTATGTATTTGCTGTGTCATGTCTCAGTTTAAGTCATCATAAGGGCTACATGATATTGCCAATTTGCCGAAACGATCATAAAGACAAACATTACGAAGCCCTTAAAATCATCTGTAAAAATGAGCCGCGACACGAGAAAACCAACAAAGTGGTTGCAAGCCCAGCGCAGACTCAGATGAGCCTGGGCATCCGCCCAGTCTGATCAGAGCCTTCGCTGCCCGCATGGAGGTAGCTTTGACCCTTAGCTACCCTTTAAGTGCTTAGGGAAGAGTCAGCTCAGACTGGGCGAATGTCCAGGCTAGTCTGAGTCTGTGCTGGGCGCACAACCACTTTGCTGGTTTTCTCTTGTCACTGCTCAATTATATTCCATGATAAGATTACAAATACTATACTCAAGCTAACCTTGATTAGATTTCTATTTTTCTTCTTGTTGACGCCAGGCTTTGTCTTTGGTCTCATCGCTAACGAGGGTAACTGTGGCAGTTTCCGTAGTTCCGCTAACATCAGTTCTGCAGCTCGTTTCTTCGACAACTTCTTGCTGTTACCATCAGCTTCAGTTTGGAGAGTCCCTACTGTACATACTGTCACAAAGTTCTTCATATGAGGGGGACCAGATTCTTTGGTTACCTGGAATTTTAATGACATCTGAGACAAGATCCTGTTCATGAAGTTGGTGTTCATAGAAGTCAAGGACTTTTAAATGTTGCAATTTACTTATTTCTCACAATTTTAGTCTCCAGAACTTATACAACAACCTACTCCTACAATTCCTCCCCCACCTCTCCCAATCTTGATTTGCAGTCCACATGTAAAGGAAAACAAGTACTTCTGAAAGAGTGTCCACCCTTGAGATTTACCGGTACAACCTTAAGGTCAAAAGATTCAAAGTTGCTCTGTTTTCTTTTTTTTTTAAGACTGTAAATACCATTCCTAAAGTGCTATTGCAAAGAGAGACAACCACATTCACTTGTTCTCTACATATTTATTCCGTAAATTACCACAATACCCCTCACTGGCACCACACCTCAGTGGCTAATGAGACATCTAGTAAAGGGGTCTTGAGTTTGAGTCCAAGCTTCGTAACATATTTATTTTCTTTTCTTTTTATTTTTACTGACGAACAAACTTCAATACTTAGAAAAACTGACGGTGAAATTTTTTTACTGTCCTTTCCTCTGTGTCTGAGGTCACCCGCTGATATTTATCTACTTTAATTTCTTTCCAACATTACATGTGAAGGCAATGATTAAGGAATGATACTCACCTCAAAAGTTACCGGGAGATTTAGCCTCAAAGCCAGCTCATGAACAACACTGATTTCTGACTTAGATTTGTCGTCACCATCTGTAATAGACCACATTAGTAGTTGTAGTACAGTGTTAGAAATAAGACAGCAATTTGCCAAGGGGGCAACCTGAAATGAATTTCAACTTGCCCCCCAAGATTTCAACTTGCCCCCCTGTATTTCATCGCAATTAAACTGTTTACATGTCATTTTCTTTCAAAGTCACACATGTAAACATAGTCCAAAAATGCTGTCCCTTTCTGAGACACTAAGCATGAATTCATATGAATTAACTTCAGAGATAACTTCCCAACAGTTTTGATCACAGCTGCCTAATCATTTTCACAGCGCTCCTTTGACTGGGATTCTTTATATTTTTCTCCTTCGAAACACAATATTGGTGGGTTTCAAACTTCTCATGCAAAACTTTAAAACAGAGGACCAATGGTCCTGTAGCTCACCTGACACTTGGTCCTGGTATATATTTTAATGCTTTTATACATGTATATAGCACCAGGGCACGGGCAGATAACCCCGCTCCCTTGGGGATTAATGTTGAGTCCCAATTCTATATACCAAGCCGCAAGGTCACTGGGCCTTTGTTTCTGGACAAAGATTTCTGAAGGGTTTTTATCATATATGGGTGTGGCGGCCACCATGTTCATGTGACCATGACCATCTGAACAAACTTTGATTCCTTTGACCCAGTATTAAAGCTCTATATGAAATACAGTAATCATTTGTATAAACTATGATGGGCCTGAGTGCCCAATGCTACATACCGGTACCAAGTTTCAAGGTTATAGGCCTTTCGGTTCTCGAGAAAAAGACGTTTGAAGAGTTTTTACCATATATGGGCATGGTGGCCATCTTGGTCAAGTGACCAAAACCATCTGAACAAACTATGGTTCCTTTAAGCCGGTGAAGCTCCATATGAAATATGGCTTCAATTGACCCTAGTGGCCTCTGAGAAGATGTTTGAAAATGTTGACGGGTGACACAATTTCAATGACCATGTACAAAAGACAAAGAATGACCCTGACCTTTAACAACAAAATATCTTCATCTGGTCATTTAGTCAACCATATATACCAAATATTGCACCTTAGACTTAAATAGTTTCTGAAAAATCCACTGTTTAAGCATTTTCCCATATAAAAGCCTACATAATGTACCAAAGTTGACAGTGTCATAAATTAGGTCAAGGTCAATGCACGATCATTTGTATAAACTATGATGGGCCTGAGTGCCCAAAGCTACATACCAAGTTTCAAGGTCATACGCCTTTTGGTTCTGGAGAAGAAGATTTTGAAGGATTTTTACCATATACGGGCATGGCGGCCATCTTGGTCAAGACCCCAAGAACAAACTTTTATTCCCTGATCACACTTAGACTCCATATGAAATTTTGCTTCAATCAGACCAGTGGTTTCAGAGGAGAAGATGTTTTGAAAATCTTGATAACGGACAGACCGACAAAATGACCTTGACCTTCAGTGACAAAAAGTTTTCCCATATAAAGGCCTAACATACCAAAGTTGACAATGTCGTAAATTAGATCAAGGTCAATGCAAGGTCATCACTTGTATAAACTATGATGGGCCCGCATGCCCGATGCTACATACCAAGTTTCAAGGTCATAGGCCTTTTGGTTCTAGAGAAGAAGATTTTTGAAGGGTTTCTACCATATATGGGCATGGGGGCCATCTTGGTCATGTCACCCAGACCCCGGGTATAAACTTTCGTTCCCCTATCCCACTGAGACACCACATGAAATTTGGCTTCAATCTCCCCAGTGGTTTCAGAGGAGAAGATGTTTGAAAATCTTGATGACAGACAGACCGACAAAATGACCTTGACCTTCAGAAACATAATATATTCATCTGGTCATTTAGTTGACCATATATACCACATATTGTACCTTAGACTTAAATAGTTCCTGAGAAATCCACTATATAAGCATTTTCCCATATAATAGCCTAAAATACCAAAGTTGACCATGCTGTAAATTAGGTCAACGTCAACGCAAGGTCATCATTTGTATAAACTATGATGGGCCCGCATGCCCAAAGCTACATACCAAGTATCAAGGTCAAAGGCCTTTTGGTTCTGGAGAAGAAAATTTTTGAAGGGTTTTTACCATATATGGGCATGGGGGCCATCTTGGTCATGTCACCCAGACCCCGGGTACAAACTTTCGTTCCCCCATCCCACTGAGACTCCAAATAAAATCTAGCTTCAATCTCCCCAGTGCTTTCAGAGGAGAAGATGTTTGAAAATCTTGACGACAGATGGTCTGACAGAATGACCTTGACCTTTAAAGACATGATATCTTCATCTGGTCATTTGTTTGACCATGTATACAACATATTGTACCTTAGACTTAAATAGTTTCTGAGAAATCCACTGTTTAAGCGTTTTTCCATATAAAAGCCTAAAATACCAAAGTTGACCATGCCGTAAATGAGGTCAAGGTCAATGCAAGGTCATCACTTGTATAAACTATGTTAGGCCCGCATGCCCGATGATACAAACCAAGTTTCAAGGTCATAGGTCTTTTGGTTCTGGAGAAGAAGATTTTTGAAGGGTTTTTACCATATATGGGCATGGAGGCAATCTTGGTCATGTCACCCAGACCCCGGGTATAAACTTTCGTTCCCCCATTCCATTGAGACTCCATATGAAATTTGGCTTCAATCAGACCAGTGGTTTCAGAGGAGAAGATGTTTGAAAATCTTGACGACGGATGGTCCGACGGAATGACTTTGACCTTTAGTGACATAATATCTTCATCTGGTCATTTAGTTGACCATGTATACTAAGTATTGTACCTTAGACTTAAACATTTTCTGAGAAATCCACTGTTTAAGCGTTTTCCCATATAAAAGCCTAACGTACCAAAGTTGACCATGCCATAAATTAGGTAAAGGTCAATGCAAGGTCATCATTTGTATAAACTATGATAGGCCCGCATGCCCAATGCTACATACCAAGTTTCAAGGTCATAGGCCTTTTGGTTCTTGAGAAGAAGATTTTTGAAGGGTTTTTACCATATATGGGAATGGCAGCCATCTTGGTCATGTGACCCAGACCCCGGGTATAAAGTTTCGTTCCCCCATCCCACTGAGACTCCATATGAAATTTGGCTTCAATCTGCCCAGTGGTTTCAGAGGAGAAGATGTTTGAAAATCTTAACGACGGATGGTCCGACAGAATGACCTTGACCTTTAGTGACATAATATCTTCATCTGGCCATTTAGTCGACCATGTATACCAAGTATTATACCTTAGACTTAAATAGTTTCTGAGAAATCCACTGTTTAAGCGTTTTCCCATATAAAAGCCTAACGTACCAAAGTTGACCATGCCGTAAATTAGGTTAAGGTCAACGCAAGGTCATCATTTGTACAAACTATGATGGGCCCGCATGCCCAATACTACATACCAAGTATCAAGGTCATAGGCCTTTTGGTTCTGGAGAAGAAGATTTTTGAAGGGTTTTTACCATATATGGGCGTGGCGGCCATCTTGGTCACGTGACCCAGACCCCGGGTACAAACTTTCATTCCCCCACCCCATTGAGACTTCACATGAAATTTGGCTTTAATCGGCCCAGTGGTTTCAGAGGAGAAGATGTTTGAAAATCTTGACGACGGATGGTCCGACGGAATGACCTTGACCTTTAGTGACATAATATCTTCATCTGGTCATTTAGTTGACCATATATACCACATATTGTACCTTAGACTTAAATAGTTTCTGAGAAATCCACTGTTTAAGCGTTTTCCCATATAAAAGCCTAACATTCCAAAGTTGACCATGCCATAAATTAGGTAAAGGTCAATGCAAGGTCATCATTTGTATAAACTATGATAGGCCCGCATGCCCAATGCTACATACCAAGGTCAAGGTCACCGCAAGGTCATGATTTGTACAAACTATGCTGGGCCCGCATGCCCGATACAACATACCAAGTATCAAGGTCATAGGCCTTTTGGTTCTGGAGAAGAAGATTTTTGAAGGGTTTTTACCATATATGGGTGTGGCGGCCATCTTGGTCATGTGACTCAGATACCCCGAACAAACTTTCGTTCCCCCAACCCATGGAGGCTCCATATAAAATTTGGCTTTGATCGGCCCAGCGGTTTCAGAGGAGAAGATGTTTGAAAATGTTGACGGACGGATGACGAACGGACGACGGATGCCTGGCTATACTATAAGCTCACCTATGAGCCTAAAGGCTCAGGTGAGCTAAAAAGACATGGAACAAATTTTTTTTCCAGAATTTTATCTCCCAGAATTTCAGGTTACTTTCCAAGAATCAGCTTGCCCCTGTGTCGGGCAAGTGGGCAATTGCTTATTTCTAACACTATAGTAGTACTGCACAGCCCTAGATAAGAGGGAGTACTTGGTGATAATTAGGGATAATATGTGTTGATTCTGGATTAAAACATACGTTGTGGCCGCTCATCTGAACCATCTCGACGAGATGGTTCAGATGAGCTGGGTGTGGCGGCCATCTTGGTCATGTGACTCAGATACCCCGAACAAACTTTCGTTCCCCCAACCCATGGAGGCTCCATATAAAATTTGGCTTTGATCGGCCCAGCGGTTTCAGAGGAGAAGATGTTTGAAAATGTTGACGGACGGATGACGAACGGACGACGGATGCCTGGCTATACTATAAGCTCACCTATGAGCCTAAAGGCTCAGGTGAGCTAAAAAGACATGGAACAAACTTTTTTTCCAGAATTTTATCTCCCAGAATTTCAGGTTACTTTCCAAGAATCAGCTTGCTCCTGTGTCGGGCAAGTGGGCAATTGCTTATTTCTAACACTATAGTAGTACTGCACAGCCCTAGATAAGAGGGAGTACTTGGTGATAATTAGGGATAATATGTGTTGATTCTGGATTAAAACATACGTTGTGGCCGCTCATCTGAACCATCTCGACGAGATGGTTCAGATGAGCGGTCACAACATATGGTTTCAATGAGAAAAAAAGAAAATTATCACTCAATTATCATCAAGTACCCCTCTTATCTAGAGCTCTGAGTAGTAGTAGTTTTGTTGTTACTTTCGCCAGTAATTGACAACAGCCCTTCTTGAATCAGCGGAAGGAGAAACGAAAGTATGTGGCTGGACCGGGTATCAAACCCAGGACCTCTGGCTCAGACGCCCTACCGACTATGCTATGCGGCCCAGCAACGGACCGTATTAGAACTGAGTATTGGCTTAAACAAGACCTGTTAGTGGGACAGGATAGCTTGCTTGACAGTGCCTTGCCCATCACCTAAAAAACTTTAACGTAAAACTTTAACATTTTGCTAACGCCGACGCTGGGGCTAGTACAATAGCTCTTCCTGAACTTTGTTCAGACAAGCTAAAAAAGTAATTATCCTTAAAGCACCAAAAAAGCAGACCACAAAATTTATGTCTGCAAAATTTACACAAGAGGGCCAAGAGGCCCTGAATCGCTCACCTGAGCAAAAAGGTTAAAGGTCAAACTAGGGTCATAATTTGAACAAACCAGATAGTTTGCAACCATTTCCAAATGGTTCTGAAGAAGATTTTTGAATGTTTTTCTATGTATTGCTATGATTCAAACCCTGAACCCCCTGGGGCGGGACCATTTGGACCCTGGGGCCATTATTTGAATAATCTTGGTAAAGGGCCACTAGGCAATGCTTAAAGCTAAATTTCAAGTCTCTGAGCCAAGTGGTTCTGAAGAAGAAGATTTCTGAATATTTTTCTATGTATTTCTATGGTTCAAACCCAGGACCCTCTGGGGCGGGGCCATTTTTGACACTGGCACCATCATTTGAACAAACTTGGTAAGGGACCACTAGGCAATGTATCATACAAAATTTCAAGCATCTGCACTAAGGGGTTCCGGAGTAGGAGGTTTTTAAGTACATTTTAATTTCGACCCCAAAACTCCCTGCCCCAGGGCCATTTTGGATCCCAGGGCAACCATTTACACAAACTTTGTCGGAGTCCACCAGGCAACGCATCATATCAAATTTCAAGCATCTGAGCCAAGTGGTTCTGAAGAAGAAGATTTTTTAATAGTTTCCTATGTATTTCTATGGCTCAAACTCAGGACTCCTTGCCGCAGGGCCATTTTGAACCCTGGGGTCATCATTTGAACAAACTTGATAAAGGACAACGAGGTAATGCATCAAACCAATTTTCAAGCATCTGAGCCAAGTGGTTCTGAAGAAGATATTTTAATATTTTTCTATGTAGTTCTATGGTTCAAACCCAGGACCCCCTGGGGCGGGGCCATTTATAGACCCTGGGGTCATCATTTGAACAAACTTCGTAAAAGACTACTAGGCAAAGGTACAAACCAAATTTCAAGCATCTGAGCCAAGTGGTACTGAAGAAGAAGATTTTTTAAATATTTTTCTATATATTTCTATGGTTCAAACCTAGGACTCCCGGTCCCAGGGCCATTTTGGACCCTGGAGCCACCATTTAAACAAACTTGGTAAAGGTCTACTTTTTAAGGCAATACTACATACCAAATTTCAAGCATTTGAGCCTTGCGGTTCTGAAGCAGAAGATTTTTTATTATTTTTCTATGTATTTCTATGGTTCAAACCTGGGACTCCCTGCCCCTGGGCCATTTTGGCCCCTGGAGCCACCATTTGAACAAACTTGGTAGAGGACCTCTAGGCAAAGTTACATACCAAATTTCAAGCATCTGAGGCAGGCAGTTCTGGTGAAGAAGATTTTTAAGTATTAATTAGTTTCGAACCCAAGACCTCCTGCCCCAGCGCCATTTTGGACCCTGGGGCCACCATTTGAACAAACTTGGTAGAGGACCACCCGGCAATGCCACATACCCAATTTCAAGCATCTGAGCCAAGTAGTTCTGGTGAAGAAGATTTTTAAGTATTTTTAGCTTTGAACCTAAGACCCCCTGCCCCAGGGCCATTTTGGACCCTGGGGCCACCATTTGAACAAACTTGGTAGAGGACCACTAGGCAATGCTACATACCAAATTTCAAGCATCTGAGCCAAGCAGTTCTGGAGAAGAAGATTTTTAAGTATTTTTTAGTTTCGAACCCAAGACCTCCTGCCCCAGGGCCATTTTGGACCCTGGGGCCACCATTTGAACAAACTTGGTAGAGGACCACCAGGCAATGCTACATACCACATTTCAAGCATCTGAGCCAAGCAGTTCTGGAGAAGAAGATTTTTAAGTATTTTTTAGTTTCGAACCCAAGACCCCCTGCCCCGGGGCCATTTTGGATCCTGGGGCCAGCATTTGAACAAACTTGGTAGAGGACCACTAGGCAATGCAACATACCAAATTTCAAGCATCTGAGTCAAGCAGTTCTGGAGAAGAAGATTTTTAAGTATTTTTTAGTTTCGAACCCAAGACCCCCTGCCCGAGGGCCATTTTGGACCCTGGGGCCACCATTTGAACAAACTTGGTAGAGGACCACTAGGCAATGCTTCATACCAAATATCAAAGCCCTAGGCCTAGAGGTTTCAGAGAAGATGTCATTTAAAGCAAATTGTTGACGACGCACGACGGACGACGGACGACGGACGACGCACGACGGACGACGGACACTGGGTGATCACAATAGCTCACCCTGAGCCTATGGCTCAGGTGAGCTAAAAAGATTTCGTCCAAGCTACATCATGTTGAAAATCAAAGATTTGAGGGAAAACTCTATAGATCCAGATGAGGCAGCTCATAATGAGCTGCCTCATTTGGATCTATGCTGTATGTAAATTTAACTATCTTTAAGTTAGGGGCTTTACATTATCACAAAAAAAGACTGATGAAACCAGAGTTGCTTCCCCCTAAAAGTGTACCCATTCACCTTGATATACAGTCAATACAGTACCCACCGTCTTTGTCCTCTGCCTTCTTGGACTCCTCCTTTTCCTCTGTCGTCTCTGCTTTCTCTGTTTTACCATCTGGCATTGGCAGACTTCGCAGTATCTCCAGGGCTTTACTTGCTGCACAATGTCGTGCCATCTGACGAGAGTTACCTTCACCAATAAATTCCCGTGTACCAACCTTCAGTGACACATAGTATATCCGTGGAGGTTTCATGTAGTGGTATCTATAAGTATACATGGAGATGTATAAAGATATTGCAGACTAACAGGCAGTTAAATAGGTTTGGTTTAAACAATATTTAATTTATCAAATTTTAGTACACAGTATAGAAAATATTGACAAGGATTTGATCTAAAGCCATAGGCTTATGAGGACCATCTCCCAGATAAATAGGTTTTACAAGGAATGGTCCTTGGAAGCAATGAACACGAACAAGAACACAAACAGCAGTTGATTGATTGATTAATTGATTTGTTGCTTTACATCCACGGTAAACAGCTATGGTCATGTCGGGACGGCCAGCTAACCTAATCGCACTATTCCTGGGCAGGCTTAGACCTCCTAAGCGGTTAACCAGTAGTAAGTGCACTTACTTTCACCGGTAACTGACAAATGCCCCTCTTGAATCAGAGGAAGGAGAAATGAAAGTATGTGGCCAGACCGGGTTTCGAACCCAGTACCTCAGGCTTATAAGTCAGGTGCCCTACTGATTGCCCTTTGCAGCCCGGCTTGACTTTGCATCCTATAGGGGCAGTGGTAAGCAATATGTACCAATACTGTGTATCTGTGGGTGGGGGCAGGGGAGCCAAAGTTTAATTCCAAAATTATTCTTTCTTTTTATCATGCTTTGACTGCATTAACAATGGCCAAATTGTGACTTTATCAGTTTAGAAAGCTTGTCCTTGTATTGTTTAAAGAAAAGGGCCACATTCCTTTTTTGTCAGTCTAAGGTTTCCTTATGGCTGCGCTGGTACACAGGATTTTAAATTAATGGACTTGTATAGTAATGAAAAGTGCATTAACGATATATGCAAAAGATTTTATGTATTGACCCATTCCATTCGGGATACACCTTTAGGGGTATCTGGGAAAACAGTTTGAATCCAGATCAGGCCCAACAAACGTGGGGCCTGATCTGAGATCCAAACTGTTTGCTGCCTAGACATCATTTCTACAAGAGTTAGTTAGACCAATATTGTCAAAATATACTTGATTTTTGATGCAGACGACAATTTCAGCAGATGACAAAAAATACCCAAAATGCAATGGGTTAAATCACTAGACATACCTTTGATTGTACATGCCTCTGAAGTCGTAGTTGTGTGGGTAGTATATGGGGTGGGGATTCCTGTTTTCTAGGCTCTTATATATGGCCGGTTCTCCTCTCTTCATGGCTAGTGTGTTCAGTTCAACTGTCGGAGTAACAGAGTTGATACCGTCTCCAGCACCTGAACAAAATATCAACATAGAAAATTGATTTGTGAATCTACAAATGTAGTCTACTATTAGACACAGGCATACTCCTGACCCTCTAAGTGAGTGAGTGAACTCGGATTTAACGTCCCACCAACAACAAGGTCATATGGAGACGGGACCTCGGTTTAAAGTCTTATCCGAAAGACCGGAGAAGCAGGTGATCGATCTTGCGATCCCTGGATTGGTAGTCCGGAGTATTATCCACTACACTACAGCCGCTCCACCTGACCCTCTAAACCTAGCCCTAAAATATCTCTGGCCTAAATCAAAATTTACTCCTAAGCCCAACCCTAATCTATCTCTATACAAAGTCTCTGCCAGTTTTATTTAGTGATGGAGAGATTCTTAAGGTGGCTGGGTACAGCTTCAGGGGAAGAAACTTTGCCATTTTCATTTTTGCCTCCCTTCTGAATGGGGGTCAACTCTTAAAGGAAAAAATTTGCTCCTTTAGGAGCAGATTCTTTCCTTTAAGAGCAGACCCCATTTTGGAAGAGCTGTATTGTTCAGGGAAGTAAACAGGAAATCTCGAAATTGTTTCCTTTTGTGAAAACATTGGAAATTGCAGAGATGCATCCATAATCCTTAAGTCTATCTGAGTTCTCTTACCGTCAAGCACCTCAGACTGCATCAACTCTGGGTTCATATAACTTCTCGGAACTTTTGGTGGAGGGTGTTTAAACTCTGTCTTCTCAAGGGCTATACTAGCTGCCGCATGCTGAGCTTTCTTGATGCTGGGACCCGAGGCTGAATATTCTTCCTTTTCTCCAATCTGTAGTTTGACGTAGAAGTTCTTTTTGTGGGCTGGGCCTTGTTCATCCACTAGGGTGTACTGATGGGTGACCTGGACAAAAGTAAATGTTCCCTTATCAGGGCTGTGGGAATACCATGCCTGACTTGTCCTACTTGTTCCATTTCACTCAGGACAAGTAAAAAGTTTTAATGTACTTGCTCTGGGACAACTATGAAAAAAGTGTGTGGTTCCCATTTCAATTACAAACAACTAGAATTTTGAGAAAAATACTTAGGCAAACAGTGCGGAGCCTGATCAGACTGCTCCTGCAGGAGCAGTCTGATCAGGCTCCACACTGTTTGCCAGTCCAATTTGTACGGTTACCTATGTAGAGTAAGGAATAAGATATTTGATTTTTTCGGACACTTGGCATAGAAAAAATGCCTATATTTTGTATTCAGTTTTAAGGCTCTGAGGCTAGCTAAAATGAGAGATATGTCATTGATAATGAGATTAATGTTTATGACTGAATAATTCTTAAAACAAGAGGGCCAAGAGGCCCTGAATCGCTCACCTGAACAAAAAGGTTAAAGGTCATACTAGGGTCATCATTTGAACAAACCTGCTAGTTTGCAACCATTTCCAAATTGTTCTGAAGAAGAGTTTTTTTTTTTATATAATTATCAATGTATTGCTATGGTTCGAACCCTGGACCCCCTTGGGCGGGGCCATTTTGGACCCTGGGGCCATCATTTGAATAATCTTGGACCACTAGGCAATGCTACATACTAAATTTCAAGCATCTGAGCCAAGTGGTTCTGAAGAAGAAGATTTTTGAATATTTTTCCTTTGTATTTTCTATGGTTCAAACCCAGGACACCATGGGGCAGGGCCATTTTTGACCCTGGTGCCATCATTTGAAAAAACTTGGTAAATAAAGGTCCATTAGGAAATGCATCATACCAAATTTCAAGCATCTGCACTAAGGGGTTCTGGAGAAGAAGATTTTTAAGTATACCTTAATTACAAACCCGACTCCCCGCCCCAGGGCCATTTTTGATCCCAGGGCCACCATTCACACAAAGGTTGTAGAAGTCCACCAGGCAATGCATCATACCACATTTCAAGCATCTGTGCCACGTGGTTCTGAAGAAGAAGCTTTTTGAATATTTGTCTATATATTTCTGTGGTTCAAACTCAGGACTCCCTGCCGCAGGGCCATTTTGGACCCTTGGGCCATCATTTGAACAAACTAGATAAAGGACTAAAAGGCAATGCTACATACCAGATTTGGAGCATCTGGGCCAAAAGGTTCTAAAGAAGAAGATTTTTAAATATTTTTCTTTGTATTTCTATGGTTCAAACCCAGGACCACCTAGGGTGGGGCCATTTTAGGCCCTGGGGTCATCATTTGAACAAACTTGGTAAAAGACTACTAGGCAATGTATCAAACCAAATTTCAAGCATCTGAGCCTTTCGGTTCTGAATAAGAAGATTTTTGAATATTTATCTATGTATTTGTATAGTTCAAACCCAATACCCCCTGGGGCAGGGCCATTTTGGATCCTGGGGCCATCATTTGAACAAACTTGGTGAAGGATCACTGGGCAATGCTACATACCAAATTTCAAGCATCTGAGCCTTGTAGTTCTGAAGAACATTTTTCAATATTTTTCTATCTATTTCTATGGTTCAAACCTGGGACTCCCTGCCCCGATGCCATTTTGAACCCGTTGGCCACCATTTGAACAAACTTGGTAGAGGACCACTAGGCAATGCTACATACCAAATTTCAAGCATCTGAGCCAAGCAGTTCTGGAGAAGAAGATTTTTAAGTATATTTTAGTTTCGAACCCAAGACCCCCTGCCCCAGGGCCGTTTTGGACCCTGGGGCCACCATTTGAACAAACTTGGTAGAGGACCACAAGGCAATGCTACATACCAAATTTCAAGCATCTGAGCCAAGCAGTTCTGGAGAAGAAGATTTTATAGTATATTTTAGTTTCGGACCCAAGACCCCCTGCCCCAGGGCCATTTTGGACCCTGGGGCCACAATTTGAACAAACTTGGTAGAGGACCACTAGGCAATGCTACATACCAAATTTCAAGCATCTGAGCCAACCAGTTCCGGAGAAGATTTTATAGTATATTTTAATTTCGAACCCAAAACCCCCTGCCCCAGGGCCATTTTGGCTCCTGGGGCCACCATTTGAACAAACTTGGTAGAGGTCCACTAGACAATGCTTCATACCAAATATCAAAGACCTAGGCCTAGCGGTTTCAGAGAAGATGTCATTTAAAGCAAATTGTTGACGACGGACGACACACGACACACGACGGACGACGGACGACAGACACTGAGTGATCACAATAGCTCACCCTGAGCCTATGGCTCAGGTGAGCTAATAATGCAAACATCATATAAATATGTATGCAGTTTTGGACAAGTTATTTTTTGCCGGACAAGTGGATTTTGACTTTTTACTTGTCCCTGGACAAGTAATAGATATTTCTATTTACACAGGACTGCCCTTATAATCCGAATCTTCAAATGAGATGGGATTTTAAGGACATGTTTTTTCTTGTTTTTCAATGAAAGTGCAAACTGTTACCACTCATTAGAACCACCTCACGGGAGCAGTTTGATCAGGATTCACAAATTTGCCATTCACTAAGCATCAGTTGGATGCATTAACTTGTGTAAAAAACACTTTCTAAGAATATCTGAACAATAATGTCCGACTTTTGGGTGTCCGAAATTTTAGCGTCATTACTGTTCATTTGCTCAGGCAGTTCCAGCTAACTTTCCGTAGTCATTATGCTACAGCTGTGAACAAATTACAAACTTATCATCAGTCTACACTACTGTCAATTGCCTAGTGTTGGTAACAATTTGGTGAAATGTTTATTCATGCTAAAATTTGTATTCCTTCTGGCTTGCAAATTCACGAATCTCGCCAACATTTAAGCAAACAGATATATTACATTGAATGGAGCCCCCGTAGCTCAGTAGGATAAGCGCTGATCTAGCCGTCCTGGGTTCGAGCCCTGCTACAGGCTGAGGCAGGAATCTTTTCAATCATAAATAGGGTTCCATTGCACACAGCCTATCATTATCACTCACCCATCTTCCTGATATGACTGAAATACCAATAAAAAGGATGTAAAATCTTTAGTCATCCATCCATCCATATTACATTGACAGAAAATTCATTTACATGTACAGTCAAACCTGTCTGAAGGGGTCACTGTAGTTCTTACTAGTTCTTACCTTGTTAAAGCGGGCTAACTCATTGATGAGACACATTGGGGTTTTCTCTTTAGTGTTTGCCAAGTTGTTTTGAGATGTCTGCTCCTCTTGACTCTGGCTGACCTGGGGGTCATGTGACTTAGGCATCACCACATGACCATCAGAGGCTCCGCCCACACCATTCTGATAGGCTGACTGGGTTTGAGTGACAGGGCCAGGCTGGAAATGGTGAGGGTTGGCAGTAACAGCTGTGTTAATAGTCTGAGCAGGCAATCCTGGAAATTTGAAAACAAAGTATTAGTACATAAGGTTAATATTTATCATGCAATCTGCTGCAAAATTCCACTGATAAGAGGGGTATGATAACACACTGTGATATCATGTCACTGTAGAACTGTGCTTGCGCAAATGTTATCAGGTCATGCCTTTAGAAGCAATCTCTGAAGACAATTGGCTGTATAATGACATTGGCCGTGATAACAGCTTTCGATTGGTTGAATGACGTCACCGACTTACGTCATATTTGCATTGGCGACATCAACAAGTTCGAACAAAACTGCATTTGATTTTCCTTTGTTTTAGTCTCTTTAAACCTTAAAACCTTCTAATGGTGCATGATAAATAGAAAACCATGTAAGTGCCTTTTGATATCCAGTTTATCAGGCTCGACCAGAAACATGTCGGACTGGCTCGGCAAGCCTCGCCATTCCTACACTGTTTTTGGTCTCACCTGATAAACTTGATATCAAAAGACACTAACATGGTATTCTCTATTTACACTTTTAAGAAAACAGAAAATATCATGTCCATATTCCCAACAGCATTATGATTGAGTGAGATTGATTGATCAGGGTGATCATACTGAAATCTCTTGCAACTGTTTGCCATATTCATTTGGTTGTAAGATGGATATTTTTGGCCTCCAAACAACCTAAAACAACAGCTGTCACCAGACAGCATAGCTTGCCTGAACTGGCGCTTGCCCATCATGAACACGAAGTTTTAAGAATGTGATCTTGACCTTCAAGGTCAATTAGGAAAGTGATGCTGCCACCATGTAAAACTCTGGAGCAGTCAGTTATCAGTCTGAATATAAACTTTTCATGCAGGCATTGTGGAACTAAAAACCATCAGACTATGACCTTATCCCAAAGGGTCATCAAGTGGGGGCTGGGTAGGTATTGCAGTATTGTATAAAAATTTAGACAATTACCAAACATCAGATTCTATGGAAGTATAAAATGTATCTAAGGGTTAAGGAGTATGTCCGTAATATCTTTAGCCAAGTTTCAATATAGTCTGTGACCTTGACCTATAGGTTATGTCCGGGGATGGGGATGGTGCTGAATAAAATTTCAGACCAACATCTATGATCATACGAAATATAATTCAAATGGAGCAAAAAGACCCAGGCAGTTCTGTCATATCAGCACAAAAAATTTCCCATTTACCTGAAGTAATCAAGCTGCCGGTGAGTAAAGATGGCTGTCCCAATGGACCAGAGGTGTTGGGAGAGTCAACTTTGTTATACTGAGGTTTCGCCAGAACTGAAACAGAGAAACTTTATATAGGGCCGTGAAAATACTGTGCCCAACTGGTCTTATTTGTCCCATTTCACTCAGGACAAGTGACTATGCCCAGGGACAACTATGCAAAAAGTGTATGGTTTCCTTTTCAATTAAAAGAACTAGATTTTTGTTTGAGAAAAATACATAGGCAAGCACTGTTGACCCAGATCAGACTGCTCCTGTAGTGTAGGAGCAGTCCGATCAAGACCAGACTGAGTCTGATCAGGGTCCACACTGTTTGCCGTTCCAGTTGTACAGTTACCTGGTAAAAGTTTTGCATGTGTTGAGTAAGGAATAAGATTTTTATTTTTTTTATGGAAATTTATCATAGAAAAGATGCCTTTGTTGAATTTTTTTTTGGCTTTGAGGCTATTTAAAATGAGAGATGAAATTCGTCAAAATAGTAATGAGATAAATGATTATGACTGAGTATCCTTAAAATAATGCAAACATCATATTTGCAGTTTTGGACAAGTATTTTTTTGTTGGACAAGTGGAGTTTGTCTTTTTACTTGTCCCTGGATATGTACTTGTCCCTGGACAAGTAAGATATTTACCTATTTCAACAGGCCTGCTTTACAATATCGGAGCGTTCAGTGCTCACGATAAGCCGTGGTTACAGAGATAATATTAAAGGAAAACACTCACTAAAATGAATGTTGGACTCAAATTAAAGATTCTTATAAAACATGAACTTTGCCGAAAATTGCAATTTAGGCTCTTATTCTAGATTTAAATATTTATCACGTGACAGGAACTTCCAAAATGGCGGCCTCCTAGACCGCCATTTTGATGTTTTAAAATCTTCATATCTTTCTTTTTTTAAGTCTGATTTTCATGAAATTTTCATCAAATTTAATTGCTAATCAAGATCTATAATAAGGAGTCTGTTCATATTTAAGTGAGTGTTTTCCTTTAAGGGATAATTTTCTTATTTCTCTATAAAAACACATACTGTTACCAATAGCTATTCATTAGAACCGTCTTGATGAGATGGTTCTAATGAAGAGTCACAATATACAAATTGTACCTTTTCACAAAGAAGTAAGAGAAATGATCGCAGAATCATCTGGAGATCTGACTATATTATTAATTATAAAAAGAAATATTTGTTAATTCTAAGATTGTTCCTATAAATTCTCCATTAAACACCTGTTATGGCCTATTTGTGTATATATCATCAAATATTCCTCTAATCCAGACTAATGGCAAAATGAATGAGAAGCTACCTTGCTGTGGTTAAAAACAACATGTAAACTTTCGATGAAACATGTTCTTCTAAATCTAGTGGTTTGATAATCACTGAAAATCTTTCAAAATGTGCCTTTCCCTTTTAAGAGTTCTGAATATCCATCACTCTTATTTATGATGGTCAACCATAATGCTTACATTCTCCGAGTTGTAGATAAGAAGGAAAGTTTGACAGACAAAAAACGTGGGATAAGTTATCTTTTTTTCTCATTGAAAACAAATTTGGTGGACCCTCATGACATTGTAAAAGGCTTCACTGAGTTGGTTCAGATAAAGGCAAGGTTGGCAAATGACCGGTCAATATGAGTATTGACCAGACCAGTGGTCATTACTGGTTATAACCGGTTAATAGTGGTCGATTGGTGGTCGATTGGTCAATTGAATCAACCATGGTCAGTTGAAGATACTTAGAATTTGTTATCCCATTTTTACTGAAGTCTATAAACAGAGTTAAAATAGTTTCAATACAAGAAATAAAGGCTTAATTGAAAATGTGTTTTATGAGTTGCTGTTGCTCAGAACTGTATTTAAGAGGCTGTAAAAAGTACAACATCTGATTTTAATAGTTTCTGAACTTCAGTCTCAATCAGACTGAATCATTACTACCCAACTTTCAGTTCAGACTAGAGACCTCTAACTTATTTTCTGTAACCATTAATAAAAAATAAATAGGAAAACAAATGCAAGTAATAAAAATTAATGAATTTTAAAAGTAGCTTTTGCATAATCATTAAAAATATTTAACTTAGTAACTATATATATATATAATTTAACTGAAGCAGTTAACTGAATGAAAGTACAAAAAATGAAACAATACTTCAAATAGATCTTGTTCAAATTAAATTAGTGATGCTCTATTAGCTAAAATGCAAATTGGTATGGCTTCTTACATAAGAAGACAAAAGTGTGAAAATTATAATGGAAACACTAACAGTTAAACAATATGTTATATGGGTAATTCTACTAACTTTAATTGCCCAGAACAAACAAAAATGTCAAAGTACTGGGCCTGTCTCTCAAACCGAAGAAGGTGGGTCCAGTTTACAAGAACTATCCAATCACTGGGCTTAAAATGCACAGGGTACTTCTGTGACACCTGTGTTTATTTAGATGTGTGAAAGAGTGGTAATTCTGTTATCTGCTGTTATCAGTGAAGTTAATAATTAAAGTTAATCAAAGTGTCATAATAGTGTCAAAATGAAGCCAAAAGACCCTACATGTATATGGAACTTCTATTCTGCCCTTTATGATGAAAAAAAAGACTATTGTTAAGGTGCCTGGACTGTAATGCAGAAGTTGAATGCAGGGATGAAACAGTTCATTTTTTTCTTTTTTCAATACGGTATATAGAACATATTAAACCTGACCAAATATATCAGCCCACCATTAAAACACAAAGAACCACTTAAAATTTCCAATCGACCATTCTGACTAGTATTGACCAGTATTGACCACTTTGGGGAGTATTGACCAGGGCGGTTATAACCGGTTAAAACCACTGGTTAAAACCGGGGGTGGTTTCGACCGCCCAACCTTGGATAAAGGGTCACAACATGTTTTGCAGATTTGACAGAAATTATCCCTGAATGACAATAAAAACTCCCTTTTATCCAGAGCTATGGACTTCCGGATATCCACCACACTATATGTGACGGCTGCTGTGATTTGTGATTTTGTCAGACCTGGGGCCGATTACATGCCAATGTAATCAATTACAATTACAATTACTTTTTAAAATCATGATTACAGATTACATTACAATTACATTTTCTCTCAATGTAATTGATTACAATTACAATTACTTTGCAAAGTAATCATGATTACTTTATGATTACATGAGATTACATTATATACGTGTACAGAATGATCATGACTGTGATAGTGCTAAAACTTTATACATGTATTCAGAAAGACTAATTTATACCTAAATCAGCAAATAATTGGTGGCTTACATGTGTGCTGATAGGTAAGACTGGAATGACTTCTAAACAAGGTTGGCAAAATGCCGGCAAATATGAGTATTTTCCATGCCGGCGGTATTTACCGGTAAATCCAGTTCTTCCCCGGGGAAAGACTGGGCCGGGGGAAAAAAGTGACAGTTACACCGGCAAATACTGGTTGATTGAATTGACCAGCCTGGAATTTATACAATAACCTACACTCAAAATCCATAGGGGCATTTCAGTTATAGTTGTCAACTGACTTAATATCTATACTGAAGTTTAACAATTGTATCTACTTATTATTTAATAGTTTATCTTGTCAGTGAAATTTTGAACTTAATTTTAGGGAAAAAAATAGCCTGTTTCGTAGCTGGACATTTCTCTCTGTGGGCCTGGAGTCATGGAGCTTTGGCACTAACTACTGTTTTGCAGTCAATACATCTGGCTCTGGTCTTGTTGTCTTGGTCAACAACAGCATATGATTTTGGCTTATGGTGATTAGTAGTTTGGTAATGATGTGTGATGGTTCAGCTTTAGGACTGATTATGACAATTTTGTTCTGTTCTGTTCTGTTCAATTCTCGTATCGACGTTACCCAAGTGGCTCAACGGTACGTAACCATAGTTGCACACACCTGGCGCCGGGTGTCCGTCCAAAAGATGGTTGGACCGGAGGTAATCGGTTATCCAATTTGATTATGACAAATTATTATCTGACTGCTATAAATGTTTCAAGAGTTGAAGCCAAACTATAGCTCAAGCCATACCAATAACACCTCTATGCCCTTCAACTTGACTAATTGTCTAACTTTGGTATAAAACAGATAACCATTCTGACAACTTATTGTTTCCATCCTTGCCCCAAGCAATATTCTGCTCCCTTAAATAAACATTGTTATGAAACTTGTTGTTTTAACAATTTAGACATTGTGACTGTCTTGCAAATTGGGTGTCACAGGTGATGGCCAGGTGCACAGGTGAATTTACCTGTATTTCTTACCTGTATTTTTATGCTGTTGAGTTTGAGGACAAATAATAAAGTTTGAATCAAGATACTGTTCATACTTGTGAAATTGTCAATTTTTTTGGTCTTAAATCCATGTTTTGGCTGTTTCAACATGCTTTGTGAAATATTTTATTGATAAACTTCATATTTAATATAAAAATTAAAACCAAAACATCTTTAAGTCATTTAGTTTGAATATTATTTTAAGTTAACTTGGTTTTGGTTTTAGCAAGATTCAAAGGTGAAAAAGTTCAATCGACCAGTATTTGCCAGTATTTTCCACTTTGGGAGTATTTTCCAGACCGGTAAATACCGGTAAATTCCACCGGTAAATACCAGAGGTGGAATTTACCGCCCAACCTTGCTTCTAAAGAACTTGACTTAATTTTTAATCTGAACCAAATTTATTTAGCAATCTGCAGTTATGTGTAATGTGCATACAATGACTGTATGCTATTTATAAAGTTTGAGAAATTCAGTAAATGCTATGTGCCAGGGCCTAAATATAAAGCACATGCTTAAATATTTTTTTCTCTGTCACTTATTTAACCTTTTATTTCAAACATCAGAAATATGATTCTACATTGTTTCCAATGTCATAAAATTGCTTGTGAAAGACTAATTCAAAGTCTTCAAAGCAAGGGGCCACACACCTCCTGTAATTCAAAGTCTCCAAAGCAAGGGGCCACACTCTTCCTGTAAATTTATTCATTTCAAAACATTTTAACTATCACTGTACATGTATTTCATTTTTCATTTTCATCTTTTTCTTGCCCACCATCAGTCTGGCAAAAAATTCAAAGTTAATAAGTTGGCTCATAAATGGGAAAGAAAGGCTTTTTGTTGTATGCAATACACAGGTGTCATTAAGTAGACAGATGTTACAGTTAGCTCAATCCACAAAGAAGGTGTGAAAATCAAAGTTGAGTCGTATTGCTCAACTCTGCACCAATAAACACAAAACAGTCAGTATGTTTGAACAACATCTTTTAACACTTGAACCTGCCTGTCCAAAGTAAAGATGATAAATCATGTCAATCAGTCATAAAAATATAAGCCAACCAAGGCAGCTACCAGTCTTAACCTGAAATACCCTGCATTCAAGAGTACGAAAATCTGACAGTTTTTACATAATAACAAATTTATCCTTAAATATTAACCCATTAATGCCTAGCATCCCATAAAAAGAGACAGGTAGACAGTGCAGACCCAGATCAGATGCTCAGAATGCACCATTCTGATTAGGATCTTCACTGCTTGCATAAAATTTTTAACAATTTGTATAAAAAGATGTAAAAAAAATTGTGCCAGTCACCCTAAACTGCTAAATTGACTCATCCAGTTTGTGAGGATAGAAGAGTCCACTAGGCATAAATGGGTAAAACAGTGCATATTTATAACTATGATACTGCTTAAATTTTACTCCCAAAAAGAGTATAAAGAGAGTTCTGTCAGAATTTGGTCTGCTGCCTTTTGTACACAAATCAGATCAGTTTTTCTCTGTCTTATTCAGTTTGAAGACACTTTGAATAATCAACTGCTTTCTGCTATCATTTTGCACAAGTCTTTTCTTTAAAGACAGGGATGGGACTATATAAGGAGGCATAACTTCCACAGTGTCATTCTGTCTCTTGATCTCATAGTGTCAATACCTCCAGTCAGCCAGTAAAATCATCATAACTGTTAATTCTGGTCCACTGATTGGTTGACTAAATTTTCACACCTTTACCTATACAGGTAACATTGTTATGTGCAGGAAACCAGACCCCCGGGCAGAGAAGTCCTGTCTTTAAACTATTAAAAAAAGAGCAAGTTTCTTTTTAATTCTTTTCTCACTTCTGAAAATGAATCAAAGTAATCAAAATGTAATCATAAAGTAATCATGATTACAGTCCATTTTGTAATGAAATTGATTACATTACGATTACTTGTAATCATAAAAATGCACGATTACAGATTACTTCATGATTACTGAGAAACTGTAATCGATTACAAGTAATCACGATTATAGGGATCAAACATGGTTTTTCATGCATTAACGTTTGCCAGGTCCCGAGGGAGATGTTGGAAACCGAGGCCGAAGGCCGAGGTTTTCAACATCTCCCGAGGGACCTGGCAAATGTTAATGCATTGAAAACAAATGTTTGATCGCTGTTATTGCATAATTCAACGAATTATTCGTTAAAATTTGAGAAAAAACTTGGCACTCTATTTTGTCACCGTTTAACAACCAACGCGCTGGTGCATCTGTTTACTAATATTCGTCTTCCGGGCCCGAGAGCATTCATTCTATTCAAAATGACTGCCATCATCCTATTCAACCTCATTTCGGAAAAGTATCCAAGACGGTCGTTGTAGTTGATGCAAAATAGATGGTAAATTAATCAACAAAAAGCAGATACCTTGAGCAATAATTTCAATGCAGAACAAGCCTGATCCATTCGTATACCACCCTGCAGTTCTTGATTACTGAAAGCTTAGGATGCATGTTTTCTTTAACACTTATTTACTCTCCATTTGGCATCGTAAGAATGAAAACAACATGGCTTTGAAATCCGTGTCGGTACTTTATGACGTAATAAGAGTACAAAGCATGATGACGTCATAAGAAAACTTAGGTAGCACGCGACCAATTATTGTAAATTAACCGAAAAGGGAGAGGCAAGAGTGCATGGCGGTTTTTAGTGGCCCGGCACAAGCATAACGAAAGTTCTGTCATCGTGTTTCAACAGCGCGAGAAAACCATTGTTGAAACACGGCTTTTCGCCTGTTGATGCACGGCTGTTAATACCTCTCGGCACTGCTTTTTATGCAATAATACAGATTACAATTACCCCAGGTCTGGGTTTTGTTGCTTTACACACACAGTAAACAGTTATGGTCATGTCTGGACAGTCAGTTAACTTAACCACACTATTCCTGAGCAGGCTTAGACCTCCTAAGCGGTTAACCAGTACTAAGTGCACTTACATTCGCCAGTAACTGACAACTGTCCTTCCTGAATCGGCAGAAGGAGAACGGAAAGTATGTGGCTGGACCGGGTATCTAACCCGGGACCACTGACTCTTGAGTCTCTTAAGTCAGACTCGCTACCATCTGCACTACGCGGCCTGGCTAAGGTTTCTCATTATCAACATGATAATTCATATTCAAAAAGCTTTACAAATTACTGTAATTATCCTAAACTTGAAACAAAATAATTTTGCTAATGTGATCGCTATTGACAGTCAGTTGTCAATAGCAAACTTTCACTGTTGACAGCCATCTGTCAATAACAAAAGTTCAGTGCTTGCTACTGACAACTGGTTGTCAATAGCGAACATCTGTTATTGACAGCTGGTTGCCATTAGCCACTTCCTTTTGCTAACTGCCAGTGCATCTAATACTGGCTATCAGATGGCAAACAATGCAAACCATGTTCAGTAAAAGTCTGATATTGGTCTACATTGTTTCCCCTTGCTATTCTGTCCCAATCAATATAGCATATTAAGGTACTAAAAGGAAGCTCAGCTGCTTCATGTTCATACTTGCTGGGTTGGTTCCTGGCTTGGCTGTAGGCTTCATCATCTGAAATAACATAATGATAATTAATTTCCGGCCTGTGACCTTTTCAGCTTTCATTTGTTGCTTTGCTGTTGCCAAAGTTGGCAAAACAAAATAGTCAATTACTGATGCCGAAACAGACAATACATTTGTTTCTTTTCGCTTGGTTCAGCAGTCCCGGCCATCTTAGTTCATGCCATTGGTCCTAACAACAGTCATGTGACTGAAGTAGTCCCATGTTATACATGGTTGATTCATGGAATTGGCCGAGCAGTGTTCCGACTGTAATGGACCCTTGGACACTTTTGTACATTTTTACTTTTGACTTTTCAAAACAATCTCAAAGATCTAGATCCAACTTGCATGATGGATCTAGATCTTTGGGATTGGTTTGGAAGAGAAAACCTCATTTACAGGGTAACAAGATGTTTCGCCCCCCAAACCATTTCCCCCCTAGTCGTTTCGCACTTGGTCGTTTCGCCTCTAAAATTGAGCCTGGTCGTTTCGCCTCTAGACCCTGGTCGTTTCGCCCCCATTATATAAAACCCTCGTCGTTTCGCCCCCATTATATAAGTATGATTATCGATGTTTACTCTTTAATCTAATTAACTCGATCTAACAATTTATTCTGTTATGATATTTACTCTTTTTTCTTATTATTCTTTCTAAATGGCACGGAGAGATTAAATTAACAAACAAGTTAATCTGAAATGACACCTTAAGATAATCACCTTGTTTATTGCCGTAAATAGACCACTTATTAGTGGACAGATAAGATAAGACATCTTTAATTCTGTCCGTATTGTCCCCTTAATTACATCTTTGACTTTGTCGGTGAACAGCGGTCTTCAGCAGCCGGTGCAGAACGCGGTGTCCGATCAGAGCCTGCACTGTTCACATTAACTTCCGGAAATTATAGTCAGGCCTCCCTACGGTGCCAGTTGAAAACTAAGACTAAAATATCCTTAGGCTGACGTGACAGAGCGGTTTCAGAGAGTGCAAAAATGAGTGCATATTCCTACTCAGGCAAAATTTAGACTTGAGCTATACAGCTGCTATAAATCACAAACTTCTTTTAAGAATGTTACTATGATCCTAAGCGAAAATAACAATTTATACCAGATGTATAGATTCAGTCTATCTTTGTATATATGGTCTAATATCGATTTGGAGGAAATGACTGGTGTGGTTTACAATCATACATCTGTCTAATCGGATGCTGCCAAATATAATGTATATAAGTATTATTTTCTACATTACTGCCTATTTCCTCCCTCCCCCGAATATTTGGGTGCGAAACGTCCAGGGGGCGAAACATCCAGTAGGGGCGAAATGACCAGGGGCGAAACGACAGAGGCGAAACGTCCTGAGGGCGAAACGTCTAGGGGAGGAAACGGATTTGGGGCGAAACGTCCCGGAACCATTTACAGCTGGATCACACAAAACTGACTTGTATGAGATAATTTTGGAAGAATAAACTCCTGTCTTGTAATCAAAACAATATGAGCCGCGACATGAGAAAACCAACAATGTGGTTGTGCGCCCAGCGCAGACTAAGATCAGCCTGGACGTCTAGCCAGTCTTATCAGACACTTCGCTAAGCACTTAAAGGGTAGCTAAGGGTCAAAGCTACCTCCATGCGGACAGTGAAGACTCTGATCAGACTGGGCGGATGCCCAGGCTGATCTGATTCTTTGCTGGGCGCACAACCACTTTGTTGGTTTTGTCGTGTCGTGGCTCATATGGTAATTAATTTTGGTGAGGATAAGGGCCTAGCACAGTGAACTTTAGAGGCTGACAAGCTTCAACAACAGCTACTAGGCAAACACAAGCCTTTGTCTTTGTTTTAATGGAGAAGCATATTCCCCTACACCATCTAGTTTTCTACTGAAAATGTAAGTCCATCAAGAGGTGTGCCGTTCCGGCAGAATTTCTAGGCAGCAGTAACATGAGTGGGTTACCGGATGTTTCGCGCCCTTACACTTCGCTACCTATACATGTTCGCTACCTGTACGTCTTCGCCACCAACGTTTTCGCTACCTATACGCTTTCGCTACCCTGCATATTCGCTACCCAACAAATTATAGCCACCGAAATAGGGGAATTTGGGAATGAAAGAGAAAAAGGTTTATAATCCAGACAGATATAGTTATAACAAATTTTATTATAACATATCCCTATTTCCAGGAGATGACTTTTATATAAGCGTTTGCTTACCTGTACCATGTTAATTTCTGCTTTTTCCTTGTAATTATGTAATTTACATTGAATAAATATTAACAAATTTTGTCATTTAAACTTTTCTTACATTATTTAATTTCATAATGAAGAAGAAAAAAATCAATAAAAGACTCAATGATCTTAATTAAAAAAAATAAATAATAATAGTAGAAGAAATTAAGCGTTAGAAAAGGTAATTAAAAGTCTTTATTTATTCTGTACATGCGCAATTAAAAAAGAGTTTCAAAACTGATACTGATGAAGTTTAAACAAATTTTACCATTTAAATTTTTTTGCAGTTATCTAATTTTACAATGAAGATAAAAAGAATCAAATATTCATTTATTCTAATGAAAAATTAAAAATAGTTTAAAAAAATGAGACGCTTGAAAAGTAAATTTAGATAGATAGGGTTCTGATAAAAATAAAAAAAAAAAAAATTAAAAATAAAAAAAAAAAAAAAAAATTACTAACTGCGGGCTATTCTTTACAGGATTTATATGCATGCTTATGCATGTTTTATTATCTGTGACTAAATTAATATATTTGCGTTCTATTACAGGATTATACTGTGAGTCATTAATTTGACTTTAAGTCTTATAGTAGTTTATACAAGTGAGACAGCACGGCTAATTATGGCCTTGAAACAAACCAAACCAAACCAAACCGATAAACCTAATAAACAAACTCAACATAAATTCAGTTCTAAAATCTTGTCTTCAGTCCAGGGCTCTCGATCACCGAAATTTGTGGCCGAAATTCGGCCCCATTCCCAATGCCAAAAAGTATGTTTTTTTCCCAATTCCAGACGAAAAATTCCCAATCTGACTAAGCCTGATTGGTCCAAGAATACTGCAGTTGCATCAATGCAAAATGTATTAAAAACCACCTAAAACTAATAATGTAACCATAATTTATAACTTTAAAAATCGGAAAGCGATTACATTTTCAATCACGATCGTCATGTTTTGTTACTGGAAAATGGTACCAGGTTTTATCATACTCTTAGAGTTATTTCCCTTTCATTAGAGGGCGAATAGCCTAGCGATTTTCGCTGCAATATTTTAATATTTTCCTTGCTTCAAGGGCCAATATTGTGGTGGTGAACAATATTTTGACTTATTCTTTAATTTAAAGCCTTCCAATGCTAAAATTTGATCGGAGTTTTCACCTATTGTGGATGATTCTGCTGTATTTGAGTTTCATACCTGAATTGATTTTTACCGACATTTTCGGCCATATCCAAAATCATAAACAGGATTACCGGGACATCCAACAGTTAGTATAGTGATAGTGACATACCATGGGTGTTTTGTACTTGCAGGACTGAAAGTTTTGTCATGTTCTGCATTGTGACAGTCCACTTTCTCTCAACTTCACATTATGCTTAAGTTCACAGATGCTTCAAACCTAGAGTGTTATACTGTTGTTATATTGAAACATATTTTTGCTAGGTCCCAGTCTTGTCTCCAGTTTGAGAGTGGCAAGATAGGGAAGTTGCCAGTTCAAAGGAAAGAAAGAAAAAATCAAAACTCAAAGGAAAGAAAGAAAAACTCAAAACACAAAAATAGTTTTGTTATTATCTAATATCCCAATTATTTGATAAAGTTTATTATGATTCACTATCTGCTAGATCTATGTCTGCTTATACTGACTGGATTCCTCTGAAAATATAACAATACCATATGTAAGTTGTGTTGGTCTGACAATGAAAACTTCACGCATAAAACAATGAAAATTTTCCCAATTTTAGACAACACAACGCTATTTTTCCCAATTCTAAAGGCCATGGCCCCATTCTCAAAAAGGGGTGTGAGAGCCCTGTCAGTCTGAATGAGTTCTTGAAACAGAGCAGTGACCTATAAATATATATATATATAGGTCACTGAACAGAGTGATTAATTAACAAACGGTAAACTGACAAACAACCGCGAACAACAACGAGGTAGCGAAACGTCTTGGGTCGAAAATGTGCGAAAAATACAGAGTAGCAAACTCTCCAATGAGAAGGTGCGAAGTCTCCTGGTGCGAAACCGCAAGGTAGCGAAACATCCGTAAATCACATGAGTAACAGAAACATGGCCGAGTCTCCGAAAGGTTTGTACTCCTGGCTCTGGAACACAGGGTCACTGTTTCAAGTCCTGCTGGAAGTGAGATTCTGTCTGAATGTGACAGGTGCTTTGTTGCACCAAGGCATTTCACAATCACTATCCCAAACATCCGGGTATTAATGAAATACTGTTATAAAAACTGACAAGTCGACCATGTACCGGAATACACGTGCGCCACGAATACAATGTTCCAGAACAAAACCCTGATGCCAAAACCATGACTTTTGACGTCTTACTACGCTTCCACTCACCTTGAAGTGTAATTATTAGGAGTCTTTGTATTAAATTCTTGTAATGTTGATGTACTTCGATTCCTGTAAGTATCTATTATTCGTGTAATTTGGCAAACATGAAAGAAAATTTACAGACAACTTGCCGACATGTTGGTCTGCACCCAAAGTGACGGGTTTTCAATTTTTTCCCCAAGTTGTTATCGGTGACGGTGCAACAGCGGTCCTACTAAATACAGAAAAGGAACTACACCTCTGCTTCTGCATATTGGCCCAATAAGTTTAACTAGCTGTCTACTAGGGAAATGTCTAGAGAATCATATAACTGTATGCTTAAATGGTTTCATTGAGCACAATAAAATAATTGACATTGAGCAAGAAGGGTTTAGACGATTTCACAGTACTACTCATGCATTATTGCGACTGGTGCAAGAGATCTATAACGGTTTTAACAAGAAAGAAATGTCACTAGTTGCTTTTGTTGACATGGAGAAAGCTTTTGATAGTGTGTGGAGAGGTGGCTTGTCTGCTTGTTTTATAGAAGGAAAGGGGGGATATGATTCAGTTGCTTAAAATTTTGAATGGTCTTGCGGATCTTGATTCACAGTCAATGTTTTCGTATTCAAGGTTACAACAAGAGAGGGTAACTGGACATCTCGAGCCATAGTAGTGATAGGCCCTAGAATAGGCTGTCTGGTCGTCTCAAGGCTAGAGCAATCTAGCAGAAAGTGGTCAACCGTCTCATCAGCTTGAAGGCACAACTGGCATGTGGCATCTACTTGATTTTGGTTAAAGGATGCCTTGTTAACCTGAAGGACATAAGCACCAATCACCAGTTTCAACTTCGTAGAAAACTCGGCCCATTGCAAACTCGGCCCATAACAAAGTCGGCCTACACAAACTCAAACTCGGCACATACATATACGGTATTGCGCCTTGCATTAATGGTATTTTTCACCAATTTATTTCGTCAATTCAGTTTTGAAATATGATGTTCATACAGACTCGAATCTGTATTCTCTGAGTCGCAGAGGCTATCCATAACGGTATGGTGTAACAAAGTCGGGTCACGTATACAAGTATACAAACACGTCCTATACCATTCTTGGTCTTGGAGTTACATATCCTTGGTAAATATAACATTGACAATGTGTGCATAGATATTCATACGGACTCCTGGAGGTTGATACCTTTAGTAGAGAGCAAATTCCAAAATTGTTAGTGCGGAGTGGGGGGGGGGGGGGGGGGAGTGAGGGAGCCAGCGGGGGGGGGGGGAGTGAGGGAGCCAGTAAAGTCAAATTTCCAAATACGCCATCCCTATGGGAAAAAACATTGACATATACATGATTTCAGGTGTAAGAGAGCAAACTTTGATAATCGCCAAAGAAACAAATTTTTAGGCATGAATTAAAAAAACATTCCCATAGAATTGTTTCCTATACATGTCTCTCTTATTAGACCTTGGTAGATTGATGAAGGAAATCTAGGCTATATGCAGTCAGCATTAAACAGATGAAAACATATGAATCTTGTTTTAATTCATCCTCTGTTAAGATATTATAGTTATTGTTTCGCAACTAATAGCAAGTATATAGAGGATCTTACATAAGTGCTCATGTATTATTGAATTTATTAAACGAGTTGGGGAAAAAGATAAGATGCGAGGCTTTGCCGAGCATCTTATCGGTTTTCCCCAACGAGTTTAATAAATTCAATAATACAGGAGCACGAATGCAAGATTCTATTTATTATATGACACTAAAATCGCATTTTATCAGCAAAATTTGCACTAGAATGTCACGATTTCGCCATTAGAAAACGCGACGTTTTAATGGACGTCAGCGTATAACGTTACGACGTAATTTGCATATTTAATCCACTAGTGGATTATCATTTTTAATGCATGGCTTTATTACACTCCCAGATGCGACGTCATATGATAAATTAAATATAATCCCTCAGCGTGATTATTTATACATTGTACATATGGGCCGAGTTTGTAATGGACTGACTTTCTTATGTGCATAGTCTATTGTGGATGGTTATACTAGTATCTTGTTCAACACTGTTGTCTATACCTAGTAATTATTATACATGCCATTTGTATCCGACAAAAACGTAACAGAAAAAAAAAAAGTGGCAAGTGCGACCAGCAAAGACTCAGATCAGCCTGGGCATCTAACTCTTCGCTGTCCGCATCGAGGTAGCTTAGAACCTTCTCAACCCTTCAAGCGCAAAGCGAAGTACTCATCAGATTTTACTACGTCCCAGGCTGATCTGAGTCTTCGCAGGGCGCACATGCCACTTTGTTGTTTTTGTCGTGTCGCGGCTCATTTGTTCCCATGTACGTGGCTTCCTTCAGTGGAACTAATCTTTTAAAAAGTAAAGAACGTAGCCTATATGGTGAAAGCAAGATACCAATCGGAACACCACTCGGCCAGTTCCGTGAATCTCCGATTGAGCAAGATACATGTATTTCCTTTAAGAGTATTTTTTGATAGGAAGGGATGCAATCACAGCCAATTCCGACTGAATACCCCTGCATGTATTTCCTTAACCCTAATTTACCAAATTCAGTAACTCAGTTTAGATTTTGGTACACCGCCATGTCTTCTGCCATCTTGACAAAGGAGAGGAACTTAAAATTGTGACTTCCTGTCAGTTCCAAGTCCTGTCATCAGTATTAGTCATAAAAGCTGATTCGTGTTAGTCCTCAGCCTGACATTATTGTTATTGTCTGATTTTGTGTTTTGGGAAGAATGTGGAATTCGATTGCGTTGATTCCTCGCGACTGCCTTTCTGTCCACTTAGCACTGAGGCCCTCCCGGGGGGTGGGGGTGGGGGGGCGGGGCTCCCGGGGTAGGGGGGTCAGTACTCCCTTGCTCCCTGAAAATAATACCAAAATCTCCCCAGCTCCCTTAAAATATTTTCTCATGCTTCCTAAAATAATTTTTGCTACCGCTCCCCAAATCCCTAAAATTAATTCAGCTGCTCCCCAGCTCCCTAAAAATATTCAAGCCTGCTCCCTAAAATTGTTTGGAAGTCATTTTCGCATCTAGCCAGAATTGAACCCGATATGAAAGCATCTGCAAGTCTGAATACCCATCAGAAGTCATGCGGCTTAAAAAGAATTACTAATATGCTGTTATCGATATGTATAAATGGGGGGTCTGGGGGGCCCAGTCCCCAGAAGCCAAAAACAATTTCCTGAAAATAAATGGCCTTTCTCCCCAGCTCCCCAAAACCCCTTGGAGGGCCTCAGCACTGTCCTTTGAAACTACTTTATTTAGATTGCAAATTTACACAGGTTAACATAATCTCTGATTGAGTGTTGGACTTACTGCTATGACCAGTCTATAAAAAGGGGGCAGATAACGAATTAATGTTAAGACAGCATATGATGGTGGGTAAACATTCTTCAAGAAAGAATAAGAACAGCAACGCACGTATTCTTCAAACAAATAGAAAATCTAGCAGTACACATCCATATATGTATATATTAATAATATTTATGATGTACATTCAACACGCTACATTCTATCCATATCAAATCCTATTATCCATCACAAGGCCCACACCGGCCCTATTCAGGAGCATTTTGGTGATTTGCATACGGCTAAACTGCACTGATACTAACATCACTCCAATATAATATGTAGCCAGACCGGGTTTATATCAGAAGTATCAAAACTATCAAAAAATGGTCAGCAATTTCTTTAACTGATGGGTGGTTTATGGTGGTTTGCGGTGTTTTAATGAAGATGAGCGCTGGAACCAGGCTTACTACTTTGTCTCCTGGTGAATGATTGTCCTTCCTTGGACGTATCACCAGTAAACAATTAAACAATTCTGATTCTGATTTTACATTGTGCAGCCTTGTGTGGTAGCTTGCTCCGCGCCGGGCCGCGTAGTGCAATCGGTGGGCACCTGACTCATAAGTCAGAGGTCCTGGGTTCGAGACCCGGTCAGGCCACATACTTTCGTTTCTCCTTCCGCTGATTCAATCAGGGCAGTTGCCAGTTACTGGCGAAAGTATGTGCACTTAGTACTGGTTAACCGCTTAGGAGGTCTAAAAGTAAAAAGTATGCAAAGACCAGGAACTGAAACAATCAAAATCCAAATCCAGCCCTCAAACCATAGTTGGAAACAACTAAGAATACAAATAATCAAGATACAGAGAACATATGGCCAACCGAGTGAGCAGCTTGTTCCCAAAAGGTGGCCACTCAGCAACCCAAACCGAACCAAAAATAATAAGAACATACATAAGGTAAAACATCACAGAAACTCTGACACCAAAAACAGGCAACAGAGAACCACAACAGAACTACCGCCTTGGAACGGTCAGTAATGAATTACTGGGGGGCTTAAATCGATTTTACAGGCCCAACCTCACCCTCAGTTTGAAGTGGTACAAAACATTTATATGGTTGTTCGGTTCGCATGATAACCCTCTAACTCGTCAATGAATCATCACGGTAAACACATAAATCAAATTTCAACACCATGAAGAAACAAAGACGAGGACTCAACAGATACAACGGGCCGTCTGACAGGTGGAGATCCCTGGCCTGCCAAACAACCCCACTGGAAATCTGAAGCAAAAGAAGGTCACCAGTTGAGCCCCGGTGGACCAAGCAACAGACAAAAAGGCTCCGCTCCCAACCAACTAAAATATATAGCTTTAGGTCGGGGCCATCATAGAGTCTGACGCCCGATCCCCCGGTGTGCAATTAAAGAGTGCAGCAAAGTTATCAACCGTGATTGGGTTAATCACCAAGCATGCAGACTGTCGCATAACATTTAAATTATAGCCAATACGTTTGTGACGTATTATTATTTTTCGGAATTGATCAGAAAATCAGTCCTACCCTTAATCTTTTTGAATTTGTATACTAAGTCACCATAAAATTCTGGTTCCGATAGGCCTTGGTGTAAAAGAAATTCTAATCCGACATCAAATTTTGAAACCAATTCATGGTGTCTGCGATAGAATTTAGAAAAAGCCTTTCTAAGCTTATGATACTGATAGCCCTGTTGAAGAAGTTTAGCAGTTAAACATTTATTACGAGCATTAAAGTCATCTACATGACTACACACTCTAGCAAATCTTATAAGTTGAGAAATATACACTCCATAAGAGGGACGACGTGGAACGTCACCATCCAAAAATGGAAAATTAACTATATCAAAGTCAAAGTCATCACGTTTATCATAAATTTTAGAAGATACAAAACCGTTAGAAATAGATAGATGTAAATACAAAAAGGGGGCCTCGGTATCTGAAGTATTAGCTTTATTCAATTTAAGTTCAGGTGGGTAAATTTGGTTGACCATGCTTTCAAAATAAGGATTATCAATATTCAGAAGATCGTCTAAATATCTAGAGGTTGAGTTAAATGCCTCAATGATATCAGCTTGATTATCAACAGAAAGAGAAGTCATGAAATCTCTTTCATAACAAAATAAAAACGAATCGGCCACAAGAGGAGCACAATTTGTACCCATAGGAATACCAACAATTTGTCTGTATAACTTATTACCAAATCTGATATAAATATTATCTAAGAGATATGATAAGGCGTCACATACATTCTGACATGACCAACGTTCATATCCTCTATATATTTTACGGTCAGTAGAAGTGAAAAACGCTTTCTTATCGTTACAGGCAATATAAAGGGTACCTTCATTTTTGGAGAACTTCTTGAAGGCCCTCTCAATCAAATCAACAAGTTTTTCCTTTATTAAATTATGGGGTAATGTGGTATAAAGAGTAGAAAAATCATAAGTGGACAAACTAGTCGCACGGAACCCTCTTGACTTCAGTTTACTAAGTACCTCACCAGATTTTTTTATAGACCAAAACATATTTTTCCCTGACCTCTCATACACTGTCTCATAGTACCAAATGACACGAGATTTCACAGCAGTGAGGCAAGAAGTTAATAATTTAGATAATTCTGTAGTAGTACAATAGCTAGAGTTGGCAATGAATCTAGCTTTATACGTTTTTTTGTGAAGCTTAGGTAACCAATACATCGTAGGAAGTTTGTCTTGGCGTTCCTTAACGTTTACAGCAAACTTATAAGGCAAATCATTTGAGTGGCTATTAACGACAGTCTTCTCATCTGTAAAAGTCTCTTCGTAAGCCGTGGTGCCATTAAGTTCATGCTTCAAGGTGTTAATATAGTGCAACCGACAAACAACAACAATGTTGTTTGCGGCCTTGTCAGCAGGAACCAAAACATACTTCCTATGAAAATCCTGGATACCCTGCTTCAAATATCTAAAGGAAGATTTAGGCTTAGGAGGTAAAAGATTAGTATTGTGTGAATAAAACTTTATACGTTTATCCACAATATTAAAGATACTTAGTTTCCATTTCTTTAAAGCGTTACTTTCAACATCCTCTCGTTTACACCAACGATTACCAAAATCATTTAATGCAGATGCAATTTCTTCCCTACATCTGTTGAAATCGATATGGGAAGGGAATCTATACTTAGGACCTAAGCCTGCCCAGGAATAGTGTGGATAGGTTAATCAGAATCAGAATCAGAATTGTTTACTGGTGATACGTCCAAGGACAATCATTCACCAGGACCTGTGAATCAGGGAAGCTAGTCCCTAGCCCTTATAAGAGAAGTAAACTTAGTAACTGAATCCTCTGCACCCTCAGCAACAGAAATAAGTGAATCATCCAGGGAATTCCAATCTCTAATAGTCTGGGGGAAGAAACTGAACTTGTAAATGTCAGTCCCAGCCAATGGGGTTTGAAATGTCAGGGAATGATGATTTGCGGCATGACCAAGGCTGTTTAACGTGGACGTTAAGCATCAAATCAATCAATCAAAAAACCCTTGCACCGCCTTGCGGCATCGTGCGGTATGTAGTATGACCGCTGTCAACTCTTTCGGTAGTTTCCGTACAGTTCCGGCGTGGCAACCAAAAACGGCATCAAAATGGCTGACCGCGAATAAATATCATAATAAAAGTTAAAAGGCTAGATTGTCTGCAAAGGACTTATTTGTTTCGTTTGCGTTGGACCTGTAAAGATGTCGATGATAGCAAAGAACAGAACACACAGCACATGGACTCCGCTTGGAAACGAGGAAACAAACAATAAGGTTCGTAATTGGCTGGCAGGTGCCCGTTCTTGTTCTGTCCATTATATATTTAAGTGGGTGGGGTAACTATTTAGGCTCTTCAATTAGCAAACTCAGTTAGCTAGAAAGAAAAAATTTCATAAACTATTTGGTTTTATTAAGCATTTGAGTGTTTCCCATTATCCTGATATGACTGAAATACTGTTCAAAAGGATGTAAAATTGCAAGTGGGCCATCCCCCAGTCCTGTTATTTATACCTTAAAAACAATGGCTTTATGCAAACAGGAAGGTTCAGATCAGTGTGTACATTGTCATGGTCAGATCCGAACGTACAGTGTTCTTTTCAAACCCCTGTTGTTCACAGGAATTTGAAGAAAGAAAAACCAGTAGCTATGATCATGCTGCATGGTAACCGGAGTCTTCTCTGGCTGCAAACCCTTATTGGGTCTTGCAGCCAGAGCGATACTGCAGTTAAAAACTCTAATTCAGCCGATCCATCGGTGGATCGGCCAAGCAAAATTCTAATTTTGGTTAGTGTTATCAATTACCTGCGCAAAAAGATATACAGTGGCTAATTCCTTATTCATTTTAGCACCATTCTGCAGTGTTTGTCACATTTTATTCCATTTTGAACCATAATAATCTTTGATCGAACTTAATGAGGTAAAGAAAAATATCGCTTTTTGATGATGACCTCGTTTTGATTTGACAGTTCTTGCGCGTGCCGGTGTACAGGTAAAAATATCCATTATTTCAACATCACAAATCCGGACGTTTCGCGCTTGGACAATTCCCGTTTCGCGCTTGGATAAAAAATTAGTCCCTGGCTCTCAGAGTTGAAAGGAGTAAAATGTCTTTGGTACAAACCAGCGCGTTACGACTGGGACCGAAATGACCGTACCTACGAAACGGATAAAGTGATCGATAGTATTTTTTCTTTTTAACACCGGATTGACCTCAACGATCTGTCAACAAAAACAATAATGGCGCAGATATGTTACAAATCTGGACTCCCTCTAAAAAAATTGTTATTTATCTGCTTTTAGACGGGGTATCACATTGAATTACTGTGCCGAGTCATCAAAAGGTATTTTTTGATAGGATTGCAAAGTTTACATATAACTGCAACATAATATGCAATAGAAATTCAACCAGAAACCAAGGGCATCTGTGGGAAATACAATATTAGAGTTTTCACCACTTTCGTTCCTCTGACGTCAATAAGCCGCCAATCAAAATTATAAATAGGCTTTTTCAGTCAGAGAAGGCTCAGATTAGCTGCATGGAAGCACAGAATGACCAGAGTCTTTTCCTTCTGCCTTTTTATCCCCCGACCGAAAGGTTCAGGGGATACAGTGATGGGCTTGGCGTCCGTCCATCCATCCGCAAACATTTTCTTGTTCGCTTTATATCTTGAATACCCTTTGGAATATTTTCATGATACTTTACAGATATCTAGAACAGGTCATGATGAAGTGTCGGGTACAAAAATGGTAACTCTGGCTATTACACTTTTTGAGTTATCTCCCCGTTGGTGAATTTTTACAGATATGTAGAACAGGTCATGACGATGTTACGCCAACAAGAATGACAACTCTTGCTTTCATTCTTTTTGAGTTATTTCCCCTTGATGGTTTTAGCTGTGATTTTGTGTTGATTTCGTTTCCGCTCTATATCTTGAATACCCTTTAGAATATTTTCATGATACTTTACAGATACATGAATGTAGAACAGGTCATGACAATGTATCACGAACCAGAATGACAACCTTGCTTTCTTACTTTTTGAGTTATTTCCCCTTGATGATTTTAGGTGTGATTTCGTGTCCACTCTATAACTTGAATACCCTTTGAAATATTTTCATGATACACTACAGATATGTAGAACAGGTCAAGACAATGTGTCGTGAACAAGAATAACAACTCTTGCTTTCTTACTTTTTGGGTTATTTCCCCTTGATGGTTTTAGGTGCGATTTTGTGTCCGCTCAATAACTTGAATACCCTTTGAAATATTTTCATGATACTTTACAGATATGTAGAACAGGTCATGATGATGTGTTGCAAACAAGAATGACAACTCTTGCTTTCTTACTTTTTGAGTTATTTCCCCTTGATGGTTTTAACTGTGATTGTGTTCATTTCGTGTCTGCTCTATAACTTGAATACCTTCTGAAATATTTTCATGAAACATGTACTTCACAGGAGGTATTTAAAACAGGCCATGATGATGTGTGGCAAACAAGAATGACAACTCTTGCTTTCTTTTTTGGTTATTTCCCCTTGATGGTTTTAGGTGTGATTTCCTGTTTGCTCTATAACTTGAATACCCTTTGGAATATTTTCATGATACTTCACAGAATTGTAGACTAGGTCATGACGATGTGTTGCAAACAAGAATGACAACTCTTTCTTTCTTACTTTTTGAGCTATTTCCCCTGGATGGTTTTAGATGTGATTTTCTGTCTGTTCCATGACTTGAATTTTCATGATACTTTACAGATTTACAGATATGCAGAACAGATCATAACAATTTGTCATATGCAGGAATGGCAACTCTCTCTCATTCATTTCATACTCCCTCCCCCCCCCCCCCCCCCCCCCCCCCCAAAAAAAAAAAAAAAATCAGATTTGGATTCTTTGTCCAAATTCATTTACTTGAGAGCTCATAATTTGATTTGTAGGGCTTCTACTTCAGAAGTTATTCACACATTTTGAAATATTGAGTGTATCATAATTATGCTATACATTGTGTACATGGTGGCTGTTTGAGATTTTACCTCTTTTTAGCAGTCTGGCATACTGTTTTGGTCTGAGTCTTAGATAATCATGCATTTGTTAAACAGATAATGTCAATCAGAAGTATAAAAGAACGACAATATATTACTTATATGAGCCACGACACGAGAAAACCAACAATGTGGTTGTGCACCTAGCGCAGACTCAGATCAGCCTGGGCACCTGCCCAGTCTGATCAGAGTCTGTGCTGTTCGCATGGAGGTAGCTTAGACCCATAGCTACCCTTTGAGCTCTTAACGAAGAGTCTGATCAAACTTGGCAGATGCCCAGGCTGATCAGAGTCTGCGCTCGGTGCACCACCAGTTTGTTGTTTTTGTCGTGTCGCGGCTCATATGTGTTTTGAAGTGCATCCTGTTTACCAAGGCACAAGGGGCCTTTGGTCGGGGGATTTGCCATCTCCTCTGATGGCTATTTTTTTAAGATGTGTGGATTCACTTTGAGGGAAAGATCAGCTTTCCTTTGAAGTAGACTCGTTTTAGAAGGGCTACAGCTTCCAGGAAAGCAAACAGGAAGGCACAGAAGTTGTTCCTATTTGTACAAATGGCAAAAAACCTTTTAAATGACATGTCTTGTATACCAGGGCTCCAGATGAGAAGGGTTAACTTGGATAATTCTGAGATAATTTGTCTTCTCAACAAAAATATATGAGCCGCGACACGACAAAACCAACAATGTGGGTGTGCGCCCAGCGCAGACTCAGATCAACCTGGGCATCTGCCCAGTTTGACCAGACTCTTTGGTAAGTGTAGCTAAAGGTCTAAGCTACCTCCATGCAGACAGCAAAGACTCTGATAAGACTGGGCAGATGCACAGGCTGATCTGAGTCTGCGCTGGCTGCACAACTACTTTGTTGGTTTTCTTGTGTCGTGGCTCATATGCAGTTACCCCTCATTAGAACTGTCTCAGCGAGATGGCTCTAATGAGGGGTAACACATTAGAACCATCTCGATGAGATGGCTCTAATGAGAGGTCACAACTTATGTTTCTTTGGAGAAAGAAGGAAAATTATCCCTAAACTTTCCCTGTTACCCCTCTTATCTGGAGCTCTGTATACCATATTTTGTTTCTTTTCTACAGATATTTGAAGAAAGAAGAGTGCTTGTTGTGAAATGGGTATGTTATTCAGAGCTGTATTTTAACCTTCATTTTTTGGTAATTCTCCATTGAAATGAGAGGCGCCGTAGTCGAGTGGTTAGAGTGGCTCAGCTGTTGTGCAGAAAGTCACGGTAAGGTCGTGAGTTCGCGGCTCACTGTCGCCATACGATGACTGAAAGACTCTCTCTGTCAACCCAGCAGTAAATGGGTACCTTTTTCGAATCAGGGAAGGATAAGGCAGCGAAAGGAGAGGGATGGGCTCCGCCTTTCATCAGCTGTGCCCAAGATACAGTGGGTCTCTAACCCCCACTGCCCCTACGGCTATTAGGCTAGGGGAAACCTTTACCTTTTTTACTTTTACCATTGAAAACTAAAGCAGATCTATGCAGGAGACCTAATGAGCACCTAAAATTCTCATTCCTGAAACTTTGACATATACAAAGCTTTGAAATTTCCTTATATTTTAATATCAGATGGATACTGTTCACTTAATGTTTTTTTTTTCTCTCTTGATCTTAAATGGTGTTAGACATGTAAGTATTGATTGCATTCTATCATTCCTGTTTGTGTACACTATAGGGTCGAGTCGGGTAAATTCAGACAGTGGGTAAATTCGGACATACTATTGCAAACAGTGAAAATCCAGATGAGACGGCTCATAATGAGCCGTCTCATCAGGATTTTCACTGTTTGCCCTGTTAGTTTTGTTTTAATTCCAAACAGCTGACATATAAAGGAAAAAATGTCATTGTCCGAATTTACCTGCTGTCCGAATTTACCTGACTTGACCCTATAGTAGGTTTACAGTGGTTCAGTTTTCTGAGGCTGACATTGTTCCAGATCTGTGTGAGTGCTTGGGGATAGTTAGGGATAATTTTTGTTAACACTTTCACTGCCATGCACAACTTTAGTCGAATTTACCAGTCCCTGCCATGAGCAACTAATGTCAAAATTCACAACCCATTACAGTCCTGTGTATTTGCTATACTGATACTACCGTAATGTGCATATATATTGGGACACATAAAAATAATGAATTTTCCATTTGGGACAAATGGAAAATTTATTATTTTAGGTGTCCCAATACTTAAGCACATTGGAGTACTATTGGAGAAGAACAACTCCTCCAGGCTTTGTCTAACTTGATTGTTGAGATTGTAAGCTACATTTTGATATATAACACATGGAGCTTCCCTTATTTTGGTTACGAAACTGAAAGTAGGAACAGTAAACAGGCAGGACTTATCAGAATTAATTGGCACTGAGTTTTTTTTTTTTTTTTTTTTTTTTTTAGGGGGCTGGCAGTGAAAGTGTTAAATCTGCATGGAAACATAACTGTGCTCCTCAACTGAACTGCTTCAGTTGTGGCTCCTCATCTCAAGTGCATTAGTGAGATTGTTCAGATGAGGGGCTACAACTTACGTATTTTAGGAGAATCTATTAGTTTTTATGAAATGCTCCCCTAATCTGGAACTCTGGGCAGTCTCTCCATATTTGATGGTAATGCAAAGATTATGGTTTGCTATGCAAATATTGTGCATTCTCAGAGCTCTAGATAAGAGGGAGCATTTGGTGATAATAAGGGAAAATTTTTGTTAATTCTGCATAAAAAAAGAGACGGTTCAGATGAGGGGTCACAACATATGGTTACAATGAGAAACAAGAAAAATTATCCTTAATTATCATCAAATTCTCCCTCTTATCTAAGCTCTGCATGATTCTTATATTTCAATTAAACAGTGAATGCTTATGATAAACTCTCTTGTAGAGCCTTTAAATTGTAACAAAACACATGCACAGGCTGATCAATCTGAGACTGCAGTTCTTACTTTCCATAAAACTTCTGACAAATAAGAGAAACAAATTCTCAGATCAGTTTTACATGCAAAGTTTCAGTGCTCTAGATAAGAGAACATAAGCAAGGACAACAAGGATAGTTTCGGGTAATTTTTCCGTATTTCTGCATAACAGCATACATTATGACCCTCATTAGAACTGTCTCATTGAGACAGTTCTGATGAGAGATCATAACATATGCTTTTGTTGGGAAATAAGAAAAATTATCTCCGAATTATCCCCAAAATTTGCCTTATCTGGAGCATGTGTTCAGAGTTTGTCATCAGAGCTCTAGTTAAGAGGGGTATTTGATGATAATTGAGTGATAATTTACTTTATTTCTCATTGAAACCATATGTTGAGACCCCTCATCTGAACGGTCTCGTAGAGACGGTTCAGATGAGGGGTCACAACATATGTTTTTATGCAGAATTAATAAAAATTATCCCTAATTGTCACCAAATACTCCCTCTTATCTAGGGCTCTGGTCATACATGTATATACTTTTAGTTTGAAAAATGGACAGACGATCAGCGGAAGAAGATCATGGAAGATTTGATTGTGAAATGTAAAACCAAGCAGAAAGAATTTGTCAGAGACTATGTCAAGGACAACATTCCTGTGCTAAAGCGAGACTTCACGAGGCATCTGCCGAGGGTCATATCTCTGTACATATTCTCATTTCTTGATCCAAGGAGCCTTAGTAGGTGTGCACAGGTGAGTATACATTTCATCATGCCATTCACATCAGCTAGAGCAACTCAGTCTTCTGTCATTGCTATAACCTGTTGACATCGCTTTAAAACTGTACTACGGTTTTGATACAGAAGTGAGAATATCTAGTCTAAGGATTATCATTGAATAGACTCCAGTTCATATCTTAGGTGTATTTCTTGCTTCAGAGGATCTACTTCATCAGAATTTTCCCCAGTCTTCATCTCTGAAATTCTGTAATTCTGAAAAAAGGTTATCATATGATATCACTGTTATTCAGTGGATAAGGTTGTGTCATAAAAATCATATGACCACGCATGTAATAACATTTTAAAGGGTCATTAATTATGATAAACAGAATCTTACACTCATGGTCATTTCATATGAAATTTATGAAACTTGCAGAAGACTCGTTTCATAAATTTCATATGAAATGACCACTCCTGTAAGATCTTCTATTTCTGAAGACAAACAAGAAAACACAAAGGTTGCCTTCCTGTTAAAAATGGCTGCCTGGAAAACATGGCAGTATAACCATACATCATAACAAGGCTTAAGGAGCCTTTTTTCCCCAATACATTTCATTTTTCTCATGATAACAGGTGTGCTGGCACTGGAAATATTTGACGGAACTTGACCAGCTGTGGATGCCGAAATGCTTACGTCTCGCCTGGAATCTACCGTTCATGCCGGGACAGTACGAGGTTGGCGTATGGAAGAGAAATTACGTTGAAAATATCAAAACACTACAGATCATGAACCCTAAGGTATGTTACTGTCAAACCTCACTCTGCTTCAGATTAGAAGGGGTATCAGGGACAATTATCTATATTTCTTCATAAAAACGAGAGCTCCGGTAGCTCAGTAGGTTAAGGCCTGCTGATCCAGTGGTCCTGGGTTTGAGCCCCCCTGGAGGTGGGAATCTTTTCAATCGTAAACGGGGTTCAATTGCACACAGCCTATCATTATCACCCACCCATTGTCCTGATATGACTGAAATACTGTTTAAAAGGATGTAAAATTGTAAGTCATTCATCCATCCATCATAAGAACATGTGTCATGACCCCTCATTAGAATCATCCTTATAACTGTGGTGCACAACATAGGTTTTTGTTGAGATAAAGGGAAGCAAATGGAAAGTCATTTAAATTGTCTGCCTTTGTAGAACTGGTGGAACATGTGACAGTGTCCAGTCTATACCTGGCAGATGATGCAGTGAACTCTCGATATCTCGAAGTCAAACTTCAGCCCAAACTACTGATGTCTCAAAGTAAATTTTCTGGTACCAGAAAATTTACTTTGAGACATCAGTAGTTTGAGATAACAGGAGTTGAAATGTAAATAAAAATAGGAAATACATTCTTTGATATAAGAAGATACTTAGTTGAAGATAAGGGGAATGATAATTGGGAATAATTGGAAGGGAAATGATGATTTGGGAAAGTTTTTCTCATTTCATCCAAACATAGGTCATGATTCCTTGTACCAGAAAATTTACTTCAAGATATCAGTAGTTTGAGATAACAGGAGTTGAAATGTAAATAAAAATAGGAAATACATTCTTTGATATAAGAAGATACATGTACTGTGAGATATCAGTGTTCAAGATATCGGGAGTTGGCAGTAGTTTATCTAAGCAAGCAGTGAAGGTGCAGAAAAGCCAGCTGACTGATCACAGAGCTTCTGATAAGAGGGGGATTGATGATTGATGGTAATTCAACAAGTTTTCTTACTTCTTAATGAATAAATATGTTATGACCCACATTAGGGGTTTCGATGAGACAGTTCTAATGAGGGTCTCAACATATGCTTTAAAAGTTTATGGAAAAAAAGGGAAGTTATCCCTGAATTACCTATGTCTGGACCTCTGCGTTCAGTTATTTTGCTAACACAAGTTGTAAGCTGCAGCAAACAGGGAATATTAGATTAAGGTGTATGGGTGCCATTTTCTTTTTTTGTCTGCCTAACCAGTGAGTGTTGAATTTCTTGTGTCGCGGCTTAACTGGTTTATCTTTCACATCTCATTTCAGAATCGTACAAAGCTGAATCTAGATAAGCTACATATTCACAGCAAGAAACCCCCACGGTCCAAGTCTGCAAAAACGACACCATGGCGGGGCTCGGACCCAGTACCAAAAGATACCTGGAGATATAATGTTCTAGAAAATGATGATGTGGTGGAGAATGTCAATAAGCTGTAAGTCAAGTGCAAGAGACAACCAGTGTTTTATTTTTGGTAGTATTCATGAATTTATTAAATGGCTTGAAAAAATCCCCCCTCCCCCTAAACACACACACACGACACACATGGGACTTAGATTCTACATGTAGTACATGGGATTTTGTGTTGATGACATAAACTTTAGTTGAGTTTTCTGGTTTAGCTTGTATAAAGTAGCAATCAGAGCTCCAGATAAGGTAGAATTTGAGGATAATTTGAAGATAATTATTCTTATTTCTCAACGATATTAGCGATTGAGAGGGTTCTAATGAAGGGTCACAACCAATGTTTTCCTTATGAAATAAGAAAAATTATCTCCGAATCATCCATATTACCAGTGCTCCAGATGAGAAGGGGTAACAGAGATAATTTTCCATATATCTCCATAAAAAACATATGTTGTGATCCCTCATGAGAACCCTCTTACCAAGACAATATGTTTTCATGGAGAAATAAGAAAACTTATCTTTAAGATCCTCAATACCCTCTCTTATCTGAAGCTTTGATAGGTATATGAGGTAATATTACCGGGTTCAAATTTTTGCGGTTTAGGGTGGTTTCTAAGTGACTGCGAAATACCACGAAAAATGGAACACAGCAAATATTATCACATATACGGTATTACCCCTTGTTATCTGGAGCTTTAAAGGGTTTTGTCTGACTTTAGGGTATGCTTAGTCTTTTTTTTACAGTGTATGATACTGCAATATTTCAGTCGCAAGAAAAACAAGTATGCCCAGGAAAGTTTGGACATCGCTAAACAAGCAAGGAGTAAAGTGAAATCAGGACAGAATATACTCAACACCAATGTTAGAAGATCTCAGTCTTACACAGTGAGTTACTGTTTTATCCATAGTTGGAAATAAGGGGAATGATAATTGGGGATAATTTGTCATAATTTTTTCATGGAAACATAGGTCATAGTGACTCATTAAAACTGTCTCGCCAATGTGTGCAAAAGTTCCTCACATTTTTCATCGAAAAATATGACCACACTTGGTTTTATGCATTTTAGAAGATTTAACGAATCACTGCTCTCTGACTTTGTTAAGTTAAAGATGCTTTGTTGTATTCTTAAGGTGTACAGCTACACTGTCACATTTTTCTGCCAAAAGCTTGTTTCATAAATTTCATATGAAATGGCCACTTTTATGATAACTAATAATTTAAAGACTGTACTTGGTGGTTCAAATACATTCTAAAAAGCTAGGGACCGTATTCATAAAACGACTTCAGTCGTTGCTATGCTGTTGCTAAGGCTAAATTTCTTTGAAGGAGATTCCCTACAACTCTGAAATTTGCTCTGGAGGAACAGTCTTACAAAGACTGTTCCTCTAGACCGAATTTCATAGTTGTAGTGAATCTCCTTTATAGATATCTAGCCTTAGCAACAGCATAGCAACGACTTAAGTGGCTTTATGAATACGGCCCTAGATCCTTTAGGAAGCAGTGAATACACCAAAGAATAAAAAATCACTTTGGAGTCATCATCATAGGAAATGTACAGATTTTACCCCTGATAACAGTGCTTCAGTTACGAAGGGGTAGCAGGAACACTTTCTGGAAAATATTCCATCTTTCTTTTCAGAAGCATATGTTGTGGTCACTCATTAGAACGGTCTTGCCAAGATGGTTCTATTGAGGGATCACAACATACGTTTTCATTGAGAAATAACAAAAGATACCTTAAAATTATCCTCAAAACTACACCTTATCTGCAGCTCTGTGATAAGTCAGAGTCTCAAAAGGTGACCTATGGAGACTTGAACTTATTAGTTGTAAACATAAGGTGGTCTAACAACAAAACCTTCTACCTATAGGATAGCTCACCTTACTGTACCATGCCTGTCACAGAAAAAGCCTTATCGTAATGACCCTAAATATTCATACGGACAGGTCTGAGGAAACATTGTAGACCAAGATCAAACTGCTCCTTAAGGAGTCCTTAAGGAGCAGTTTGATCAGGGTCTACAACGTTTGCCATTCACTAAGCATTATTTGGATGCATAAACTTATGTAAACTTCACTTTCTAAGAATTTGGAACAATAATTGTCCAATTTTCATGTGTCGAAAATTTTAGGGTCATTAAGGTAACCTAACTGGCACATGTTTATGAGGAGGACTTTAACACAGTAGTGTCTGCATTGTTTATTCCTTCCCCTTCATACAGACAAGCTAAACATGACAGGTCTCTTGGACTTTGAATAAATGAGGTTCTGTTATATATTACAGAAGCTGGTATCCAGCTCACAAGACCCAGGTGGTACTAAATGGGATGGTTTCCAGTTGAAGTCTGGTGCTCCTTATGTTGACAGCAGTATAGAAATTCAGCGCCCGAAACCAGTCTACTCTCCACCATTACAGAGGTCAGCAAGACACCAGGTCTCAGCAAGAACACCCCGAGATCCACCAAGTAAGTTATTACAGTCAGCTCTCGCTATCTCAAACAAAGATATCTCTAAGTACCTCTTATATCAAAGAATATAGTTCTAGAGCTCTGGCAGATGCTTCTGTTCCTGACCTGTATTTGAGCTGGAAGACAAGAAAACCAACAAAGTGGCATGTGCTCCCAGCGATGACTCAGATCAAACTGGGCATCCACCAAGTCTGATCAGTGTCTTCGCTGTCCACCTTCAGCTAGATTAGACCCTTGGCTATCCTTAAGGAGCACAGCTGAGACAGCATCCGCCCAGTCTGATCTGAGTCTTTACTGGGGGCACATGCCACTTTGTTGGTTTTGTAGTGCTGCGGCTCATATTGTGATAACATTTTTCTTCCTTCACGTTCATCATGCTTGGGACAGTGGGTCACTCTGAAATGTGATTGAAGTGGCACTATGACCAAGACATCATGGGCTAGTGGTTTTGCCTAATTGCTTGAGCAGTGAGCACTGTGTAATAGATAGCATTGTATTTGAATAATGGTCCACTTTGACATTACAATTGACCTCATACTATTTGTAGATCACTGTGACCTATATTTTATGGTCCGTTGGTTTTGTTTTAATTTCTTACTCTTCTAATTTATTTTCATTGCTCTTGGGATAGTGGGTAACTCTGACACTGATCAGTGTGGTTTAATTTGTAGGTCTGAAGGATTTGCATTTCATGGTTTAGCAAACTATAATAGCCACACATAAAGTCAGGCATTAGTTTAGTGTGCTACATTTTCTATTATCAGATCTGTATGCATATATTTCCAACACACTTTAATGGAACTTTTTGATATGTTTTGAATATTTTCAAGTAAGTCATTGAGAGCCTACTGGTATGAAGCAGTTGGTAGATTATCTGCACTCTGAGTTTTTGAATGTTTGTCAAGTGAGTTACCTTAATGACCCTAAAATTTCGGACACCCAAAAGTTGGACAATTCTTAGAAAGTGGATTTTACACACATTAATGGATCCAAATGATGCTTAGCGGATGGCAAACATTGAAGACTCTGATCAAACTGCTCCTTTAGGAGCAGTTTGATCTTGGTCTACAATATTTGCTCAGACCTGTGTGTCCAAATATTAGGGTCATCACGGTACTGAATATTTTCCAACCAAAGGAACTGCTTGATTGTTAAGTAATGATAATCTCCTATATATAATTTCAGCTACAGATCTATTCCCTAACCAGCCATGGAGAGTACAGAATACGACAGATTCTGACGATGAAAGATGAACACTGTGATAGCTATAGTTCTTGATTGGTCAAACATTTTTAGGGATGAAGTTTGTGGGACTTCATTAAAGCACAGACAACTCTAGAGGGTATTTGATGATAACTATGGGAAAATTTTACTTTTCTGAAGAAAACATTTGTTTTGATCCCTGATCTGAACTGCCTCAATGAGGCTTTCAGGTAAGGGGTCACATTTTTATACAGACTTAACAAAAGAAATCTCTAATTATTACCAAAATCACCCTCTTAGCTCTGTGATAAGATCTGGGATCTCATTAGATCTCATTAGGTCCCATTTGTTATTATAACCTGGCCCAGAGATTATAAAACTTGAGTACATTCTCAAACTCAAAATAAACCACACTGGTTGGCTGCTTCCGAGCACATGCTCGGAAGCAGCCAATCAGTGTGCTTTATTTTGAGTTTGAGATTATTCTCAAGTTTTATAGCCTCGAACCCTGTATGTAGTGATTACCATGTTTATACGGCTATAAAGTTGTTTCATCTCTAGAATGACCCCCAAGTATCTCGATCAGTCTTATAAATTTCTGTTATGAGGTAGGCTTTCTCCCTTCTAAAACAATACCAGAAATCTAGATCCATCTTATAAGATGGATCTAGATTTTGGGATTGTTTTGGAAGGGTTAAACCTCCATCTTATAACTGAATAAATATGCTATTTTATCCCCAAATTTTGGCTTTTCTGAAGCTGTTATAGCCATTTAGAGAGCTCCAGCTTAGAGAGAAATAGCTGACGATAATTTTTGGATACATTTAGTTGGTTCTAATGAGGGTCAGAACATACCATAAAATCCTACAAATTGGGATGCCTAAAGTAATTATTGTCATTCTCCTAAAATAAAACAGTTTGAAAAACAGCTTCCGAAGGATGCAGATGAAATGGCAATCAGTATAGGCCTTGAACAAACTGTTCCTTTAAGGAGCATCCTGATCAGGGTCTGCACTGTTAGCTCAGACCTGTCTGTCCCAGTAGTTAGAATTATTATGATATAAGCCACGACGTGACAAAACCAACAAAGTGGTTGTGCACCCAGCGCAGACTCATATCAGCCTGGGTATCTGCCCAGTCTGATCAGAGTCTTCACATCTGCAAGGGGGTAGCTTAGACCCTTAGCTACCCTTTAAGTGCTTGGAGAAGAGTCTGATCAGACTTGGCAGATGCCCAGGCTGATCTGAGTGCGCTGGATGCACAACCACTTTGTTGTTTTTGTCGTGTCACGGCTCAATTTCATCTTTATGGAGATTATCTCAGAACCATCCTCAAATACAGGTCTTGTCGGGAGCATTGATTTCTACACTACTCAAAATATTTAAAGGAGCAGTTGATATTTTCCAATAGACATTACTATAATATATACCCAGTTCAAAGGCCCATAAAATTGACTGCCAGTGGCCTAGACTTTCCATTTTTTTTTTTGCAGCAGTTTGAAGAAGGATCAAAGTTTAAGACAACAAGAAATTCAATAGAACTGATTCCCTAATCTTTTCCATGGAACAAATTTTGTCAACTTTCGAATTTTCTGAAATGAGGATTTTTTTCTTCAAGTCAATAAAATGTCATAAACTTGAGTTAAAATTGATGCTTTCAAATGGGTCACCTTGTAAGACATTCAGTTTCATAAGCAAAATGGTTGTTTTCAATTGTATTTAGAATTTTCACAACTTTCATCTGTTTGAAAAATTACAAGATTTTTACCAAATTCCAATTTACAAAAATCAGTCCATGGACAGGGGCTAGATAGATATTGGATCAAAATTTGTACTGTCAGTAATTGTCTTAAAGAGCTGTTAGCCCCAAATCAACCAACTAACCAAATCAGATACTGTTTTATAGACTGCATGTAGAGATTTTGCTAGTCTATAAAAATTGGCAAATAAATTGGAAATTCTGTGTCTTCTTTGATAGAAAGTAAATGACTCTCAAAGTGGGCATGCATTTTACTGTTGTCTATGGAAATACCATTAGGTGCGTCTTTAAATATTTTGAGTAGTGTATGTTACTATTTATAGCAATTTACTTATGTTAGCACAGTAAATATGGCATACTATTCATAGTGAATATGTTTATTTTAGCAGAGTAAAAAATGGCATACCTATTTTCCATTTTCTTTCTCTGTTTCTGTGGAAGATGTTAGATATAGACTGAAATACTGTCTTAAAGAGCTGTTAGCCCCAAATCAACTAAATAACCAAATCAGATACTGTTTTATAGACTGCATGTAGAGATTTGCTAGTTATTGTGGCATTATTGCAGGGCTTCAGAGAAGAAGGGGTAACAGGGATAATTTAGGGATAGTTTTCCATAGTTCGTCATTAAACGTATGTTGTGACACTTATTAGAACTGTCTTGCTGAGACGGTTCTGTTGAGGGGTCACAACATGTTCCTCACTGACGGTTCTACATATGTTGTGACCACTCTTTAGAATAGTCAAGTTGAGATGGTTCTAATGAGTGGTCAGTCACAACCTGTATTCAGAGACTGTTCTAATGAGGTGCCAAAACATATTTCATTAAGAAATAATTTTTCCTTACCTATGAATTATCGCTGATTGACAGATATTGTTGGCGGGAGATCACAAAATATTAATTCACAATGGCGAATTCAGGGGTAAGGAAAAATTATTTTGATTCTAACATTAGACAGAATGAAAATGCAAGTATATTACAACGTTTACTAATGGACTATTTTTGAGGCAGACATCAGCAGAAGCAAATGTTTACATTGGACCTAATCAGGGCATGAAATTGGCATGTCTCGTCTTGTTATGAATTTCCACAAATTTTCACACTACGCCGCTCCCTATGAGTTTAATGGGAAAATGTTAATGTCATGTTAGAATAAGAATTCTAACACAGTGCACCTATAGAAGCAATGGAAAGTTCCTGTGTTTTATTCTGCAACAGTTCACTGTCTTTGAGCGTGTGAGTCTAATTGCTGATGTCACTTGCATGACTGACAAAATTTTGTGACATTTGAGACGTTAGACGGTGTAACGGCTCTTTTTTGGCACACCTGCTTCAGCAAAGTGCGATATAGGCATCCGGTTTTCAGTCCGTCCGTCCGTTCACAATTTACGTTGACCCTAGAATTTTAATCCATTCAAATGACTTATTCCCTGCAACCACTGCATCCATGGTTCTCAAATTTCACATGCAGCATGATCAGACAACAGGGCTTTAGAATGGTAAAATTCAGGCTTGTAGAGAGTCCAAGATGGCTGCCGTTATTAAAAATAGCAAAACCATTAAAATCAACTTTTTCTCCAACACCACTTGGTATATTTGGCTTAAATTTTGTATTAGGCATATGTCGGACCTTGGTATTCAGAATTATCAAAACGAAAAAATCTGTAGCGGAATTAGGTCACAGTGACCTTACGTCAACCCTAGAATAATTTCCATCGACCCTAGCATTTAAGTCCATTGAAATGACTTTTTCTCTGAAACCACTGCATCCATGGTTCTGAAATTTCATATGCCGGGTGATCAGATTGCAGGGTTCAGAATGGTAAAATGCAGGCGGGTCGAGAATCCAAGGTGGTCGCCTTAACTAAAAATAGCAAAACCAATAAAATCATTTTTTTTTTTCAGAACCACTTCGTATAGTTGGCTGAAATTTTGAACAAAGCATGATTTGCACCTTGGTATTCAGAATTATTAAAATGAAAAACATCTGTAGTGGAATAAGGTCACAATGACCTTACGTCCACCATAGAATAATTTACGTTGACCCTAGCATTTTAATCCATTTAAATGACTTATTCTCTAAAACAACTGCATCCATGGTTCTCAAATTTAACATGCAGCATGATCAGACTGCAGGGCTTCAGAATGATAAAATTCAGGCTTGTCGAGAATCCAAGATGGCTGCCGTTACTAAAATAGCAAAAACCAATAAAATCAACTTTTTTCTCCAGAACCACTTGGTATATTCATTGAGTTCTTCATGTGAAGGCACACAGCAGGTGCGACACACACAGCAGGTGCGACATAGCATTCCGCGGAATTCTTGTCTTTCTAAAATTGCCATAAAAAACATATATTTACATTAGATACAGTTAAGAATATTTGCAGGAGGGTTTTTGAGCGTTAGAATCGAAATAGTTCAGCTCTAGCATTGAATTGTTGAGTAATAATTCCATGTTTGGCAGTCAGACATAAAGTAGATCATATCACCAGCACTCCAGAATTGTTAGTTCTAATTCACTGTTTGTCAGTCAGTTGTAAGTAGATATATCACTCGCGCTCTGCGCTTGTGATATGATCTACTTTATGTCTGACTGCCAAACAGTGAATTATTACTCAACAATTCAATGCTAGAGCTGAACTATTTCTTGAATATTATCACAGAATTATTCTAGGAACCTCCTTATCTGGAGCTCTGAATAATTTGAGCCGCGACACGAGAAAACCAACAATGTGGTTGTGCGCCCAGCGCAGACTCAGATCAGCTTGGACATCCGCCCAGTCTGGTCAGACTCTACACTCAGTGCTTAAAGGGTAACTTGGGGTCTAAACTCCTCCAGGCGGACAGCGAAGACTCTGATCAGACTGGGCAGATCCCAGGCTGATCTGAGTCCGAGCTGGCGCACAACCACTTTGTTGGTTTTCTCGTGTCGTGGCTCATTTATGCATGTTGTCTCTTGATGCAAAGAGTTATGTATGACAGTCTGCAGAAGAAAAATGTACCTAATAGCATGTATGAACTTTTTAAGACCAACGTCAGTCTGTAGAGCCACACAATTATATCAGAGCCTTTCATTTTCAAGTGCACGGGCTGCATTCTCTGGAATTTCTGTTCTATAAATATTCTTAGTATTAGGACAGATAATTATGAGCAAACACTGCAGACCCTGATCAGAGTAGCAGCCTGATCAGATTCCACACTGTTTGCCATTCCATCCGAGACTCCGTTAGACACATTAGTGTATTGAGAAACCAAACTGTTCCATTTTTAGCTCACCTGAGCCGAAGGCTCACAGGTGAGCTTATAGTATAGGCAGGCATCCGTCGTCCGTCCGTCAACATTTTCAAACGACATCTCCTCTGAAACTGCAAGGCCCATTGTTACCAAATTTCATATACAGCATCTATAGGCAGGGGGAACCAATAATACTGTTTTTTATCCAAATCCCTTTGGAACTTTGGTTGCTATGGCAACTTAAAGTTTCCATTGACTTGTATGGGAAAATTTAAAATTTGCATTTATTGCTATGTCACTGTAGATATTTTGACAAATCTTTTACAGAAATGTTCCTTGAGTAGTCCTTTATCAACCACATGAAATTTTTGTAAATTACACAATTTTGCTGGTTGCCATGGCAACCTAAGGGTAAAAAAATTCAAAAATCTTCTCCTCAGAAACTATGCAACCAATAAAGCTTAAGCTTCACAGAAAGAATCTTAGTACTAGCCTCTATAAAAATTCTGTTTTTCTTGGCAGTTGCTCTAGCAGTTTGGTTGCTATGGCAACTTACAGTTGCCATTGACTTATAATGGCAAAATGGAAATATTTGCATTTATTGCTATGTCACTGAAGATATTTTTACAAAACTTTTATAGAAATGTTCCTTGAGTAGTCCTCAACCAGTCTTATTAGATTTATGCAAATTGCACAATTTGGCTGGTTGCCATTGCAACCGAATGGTTAAAAATAGAAAAATATTAAAAAATCATCTACACAGAAACTATGTGGTTGATAAAGCTGAAACTTTACAGAAAGGATTTGAGTACTAGCCTCTACAGAATAATTGTTTTTCATGGCAATTGCTTTAGCAGTTTGGTTGCTATCTCAACTTGTTTCCATTGACTTATAATGGGAAAAATGGAAATCTGCAATTTTAGCTATCTCACTGCAGTTATGTGGATTTTTTTTCCTCAGAAATGTTTCTCGAGTAGTCCCTTATGATTCATATTAATTTTGTCCAAATCACCAAATCTGATTTGTTGCCATGGCAACATAAAGGAAAATTTTTCGAAAAAATATTCAAAAATCTTTTCCTCAAACCATATTGGGGGATGAAGCTGATTCTTTGCATACATGCCCATGACATTAGCACTACATAAATATTGTTTTATTTATTATTGTTGCCCACATGGTTTAATTACTATGGCATTTTAAAGTTTCCATAGACTTGTATTGGGAAAAGTGCAAATTGGCATTGATTTCTGTGTTACTGCAATATTTAGGCAAAACGTTTTACAAATATGTTTCATCAAACTTGCTAATATTAACTAGGGCAAGCATAACAACTCAGTCAAAGTTTAAATTAGGCCATATTGTACAATTTACTTTAGAGTTCCTTACCCTTTAGTGCTGAGGATGAATGGACTCAGGTGAGCTACAGGACCAATGGTCCTCTGGTTCTGTTGCTATTGTGTTCTGTGATATGGAAATGCAGTCAGCTTCCACCCTTAAGAATACTAGAGGTCAAGGTCATTTAGTGACCTTGGCCAAAGGTCATTTGTCTGTTGTGTGTCAACATTTTCAAAGGACTTATCCTCTGAAACTACTGGGCCAATTGAAGCCAAATTATATATGCAGCCTTCAGGCAAAGAGGGAAAAAAGTATATATAGTTGGTCCAGGTCACATGACCAAGAAGGCCCCCATGCCCATATATGGCAAAAACCATAAAAAAGTCTTCTTTTCCGGAACTACTTGGCCGATTGCTTTGAGGCTTGGTATGTAGCTTCTGAGACACTAGTACTACAAAATTCTTATAAATGATGACCTTGGGTTCACCTTGACCTGTTATATGGCTAGGTCAAATTTGGTTCCTTAGGCTTTTAAATGGGAAAAGCTGAAAAAGTGCATTTTTCTGTCGCTGTTGTGCTCTGTGATATGGAAATGCAGTCAGCTTTAACCCCTAAGAATTCTAGAGGTCAAGGTCATTTAGCCAAAGGTCAGTTGTCTGTTGTGTTTCAACATTTTCAAAGGACTTCTCCTTTGAAACAACTGGGCCAATTTCAATTAATTTTCATAGATATGCAGCCTTCAGGCAAAAGGGGAAAGAAAGTTCATATATTTGGTCCAGGTCACATGACCAAGAGGGCCGCCATGCCCATATATGATAAAAACTTAAAAAATCTTTTTTTCTAGATCCACTGGGCTGATTGCTTTGAGACTCAGTATGTAGTATCTGGGACTCTAGTACTACAAAATGTATATCAATGATGACCTGCGATTGAGTTTGATCTATTTTACGGCAAGGTCAAATTTGGTTCCTTAGGCTTTTGAATGGGAAAAGCTGAAAAAGTGCATTTTTCTGTTGCTGTGAGACTCTATGATATGGAAATGCCGCCGACAAGCATAAAATCTCAGATGCATTCTACATTAGACCATATTGTACAATTTGCCTTAGAGTTACTTACCTTAGAGTGCTGAAGATGAATGGACTCAGGTGAGCTACAGGACCATTGGTCCTCTGGTTTTTAGGACAATTGAGCCTGGACACCAGAAAACCATCAAAGTGGTTAAGCGCCCAGCACAGATTCAGTCTGATCAGACTCTTCGCTAAGCACTCAACAGGTAGCTAAGGGTCTAAGCCAAATTCAGGCGGACAGTGAAGACTCTGATCTGACCGGGCTGATCCGAGTCTGCGCTGGGCATACAACCACATTGTTGGTTTTCTCATGTTGCGGCTCAGTTATGGTTATTATTTTCATTGTCTCAATATTAAGAATTTTTATGGTACATGGAATCTTTTTTAATTGGAGGAATGACGCAATTTTATGTCCTTTTCAGCAGTATTTTAGTCATATAAGGATGATGGGAGAGTGATAATGAAAGGCTGTGTGCAATGGAACCCATTTTACGGTAGGAAAGATTCTTTCCTGTAGTGGGGTTGAACCAGGTCCATTAGATCAGTAGGCCAGCGCTTAGCCCACTGAGTTACCAGGGCTCCTAAATTTTTGTCGAGCCTGCTTGCGGTGAGCTAGACATAGTTGTTACAACTTCAGTTTGGTGTATGTCCATGCGTTAGTGCATGCGTGTGCGTCCGTCCGGATTTGTCCGGGCCATTACTTCTACATTTACGGATGGATTTCAAAATAGATTGGCACAGTTGCTCTCCTTGATGAGTAGAAGTGCCTTTTGAAACATTTGTTCAGGTAGATCCAAGGTCAAGGTCGCACTTGAAGGTCAAATGATAAATGGCCATAAATTTAGCTTGTCCGAGTCATAACTTCAGTTACGGATGGATTTCAAAATAATTTGGCACAATTGTTCTCCTTGATGAGTAGAAGTGCCTTTTGAAACATTTGTTCAGGGAGGTCCAAGGTCAAGGTCACACTTGAAGGTCAAATGATAAAATGGCCATAAATTGAGCTTGTCCGAGCCATTACTTCTACATTTATTGATGGATTTCAAAATAATTTGGCACAATTGTTCTCCTTGATGAGTAGAAGTGCCATCTGGAACTTTTGTTCAGGTAGGTCCAAGGTCAAGGTCACACTTGAAGGTCAAATGATAAAATGGCCATAATTTGAGCTTGTCCGAGCCATAACTTCAACATTTACCAATGGATTTCAAAATAATTTGGCACAATTGTTCTCCTTGATGAGTAGAAGTGCCATTTGGAACATTTGTTCAAGTAGGTCCAAAGTCAAGAGGTCAAATGATAAAATGGTCATTAATTGAGTTTGTTCGAGCCATTGTAATTGTCATAAATTGAGCTTGTCTGGGTCATCACTTCTACTTATTTTCCTTTGTGAAAATTTGAAAAAAAAGAAGAAATATGCTGGCTAAGCATGATGTTGTTTGGCTTCTTTCTAGAGTGAAGCAGTTACTTAGTCTTGACATACTTATAGGTCAGTATAGCAAACAGCGGGCTCGACCAGTTGTCCCTGGACAACCTCTAGTTTAGATGAGGTAGTGCGGATGCACAGACTGATATACACAGATCTCTAGATAAGAGGGGTATTTGATGATAATTGAGAGATAATTTTTCTTATTTCTCACTGAATCCATCTGTTGTGACCCCTCATCTGAACCATCTCAATTATCCTTAATTATCACCAAATACTCCCTCTTATCCAGAGTTCTGTATACATCTTACTGTCTATGCAAGCCATAAGGTACTTTTTCTGGTAATGAGGCTCAATTATTTAATGTGTCTATAGTTAGTGCTTGTAAAATTAATTATGAAATAAATTGTATAGATTGATTTTCAGGCTTTTTTATGTTCAAATGTTCCTTGTAAGGGAAAGAAATGTGAAAGAATTACGCTTTTTTAAAAAAAAGCTTGAAATAGGGGATCACTACTCAAAATTGTCGGAGGGGCAAGGAGGCGCAAGGGAGAGGAAGGTTGGCAAGGGGGAGGGGGTGGCAAGGGGGTGGGGGTGGAGTGTAAATCACCTGTGTTATGGTTGCAAACTTTGTTTTATGGAGACACATCAGTGAAACCTTAAAACACAATTTGCAACCATATAACCAAAGCTTTGCCCACCCCAAATGACAACTTTTAATATACTGTTGCAAATATTTAACTTTATCCAATCAGACATAGTGTTAAACTAGTGTATGCATTAAGAGTTTGGAATAACGATAGACAAAACCTTCTAAACAAATCAAGGGCAGATGCGAAGCTATATGACTCCATTCATAGCAGCCATCTTGAATTTCAGAATCAATGCCATTAAAGGTGCATTTTCACAGAGGTCATTAAAAAGGCCAGTTTTGTATTGATGTAGGGGCTAACTGGGTAAGTACAGGCAAAGGGTTAAGTTTGGGTAATATACTTCAGAAGGTGTTAAAATGCTTTAAAAGTCAACTTGGCTACCACGATATCCTAATGCACTAAAGTATTGGGACATCTGAAAACCCTTAATATTCCATTTGTCCCAATTATTGGTTTTCAGAAGTACCAATACCGGTATTCAAAGACAGGGATGGGACTATATAAGGAGGATTAACTTCCACAGTGTCATTCTGTCTCTTGATCTCATAGTGTCAACACCTCCAGTCAGCCAATAAATTCATCATATCTGTAAATTCTGGTCCACTGATTGGTTGACTAAATTTTCACACCTTTACCTATACAGGTAAATTGTTTTGTGATGGGAACCAGACCCCCCGGCAGAGAAGTCCTGTCTTTAAGCACATTAGGGTAGGTCATATTTTGATACTTGTAGTACATCGATTCCTTAAAGAACAGTAACTCTGTGCTTAGGCAGAATGCAATAATGTATTCATAAAGAATAACAACTAACCACTTTCTGCCACATGTCCACAAAACATTGGAGGATGGGCAATTTACACAAAAAATCTTAACCATTGCATTAAGAGGATATACTCAAAAGAAATTTTGTATAGCCATATCTTTTTCCATAGAACTAACACAATACAGCCTTATTTCACCTTTATAAAATGAACAGAATACTGATATAGCAATGTTTTATGAATTAATACAGATGTTGCCGGGCCGGGTAGCGCAATCGGTAGGGCACCTGACTCGTAAGTCAGAGGTCCTGGGTTCGAATCCCGGTCTGGCCACATACTTTCGTTTCTCCTTCCGCTGATTCAAGAAGGTCAGTTGTCAGTTACTGGCGAAAGTATGTACACTTAGTACTGGTTAACCGCTTAGGAGGTCTAAGCCTGCCCAGGAATAGTGTGGTTAGGTTAACTGGCCGTCCCGACATGAACTTAGTTGTTTACCGTGGACGTTAAGCATCAAATCAACCAACCAAAAAATAATACAGATGTTATGTGTGATAACTGTGAAAAGTGGCTCTAAATTCTGTCTGTCTTTGTAGATGCAGTCTTTCCAAGAGAAAAAGACTGATATTGATTTATTTTTCATAGAGTTTGTTCAGAGCCTATACCTTTAGTCAGTCAATGTTGGTTGTTTTGGGTTTAACGGCCCTTTGAGACAGTATTTCAGTCTATATCAGGCCGTCTCCCAAAGAGAGGGAGAAAGAAGCGAAATGATAGAGAGAAAAAAAATGTCCATACAACACCCACCCGCACCTACTGCAAGCACAGTAGGCCCTTGCCCTACTATCATCCAAATCAGTAGGACGCCCAGGTACTGGAAGTTATACCCAGCACCACTGCACCAGCCCTATCCCTGCCCAGACAGGATCAGTATTGTTGTCCTCAAAGTTTCTTGGGTGTTTTAACCCTTAAAGCGCCGAAAATTAATATTGTTGAATTGGCAAAGAGTGTAGATCCAGATGAGGTGGCTCATAATCTTCTGAATCTACACCGTTTGCCCTCTAGTGTTCGAATTCTCAATATGATATCGCTTTGACGAAACATTTTTGAAATTCTGCAGACGTAAATTTTGTTGTCTGCTTTTTGGCGCATTAAGGGTTAAGAAACATTGGTGTGCAAATGACCGAAATCTGAAGGCAAAGCAAAGCCAGGCTTTCTTAGTGTACCCCTTGGAAATAAGCTGATTTTGTAAGTACTACATCTCTGGAAAAATATCTGGTGATGCAAAATTTCTTTGGAGTAGTATAGAAGCCTGATACATATTTTGTCAATATGCTGGTTTATAAGCATTACTTGTATTAACAGAAATACATGTTTTGAAGTGTCCAAACTTTCACACATTAATTATGTCATCCAAACAAGAGGGCCATGAGTACTAAGGTCAAATTAGGGTCATCATTTGAACAAACTTGACAGTTCGAAATGGACAAAGTATGAGAAATTGATTGTTTTGGGTTTAATGGCCCTTGAGACAGAATTTCAGTCTGTATCGGGCCGTCCCCCAGAGAGAGGGAGAAAGAAGAGAGAAACAATAGACGAGAGAAAAAATGTCCAACAACCCCTACCTGCATCTACTGCAAGCACAGTAGGCCCTTGCCACACTAGCTGGGCCGCATAGCGTAATCGGTAGGGCACCTGACTCATAAGTCAGAGGTCCTGGGTTCGATAGCCAGTCTGGCCACATACGTTTGGGTTTAACGGCCCTTTGAGACAATATTTCAGTCTATATCGGCCGTCTCCCAAAGAGAGGGAGAAAGAAGAGAAATGATAGACGAGAGAAAAAAATGTCCAAACAAACCCTACCGCACCTACTGCAGAACCTACTGTCATCTAATCCGAGCCTTCTCTGACTAAAAAAGCCTATTTATAATTTTGATTGGCGGCTTATTGCAAGACCCAATTTTGCAGCCAGAGAAGACTCGGGTTAAGTGTCATCCAAATTAGTAGGACGCCCTGGCACTGGAAGTTACGCGCAGCACCATCGCACCACCCGACCACCCCTGAAATTCCGATACTTGGTTATTTAGTTCTGGCTCATTTTATTGATTTTAATTCAAGTAAAGGACAATAACTCATGCATGACTGAAGCCAGCCTGATGAAACCTTACGTGCATTATTCTGTTATACGTTTCATGAACTTCCATTCAATGGTTACTTAGTTATGGCTCCGGATGAACGGACAAAACAATATCCCTTCGCCTTCAGCGGGGGATAACAATCAAACCTGCCTTCAACGCAAGATAAACCTGTAAATGCCTGGTGGAACATTCTTCCATACAGTTTGGACAGGTTCATTCAGAGAATAAGGGGCGTCGGAATTTATTTCAATCATAATGTTAAAGTGCGGCAAGGGCCTACTGTGCTTGCAGTAGGTGCGGGTGGGGTTGTTTGACCGTCTTTTCTCTCTCCTATCATACTTTTCGGGGTGGTCGGGTGGTGCAATGGTGCTGTGTGAAACTTCCAGTGCCGGGGCATCCTGCTGGTGTAAATAATAGTAGGGCAAGGGCATACTGTGTTTGCAGTAGGTGCGGGCGGGTTTCTTTGGATAATTCAGCTCTCCTCTATCATTTCTCTCTTCTTTCTCCCTCTCTCTTTCACACTGCAAAACTGTCTAAAAGGGCCGTTAAACCCAAAACAATCAATCAGTCAATCATTCGTTTTCTTTAGGCCTCTCTCAGGAAGGCGGCTTGATACATGTATACTGGTAGACTGAAACACTGTCTCGAAGAGCCGTTAAATCCAAAACAACCAACCATCAATTATAATGCTCTTCTTTGGAAATACTGTATTTAACATAGTGTAGGCAAAGATCACACGCCGCGTTCTGCTGCGTCTTATCTGGAGCTACACTGTTGCTAAGGTCCCTATAACGGGATACCAAACATTAATGAGTACATACGGCTAGCCTTTATAAACATAGGTCATTTCAGGCCTGTTCCTGTAACCTGTCTGTGTGATATGAATAACCTCACATATTTGTGTTCTGGTTTTAAAAGTAATCAACTGTAATTTTCAGTTATTTAATCCACAGGTTCCAAGCGTGAGTTAGTCATCTGTAGCGAGTCTATCCAGTGGTCTCTTCATTATGTCAGCTTGCATGTCCACATCTCTCTTTATACGTTCTATCCAATGTACATCATTCAGGCTTAGTTTGCCTCCACGTCCAGCAATTCCTCGCCTATCTCCACGTTTTTGTCCATCTTCACCTAGAATCATGCTGGAAACTGCTATGAACATAAAATTCAGTCACCTGTTTGAGTGAAAATATTTCCCCAATAACTTACTTCGCCTTCGGCCACAGCAAACATTAAAGTAAGCAACTAACACGGAATATATGAATGTTCCTCATAGTGTTTTCATGTTTTTATATCTGTCGCTCGTATTGCACATGTCACAGTGCATATTATGTGTTTTCACGAAACAGTCTACTTTTTGTTTTACTAGCTTGGTTGTTTGCGTTTCATATGACTAAGTGCATTTGGAATCAAGGCTAAAGGCATACCTATCAGCTCAATTAAAAAGAAGAGATGCAGATAAGTCAAACTAGGTCCCTTGAGCCGACAGCTTCTGAAACAAGTCGCCCAAGGGCAATGATCGCTCACCTGTCAGTATATGCTCAATTTATATAAAATTGGTAGTACTACAGTCACAAGTTTTAAGGCAATTGGCCCAATGGTTCTGGAGAAGAAGATTTTTCAAGGTTTTTGCCATTATATGGCCATGGTGGCCATCTCGGTCATGTGACCTGGACCGAATATATAAACTTTGTTTCCCTTTGCCTGAAGGCTGCGTACGAAATTTAATTGCAAATGGCCTAGTAGTTTCAGAGGAAAAATCCTTTAAAATGTTGACACATTACAGACAAATGACCTTGACCCCTAGAATTCCTAGGGTTCAAGTTGTCTGCATTTCCATATCATAGAGCACTATAACAAAAAAAATAATGCTTTTTTTAGCTATTCCCATTCAAAAGCATTAGAAACCAACTTTTACCATGTGGCAAAACAGGTCAAGATCAACCCAAGGACATAATTTATATAAACTTGGTAGCACTAGAGTCCAAGATGCTACACACGAAGTTTCAAGGCAATTGGCCCAGTGGTTCTGGAGAAGATTTTTTAAGGTTTTTGCCATATATGGGCATGGTGGCCATCTTGGTCCTGTGACCTGGACCAAATATATAAAGTTTCTTTCCCGCTTTGCCTGAAGGCTGCATATGGAATTTAATTAAAATTGGCCCAGTAGTTTCAGAGGAGAAAATATTGACACACAACAGACAAATGACCTTTGGACAAAGTCACTAAATGACCTTGACCTTTGGTATTCATAGGGGTTGACGATGACTGTGTATTTCCATGTCACAGAGCATAACAGCAACAGAAAATGCACTTTCCAGCTTTCCCCAATCAAAAGCCTAAGGGACCAAACGTGACCTTGCGGTAAAATAGGTCATGGTCAACCCAAGGTCATCATTTATATAAACTTTGTAGTACTGGAGTCCAAGATGCTACATACCAAGTTTCAAGGCAATTGGCCTGGTGGTTCTGGAGAAGATTTTTAAGGTTTTTACCATATATGGGCATGGCGGCCATGTTGGTCATGTGACTTCAGCCAAATATATAAACTTTCGTTCCCTCATCCTTTTAAGTCTCTATATGAAATTTGGCTTCAATCGGCTCAATGCTTTCTGAGGAGAAGATTTTTGAAAATGTTGACACGCAATGGACAAATGACCTTTGGGCAAGGTCACTAGTTTAAGTCCCCCCCCTCCACCCACCGTAATCTTTTGCTGAACGTTCCAAGGCAGTACGTCTGTTGCGAGCCCTTGCTGTTATATTGTGCTGTGTCCACTTGTCGATGGTCTCTGGCGGTTTGGTCACATATTCCTGCCAAATCTGCAGTCTTGTTTGTTTTGTATTTAAAATTTAAAAAAAGAGAGTAAAATAGATGTTGATGCTGTTATTGGAGTAGCTGAATGACCGTCTTTTTGGGAAAGAGCTGCTCATTCGGTTTACTGTGCGTGCGTTTCGTAAACTTGTGTCAGTTACTGTGTGTATGTACTTTTTCCCTATTGGTTTTGAGAGCGGACTGTGGGATTTGATTGTATTAATTCCTGATCATTGCCTATCTTTTTACTTTGCATGTCCACATTTCTCTTGCATGTCCACATTTCTCTTGATAAGTTCTACCCCCCCCCCCCATTGTACATCATTCAGGCCTAGTTTGCCACGTCCTTGTCCTCCTCGGCCAAATCCTTGTCCAATTCCACCGAGAAGTATGCTAGAAATTGCAATAAATATAAAATTCAGTTACCTGTTTGAGTGAAAGTTTCTGAATCTGCCGAATACTCAAAACACCTCAAAAAGAGTATTACTTGGAGTGTGTGCATAAATGAAAGATATACCAGAAAGTTTACAAACCAATGATAAGTGATAATGATAATAATATTACGTAAGAAGAATTTTGTTGGATTATTACGCCAGATAATTTTGTAGCTGTGAGATCATCATGGATTTTTTATAATGATGAGTACGTTACATGGTGATGATAAACCGAAATAAATGAATATTTTTTTTTTGTTTAATTATTTGTTTTTAGCTGAAAAGTTCAATAAAGCTGTGGATTAAAACATGAATATCCATTTCTCTTGGGCGTGGTCGGGTGGTGCGAGGGTGCTGTGTGTACCTTCCAGTGCCGGGGCTTCCTACTGATTTGGAACATTGAAGGGCAAGGGCCTACTGTGCTTGCAGTAGGTGCGAGTGGGTTTTTTCGATTTGGGTTTAGCGGCCCTTTGAGACAGTATTTCAATCTATATCGGGCCTGCCAGAGAGAGAGAGATAGACGAAAGAAAAATGTCCAAGCAACCCCATCCGCACCTACTGCAAGCACAGTAGGCCCTTGTCCTACAATGTTCCAAATAAGTAGGACGCCCCGGCACTGGAAGTTAAAGCAGCTCCATCGCACCACCCGACCACCCCGGGGTTGTTCGGACATGTTCTTTCTCGTCTATCATTTCTCCTCTTTCTTCCTCTCTGGGAGACTGCCCGATATAGACTGAAATACTGTCACAAAGGGCCGTTAAACCCAAAACAATCAATCAATCCATTTCTCTTTGAGATGTACTAGCAAATATCAGGTGGCTTGGCCACGTCTTAAGGTCTTCTGGTTTAGCAAAGACGATACTACAGGACAGAGTGAAAGAAGAAGAAGAGGTAGACAGAAAAAGTGGGAAGACAATATTAAAGAGTGGACAGGGACGGACTTTGCCAGCTCAACTAGGGCAGCCAAAAACAGGACGAGTAAATTTGACACACAACAAAAGAAATCTCTTCCATAGATTGGCTAAAGTGACTTAGTACAGTCAAATTCGTTTGGTGGGTAGGAACACAGAAAACTACATCATGCATTGGCGGTTCCCACCTAAATGATACGGTTGGTTATTACTGACCGTCCCAAGGCGGTACTTTCGTTGTGGTTGCATTTGTTTTATGTTTGGTGCTGTTTAATTTATTGTGTTCTCATTTTAACCCTTCTATAATAAAAATAGAAAATAGGTAAAAATAGTTGTTAAATGTTTTTCGTATAATTTGCTTAGTCTGTTGTAACCCTTCTGTTGGTCTAAATCATTTAGTTCAATAAAGATAGCTGAGTTGCCACCTATTTGAGAGGGAGCCCCGGTAGCTCAGTGGGTTAAGCGCTGGCCTACTGATCTAGCGGTCGCGGGTTCGAGGCCCGCTGGAGGCGGAGTTCTTTCCATCGTAAACGGGGTTCCATTGCACACAGCCTTTCATTATCACAAGCCCATCGTCCTGATATGACTGAAATACTGTTGAAAAGGACGTAAAATCGCAAGTCATCCATCCATCTATACCTATTTGATAAAGAGCTGCTTGTAACACAGACGTGCTTTCTGCATGTTTAAAGTATGTATTATGCATACTTTATGATATGATCTTTTGAGAATATTTTATGATATTTTGTGAATAATCTGAGATTTTGAAATTGTGAATATTCTGTTATTTTGAAATTGAAACTGTAAATGAATATAAGCAGAGTCGTGGACAGGCGAGAAACATGTTCTGGCTATATCTTATAAAATTGTGCCAGAGTGGACACTAATTGAGAAATACCGCATTTGTTTTATATAACTGTGACATGAACTTCCTTGATCATGGCTAAAAATAAAGGCACACCTCAATTAGTGACCCTCTTAGGCCAAAGTCATGATTTTCTAATTGACCACAACGTGACAGGAAGCACGAGGACCAGAATATGACGTCCGTAATCATAAGTGGTCATGAGGATAAAAGCCTGTATGTTTCCTCTGTCCTGGCAGTTGTTCTCTGAGGCTTGTTAGAAGCTCAACGTTGATTAATAAATTATTATAATTTATTAAGTGTTCTTCATCTGCTGTGGTACATCTTACGTAACTGGTGCCCGCGACCAGAGTTGGAGAAAACAGACCGGTAAGTGTCTTTACGATTATTACTGTTTCTAACATGGCAGAGGAAAACCGACAGGCCGCTCCAGACCAAAATGCTCAGTTTCAGCAGGAAATTGCTGCAGCTTTCAGTCAGTTAACAGCTCAGATTGGGGCTCTATCAAATTCTTTTGGTAATGCTAGTATTGGCCAATTTATTACTCCATTTGATGGAAAAAATAGTAAAGATTTTCACCCTTGGGTTAAGCAAGTGGAAAAATTCTGTAAATTAACTGATGTTGGGGCAAACAATATCAAACTTGTGGCTTACAATGGCAGTAGAGACGCTGTCAGTAATTTTTTGGCAAGATATATGGCGCAATTTCCAAATGCAACTTGGGATATGATTAAGATTGAATTATCAAGAAGATTTTCTACTATCATAGACCCTTCCCACGCTTCTTGTTTATTGAGACGCATTCATCAAAAAGAGACTGAGTCAGTGCAGTCTTATGCAGAAAGATTGATTGATCTAGCTGAACAAGCGTCAACAGGCTTGGATAATGCCGCTCAACAGGCTATGGCAACACAGTTAGTGGGTTATTTTATTGATGGGTTGGTTTCGGATCAAATCAAAATGAAACTTCTTCGGGTAAATCCACCTACATTAGACGAGGCAGTAAATAGTGCAATCTATGAAGTAAATTTAAGGAAGCGATTCAGCCTGCGCACAACTGGCCGCGAACAGTTTGAGCGACCTGTCATGAACCTATGGATATAGGTCATATACGACCGAAGCGGTGGCAAAGGTCTGGCCCTGCTAGAAATCAGACATTTGACCGGAACAGGCAGGTCAATGCTATCTCTCGACAAGATAATCAGTATAGTCAGGGTCAAGGTTTAAATAGGTATCCACACAATATTCCTAGGCGGAATGAGCTAGGTCATCAGAGCAATTCAGGCCAAAAGCGGTGTTTTCTGTGTAATTCACCATTTCATTTACAAAGATCATGTCCTAAGAGGAATCAAAATCAAGAGGTTAAAAGTGGAACTAGTCAAGAGCCGCAAAATAATTTAAACTAGGAGACTCTCTCTATCATCCGGCAGCAGATAGGGAGAGAAATAACGCATCAACATTCAAAATTTCTTTAGCTGGGAAAAATTCAAATTCTTGTAGTGTACAAATAGAAAAAAGGAAACTACGAGCTTTGGTGGACTCAGGAGCTGAAGTAAGTTTAATTAATATGAAAGTTTATCAGTCATTAAGATTTAAGCCGCATTTACAGAAAATTTCGGTCAATTTGCAATCAGTTAACGGTGAACAATTAGTTGTGCAAGGGCAGGTAAATTTAGAATTAATATTAAATGGTGTTAAATTAGAACATAAATTCTACGTAGTTTCAAACATGAATCGGAATTTAATTCTAGGTCAGGATTGGCTGATAAAAAATGGTGTAAGAGTTTATTATGATTTAGGCTGCCTCAGGGTAAAAGACACTTATGTCCCTTTAGTGGAAGACGTTCACATTGCGTCAATAGTAAGAATAAAAACAAAAGTAGTACTAAAACCGCATACAGCTTACATTTGTAAGGGCATGGTTAAATATAATCCACATTTACCAGAGTCAAACACTTATCAAGTGTCAGCCATTGATCAAAGTTTCATTAATAATGAGCCAGGTTTAGAAATGTCAAACTCAGTAATTAAATTAAATGCGTCAAGATGTTTTCCGGTACATATTACCAACAATACAGGCAAAACTTATAAATTAAGAAAAGGATGTGTCATAGGAAAAGTAGAATTACTAAATGAAGAAAATATTAAAGAAATAGCATCTGTAACAAAGAAAGGGAGAGCATCCTACACGAGGGAGGAATTAATTAAAGAAATAAATTGTCCCGAAGAACATAAAGAGTTAATCCAAAATCTTTTAGAAAACAATTCGGACATTTTAGCAAAAAAAGATTCTGACTTAACGCAAACAGATACAGTCACTATGAAAATAGAAACAGGGGACCATCCTCCAATTAAATTGAGGCCATATCGCACCCCTTTGAATACTAGAAAGATAATTGACAAAGCAGTAGATGAGATGCTTGAAGCAAATATAATTCAAAGGTCAAGGTCAAGTTGGGCATTTCCGGTAATCATAGTGGAAAAGAAAGATGGAAGTAGCCGGTTTTGCATAGATTATAGGAAACTAAATAAAATAACAAGGCCAATAGCTATAAATCTACCATTAATTGATGACATAATAAATAGACTGTCTGGCGCAAAATACTTTACGTCACTTGATTTACGATCAGGTTACTGGCAAGTAAAAGTTGATGAGGACAGTCAAGATAAGACTGCGTTCACATGTCACAAGGGACTTTTCTCCTTTACTGCGATGCCGTTTGGATTATGTAATGCGCCCTCCATATTTACAGAGCTTATGAATGAAGTTTTAAATGGCTTAGATGATTTTGCAACAAGCTACTTAGATGACGTGTTAATATGGTCAAGCAGTTTAACTGAACATTTAGGCCACATACAACAAGTATTTGACAGATTCAGGCAACATAATTTAAAACTAAAGTTAAAAAAATGTAATTTTCTTCAGAAAGAAACAGTACATTTGGGGTTCATTATAAGTAAACAGGGTGTCAAACCGGATGAAACCAAAGTCAAGGCTATACGTTCTTTGCCCCCTCCCACGAATGTCAGGGAAGTTAGAGGTTTTATTGGGTCAGTTTCTTGGTATAGGCGGTATATTCCAAATTTTTCAAAAATTGCTGAACCTCTAATAGGCTTAACAAGGAAACATGCCAGGTTTAAGTGGGATCAGGAATGTCAGACCGCCTTTGAATATCTAAAAGAAAGTCTTACGGTCATACCCTTGTTGGCTTTTCCTGATAGTTCTTTGCCCTATCGGTTGCACACAGATTCAAGTGCTGATACTATTGGAGCTGTACTGTCTCAGGAGCAAGAAGAGATTGATGAAGAGGGAAATAGCACGGGTAGAAAAGTAGAGAAGCCCATTTACTTCTTGTCCCATAAGCTGAGCCCAACACAATGTCGCTATCAACAATAGAACGGGAATGTTATGCGATTTACTATGCCCTTCAGAAATTACACACATACTTACACAATGCAAAATTTGAGATCTTTTGTGATCATCAGCCTCTTCGTTACCTCCTTGAAAGTCCAATAATGAACAGGCGGGTGCAAATGTGGGCTCTCACCATCCAGGGGTATAATGCAACCATAAATTACATCCGTGGCTCGTGCAATACGATAGCAGATATGCTTTCGAGACACCCTAATCTAAATGAAGAGGGAAAATGCCAAGAAAATCAGTCTGAGCAAGAAGTCGTACCAGATGTGTCCGATAGGTCATATGAGATCGGGGTAATAGACTCAAATGCAGTAGATCTCAACCAGTTTGTTTCTTGTAAGTTCAAGGAAAATGACCATCTAGAAAAACCGGACTCATTAGGTTTGGACATGGTAAGTGAACAAGCAAAAGACCCCGAAATTTACACTATTAAGTCTCAAATAGAATCAGGACAAACAAACAATAAATTAAAAAAAGTACATTATTTTAGACCATGTACTGTACTACATCTCCAAAGTGGATGAAGACCCCGTGGTACGCCTGTATGTCCCTAGTCACCTAACTGAGAAAGTAATGGCAGAGACACACAATATCATCCATTTAGGATTTGACAAAACTTTTGATGCAATAAGAAAGCATTATTTTTGGCCAAACCTGTATAAACAAGTTTATGAGTATGTATCAAAATGTGTAGCTTGTCAGTCGCGCAATATGCAGAAAATAAAATCACCCTTAAAAGAAGTAGATACGCCCCCTTTCCCTTTTGCAAAGATCGCATTAGATATAGTGGGACCGCTGCCAAAAACCTTATCATCCAATGTTTACATTCTAACAGCCATTGACTGGTATTCAGGTTACGTAGAAGCATGGCCTTTACCTGATAAAAGGGCAGACGCAATTGCGCACACTTTCCTTGAAGAAATTTTCCCACGGTATGGATGTCCTGTTCAGGTCATTACTGATAACGGAAAAGAATTTTGTAATAGCACTCTTGAAAATTTATTTAAGAAGCTTAATATCTCACATAGACGGACAAACGTGTATAGTCCTTGGGAAAACAGAGTAGAGAGAGTACATCGCAGTTTGATGGATGTTTTATCGAAAAAAGTTCAAGACAATATGCAAACCTGGGATTTACATCTAAATCAGTCTTTGGCGGCTATAAGGTTCAGTGAGAATGAATCCACTAAACAGTCTCCTTTCTTTTATTTGTTCCAAGGGGATCCCATAATTCCAATTTCGAATTTACTGCAGCCCCGTCGTCGCTACTACGGTGAAGATATTATTGAAAAAGGTCTGGAACAAACGCATAAGGCATTTGTATTAATGCACCGTCAGCGCAAACAAGCTCATAGGAGACAGGCAAAATATGCAGACAGTAAAAGAAAAGAAGTAGAATTTGAAGTCGGTCAGCCTGTCTATATAAAAAAGCACAAAAGAGGAAATAAACTCGATGCAAAATGGCAACCGTATTATAGAATTATGAAACGTACAGGTGACAAAACATGGGAGCTAAGGGATCAATTAACAGGAAAAATTATCAAAAGTAGTACAGATAACATGAGATTAGCAAATATTGATAAATGGGAAATTCCGAAGGAACAGGGTCAAAGGAAAACTCGTAAAGCTAACCTAGTAGTCCCACCGGAAGGTGATAGCAGTACTTCTACTTCGGACTCTGATTCAGAACCTCCCCAAGAGAGGCTGATTAATAAGTATCGCAAAGAAAGATCTGATTCAGAGGACGAAGAAAATATTCCATTAGCCGAGATTGCCCGACGGTTAAGGGATAGAGAAGCTAGATTAAAACAAGAAAATAAATTCTCAGATTTAGAGAATGGGGTAAAATCAGAGAATTCAGAATCAGAAATTAAGGAAGAACGCCAAAGTTCAGGCTCTGAAAATGAGTCAGCTTCTGAGTCAACCATAATAATGAGCCCAAGCGGCTATAATTCAGATAATTCAGCAGTCGGCTATGAGGAAGCTGACCTTTCCAATATGGATATTGATCATGTCTGTAAGTTCAGACAAAAGAGTTATCGGCGGCGTAAGGCAACGCCAAAAGCAAACAAGATTAAAAATTTGTTGACCAGTATTGTTGATGCGTTATAAAGCTGTCAGTGTGGTTATATAATGAATGTCGGTAGTGACATAATAATAATCCTGATAAATGTATATAAATTAATGAGTTTTGGTAATGAGATATCTTATAAATCTTTTGTTTTATTTCCAGTACTATATCACTACATATATTCAGAAAAAAAACATGTCCCAAGAAAGAATCCTGACCGGGTTAGACCAGGACGTAGAACTGGTGGAAAGTTGTAACTTACCCCAGATCCTCAAGAAGGATCTAAATGACTTCATGCACTGGGGGGAGTTTGACCCGCAAGGCCGGGAGCTAGATTCGCTTTTCAAAATAATGGAGAGGGCGGCGGTTTATGACGTCTTGTCGGTTGTCAGGACATTAGGGCTATCGGCTGATAGCATCAAAGAGATAGAAGATCACTACGAGGAGATCGAAAACTATCTCTTTCAGCATGAATATGGGGCTTCGGAACTTGCGATCCCAAGTAGTTTGTATATGCAATGTATACAAACAATGGTGTATGGCCGCAGAAAGCCATGCAACCAGATTTGTATTTTTAATAGGTTGCCGAACCTGATCAGGTTCCATATTTTGTATTATGAGCAGCTGGCGCTGCATTTTGAACAGAAGCTTCTAACGTCACTCCTTGAAATATAATATTTAAAGGGGAGTGACTAACTTGGGGTCATTGTGACCAACATATATATATATAACAACTTAAGTGAGTGGCTCTTATTATTTTTCTTAACTTCAGATAATCCTATGCAATGTGGGAACAAGATTCGGCCATCCTGGATCAGTCTGATCTTCCAGGAGATGTTCTTGAGGACATCTATCGACTAAGGGATTTCTCAGGGGAATTTGATGAGCCACTTCTTGTTTATTATGAAATGCTAGAAAGAAAGGCCATCTTTGATGTAATTGTTAAACTCAGGAATTTGCACGTCTCGGAAGAACTTGTGACCAAATTAAAGGAAAATTACGGTAAAATTAAATGTCAACTTCTTACATCAGAATTTGGCTATACTATCTTACTCAGCGAAAATCCTGACCTCTTCGAAAGGTCAATGAGATTATGCACCACTAACATGCAAGGAGCTAGTGATTTACTTGAGATGGCAGCTCGACTGAACCGCATGATCCTGTTCCACCAGGAATATTATGGCGAGCTGTTTGAAATCTTTTCTCAAAACCAAGCACAATAATATTGTAGTAAATGAGGTCAATGTGACCGCACCTGTTGGAAAACTGAAATAGAAACGTTTATTTTCTTTGGGTTTCAGGTACAATAGCCGGTTGGTTGCCAACTGCCAGGGGAAATGGTGGTAGTCGGGGAGCGCGAACCAGCTGTCTGTACACGAGGGACCCCGACAAGGGTCCTGATACCTGGTCTAGTCGGGAGGAAAGAGAGACATGTAAAAGCTACAACGGAGAATCTCAGGAGATGTTACAACAGACTAGCGCTTTACTGGGCAGCAAGGAGGCTTCGCCACGGTTGGGTAAACATGACGACGTTGGACAAGTAATACGATTCCTGCCGTTACAACCGACAAATATAACTTCTAATAAAGAACAGTAAAAGTGTTCAGTAGACAAAGTGAGTTTATCACAAATTGGATTTCGGCAAACTGTGCTTGTATCTACGTGACACTGTGCTGTTTATTAAGTTTATCATAACATTATGCAAAACATTTATGATAGAACTGTTGATAGCAGAGGAAATTTACAAATGTTAGAAACTTTGATAAGACAGGGACACTTGTGATATTTCTTGTTGTTAACTCCAACTTAGAAGAAGAGAGTTCAAATCGAACCTCGATGTTTCACAGCAAGCTTATATACTGACTATACAATTTACCACTATACGATCAACGAGGGGTAACATTACCTATGTTACCTGGTACAACAGATGGATAACATTACCTATGTTATCTGGTACAACAAGAGGGGCCACGACATAAGGCACCTCATTGAGGGGTAGCATATTATACATGTTATCTGGTACCACTGTAACGTCTTTCTGGAACAACGTCGTAGAGGAAATGAAGCAGCTTAAAATATTAGCTAAGATGACTTGTTCTAATAAGAGACAATGTTGACTTGAAACAATTTGATGAACTTGTAAATATGTGAGGCGAATGTGACTTGAAATCAGAAAGCACTGACTGTGTTTATTTTAATTCCATGAGCAGTTGAAAAATCACGCTAATCAATTGTTATCGTAATTTTTTCATACGCAGGGAGGGTATGTAACACAGACGTGCTTTCTGCATGTTTAAAGTATGTATTATGCATACTTTATGATATGATCTTTTGAGAATATTTTATGATATTTTGTGAATAATCTGAGATTTTGAAATATTTTGAAATTGAAACTGTAAATGAATATAAGCAGAGTCGTGGACAGGCGAGAAACATGTTCTGGCTATATCTTATAAAATTGTGCCAGAGTGGACACTAATTGAGAAATACCGCATTTGTTTTATATAACTGTGACATAAACTTCCTTGATCATGGCTAAAAATAAAGGCACACCTCAATTAGTGACCCTCTTAGTCCAAAGTCATGATTTTCTAATTGACCACAACGTGACAGGAAGCACGAGGACCAGTATATGACGTCCGTAATCATATTAAAGTGGTCATGAGGATAAAAGCCTGTATGTTTCCTCTGTCCCGGCAGTTGTTCTCTGAGGCTTGTTAGAAGCTCAACGTTGATTGATAAATTATTATAATTTATTAAGTGTTCTTCATCAAAATATCCTATCCTATCCTCTCCCACAACCTTACTAGGTCGTTGGGGCACCACAAATGACTTCGAAACAGCCCTTTTCCACCTTGTCCTGTCTTCAGCTGCCCTAGTTGAGCTGGCAAAATCCATCTCTGTCCACTCCTTAATATCGTCTTCCCACCTCTTCTTCTGTCTACCTCTTCTTTTTCCTTTTACTGTGCCCTGTAGAATCGTCTTTGCTAAACCAGAAGACCTTGAGACGTGGCCAAACCACCTTAGTTTCCGTTTCTTGACAAGCGTCAGGAGTTCATCATATTCTCCAATGGCTGCTTGGATCTTCCTGCGAACCTTCTCATTGGTTATATGGCCCTTGTACGAAATGTTCAGTAACCTTCGGTAGCATCTCATCTCAAACACGCCTACCAATCGCTCTCATGCGAAACCACGGTTCAGAACGTCAATCCATGAGAGGAGTTTCTGGTTTTGCAGGAGGAGAGCCTAAATCTTAAAAAAAAATGACATCGGCACAAGGTTTGAGGTATTTATTTGCTCTGAAAACTATTTGTGCAAAAATATAAGAATGCTATTTTGTCACTTATAGATTGTTTCTTCGGCACATGTAAGGAATAGGCACATTGCCTTGCAAACGATTGAGGCTCCCTTCCTGCAAAACCGGAAACTCCTCTCATGGATTGGCGTTCTGAACCGTGGTTTCGCATGAGAGCGATTGGTAGGCGTGTCAAAGGCCTGCGTTCTTTTCTCTCATTCTGCTGTCAAGGTCCACGATTCACATGCATACAGAAATATGGAAATTCACCTTCGATCCAAGAGATATGTTGTTATCTCTCCAAATTGTTTTCAGCTTGGTAAGAGCTGAAGTGGTTTGTGCAATCCTTGAGAGAACCTCTTGTTTTGAGCCATCATCTGAGACAACTGCTCCAAGGTATTTGAAGCTTGTTACGGTACCCAGCTTCTGTCCTTTTACCTTGAACTCCCTCTGGATGCCAACTTCGCTGTTAGGTATCCGTTTGGTCTTCTCAGCACTGATCTCCATCTTTTACCTTGAGCAGGTTTGGTCGAGACTTTCACTAGAGCTTCTAGTTCCTGCTCTTCCTCAGCTAGAGCGTCTATGTCATCGGAAAACCGCATTGGTAATGTTTCTGCCGCCTATGTTAACCTTTCCGTCATGTTCTTCCAGAGCATCAGACATGCTCCGTTCGAGAAAAATGTTGAAGAGGGTGGGCGACAGATGACATCCTTGTCTTACTCCAACTGTTGTTCTGAACCATTCTCCTGTGCTGCCATTTATCAGGACTGCACTTGTAGCCTTGTCGTATAGCTGCGCAATGGTGCGAACTATGTTTGCACTGATTTTGTACTTCCGCATGGTGGCCCATAAGGCTGCGTGCCACACCCTGTCAAAGGCTTTATTTTAAATCAGTTGAGACATGGTACAGATTCTGCTGATGTTGGAGATACTTTTCACACAAGATTCTAAGGTTAATGATCTGTTCTGTGGTGCTCCTTCCTGCTCGGAGCCATTCCTGTTTCTCAGCGATTATCTCCTCAGCTTGTGGAGAAAATATAGTGGAGAGAAAAATGTCCAAACAACCCCAAACTTCCGCCAGCACAGTATGTCCTTGTCCTGCTACTTTTCGCGGTCGGTAGGGGTGGTCGGGTGGTGCAATAATGCTGCATGTAACTTCCAGTGCCGGGGAGTCGTACCAATTTAGATAACAGTATGAGGATCCGCCTTTGTGCATTCCTTGCCAGGAACCTTTTAGTGTTAAACATTTCCTTTTAGATTGCATGGATTTTCGTATTACGCGTGCTAGGTTCTTCTGTGTCAACAGTATGAAACAACTGTTTGACACGGTTGAACCAGCGAAAATCTTTTCATTTTTGAAAGAGATTGGCATATATAGTAAAATATAGTTTAGTTCAGTCGAGGTATTTTTACAACTGTAGGTTTAAATTTGTGTTTACTCATCTCGCTGGCCGAGAGTTCGTTTTATGTTATCAGTCTTAAGCTTGCCGTTGATCGGCGTGTTTTACCACATACCCGACTTAATTCATTTTTATACTGTGCATTCATTTCTGACCTTATGCATGTAACACGTTTTCGTTTATAGCGTTTTCGGCGCGAAATAGCCCTTTTGGTGCTGGTGTGCCGTAAAATCCATATCACTCACTCACTCACTAGATAACAGTAGGGGCATGAGCCTTATGTGGTTGCAGTAGGTGCGGGTGGGGGTTGTTTGGACGTTTTTTCTCTCGTCTATCATCTCCCTTTTTTCTCCCATTCTCTGGGAGACGGCCCGATATAGACTGAAATATTGTATCAAAGGCCCGTTAACCCCCCCCCCCCGCCCCCCCCCCCCCCCCCCCCCCCCCAAACACACAAAACAATCAATCGCGCTCGGTAGCGAAATATTTCCAAATTTTGTACAAAATAGAAATAGGTAATTTGAATTGTCCAAACATATGGTTTGCAATATTCAAGGCGCCCCACTAAACCTTAAAAGTAGGTAGCCATAGAGATACTATTTACGGCGCAATTATGTAAGCTGGTAATTAGCAGGTAATTACAACTTGAACAGGCTGTCACTTTCTTCGCTTGATTAACAGTCACTTGTCACGCAAGGCTTGAGGTGGCTCGGTGGGGGACGCCTGCGCTGCGCTCGCAAGCTGCTCACTCGGTTGGCCATATGTTCTCTGTATCTTGATTATTTGTAATCTTAGTTGTTTCCAACTATGGTTTGAGGGCTGGATTTGGATTTTGATTGTTTCAGTTCCTGGTCTTTGCATACTTTTTACTTTTATTATCAGAGTTCTTGTGGTTGTGCTGTGTGGCGGCCCCAAAAAGTCTCCCCGCACATCCATTTAATGCTCTTATTCTTCCAATCCTCAGGGGTTGTTTGCAATCATTTTCCATTAAATCGATTTAAGCCCCCCAGTAATTCATTACTGACCGTTCCAAGGCGGTAGTTCTGTTGTGGTTCTTTGTTGCCTGTTTTTGGTGTCAGAGTTTCTGTGATGTTTTACCTTATGTATGTTATTATTATTTTTGGTTCGGTTTGGGTTGCTGAGTGGCCACCTTTTGGGAACAAGCTGCTCACTCGGTTGGCCATATGTTCTCTGTATCTTGATTATTTGTAATCTTAGTTGTTTCCAACTATGGTTTGAGGGCTGGATTTGGATTTTGATTGTTTCAGTTCCTGGTCTTTGCATACTTTTTACTTTTACTACGTAGGCGTCTCTTACCTGATGTCTGCAGCTAATGTGTCCCGCGGAATGCGACGGTAAGTGTGGCTCGGAGAGGGATGCTTGTTGCCTGCCGAGACCTGCCATCATATCTTTTCTATCAAACTTTTGGGGTTTAGCGACACTGAAGAAGTTACATACAGAAACGCGCGTCTGTCGCACTAAATTAGGTATGAATACGTTTATATTGTACCTGATTATGCAAGTACAATTGAATTACTTATAATTGACTGTGAGTTCTGTTTACTTTTATCCTGAACAATAGCCATTCTACCAATTGCTTGCATAATTCAATTGACTGTTTCTATGTACTAAACATTGATTTGTAAAAACGTCTATCTTACGATTTATTTTTGTGAAAACAAGATGGGCATCCTCCCAAACCGGAAGGGAGCCGATTCTACCAAAACAAAAGTGTTCATAACTAAGTGATTGCAGTTTCTTTATGTTTCTTTCTCTTTGTGCGTCTTGATCTTTCAGTCAGGCCAATATTTTACAGGACAACACACAATATTATTTTCGTGGATATTCACATCCGTAAAAATTAATCAAAGGTCTCTGAAGCCCTAAAATGACAGATTCTATCAGAAAGATGAAATGCTAAATCTAAATAAAAGCATCGTAAACAACTGCGTAATACCCCGCCACTGCTAACCTGTCATAGCTTTTTTTTCATGATTTCATACTTGTATATAGCACCAGGACTGGGGCAGATAATTAACCTCCTGCTGATAGAATTTTAACCATCACTATAAGCTATTATTGCTTTGATCATTTGTTAAATGTTTCCTAAAAATTCCTTTCAGTTCTGATTTTATGATTTTATACATGTATATATGCCCGTGGCAGGGGCAGATAATCCTAATAGACTAAATTCTGGTTGAAAAATAAAGCTTATGTTACTTATATCATTTCTATGAAATTTCATAAAGATATATCAAAAATCTGATTTTATATGGATTTTTAACTCACCTGAGCACGAAGTGCTCAAGGTGAGCTATTGTGATCGGTCTTTGTCCGTCGTCCGTCGTTCGTCCGTCGTCAACTTTTGCTTCAAACGACTTCTCCATAACTGCTGGACAGATTTTGAAATAATTTCACAGAAATGTTCCTTAGGGGACCCTTTACCAAAATTGCTAAAACGGTTCCGCTCCACTGAACAATATGGCCGCCAGAGCTAAAAATAGAAAAACCTTTAAACGACTTCTCCAAAACTGCTGGGCAGATTTTAAAATAATTTCACAGAAATGTTCCTTAGGAGGCCTTTTACCAAAATTGCTCAAACGGTTCCGCTCCGCTGAACAAAATGGCCGCCAGAGCTAAAAATAGAAAAACCTTTAAACGACTTCTCCTCCTAAACTGCTGGGCAGATTTTGATGTGTTTTCACAGAAATGTTTCTTAGGAGACCCTCTACCAAATTTGCAAAAACGGTTCCGCTCTGCTGAACAAAATGGCCACCAGAGCTAAAAATAGAAAAACCTTTAAACGACTTCGCCTCCAAAAGTGCTGGACGGATTTTGAAACAATTTCACAGAAATGTTCCTTAGGAGGCCTTTTACCAAAATTGCTCAAACGGTTCCGCTCCGCTGTACAATTTGGCCGCCAGAGCTAAAAATAGAAAAACCTTTAAACGACTTCTCCTCCAAAATTGCTGGGCAGATTTTGAAATAATTTCACAGAAATGTTTCTTAGGAGACCCTCTACCAAAATTGCTAAAACGAGTCAGCTCGGCTGAAAAAAAATGGCCGCCAGAGCTAAAAATAGAAAAACCTTTAAACGACTTCACCTCCAAAAGTGCTTGGCAGATTTTGAAATAATTTCACAGAAATGTTTCTACGGAGGCCCTTAACCAAAATTTCTCAAATGGTTTTGCTCCGCTGAACAGTATGGCCGCCGGAGCTAAAAATAGAAAAACCTTTTAACAACTTCTCCTCCAAAACTACTGGACAGATTTTAAAATAATTTCACAGAAATGTTTCTTAGGACACCCTCTACCAAAATTGCTCAAACGGTTTCACTTCACTGAACAAAATGGCCGCCAGAGCTAAAAATAGAAAAACCTTTAAACGACATCGCCTCCAAAAGTGCTGGGCAGATTTTAAAATAATTTCAGAGAAATGTTTCTTAAGACACCCTCTACCGAAATTATTAAAACGGTTCCGCTCCGCTGAATAAAATGGCCGCCAGAGCTAAAAATAGAAAAAACCTTGAAACGACTTTGCCTCCAAAACTGCTGGGTAGATTTTGAAATAATTTCACAGAAATGTTCCCTAGGAGTCCTGCTACCAAAATTGCTCTACTGGTTCCGCTCGGCTGAACAATATGGCCGCCACAGCTAAAATTAGAAAAACCTTTAAACGACTTCTCCTCCTAAACTGCTGGGAAGATCTTGAAATAATTTCACAGAAATGTTCCTTAGGAGACCCTCTACCAAAATTGATAAAATGGTTTAGCTCTGCTGAACAAAATGGCCACCAGAGCTAAATATAGAAAAACCTTTAAACGACACCTCCTCTAAAGCCAATGGCTCGATTTCAAAATAATATCACAGAAGTGTTTGACTCATGGTTCTAAACAAAAATTGCTGAAACGGTTCCACTCTGCTGTACAAAATGGCCGCCAGAGCTAAAAATAGAAATAAATCTTAGAATGAATCAGAGGGCACAGTTACGATCCAATCATCATGAAACATGGTCAGAAAGTTTATCTGAATGAAATCTAGACCAACTTTGATACTGGGTCATGTGGGGTCAAAAACTAGGTCACTAGGTCAAATCTTAGAAAAATGTTGTGTACACTCTTTAGGGCACAGTTATGATATAATCTACATGAAACTTTGTCAGAATGTTTATTTTTATGAAATCTAGACCTGATTTGAAACTGGGCCATGTCAGGTCAAAAACTAGGTCACTAGGTCAGTTCTTAAAAAAACCATGTGAATGCTTTAGAGGACACAGTTTTGTTCTAATCTTCATGAGACTTAGTGAAAATGTTTTTCTCCTACAAATCTGGACCAAGGGTGCAACTTGGTCATGTCGGGTCAAAAACTAGGTTAAACCTCAGAAAAGCATTGTTTGCGCTCTAGGAGGCACAGTTTTGATCCGATATTCATGAACTTTTGCAGAATGTTTATATCCAAGAAATCTAGACCAGGTTTGAAACTGGGTCATGTGGGGTCAAAAACAAGGTCATTAGGTTAAATCTTATAAAAACCTAAGGTACACAATAAAGGGTTCATTTTCCATTGAATCTTTGTGAAACTCTGTCTGTTGGGCGTATGGATGTTTCTGAGGTTAAGTTCACAGGATACTCAGGTGAGCGATCCAGGGCCATCATGGCCCTCTTACACATGTATATAGCCCTGTGCCAGGGGCCGATAACCACTGGGGACAAAATTTTGATCATGACAGAAAGCTTATATTGCTTCGATAAGGTGTAGCAAGTTACAGGAAAATCACTTTCAACCCTGATTTTATACAGAATTTTTCACGATTTTATACATGTATATAGCCCCGGGGCAGGGGCAGATAACCCCTGGAGACAAAATTTTGATGATGACAGACAGCTAAGTTTGCTTCGATAAGGTGTAGCAAGTTTCAGGAAAATCACATTCAACCCTGATTTTATACAGAATATTTCATGATTTTATACATGTATATAGCCCTGGGGCAGGTCCAGATAACCCTGGTGGACAAAATTCTGCAAACAGCAGAAAAAATATATTATTTCAATCATTTCTGTGAAATTTCATTAGGATATTTCGAAGTGTAAAGGAATAACAGACCAAAAACGACTTTTGTGACACTGACAAGGGCAATAACTCTGTCACAAGATATTGAAATTTGCCCATTAACAATCCCAACTGAGATATTCCCAAGACCAATTCATATGCCAAGTTTGAAAAAAATCCGTTAGTAAATACTCAAGTTATCGAACGGAAACGAAGTGCTCACGGACGGACGGACAGACGTACGTACGACGGACGGACAGACACACGGACAGCCAGCGGGAAAACATAATACCCCGCCACTAGAGTGTGGCGGGGTATAAAAAGTAACTTATCGGCCAGCATGAACGACTGTCTTATCAGTCGCCCTTATCCTTATTCAGTTCTAAATGTGACTTGAAGTTGTGAGAGAATACAAATATCTTGGTATTGTGTTCATGATATCTGGCAAATTCTCGAAGGCTGTCTCCGATCTTTATTATAGAGGCCAAAAAGCTTATTTTAAACTTATAAATATCTTTAAGACTAATTCCACCTAACCACCAAAAAATCTAAATAGGGGTCCGGCACGCATAGTCACCGATTTTCTTCAAACTTTCAGAGAATGTTGTCAACTACATATAAACAAATTTTTGACAGTTCTTTCTTTCGAAAACTCAACCGTTACCATGGCAACGGCAAAATAGTATTTTCTGCTTAAAACTAACAAATTTGCTATGAATTTTTTGTTAAAATCAACAATTTTGACTATTTAGTCCATGGCATTGTGACTGTGTAGATCTTTTTTACATAAAAGATATAAAAGAACTATGTTTACATAACACACTTTGCTTGTATTTACCAGTGTACCATTTCACATAGTTTTTTTATTCCGGCCTCAAGCAGGGTGGGGTTTGCCGTTTTCCAGTTTTACCGAAAATCCTGTTTTTGGACATTTTTAAAAATCTATTATTTTAAAAAGCCAGCAGAGTTGAGCGTAGCCAGGTGTTTTTATAAAACGCACATTACCTATTAAAGAGAATAAGATAATAAAATTGATGGACACTCCATAGTCGGAAATTCAAGACGCTGGCAAATTTGACCACTGAAACAGCTTTGTAACATTTCTCCACTTCAGTTGATGTTGTCCTTCAACCATATTCCATAATTTATCACTTTACCAGACTAAATACTTGAACAAAATAATTATGGTTTAAAGAAATGCATCTTCTCCACAGCTTTACACAATGGTTCTACAAAGATCTGGTTAATTGAAATGGGACTGTGATTACCCCACCCACGTAAAATGCATGCAAAATAGTGACTAACCATAACCTGTATTTTATTGTCATTTTTTATGTCTGTTAAACCAACCAAATAAGTAAGGAAGATAGCAACATCAGGTTCTTTATTTTATTTATTGTGGGCCAAGTTGTGCTGTCGTAACCATGGAAACAAGAAATGACAAAACAGACTGATCGCTATAAATATATTTGGCTTTCAATTGTTTGAATTATCACTCTGAAACAAAGCAATTATTTATCACAATGTCAACTTTTTGAAATCATCCTAGTTGATCTGATCAGTGTATAAACTAAATTCTAATATGCTTGGATATGTAATAAAAGTTCTGATTGGATAACGACAAATAGTTTTAAAAGTACATACATGTATGTATGTTCTGTGATACATTTAGTAAAGCAAACTTGATGGGCTATCTTTCAAGGGGATGGTCTCCAGAGTGTAACATTAGTTTTTATATATCAAAATAACCCTTTGGGTCTATAGTTATCAAATTCAGTGTTTGCCACCTTGGCAAACCTTAAATAATTCTGTAGCGGTCAGTTATTTACGTTACCTCGATAAATATTTTGAATATCTAAAATATTCATTGAGGTCAATAAGAAATGTGTTTAAACTATATATGTGTATCAAAAATAAATATTTTCTGTAAGAACAGTTGATATGCTATAAGCTAGGCTGCACAGAAAACGGTTCAGAACTTTGTTATTTTCGTTACAATATATCATGGATATACGATATATCATGGACCCAAGGAAATAAAACATGTTGTTGCATTTTGCATAGTTCGTGAAAAATGTCCCAAAATGTTCAATTCTCTAATTGCCCCCAATTAATATTTTTCTAACAAAACAAATTTGAGACCTCCAGCTTTTAAACAGTGTCATCTACGTAATGTTGAACATCGTTATACCTATTCCCTGGCAAAGTCATTTTTTCACACAGTTGTTCGGTCAAAAATTGCAAATAAGCTCGGTAAAACTGACGAATTGGACTTGTTATATAAAGATCATGTAAAACATTATATAACACAACAGTTCAAATATAGGTTTGACATTTTGACACATAATGTCACCGAGGTAACGTACATAACGGATATAAATATTTGAGTTAAACGTCTGTCATTCACACCAGGAAAACACTTTTAAAATACTGTTTTTAAACGTACGCAGTTGTGATAAATATCTTTATTGTTTAGTGAAATGAAACTTTTGCATAGTACCTACTTAGACAGAAAACGGTTATATACATGACATGCAAAGCTGAGATTGCCCTGATGTTTAAATGAAGCCTTCTTTGAATTAATCTGTACATGAAATATACTTTTTCTCATTGACTTATAGAACTTTAAAGTTTAAACAAAACCACAAAATATAAAATAACTTATAATAACTGACAGTTTTGTACTCAGAAAGGTAACGTTTGCAACCTTTATTTAAAAAAATCCTTGAGATTAAATATTGCTACTGCCAAATATATGTTAGTTTTATTATTTTGAGATAAAACAAACGCGGCCACATTAAATTCACCCATTTAATGCTTCGTTCACATGAACAAGGTTTCATTGTCGCAGAGACTGTAACAAAGAAAGTTTGTCAAATATTTTGCGTTTACACGGAGCAAATTATTTGTTAAAGAAAAATCTGGCATAGAATCTTTGTCACATAAAGTTTGGCAAGGAAATATTTGCTGCCGTGTTTACACGAACAAAGAATTCTCATCAACGTTACCTGGACAAACAAACTTTGCTCGTGTAGACGGCTAACTGTGCCACATTTTCTTTGTTAAATATACTTAGTTCAAAATCAGTCTGATTTGATTATGAGCAAAGTTTCCTGTGCTTATGTTCATGGCTTATTTCTTTGTTACATATTCTATGGCAACTTTTCTGTTCACAAGGACAACTTATGTTCGTCATAGAAACTTTACCATATAAATTTGGCAATGAAAATGTTTCATATTGTTTCAAGGCAGAGCATCAGTGCTTGTGTATCAATGTCATAGTTTGTATTGTCAGCTTATCTGTCGTCTTCAAAAATCGATGTAATTTACTATCGTTCTGATGCATATTTGGCATAAATGGAAAAAAAAGAAAATAGGTGAACATTTTGTATACATGCCTAAAGCCTCGTTCACACGACCAAAGTTTCTTTGACACAGACACTGTAACAAAGAAAGTTTGGCAAACATTTTGCGTTTACACGGAGCAAATTGTTTGTTAAAGAAAAATGTGGCATAGAATCTTTGTCACATAAACATTGGCAATGGATTATTTGCTGCCATGTGCACACAAACAAAGAATTCTCGTCAAAGTTACCTGGACAAAAACAAACTTTGCTCGTGTAAACGTGTAAACGGCCAACTGTGCCACATTTTCTTTGTTAAATATACTTTGTACAAAATCAAACAGATTTGATTATGAGCAAAGTGTTCTGTGTTCATCTCCATGGTCAGTTTCTTTGTTACATATTCTATGGCAAATTTCCTGTTCACACGGACAAATTTTGTTTGTCACAGAAACTTTACCGTATGAATTTGGCAATGAAAATGTGGCATACTGTTTAATTCACACGAGCAAATTTTTCTATTCCAAACCTACTTTGTCACAGAAACTTTGCCCGTGTAAACGAAGCTTATGCTACTATCACACTATTGCTTATCAGCTGCGTATTTCACAGAAATTACATACGCTTGTCGATTGCGAAGAACTGTGACGTATTTTATGCAAATTCTAGTCCTGCGAAGTACACGGCGTATGTGTGGCGATTCCGCGATGTATCCATAATTTTTATTCCGCTTATCGCTTTTCGTACCTGTTTCAAGATTCCGCGCATGGAGGCGTATGCGTGGCACATGTGTGGCGTATAATGGGTTGCTGTTGCGTAACTGTTGCGTTGGCACGACGTGTCATTTTCAAGGGCAACGTAGCTACTGCATACTAGCTGCGTAAACAGCTGCGTATAAATGTTCCTCTGCTCTGCGCGGCTGTTAATCTTTCCAAAGCAGTCAAACAATAGGTAAAGGTACAGGATTGCCCACAGTCAAACAAGACACTAGCAAATCATTATGTCTCCAAAGAAGTACGCCCAGGGAGCACCAGGAGAACCGAGGAAGAAAAAATCGGCTGCACTCACCAAGCCAAACCTTTGGGCACAGCCAGCTGTCATCCCTGAGATCCAGCAGCAGCAGCTAAGTCTGAGACAGCTGTCAAACTAACAGGGGGTAAAGAGGCCAGGACATATGGGGTGCCATTTTACTATGTATTTTCTATTTATAGATACCCATAAAATTTATGGATATCCATAATTCAAGAAAGTGATATCCATCATTCGAATAAGTGATCTTCATTATTAGTTATGAGTTTCCCTTATCCATTTATGGATATCCATGGGTCGAATTATCGCTGTCCATAATTCGAATTATAGATACCCAATCATCTGAAAGATTGATGGATATCACTAATTCGAATTATGGATTTCACTTTTTCGAATTATGGATCGAACCATGGATATCCATAATTCTGCCAATTTATGTATATTAACAAATCGAGTTAGTAATATCCTTAATTCAAACTTGTGATATCCACTTTTCGTTTAGATTTCTGATTATCCATAATAAGAAAAAAATGATGTTTATGATTCGGATTGTGGATGTCAATAGTTTGGCCTATTTATGGATATCACTTATTAGAAATATAATTCGTCTTTGCAAAAAATAAGTTTAAATAACAAACCTCTACGGTGATTTATGGATATATATTCGAGGTATTGATTTCATTGATTCAGCCCGATTTATTGATATCACTGATTCAAATTATGGATCTCCATCATTCAAATTATGGATATCCGTAATTCAGCCCATTTAAAAATAACCATGATTCCAATTTTGGATATCCATTAACTGAATTGGTGATATCAATAAATGGGCTGAATAATGGATATCACTTATTCGAATAATGGACATCCATTAATCAAATTCATGATAGTTATAAATAGGGATTAGATGGGGAAACTGCACATCATAAAGACAGAGTTAAAAGTTACCTTCTGCGGTACTGCAGAAAGTGGATCTTCTAGGTCCATGGCTATGAAAAGAATGAGAACAAACAAGAAAAATGTGTCCGCTGCCTGCAACTGTCGTGTTGACGTAGTAGGTACTTATGCAACGCCGAAACGAAATTGACAACGCAACACCTACCCAGCGGCTGCGCCACAAGAGCGCAAGGTGCGTAGTTCGAACACAGTTCCTATGCAGTTCATGCGCCATGCTACTCCATAGAAGCACTTAATAGATTCGAAAAGAACGCCGTAGGTACGCAGTGAAAACGCTTTAAACGCCATACATACGCCACAGTTACACCGTACGCGTTTCTATGGCGTACCAAGCGATCATGTTACGTTACCACTGTGTCACTGCTGCGTTGTTTTTGCTTTTGCTGCGTTCGTGTGACGTATGTATGGCGTATCAAAGCTGCTACGTACGTGCGGCGTTCTTTTTCAAACCGGTTTGAAAAAAATCGCCGCAGCCTGGCGTTCAAGGAGATCGTGCTGCGTATCAGCTTTCGTTGCTGTGGCGTTTCTTTCTTACGGCCACGTTATCCGGATACGCAGTGCGTACGCAAGCTTATACGCCAATGTGTGATAACAGTATTAATTGTTTGATTAAAGCTAGCTTTGTACCAAGAAACTTTTAACGGGCTGCATGCTTATCTGGCGATCCGCTAGTATCGTCTTACTACTTGTCTTATAACTTTATGCTGGTATTTCCAGTTTGGTATCATGGGTGGATTGTTGCACAGATGGAATCAATTTGTGGTCGTTGCTCCTTTACACTACTTTATCTATTTAAAAACAATGTACATGTATACAACCTGAGTTTTATAAACCTTTGGCTTGTGGCATGTATTTTCACAAAAGTAACATATATAACAGGTTAAAAAGTATGTTTTTATTCTACTGCAGCTACAGTAAATGTCATGGGGCTACCATTGTTACGCAGAAGGTTTTACACACGGTCGACACGGGTGCAGAGCCTTATTCGTCGCCAGGACGGCGGAGGGTGACTTCCGGTTAAAGAGTTATCTACCAGTGTATTACACTAACAAGGAAACTCTAACAACGTTAGAATTTTTGAAGTTTATATATAATGTAAATTCTATATACAACAATACAATTTACAAATGTCACAATTACAATAATATACAACACATATCAGTTCATGTCGCTGGCCCAAGTAAGGTGTTTGTTTCAAATCTGTAATCGATTTGCGTACAGTACGCAAACAGATTACCGTCTGACGTCAACACCGTACTCGGCTCAGCGCCATGAACTAAAGGAAAACACAAAGAACAAAAAAAAACAAAAAAAAACGTTAGTTTGAGCTCATACAAAAAACAAGGCCTTATGTTGGTAGACTTCAATTTGTCGTTCCCTGGATCATGTCATGGGCCAGTCCATATATCATGAGGAACACCAACTTATATTAACACGTGCACGATTATATACTGGTCGCTCCCTGGATCGTACCAGGGACCAGTCTATATATAACAAGACACACTATAGTGGACGAACACTGTACCACTTTCACCTCCGCAGTAATAAGATCGCCTTTGCCGATATTTTGTGCTTCCCGCCTCTGCTAGGAAAACATGCACAAGGGCGTTGTAACTGCTCTACCCGGGTTGGTATTAACCTGGAGACGTATATCGAATCTCCAGGTGAGACGTGGCTCTAAGCCCTAACAGCTGACTGCCGGACTTGATGTGCCTAAAAATAACGAGCTTACACTTAATACATTGTAATTACATAATAACAATACGTAAGACTTGGGCCTGTCTTGGAAATACCATACAACGCCGTCGGCGAATGCCGAGCATAACGTGCACACGCCAGCCGTGTCACTAGACACAACTCGCGCTCACAATGTAAAGCCAAAATTGTGCTTACCACTCCCGCCAATGAAGAAACGTAGATCCTACCACGCATGTGCGTCGAAGGATCTGACGCCAAACATTGTCAAGAAGTATACTGACGTCAACAGGCATTACCATGACATACCCCACATGAAACATGAATGAATCTAAACAATGACCTATCTACATCAAATTGATTTACCAAAAATTAACTCGCATATGTATTAATTCATTTCTTTAAACTAAGCGTAATACCATTTGCCATAGAATGTAATAACTGAATAAGCGTTTCTAACACATTTGGGATCATAACGTTTGATCTGACATCATGACATCAATGATGTTATACCATATGACGCCGTCTAGTGAAGTCAAATCAAACGCATGATGGCCAAATGTTACCATTATAATGTATGGAAAAAACCCTGAATGCGGTGCATGCTATGGCGTCACTTGACGTCACGAGTATGTAAATTAGTACCATTACAAATCAATCTACTTCTATAGGCCACGTATACGTGAAACTAATATAAAAAGTGCTGACGCCGCAATTACATGATGCAACTGACTTCACATGAATAGCATGAATGCAACTGACGTCTCACATGAATAACATGAATGCAATTGACGTCACTGGACGTCAAATAGATGCACACCAGTGAAACTAATATAAAAAATGCTGACGTCGCAATAACATGAATGCAACTGGCGTCACATGAATAACATGAATGCAACTGACGTCACTGGACGTCAAATAGACGCACACCATTGCAACCAACATCAGTGATATAAACTATTTCCGTAGTTTACAAAACTTCCTTATATACAAATATTATGCGCAGCATGCTTACTAACAAAATCAGTCGACACATGCGCAGCCTGATCACTGCCAACAAAATCAAATCAGTCGACACATATAATCATACCATATCAATCAGAAGTCACATTTTTCATTCTTAGCCAAACTATTCTAAATAAATATAATAAAATCTTACCCTTCTAGGTCTTAACACAGAATCTGGGCACACAACAATATAACATCCATCAATTCACCTTAGAATTAAACAGCCACGTCTAACTTTTCATTAAAGAATAGGAGTATAAATACTATGCGTCTCACTTTTAAATCATGGAACTCGAATCTAAGCGTGCAGGTATTCACATTAAAATCATGCAACACGCTATCCACAATCAAAAGACTCGTGCAGGTATTCACCTTAAAATCATGCAATACGCTGTCCACGAGAGGTATTCACAAACAACCCATGCATAACGTAGCCACAATTTCCGTAAATGTTTTATTACCGCAGTTGCCCTAAAAACTGTAGCTCTACTGATTTATTTTGGTTGATTTGATGCTTAACGTCCACGGTAAACAACTACGGTCATGTCGGGACGGTCAGTTAACCTAACCACACTATTCCTGGGCAGGCTTAGACCTCCTAAGCGGTTAACCAGTACTAAGTGCACACACTTTCGCCAGTAACTGACAACTGCCCTTCTTGAATCAACGGAAGGAGAAACGAAAGTATGTGGCCAGACCGGGATTCGAACCCAGGACCTCTGACTTACGAGTCAGGTGCCCTACCGATTGCGCTACCCGGCCCGGCTCTACTGATTTAAAGGATTAAAATGATTTCGACGACATAATCCACGATCGGATCCATTTCGTAACATAGGTTTCCCCTTAGGGAGAAAAAAACATAACAATGTTTCTTTTCTGAAATAGTACGAAATGCGATCGAATCGTAGGCTATGTCAAAACTGGAAAACTAGCTATATACACAACAACGGTGCGATGCATAACGTGGCCAAACTATCTACTAAGGTAGTCCGCCCTCAAATTACCTTGGCCGCGGATAGCAACGATCCTGAATCTGTACGGCTGTAATTTCATGGCCCAACGCATGATTCGGAGATTGAGCACCTTAGCTGTCTGCATATAGGACAAAGGTTTGTGGTCGGTTTCAAGTAGGAACTCCGCCCCATACAGGTACTTACGAAATTTCTCAACACCCCAGATTATACCCAAACATTCCTTTTCAATTACAGAGTAGTTCCTTTCCCGAGGTAACAATTTCTTGCTAGCATAAGCAATCGGCAAACGACCTTCACCTTCGAATTCCTGAAGCAAAATAACTCCAAGACCAATGTCTGAAGCGTCTGTTCGAAGTACAAACGGGCTACCTTCTTGAAAAACAGGTAAGCGAAGAATAGGACTAGACGTGAGCCTACTCTTCAGGGTTTGAAATGCCCTTTCATGCTGATCTTGCCAATCTTTGATAGAATTAGGTCTATCCCGTTTAGTTAAATCAGTCAGAGGAGAAGCTATGGATGAGAAATTTGGGATAAAACGACGATAAAACCCAGCTAATCCCAGAAAAGATTTAATTTGCCTTTTCGTACATGGACGAGGAGCATCTCTGATAGCCTGTATCTTGTCCTCTTGCGGTCGTACCGTCTGTCCGACGATATTGTGATCAAGGCACTCGATACTGCCATATCCGATCATGCATTTAGATGGTTTTGCCGTCAATTTGGCCGACCTGAGCCGATCTAACACTTGACGTAATGACGTCACATGATCTTTCCATGTTTCAGTAAATATCCACATGTCATCAACAAAGCTGTCAACATTTGGGAGATTGGACAATATGATTCTCATTAACCTACAAAACGAGGCTCCCAAATTGACCAAACCGAAGAGCATAGTTTTAAACTGGAATAAACCCTTAGGCGTTTCAAATGCTGTCAAAGGTTTAGACCTTTCAGTAAGACGGACTTGCCAATAACCCTTACTCAGGTCCATCTTTGTAAAGAATCTATGTCCCGACATTTTATTGATAACCTCCTCCATATTTGGCATAGGTTCTGCATCGAATTCCGTCACTTTGTTAAGCTTCCGGAAGTCGATACAGAATCTAACTGACCCGTCTTTCTTCGGAACTAGGACAACAGGAGATGAATACGGTGAAATCGACGGCTCGATTACCCCTAAATCTAACATATCCTGTATCTCCGTCTCCATGACGTTACGCGTCTTATACGGGATAGAATAACCTTTCGTCCGTATGGGTTCTGACGTGAGTAGTTTGATATCGTGCTGTATTTGATCAGTTCGACCGGGTAAACTTGATAGTACATCCGGCTACTGTTTAATCAACGCTTCAACCTCCATACGTTGTTCTGACGTTAACATATCTGAAATACTGACGTCATTATAAGTTTCCGGCTCTTTAGCTGTCGGAAAAGCACAATCATCAAGAGAAAATTCATCACTACCATCGTCATCAACCGACTCTGTAGTCTCAGTCGACAATAAACAATGTGACGGCCCACTACGACGTTCGACATACTGTTTCAGCATATTAGCATGATATGTACACACGACACCATTGATGTCGATTTTATAGTCCATTCTATTCACCACCTCTACTACTTCATATGGACCCTTCCACTGCAATAACAATTTATTACTGTCAGTTGGCAGTAATAACAGTACTTTATCTCCCACGTTAAATTTACGCGACGTAGCGCGTTTGTCATAATAAGCCTTTTGCTTTACCTGTACTTTCCGTAAATTATCATGTGCTAACTTACACGTCTGCTCTAATCGTTCTCTCAACTCAATTACGTACTGGTACGTAGACAGAACCTGCTCATCCTGTACCTCTTCAGACCATAATTCACGTAATATTGCCATAGGGCCCTTAACATTACGTTCGTATAACAATTCGAACGGAGAAAACCCTAATGACTCTTGCGGAACCTCCCTTATTGCAAACAGTAGTGCTGGGAGAGATATTTATCCCAGTCTTTTGGACGTTCTGCGCACATCCTACGTAGCATTTGCTTCAACGTCGCGTGAAAACGCTCTACAAGACCGTTACAGATAGGATGATACGGCATCGTGGTTAACTGCTGGAGTGATAACAGCTTGCTTACTTCTTTCATAACTTCAGCAGTAAACTGACTTCCGCAATCTGTTAACATTTCATCAGGTATGCCAACTCTACTAAACATCTCAACTAACGCTTCGGCTACGCGTTCCGTCTCAATGCCGGGTAACGCTACCGCCTCGGGATATCTCGTCGCATAGTCTATCATTGTTAAAATAAAGCGGGATTTCCTGTCAGAACGAGGTTCTATTGGTCCGACTATATCAACAGCGACTCGTTTAAATGGTGTGTCAATCTGTGGCAACTTTCCTAAAGGAACCTTAGTGACACGACCTTTTTGAATAGTCCTTTGACATATGTCACAAGATTTACAAAACCTTGCCACATCACCACAAACTCCAGGCCAAAAGAACTCAGTCAACACTCTATCCATAGTTTTCTTTATGCCCAAATGACCTGACATCAAGGTTTCGTGCGCCAATCTTAACACCTTTTCTCGAAAACCTTCAGGGATAATAAGTTGCAAAGTGACCTTGTTTCCTTTAGTAAACTGCCTATACAATAAATCTTTCTTTCGGATAAACTTAGTTTCACCCCGGATTAATCCACGACTAATAGTCACATTCCCAGATTCCACTCTTTGCCTTATGCCATTCAATTTCGGGTCAACAACTTGGGCCTGCCTCAACGCCTCTTTATCACTAGCAATAATTTGATCAGGAACTTTAAGTTTCTTATAGACCTCTTCACCTTGCTTAGCTTGTGACCTAGTCACTGCCGCCATTGCAAAATGGGACATATCGGGAAGTTTTGACCTGTCAATATTTCCAATAACCAGGTCATACAATGTATCTTCCGTGCACAATGCCTCAGTTTTTCCTGTGAAAAATGGACAATCTATGTCAACCATTGCTAAGGGATACCTTTGGGTAGATTCATCAATCAAAGTTACATCAGATTCTCTACCAAGTAACTGATCATTAGAAACCAAGTTTCTACGAAGTACACCCAGTACAACCTGTGTCCCTTAAAACTACAACAGTCTTACCATTAACCGTACCCTGCGCTGTTGGTAATCGCGACCTTAAAGAGTAACAGACACCTTCCCTATCCACGTTGTCATTGATTAATGGACTTTCTTCCTTACTCTTATAGAGACCTTCAATTTCATGAGACCTATTCATTGTAGTTTTACAAAAGCTCATTTGATGTCCGCCACACCGACCACGTCCGCGGGAATAACCCCGACCACGGCCACGATCTGAATTACTACCCAACGTCTGCACAGTATCGCTCATACTCTGTGATCTTTGTGCCTCATCTTTCGGTGCATAGCTACTCCCCTTATTTCCGCTATATCCGCTTGCACTTGCACCTGCTTCCGCATTATATGCTTGCTTCCTATCGGGATTCTTAAAACATTTATATGTTAAATGTCCCTTACCACAAATACTACATTTTATCTCTGGCTTCGCACTCGGCTTATTATCAGATCTACTCTGAGTTACGCCCTTACTATCACGCTGCCCCTTATTTACACAAGCGTAGACGCCGCCACGTGCTTCTGCAAATAAATCTGCTTGCCTAGCCATCTCACCTAGATTCGTGAATGTTTTCGGTTTCAAATGAACGTATAGTTCTTTACTACAGGATTCTAAAAACTGATCTCTAGCGAAAAAATCACAAACAGCTTCGTAAGACTGGTCTACTTTCGCCATTTTCAACCATTTATTAAGATACGACCTAAGTCTACTACTAAACTGAATAAACGTTTCGGACCTTTCAGGCCTATCATAGCGAAATTTCTTCCTAAATCCGCGTTCAGTCATATCGAAATTCTTTAACAACGCATCTTTCAACATGTCATAATCCGCTGCATCGTCTACAGACAATCTATCATAAACATCAAGCGCGCGACCTTTAAGTAATGCGCTTAAATATGCAGCCCAAACGTTTTTATACGCCCGTTTTGAAAAAAACGGACGTATTATGTCATGGCGCTGTCCGTCCGTCCGTCCGTCCGTCTGTCCGTCCGTCCGTCCGTAAACATTCTTGTGCGCGCCATAACTCATTAACCGTTTGGGATATATTCATGATATTTGGTAGGAATATATATTAGGTTGGGGGAACGTGTCGCGTACAGAAGTGGTTGCTCCCCTTTCCTTAGTTTCCAAGTTATGCCCCTTTGATTAGTTTTTTCCCTGCAAGTCTTGTGCGCGCCATAACTAGATAACCGTTTGGGATAACTTTATGAAACTTCATAGCAATGTGTATGAAGACCCAATGATGTGTCGCGTACAACAATGGCTGCACTCCCCTTCTTCATTTTAGAGTTACACCCCTTTCATTAGTTCTTGTTGACTATTTTTGTGTATACTAACCTTGTGCATACCTTAACTTGGTAACCATTTGGAATATCATGATGAAACTTTATAACAATGTGCATGATCACAAGACAGTGTGTAACATATAAGAATGGTTGCTCCCCCTTTCTTAATTTTGGAGTAACCTCCCTTTGATTAGTATATTTTAGGCGTTTCTCATTCACTCCATATCTCCTTAAACTTTTGAAATATTAGAATGAAACTTTGTAGGAATGTGTATAATAATGAGGCAATGTATCCTGAGCAAGAACCACAACTCTGGCTTACTGCATTACCTGCCCTTGCATAAATATCCTATTTCCTCTGTAACATTTCAACTGTTTGAAATATTGTAGTGATGCCAAGGGAGTGTAATACAACCAAGAATGCTATATCTAGTATATTTAGTTTTCTCCCTTGACTCGATATACTAATGTTGAATAGTTGAATTCATTTGTTATAGTTTGTCTGTCTGTCTATCCTTTTGTAAACAGTCTTGTTCATTCTGTAACTCCTTTATGACATTTAAACGGGCGTATTATGCGCCGCTTGCGAAGCCCTTGTTATCCCATTTGTTTGCCGTCGCGTATTTCTCAAACCTTGATAAGTAACTATCCATTTTGTCCTTACTTTCATCAAAATACGGTAACTTGGGATCTCGCGCATGCGCTAACTTTTCAGCCTTCTGTTTTTCTAATTCAACTCTAAACGTTACCTTCTGCAAATCTATCTGATTCTTCAACTCGCGTTGCTGCAATTCAAAACTATACTTCAACTTTTCTAACTCAACTTCGCTCGACAACTTCGCTTCCTTATCGCTTTCGACTTGAGACAATTTAGCTTCCCTATCTTTCGGCTTGCCGCTCTATACTTTCAATCCGCCCCATCTCGATTTCCCTATCCGCCGCAATCTTAGCTTCTTCCGTCGCTTCCTTATCGCTTTCGACTTGAGACAATTTAGCTTCCCTATCTTTCTCGGCTTGCCGCTCTATACTTTCAATCCGCGCCATCTCGATTTCCCTATCCGCCGCAATCTTAGCTTCTTCCGTCGCCCTATCCACCGCAATCTTAGCTAACTCAATTTCCCTATCTTTTTCGGCCTGCGCGATCCTTTCTTTATCAAGTTCCCTTACCGCGTGCCTTTCTGCCCTCTCAGTCTCTTGCTGTTGCTTAACAAATTCCTGCAAAGCCTGCCCCTCATAACCTAACTCCTTTCCCGTCTTAACTAACTGATCCATGACGCTTAACGTAATGCTCACGTTAACTTAACTGAAACCGACGTTCACTTATAGTCACACACGTTAACTAAAACGTTAACAATAATAATAACGAACTAATCCAACTAAAACGTTGATTAATTAGTATACTCGCGATCTGGACGTAGCCATTAAAGTTACGTTCATAACAGACCGGAAATGACGTCACAAACTGACGTTGACTTTACCGAGAACCTCTTTTCACTATCATATGACACAATTAGATGACGTAAATAACCCACATTACAATTACGCCCAACTTGATCTAGCGTATCGGATATACAAACGTAACGTATGTAACGCAACGTATTAACACTGACACGACAACTGTACGTCCTACATTACAAAACCTTATAGGATACCAACGGTAAATCAAACTTAAGATTCTGCTATTAGGTTTAATTCATTGTAACGATATTATATAACGTTACGGGTGATCTACGTTACTAAATCAGGACATAAAATGGACCTCAGTAACGGTTACGACACAACGTACAAACGTTTAATTTAATAAACTAACAGATTGTCATGCAACAGCAGTGCCAAGGTACTCAAATGGACCTTTAAACTAAATATGTATCATCCGTGCCAAGACAATTCAGGTCTATATACCTCAGTTTCCCCACTCAGATATGCAACCTGTTACATTTTATCAGAAATTAATGCATGGGCTATCGCACTTCATCACGCAGGGAATAAGGATAGTTGACCTTAATTGAGTGTAGGTTACATTTACAAAGAATTTAGTGGCAAAATTGCTCCCCTAAAATTCACATCAATGCAAACAGCCTTACGTCACCTTAGAAAAGAACAATCAGAAAGTCAATGAAAAAAGAAATGTCTGACAAAATTGTGCCTAGATTCTATATATATTGTCAATGTCTTACACTGGCAGATATTAACCGGAAACCAAATCCCGTTACTTCATGACACCATGTTACGCAGAAGGTTTTACACACGGTCGACACGGGTGCAGAGCCTTATGCGTCGCCAGGACGGCGGAGGGTGACTTCCGGTTAAAGGGTTATCTACCAGTGTATTACACTAACAAGGAAACTCTAACAACGTTAGAATTTTTGAAGTTTATATATAATGTAAATTCTATATACAACAATACAATTTACAACTGTCACAATTACAATAATATACAACACATATCAGTTCATGTCGCTGGCCCAAGTAAGGTGTTTGTTTCAAATCTGTAATCGATTTGCGTACAGTACGCAAACAGATTACCGTCTGACGTCAACACCGTACTCGGCTCAGCGCCATGAACTAAAGGAAAACACAAAGAACAAAAAAAACAAAAAAACAAAAAAAACCGTTAGTTTGAGCTCATACAAAAAACAAGGCCTTATGTTGGTAGACTTCAATTTGTCGTTCCCTGGATCATGTCATGGGCCAGTCCATATATCATGAGGAACACCAACTTATATTAACACGTGCACGATTATATACTGGTCGCTCCCTGGATCGTACCAGGGACCAGTCTATATATAACAAGACACACTATAGTGGACGAACACTGTACCACTTTCACCTCCGCAGTAATAAGATCGCCTTTGCCGATATTTTGTGCTTCCCGCCTCTGCTAGGAAAACATGCACAAGGGCGTTGTAACTGCTCTACCCGGGTTGGTATTAACCTGGAGACGTATATCGAATCTCCAGGTGAGACGTGGCTCTAAGCCCTAACAGCTGTCTGCCGGACTTGATGTGCCTAAAAATAACGAGCTTACACTTAATACATTGTAATTACATAATAACAATACGTAAGACTTGGGCCTGTCTTGGAAATACCATACAACGCCGTCGGCGAATGCCGAGCATAACGTGCACACGCCAGCCGTGTCACTAGACACAACTCGCACTCACAATGTAAAGCCAAAATTGTGCTTACCACTCCCGCCAATGAAGAAACGTAGATCCTACCACGCATGTGCGTCGAAGGATCTGACGCCAAACATTGTCAAGAAGTATACTGACGTCAACAGGCATTACCATGATATACCCCACATGAAACATGAATGAATCTAAACAATGACTTATCTACATCAAATTGATTTACCAAAAATTAACTCGCATATGTATTAATTCATTTCTTTAAACTAAGCGTAATACCATTTGCCATAGAATGTAATAACTGAATAAGTGTTTCTAACACATTTGGGATCATAACGTTTGATCTGACATCAATGATGTTATACCATATGACGCCGTCTAGTGAAGTCAAATCAAACGCATGATGACCAAATGTTACCATTATAATGTATGGAAAAAACCCTTAATGCGGTGCATGCTATGGCGTCAATTGACGTCACGAGTATGTAAATTAGTACCATTACAAATCAATCTACTTCTATAGGCCACGTATACGTGAAACTAATATAAAAAGTGCTGACGCCGCAATGACATGATGCAACTGACTTCACATGAATAGCATGAATGCAACTGACGTCTCACATGAATAACATGAATGCAATTGACATCACTGGACGTCAAATAGATGCACACCAGTGAAACTAATATAAAAAATGCTGACGTCGCAATAACATGAGTGCAACTGACGTCACATGAATATGAATGCAACTGACGTCACTGGACGTCAAATAGACGCACACCATTGCAACCAACATCAGTGATATACACTATTTCCGTAGTTTACAAAACTTCCTAATATACAAATATTATGCGCAGCATGCTTACTAACAAAATGAGTCGACACATGCGCAGCCTGATCACTGCCAACAAAATCAAATCAGTCGACACATATAATCATACCATATCAATCAGAAGTCACATTTTTCATTCTTAGCCAAACTATTCTAAATAAATATAATAAAATCTTACCCTTCTAGGTCTTAACACAGAATCTGGGCACACAACAATATAACATCCATCAATTCACCTTAGAATTAAACAGCCACGTCTAACTTTTCATTAAAGAATAGGAGTATAAATACTATGCGTCGCACTTTTAAATCATGAAACTCGAATCTAAGCGTGCAGGTATTCACATTAAAATCATGCAACACGCTAACCACAATCAAAAGACTCGTGCAGGTGTTCACCTTAAAATCATGCAATACGCTGTCCACGAGAGGTATTCACAAACAACCCATGCATAACGTAGCCACAATTTCCGTAAATGTTTTATTACCACAGTTGCCCTAAAAACTGTAGCTCTACTGATTTAAAGGATTAAAATGATTTCGAGGACATAGTCCACGATCGGATCCATTTCGTAACAACCATGGAAAGCTTCCTCGTACTTCACCATATTGAAAATTATGTTTGGGATCGCCTGGGCTCAAACTGAGTCAGTTCAGCTAAAGCTGTTGCTAGGGTCATTGGTGTTGTTGCGCCATTACATTTCCGGACACACATGTAGCTTAATTGAGGTTGTGTGTGTGTGTGTGTGTGCGTGCGTATGTGTGTTGCATTCCTCGCTTCCTTCAGAATTGTTATCATACCGAATCGATATTGTGTGATGAGATAACTATGACTATGTTGGCCTCCCTGCCTAATAAGGGGATGGTGGGGAGGTGCGGTGGGGGTAACCTTATTACTTGAAATTATTATCAAAATGACTTTTGAAACGAGTCAATGGTAAGCCACCACCTTGACATAAAGATAACGTATATAGAGATTATTACACAGCTGTTTTGATCCCAGCCCTGATCTCAGCCCGAGTTGACTGTATCGGCCCAAGCCCGAAGGGCGAAGGCTGATACCGTCCGAGAGCTCTTACAAATGTACATTACATCTCTCTCTCTCTCTCAGAAAATCGTTATCACGAACAAAACAAATAGCTTTTGAGTACACAAGTACCAACTGGACACGTTCAGCACTATCAAGACTTGGCTTCGGGCTTAGCTCGAGTTGACTTTAGTTAAACTCGTATCAGAACAGAGTATCTATACTACTTCTACTCCGTGAAGAGGTTTGCATAAGCGTTGCACCGATGAAAAAGCAAGTTAGGAAATATTGAAAAGCTAGAAGTTATGTTACAGAACTTTTGCAGGCTAAAATAGTTAAAATCAAATATTTAGATTTAGGGCATGCGAAGTGAAACTGTCCTTACCCAGGCTTACCGCTGACCTAAATGACTCAAAGTCTGAGAAGAAAGGGGTCTTTCTGATTAGACCGGGTTAGGCAGAAATTAAAGTGGCTAAAATAACCTCTCACCGACACGGGAAAGTTTTTTCAGCTGATTCAGAAACAAGCGATACTTTTTGTGCCGGGATGCAGAAAGTTTGACTTTTAAAAAGGGTTCGTTAGAAATCAAGCATGTGCATTTTGCTCGATTAACAAATCATTGAATGTTGGTGATACACTGCAAATCTATACTCATGGTAATAGCCGAAGAGGGTTACTTGGGTTTCATGCCGAATGCACTCTATTAATTTTTAAATGAGGTCACAGCAGACGAAAACAAACACAAAAGTGAGCCAAAGAGTTTGCTTTCTTCACAAGGCTGCTGGAAACGATGCATCATGACTGGGTCAGGTTTGCCAGTTTAATAGTTTGTGTTTATCCTGCAATGTTGACTTACCTTCGGAATTCGTTAGCAAAGTAGAAACAATATTGGATGAACCTGACCCAATTAAGAGAGGTCAGTACGTTGCTTGAACGTGCTCACGTGAATGCATATTACGTAAACACGCGACTTTGCGAATCCAAAAGAAAACAAGAGGACCATTGGTCCTGTAGCTCACCCGAGTCCATTCAGCCTCAGTACTCTAGGGTAAGTTACTCTAAGGCCATCGGTCAACTGGTTCTGGTGAAAAAGATTTTTAAAGGTTTTAACCATATATGGGCATGGAGGACATGTTGGTCATGTGACCTGGACATTTGAAATTTTTTTCTTTCCCTCAACCCGCTGGAGGCTCTATATGAAGTTTGGTTTCAAAACTGGCCCAGGGGCTTTTGAGGAGATGGTTTGATATTGTCAAAATGACAGAGTTCTGGGTCAAAAGTCAAAGAATGATCTTGATCTCTTGTACTCATAAATCGTCATGTACTCATTAAGATGACTGTAGATATCAATTTTTAGGCATAAATCTTCAAAACTTTCCATGAAATCTTATGTTCTAGCATTTTCCCACATTTGACCTTGCCGTAAAATAGTCTAGTCAACCCAAGGTCATCATTTTGAACAATCTTGATAGTACAGGAGATCCCAATGCTACATACCAAGCTTCAAGGCCATCGGTCAATTGGTTCTGGAGAAGATTTTTAAAGGTTTTTACCATATATGGGCCTGGCGGCCATGTTGGTCATGTGACCTGGACCGTTTGAACTAATTTTCATTCCCTCAAACCCCTGGAGGCTCTATATGAAATTTGGTTACAATTGGCCCTGTTGTTTTTGAGGAGATTGTTTGATATTGTCAAAATATGAGAGTTCTGGGTCAAAGGTCAAAGAATGACATTGACCTCTTGTACTCACAAATCTTCATGTACTCATTAAGATAACTGTATATACCAATTTTAGGCATAAATCTTCAGAACTTTCCATGAAATCTTATATTCTAGCATTTTCCCACAGTTGACCTTGCCGTAAAATAGCCAAGGTCAACCCAAGGTCATCATTTTGAACAATCTTGATAGTACTCGAGTACCCAAAGCTACATACCAAGTTTCAAGGTCATCGGTCAACTGGTTCTGGAGAAGAAGATTTTCAAAGGTTTTTACCATATATGTTCGAGGCAGCCATATTGGTCATGTGACCTGGACCGTATGAATAAGTTTTTGTTCCCTCAACTCCTGGAGGCTCAATATGAAATTTGGTTTCAATTAGCCCAGGGGCTATTGAGGAGATTGTTTGGAATTGTCAAAATATGAGAGTTCTGGGTCAAAGGTCAAAGAATGACCTTGACCTCTTGTACTCATAAATCTTCATGTACTAATTAAGATGACTGTAGATACCAATTTTTAGCCCAAAATTTTCAACAGTTTCCAAGATATCATGTTCTAGCAATTTGCCCTAGAAAAGCACAAGGAAGAAAATTTGACCTTACCGTAAAAAAGGTCAAGGTCAACCTAAGGTCATAATTTGAACAATCTTGGTAGTACTCGCGTACCTGATGCTACATACCAAGTTTCAAGGCCATCGGCCTACTGGTTCTGGAGAAGAAGATTTTTTTAGGTTTTTACCATATATGGGCATGGCGGCCATGTTGGTCATGTGACCAGGACAGTTTGAACAACTTTTCGTTCCTAAGGTCCCAGGAGGCTACATATGAAATTTGGTATCAATTGGCCCAGTGGTTTCAGAGGAGAAGTCGTTTGAAAATGTTGACGGACGGACGGACGGTTGGTTGGTTGACTTGATGCTTAACGTCCACGGTAAACAACTAAGGTCATGTCGGGACGGTCAGTTAACCTAACCACACTATTCCTGGGCAGGCTTAGACCTCCTAAGCGGTTAACCAGTACTAAGTGCACATACTTTCGCCAGTAACTGACAACTGCCCTTCTTGAATCAGCGGAAAGAGAAACGAAAGTATGTGGCCAGACCGGGATTCGAACCCAGGACCTCTGACTTACGAGTCAGGTGCCCTACCGATTGCGCTCACGGCCCGGCGACGGATGGACGGACGGACGACGACGGAGCCTGACCATACTATAAGCTCCCCCGGAGCCTCTGGCTCAGGTGAGCTAAAAAGGCATATATTTATTCACATCTCGATATCCAGATCAGTTTTTGCACTAGTTTAATCAAACACATCGTAAACTTAGGTTTAAGGCATTTAAGGTTGCGAGGAACTCATTTTGTTTACACCATAACTAAAGCTGCCTCCAATTGAAGAGTAGCAAAGGGAGGTAAATGCACTGGCTCTTGTTGCTAAGGAAATCCAGCCATAAAAAAGGCTACTGTTCATCTCAGAAGTGAATTTAGTGCTAAAAGTAAAAAGTATGCAAAGACCAGGAGTTGAAACAATCAAAATCCAAATCCAGCCCTCAAACCATAGTTGGAAACAACTAAGATTACAAATAATCAAGATACAGAGAACATATGGCCAACCGAGTGAGCAGCTTGTTCCCGAAAGGTGGCCACTCAGCAACCCAAACCGAACCAAAAATAATAAGAACATACATAAGGTAAAACATCACAGAAACTCTGACACCAAAAACAGGCAACAGAGAACCACAACAGAACTACCGCCTTGGAACGGTCAGTAATGAATTACTGGGGGGCTTAAATCGATTTTACAGGCCCAACCTCACCCTCAGTTTCTGAAGTGGTACAAAACATTTAGTCAGTTGTTCGGTTCGCATGATAACCCTCTAATTCGTCAATGAATCATCACGGTAAACACATAAATCAAATTTCAACACCATGAAGAAGCAAAGACGGGGACTCAATAGATACAACGGGCCGTCTGACAGGTGGAGATCCCTGGCCTGCCAAACAACCCCACTGGAAATCTGAAGCTAAATAAGGTCACCAGTTGAGCCCCGGTGGACCAAGCAACAGACATAAAGGCTCCGGTCCCAACCAACTAAAATATATAGCTTTAGGTCGGGGCCATCATAGAGTCTGACGCCCGATCCCCCGGTGTGCAATTAAAGAGTGCAGCAAAGTTTCCAACCATGATTGGGTGAATCACTAAGCATGCAGACTGTCGCATAACATTTAAATTATAGCCAATACGTTTGTGACGTATTATTATTTTTCGGAATTGATCAGAAAAATCAGTCCTACCCATAATCTTTTTGAATTTGTATACTAAGTCACCATAAAATTCTGGTTCCGATAGGCCTTGGTGTAAAAGAAATTTTAATCCGACATCAAATTTTGAAACCAATTCATGGTGTCTGCGATAGAATTAAGAAAAAGCCTTTCTAAGCTTATGATACCGATAGCCCTGTTGAAGAAGTTTAGCAGTTCAACATTTATTACGAGCATTAAAGTCCTCTACATGACTACACACTCTAGCAAATCTTATAAGTTGAGAAATATACACTCCATAAGAGGGACGACGTGGAACGTCACCATCCAAAAATGGAAAATTAACTATATCAAAGTCAAAATCATCACGTTTATCATAAATTTTAGAAGATACAAAACCGTTAGAAATAGATAGATGTAAATCCAAAAAGGGGGCCTCGGTATCTGAAGTATTAGCTTTATTCAATTTAAGTTCAGGTGGGTAAATTTGGTTGACCATGCTTTCAAAATAAGGATTATCAATATTCAGAAGATCGTCTAAATATCTAGAGGTTGAGTTAAATGCCTCAATGATATCAGCTTGATTATCAACAGAAAGAGAAGTCATGAAATCTCTTTCATAACAAAATAAAAACAAATCGGCCACAAGAGAAGCACAATTTGTACCCATCGGAATACCAACAATTTGTCTGTATAACTTATTACCAAATCTGATGTAAATATTATCTAAGAGATATGATAAGGCGTCACATACATTCTGACATGACCAACGCTCATATCCTCTATATATTTTACGGTCAGTAGAAGTGAAAAACGCTTTCTTATCGTTACAGGCAATATAAAGGGTATCTTCATTTTGGAGAACTTTTTGAAGGCCCTCTCAATCAAATCAACAAGTTTTTCCTTTATTAAATTATGGGGTAATGTGGTATAAAGAGTAGAAAAATCATTAGTGGACAAACTAGTCGCACGAAACCCTCTTGACTTCAGGTTACTAAGTACCTCACCAGAATTTTTTATAGACCAAAACATATTTTTCCCTGACCTCTCATACACTGTCTCATAGTACCAAATGACACGAGATTTCACAGCAGTGAGGCAAGAAGTTAATAATTTAGATAATTCTGTAGTAGTACAAGAGCTAGAGTTGGCAATGAATCTAGCTTTATACGGTTTTTTGTGAAGCTTAGGTAACCAATACATCGTAGGAAGTTTGTCTTGGCGTTCCTAAAACCTAAATACTTACCTACATATCTGTTCAAAATGGACAATTTATACCACTAAACAGCAAATTTACCTGTTACAGACCATACACTGTCTCATAGTACCAAATGACACGAGATTTCACAGCAGTGAGGCAAGAAGTTAATAATTTAGATAATGCTGTAGTAGTACAAGAGCTAGAGTTGGCAATGAATCTAGCTTTATACGGTTTTTTGTGAAGCTTAGGTAACCAATACATCGTAGGAAGTTTGTCTTGGCGTTCCTAAAACTTAAATATCTACCTACATATCTGTTCAAAATGGACAATTTATACCACTAAACAGCAAATTTACCTGTTACAGACCATTTAAATGACTGTTTTTGAATCACTTAGTAATCAACAGAAATGAGAAAGTCAACCCCATTTATTTGCAATCGTTTTCAGTTTGCCCACAGATGTTTTTCCATGAAAGTAATTCATGAAGTGTGTCCTTCATAGAAAAACTAGTGTCACTACCAGAGGTGCCTGCCTTTTACAATAATTGTTCATCAAAATACACACCTATCGTCACTTTTTTGCTCCACTTTCACACCTGTATCGGCTTACAAGTTTTTTTTATTTAAATTGCATACTCATGAGAATTATACGTTTTGACATCATAAACGTTCCTTCTAGAAGTATAAACTACAATACAACGAATAATTTTAATTTTTAACCCAGCAAACCCATTAAAATCACAGGACCCTATATTTTCAGCTAATTCTGAATTTTCAGATAGTTCTTTGCTGTTGCCAAGGAAACGAAGAACAAATTTTGTAAACAAACGTCCGTTACTTACAATGTTGATGGGTCTTAACTTATATAGCACCGTTTTATCCAAATCCCTGACTATGAGTGGCCAAGATATTTTGGTGGTTACGTGGAACTAGTCTTAAATACTCATCTCCCAAAATTTCCACAGGTATACATACCTATGATCATACAGTAAAACCAATTTTATTATATGCTTCTGAAATGTGGAACACTTTTGACACAAAGAAATGTACTTGTTTTTCAGATAGTTCTATTGAGCATATTTTCAAAGACCTTCACATTGAAGCTCCCTTAAAGTTCAAGAAAGACAAGCACTATCCAAGTTTCGATTCATGTGCTCGTATGTAAGAGGTCGAATGAGGCCGTTGAACAGTTCCTAAAACCCCAGTATGTGACCGAATATGTAGGCAGTGTAACAGTGGTTTAATTGAAGATGAACAACACCTCTTATTAGAATGCTCTAATTATTTGCATGAAAGATTAATCTTCTTAAGTCACATTGATAATAAAAATTTTGAGTCTCTGTCATTGCAACAGAAATTTATTTGGCTCATGAGTAATGAAGATGTTAAAGTTTGTAAAGTTGTGTCACGTTTTATTTTGCAATGCTTTAATAAGCGAGACAAGAGAACTGTACGATTTTGATAACATATCAATTAGCTAATGATGTAACTACGTGGTTAATTTACCATTTTATCCATACCTCTTATCTGAGTTTATTATTTCCACTGCTTCAATTTGATGTGACTGTTGGGCTTCAGTGTACTGAATTTCTGAGTTTATTATCGCACTCTTAACACATAATTTACTATTTGTAGCGCTACCATAGATCTAGATCTACTATGCTCTAAACTAAGTTAATTTATTTACTGGTCTGTGCACAGTATACCAGCTGTCACTTGTTATTTTGAAATAGTGGAAGGGAGTATACTGTAAAAACTTTTAAAATGTGTTATCTGATATGGTTGTCTCCCTCAATTCATCTTAGCAGTAGTATATTGTTAGTGTCATGTTTTTTTTTTTGTTTTGTTTTTTTCGTCTTCTTCTATTTCACTCACTGTATATTGTATGTTTCATTTGTGAAACTTTCTCTATTAAATGAATTAACTTGTATCTGCAGACTAGGCATCATGAAGACTATACCTCACCAGTTTTGCTCCATATCTGTATCCTCTGCATTTACATTGTACTCTTACAGATGTATGCATGACCCAAGTTTCGTGGCTCTAGTCCTTATAATTCTTGAGAAACAGAGCTAAACGCGAAGACTCGACACAAATTGAAAAGTCGATTAAACATAAAATGTAGGTCAAGACTCAATATTGATGATGGCTTTTAGTTCTACTTTTCCAGATGTATGCATGTCTCAAGTGTCATGGCTCTAGCCCTGATAATTTATGAGAAAATGACGTAAACGCAAAAACTCGACTAAAGTTTACGCCAACACCGGAAAAGCAATACAAAAAGGAAGATATATGAGTTTGGTAATTAAACAATCATTTTTACCTTTCTGGGTAACTGCCTAAACTATTGCTACCTGACGATCTGTTTAGGTTTGAGCCTAGATTCAGACATCTTGCAACACTAGATGGCTGCCTGTGTGCATGAAATTTAAAACAAGGGCTTCGCAAGCGGCGCATAATACGCCCGTTTCAATGTCCTAAAGGAGTTAAAGAATGAACAAGATTGTTTACAAAAGGATAGACAGGCAGACAAGTTATCATCAACCTGCATACAAAAATCCCTACTCTAACTTACAGATGCATAGAAATCTTTTGCTCAAAAAATGCATTATTCAAAGTAAAGAGAGAAAGAAAATCGGACAAATACAGGGAAAAAGAGGAGAAGTCTGGTTCTCAATTCCACAATACAGTAAGTCATCATTAACCTGCATACCAAATATGACTAATCTAGCTTGCACGGTTGTGAAGAAACCTTTGATGAAAAAGTTCATTATTCAAAGTATGGAAAGAAAGAATATTGGACAAATACAGGGAAGAATAAGCAGAAAAAGGCTGGTTGTCAATCCCACGACACAACATATCGTCATCAACCTGCATACCAAATAAGACTACTCTAGCTTGCTTGGTTGTGGAGAAATCTTTGATGAAAAATTTTATTATTCAAAGTATGTATGGAAAGAATATTGGACAAATACAGGGAAGAATAAGCAGAAAAAGGCTGGTTCTCAATCCAAAGATACAAATTATCGTCATCAACCTGCATACCAAATATGACTACTCAAGCTTGCATGGTTGTGGAGAAATCTTTGACGAAAAATTTCATTATTCAAAGTAGGGAAAGAAAGAAAATCGGACAAATACAGGGAAGGATAAGCAGAAGGCTGGTTCTCGATCCCACGATACAACATGTCGTCATCAACCTGCATAACAAATATGACTAATCTAGCTTGCATGGTTGTGGAGAAATCTTTGACGAAAAATTTCATTATTCAAAGTATGGAAAGAAAGAAAATCGGACAAATACAGGGAAGAATAAGCAGGAGAAGGCTGACCTCAATCCCACAATACAACATGTCGTCATCAACCTGTATGCCAAATTTGACCAGTCTAGCTTGTATGGTTGTGAAGAAATCTTTGATGAAAAATTTGATCAAATGGGGACTGAAGGACAGACGGAATGACGGACAGATGGATGGACGAACGGACAGATGTAAACCAGTATACTCCCCACTTTTTCAAAGTGGGGTATAATGACTGCAACATCATCTAAATATTTAACACATGATATATTGTTAGTATTCCAAAAATCAGCAGCCAAGGTAAGTTGAACAAGGGGGATAAGCTAAATACACTAGATGTACCATTTTTAGTTCTAGTTTTTTCCCTTGACAATATATTGTACAAGAAAACATAAAAATAGTCTTTAAGAACTAATGAAAGGGATTAACTCTAAAACGAAAAAAGGGAGAGCAGCCATTTTTTACGCGACACATCGTTAGGACTTCATTCACATTGCTGTGAAGTTTTATAAAGATATCCCAAACGGTTATCTAGTTATGGCGCGTACAAAACTTACAGGGAAAAAAATTAATCAAAGGGGCATAACTTCAAAAGTAAGAAAGGGGGAGCAACCATTCTTGTACGCGACATGTTCCCCCACCCTGATACATATGCCTACCAAATTTCATGAAGTTATCCCAAATGGTTACTGAGTTGTGGCCTGTACAAGAATGTTTACGGACGGACGGACAGCGCCATGACATAATACGTCCTTTTTTTTAAAACGGGCGTATAAAAATAAAGTAAATGTGTCTCAACTCACATTGCAGTACTTAACCATATAAGAGCTGTTCAAAATTAATAAAAGTTGACTTTTTTTTAATAAACTGGTCTTTACACAAGTGAAGATGCCAAGGTACACAAAGTATGCACGTCATGGAAACCTGGACCATGGGAAGGATAACGTCATAAAAAGGCGACAATTAGTCTTGCGATTCCGCCTAGTGATTAATTGCAGATTAGAACACGATTTTTTAGCACTGGTTATATAGGCGAGGTGTATAAGAATACTTTCGTTCAATTGGACAGTTTAGCCTCTGAAAAACCAAGAGAACTGATGTTACAGCTGAATTTTTCTCCTGGACATTTCAAAATATTCAAAGTGGGAATTTTCAGTCCGCAGTTGGGAAAATGACACATTTTGGCATTAGGAACAGTCTTCCTTTTTGGCTTAATTTGGGGCAGTTTTCTGGACAGATAGGTTTGTGCAATTATAGGAATTGGGCCCTATTTCGACCCCAAATAAAGCAAAAAAGAACACTGATGAGGTTAACGTTTTTTCCCATTGAACCTAATGGAAACGCCATTGTGTAAAAATATAAATCATGTTGACAACACGGACAACGGACACTGACTGGCTTAAAATAGCTCACCTTGAGTCTATAAATTTCACAGAAAGTTTCAGCAACGTGACTGTAGATTTCAGCTTCGGATCATCAAATATGCCCGGATAAGAGATGGATGCCTTTTAATACCCGAGGAAAAAAGAACAACATCATTCTCACCCATGCAAACAAAGATGTAGAAACTGAAAGTGAAAGAAAATGAAATCTACAATTATACAGAATCTCCCATTTACCCTGGGCATACACTGACACTACAGACAAACACGATATTGATACTTTTATGTTCATAATATAACCGTAGAAGTGGGTCTGGTTTAGAAAACTTGTGCACACAAGTACGCATACACTGTTTACGTCCACATACATACATCATAAGTGTTTACATATTTAAGAAGTACTTCGCAGATCTTCTGTCTCCCACAAGAAAACATAATTACTGTTCACACTGATGACTATTAACGAAACTGAGGAGATTTGTCCCAATACTAGTTACACGCTGAATTTTACTGCAGCAAAGGCTAAAGGTTAATCCCTTGAAGTGCCAAAAGGAAGGCAGTTAAAGAATATTTTTGAAAAGAAAAACACTGCATCACTTCTTCAGAGATTTCCATTAGAAAAAAAATATAGAGTCTAGACTGTATCGAGTTGGTTGGTTTAGGTTTAATGGCGCTAAGAGAAAGTATTTCAAACCTAAACAGCTCTAAGAGAAAGCATTTCAGTTTGATTGATTGTTTTTGGGCACCTAAACGACTCGACGAGAAAGTATTTCAGTTTGATTGATTGTTTTTGGCCTTAGCGGTCCTTTGAGACAGAATTTCAGTCTATATCGTGCCGTCTCCCAGAGAAAGAAGAGAAATGACAGACAGAATTATAGTTTATATTGGGCCGCTCCCAGAGACAAGGAGAACTGATAGACGAGAGAGAAAAATGTCCAAACAACCCCCACCTACTGCAAGCACAGTAGGTCCTTGCCCTACAATGTTCCAAATCAGTGGGACGGCCCGGCACTGAAAGTTACACACAGCACCATCGCACCACCCCGAGAGGATAGATCAGACATGATAGATGAGTAAAAAAAAATCCCGCACCTGCTGCAAGTAAGCCGGCCCTTGTCCAACTACTGTCCACAATAGAAGGATGCCCCGGCACTGTAAGATACAGAGCACCATAGCCCGACCCGACCACCCGTATACTGTACAGTGATGGCAATATTGAAAAATGTTTTAAGGACCGGATTGACCTATGTCTGATGAATATCTTTTCAGTGTATTGTTTACATGGAATACCGATGCAGTGGCGGTTTTTAAAAGCTCTAAATTTGTTACATGTATAACGACTTTTACTCAGCTATTAATGAGCTACCATATTTGGAAAGAGGTCAAGAAAATTTGTTATTTTGTGGTCTTTGGTTTGAAGAATCGCAGCCAGATATGAATTTATATCCAAGACCCATGATGGACTCATTTGAGAAACTTGAGACTGAAGTCATTAAGATAATATTGATGGAAATAAATCTGCTTCTAGAGGGGTTTATTGTGCGGACGGCAGATCTACCAGCCAAGATTTTGGTGATGAACAACAACAGCATAATGGTTCATTTAGTATGGAACAACATATAAAACACAAAAAAGGTGGAAGTGTTAATACTTTTCCGTTTGACGTTTCGAAGCCAGTTTTTCAATCTAGAAGAGAAAAAATGCCGTCTAAGTGATGCTATTCAAGCAACAAGAGACGGAAAAGCTGTAAATGGTACAAAGGACCATGATCTACATGACAGTAGTCATATGATTGTGTTTTAATCAAGTGGCATTGATTACATGCATGGGGTACTGTGAGGCGTTTCTAAACGGTTAATAAATCTGTGGATTGGAAGCACTGGCAGCAACAAAACGTTTTCCATTTCAACATATGTCGATGTAATACATGAAAGACTGACCCAAATAAAGCCACTTCTGTCATCATCAGAATTTCAAGAATCTTGTCAAATCACTTAAAATTAGCCGCGACACGAGAAAACCAACAAAGTGGTTGTGCGCCCAGCGCAGACTCAGATCAGCCTGGGCATCCGCCCAGTCTTATCAGAGTCTTCGCTGTCCGCATGGAGGTAGCTTAGCTACCTTTTAAGCGCTTAGCGAATAGTCTGATCACACTAGGCGGATGCCCAGGCTGATCGCAGTCTGCGCTTGGCGCTGGCGCACAACCACTTTGTTGGTTTTGTCGTGTCGCGGCTCAAATATGGCGCAGCATCAGAATAAAGAGTGAATGGCCTACTATTCATTGCCTTGTTTTTGCTACATTGTCATCAAGGTATTTTGCGCATTATGCTGCTTTTATTCTGGGAATTTATATATAGTGTACAAAGGCTGTAACTCGCCATGATTTGATGAGGGGCTATCAATTACTATTATATTTTGTTCACATATATCCGTCATTGCATGGTGAAAAGTATATAACCTTAAATATGCGTTCTCTGATGCACATGCCACTGTGTAATGAGGACCTTGAGCCTCTGTTGGTGTTTTCCTTTCGAAGATGGCAATTGAATACTTCTTAAACTGTTTTAGGGGCCACAGATGGATGGATGGATAAATTGCGATTTTATGTCCTTTTAGTATTTCAGTCATACCGGGATGGTGGGTGGGTGATAATAAAGGCTGTATGCAGTTGAACCCCCTTTGCGATTGAAAAGATTCCCGCCTACAGCGGGCGTCGAATCCAGGACCACTAGATCAGCAGGCCAGCGCTTTACCTACTTAGCTACCGGGGATAAAGAATGTTTAAAGTAACATTAAATATAGGATCTTACATGAGTGCTTATGTATTATTGAATTTATTAAACGAGTTGGGAAAAAAAGATAAGATGCGAGGCTGTGCCGAGCATCTTATCGGTTTTCCCTAACGAGTTTAATAAATTTAATAATACAGGAGCACGAATGCACGATTCTATTTATCATATGACACTAAAAGCACATTTTATTAGCAAAATGTGCACTAAAACGTCACGATTTCGCCATTAGATAACGCGACGTTTTAATGGACGTCAACGTGTAACGTTACGACGTAATTTGCGTATTGAATCCACTAGTGGATTATCGTTCTTAATGCATGAGTTTATAAATAACACTCTCAGATGCGACGTCATATGATAGTACAGTATAAAATATGCCAAAGTTGATTGTTGGTTGGTTGTTTTGGGTTTAACGGCCCTTTGAGACTTTTTCTGTCTATATAGGGCCGGCTCCCAGAGAGAGGGAGAAAGAAAAGAGTGATGTTAGACGAGAGAAAAAATGTCCAAACAACCCCACCTGCGCCTACTGCAAGCACAGAAGGCCCTTGCCCTACTATCATCCAAATCAGTAGGACGCCCCGGCACTGAAAGTTACACGCAGCACCATCGCACCACCAGATCACCTCTATGCCAAATTTGATCTCAAGTGTAACTGGTTCAAAATACAGGAGCTTTGTGGAAACTGCAGCGTAATTCCAGGTAATACAAGGCAGCATCGTGGAGGACAGCAGGATATGTTCCTCTTGGCAGTGGTTGCAAGGTAACGTTTACTCACGACCTGTATTCAAAGCTTGTGTCTGAAACCGTTTTTCCGCCTGTCAATGCGTTATCATATAAGACAGACAGGGTGGCTCAGTATTGGTTTCTAGAGTTTACATGTGGAATACTGCCGAATACTATGACTCGGAACGTAAGAAACACGGGTTTGGGACTATGTCAGTGTGAATCTTCATTGTGTGCTTTTATGTTTATACAGGATGAAATGAAAGAGTTTATTGTTGGTGGCCATTTCCTGAATATTCAAGTTCCACATATAAAACTTATCAGAAAAAACAACAGTATAGTTGTAAAACAAGTAAATTCAGTGAATTTATATCCCCCGCCGAAGAGGCCCTGATTTGTTGTTTATGTATAAGTTTCATAGAATTCTATTCATTGACGACTTAGTTATGGCTGCATTTGTCAATTATAAATTGATTCAAGGGCAATAACTCTTACACAACTGAAACCATTCAGAGGAAACTTTGTGCATAACAGCATTATGGTCATACATACTTGGTTTAAGTTTCATGAAGTTTCGGTACTAATTGGTTACTTAGTTATGGCTAATTTTATTGACTTTAAGTCAATTCAAGGGCAATAACTTTGTACTACAAATGCCATTTGGATGGAACTTTATATGCATGGCCATGCTATGGTGATATATATTCAGTTTAAGTTTCATGAAGTTTCTATAATTGTTTACGTAGTTATTAAGTTATGACTGATTCTATTGATTTTAAGTCAATTGAAGGGCAATAACCCATGCATTACTAAAGCCAGTCTGATGAAACTTCACATGCATGACCATGTTATGTCGATATATATTTAGTTTAAGTTTCATGAAGGCTCGATAATTGGTTACATAATTATGGCGCATTTTATTGATTATAAGTCAATTCAAGGGCAATAACCCATGCATTACTGAAGCCAGTCTGATGAAACTCCACGTGCATAACCATGTTATGGTGATATATATTTAGTTTAAGTTTCATGAAGTTTCGATAATTGGTTACATAGTTATGGCTCATTTTATTGATTTTAAGTCAATTCAAGGGCATTAACTCATGCATTACTGAAGCCAGTCTGATGGAACTTCACGTGCATCAGCAGTTTATGGTGATACATATTCATTCTAAGTTTCATGAAGTTCTGATCATTTGTTACATAGTTATGGCTCATTTTATTGATTTTGAGTCAATTCAGGGGCAATAACTCATGCATTACTGAAGCCAGTCTGATAAAACTTCACGTGCATCAGCGGTTTATGGTGATACATATTCATTCTAAGTTTCATGAAATTCCATCCAGTGGTTACATAGTAATGGCTCCGGACGGACAGACGGACGGACTGACGGACCGAAGGATGGACGGACGGACGGACGGACATGGAGAAACCTATATCCCTCCGCCTTCGGCGGGGGATAGTTATGGTGATATATATTTAGTTTAAGTTTCATGAAGTTTCGATAATTTGTTACATAGTTATGGCTCATTTTATTGATTTTAAGTCAATTCAAGGGCAATAACTCATGCATTACTGAAGCCAGTCTGATGAAACTGCACGTGCATCAGCAGTTTATGGTGATACATATTCATTCTAAGTTTCATGAAGTTCTGATCATTGGTTACATAGTTATGGCTCATTTTATTGATTTTGAGTCAATTCAGGGGCAATAACTCATGCATTAATGAAGCCAGTCTGATAAAACTTCACGTGCATCAGCGGTTTATGGTGATACATATTCATTCTAAGTTTCATGAAATTCCATCCAGTGGTTACATAGTAATGGCTCCGGACGGACAGACGGACGGACTGACGGATGGATGGACGGACGGACGGACATGGAGAAACCTATATCCCTCCGCCTTCGGCGGGGGATAAAAAGAACAGTATAGTTGTGACTGTAAACGAAATATTAACAGCCGTTGTGTACGTTAGTTTTGACGGTGATGAACAAACACAGGCACGATCAGAAAGTTATCGGCACCAACATGTTCTGAAACTTTACAGTGGATTTGAGTTGTTGATTTTTAAAAGCCATTCTAGATCAACAAGCACGAAATTTTGGGAACGTCTATTCAGTGTAAATCGGACGAAACTCCACCTTCTTACGTCTACCCCACGAGTGCACTATATAACTTTTTGACTGACCGTAACTTTTGCAGAGTCAAACGTTTTGCGATTTGCAAATATATGTCCTACAGCAAAGCATCCCTGTAAGTGATGTTGCATGCAAACATAATTTATTTCATTTAAGAATTAAAATATAAAAGCGAACATGGTGATGCATGAAAACATAAATTTATTCTGTTTATGAATTAAAAGCAAAATATGGAAGTGTCTATTTTGAGAGTTTCTGCAGATAGTCGCATGCTGTGAGTGTCCATGAATGAACATCTTTTAACTCTTTGTGTTGAAAATTATGTTAGATGATAACGTTAATTGGTGTGTAAACACTGTTTGGTTTTACCCAGTGTTCCCAGCGAACACGAAAATAAGACATGGGGCCGTATTTATAAAATGATGTCTTAAGTGGTTGCTATGCTGTTGCTAAGGTTAAATTTCTATAAAGGCGATTACCAAAGATGAAATTTGCTCTGGAGGAACAGTCTAAGAGCAAATTTCAAAGTTGTACGAAATATCCTTTATAGAAATTTAGCCGTAGCAACAGCATAACAACCACTTAAGTCGTTTTATAAAATTTATATGACCCATGAGGCATTATTAGATCCGATCATTGTCGCGGATGATAAGTGTTGTGTATGATGCGGGAACTATATGTAACCCCCCGCATATATCTGATCATAAAGCTACGTATTTGTACATTCCTCACGATTATGCCATATCTAGTGCATATAAAAGAACTTTATGGCTTTACAAGAGAGCAAATTTTATTGATCTCAACGATAAAATTTCTATGTTTAATTGGAACTGTCTATATGAAGGAACTGTTGATGACGCCTGTTTATTATTTATGACAATATTTATGGAATTAATAAAAAGTGCAATTCCTCATAAAGAAGTAACTATTCGTCCATATAAGCCTTGGTACGACTCCGAAATCCGTAAATTGTCCAGAAAACGTGACCGTCAAAGAAAAAGGCTGTTCATTCTTTAAATCATTCTGACTGGCTCTGTTATAAAAATATTCGAAACAAAGTAAACAATCTTAAGAAACATGCAAAAGAACGTTTTTATAATAATTTAGAAATATCACTTCTTGATTCATTTACTAATAGTAGAAAAGATTACTGGAAAATTATTCGTCATTTTGTTAAAAATAAAGATTCAACTTCTTCAATACCCCCCTTAACAAAACGTTTAGTGTCTGGAGACACAGTTCACTACAATACTGATAAAGAAAAAGCCGATTGTTTAAATTTTTATTTTACTTCTGTGTCAACTGTAGATGATTCTCATGCTGTTTTACCCCCCTTTATCGAAATAACGAATCAGTATTTAGAAAACATTATTATCACGGAGAGCGAGGTGGAAGATATTTTAGATATATTAAATGTAAATAAAGCCTCAGGACCCGAATGATTAGTAATATAATGTTAAAGTACACTTCAGCCTCAGTAAGTAAACCTTTAAGTATTATATATAACAGATCCATTCAAGAGGGCATTTTTCCGGAACCATGGAAACATTCTCAAGTAGTTCCAATTTACAAAAAGGGAGAAAGAACAATACCGTCTAATTATCGCCCCGTGTCTTTATTAAGTAATGTAGGATAAAGGTTTGGAAAGGGTAGTCTTTAAACATATTTATAATCATTTATATAGTAATAATTTGATATATAAGTATCAGTCTGAATTTTTACCGGGTCATTCTACCACTTTGCAACTCATCGACATTTGTCACCATATTTGCCAGTCTTTTGACGAGAAACAATATTCTTGCATGGTATATTGCGATATTTCAAAAGCCTTTGATCGAGTTTGGCACAGGGGTTTACTAGTTAAATTAAGACAAAATGGTATTAAGGGGAAAATATTAGACTGGATTTCAAATTAACTATCCTCAAGAAAGCAAAGGGTGTTAATCAACTCTTCTGCTTCTGATGAGACTATAGTTGGAGCAGGTGTTCCACAAGGATCTGTCTTAGGGCCGCTTTTATTTTTAGTATATGTTAATGACATTTCAGAAAACCTTTTAAGTTTGACCCGTTTGTTTGCTAATGACAGCTCTCTCTTCTTTTCCGCAAGTAGTATTGAGGATATTGAGGGAATTATAAATCATGATTTAGCCATTATACATGCATGGGCATCATCATGGTTGTATTTAATTAATTCATTACTGACCGTTCCAAGGCGGTAGTTCTGTTGTGGTTCTCTGTTGCCTGTTTTTGGTGTCAGAGTTTCTGTGATGTTTTACCTTATGTATGTTCTTATTATTTTTGGTTCGGTTTGGGTTGCTGAGTGGCAACCTTTCGGAAACAAGCTGCTCACTCGGTTAGCCATATGTTCTCTGTATCTTGATTATTTGTAATCTTAGTTGTTTCCAACTATGGTTTGAGGGCTGGATTTGGATTTTGATTGTTTCAGTTCCTGGTCTTTGCATACTTTTTACTTTTTTTTAAACCGAATAAAACAGAAGAAATTTTGTTTACTCTTAGACATGATATTGATAATCCAAAACTCATATTCAACAATACATCCGTGAAATTTGTCGAATCGCATAAACATCTTGGTGTAACTCTTGAGAGTAATGGACAATGGAATGTGCATATCGAAAACATTATTTAGTCTGCGTACAAGATACTGGGAATAACGAGAAAATTAAAGTATTCTTTTAGTAGACAGGCACTAAACCAAATGTATATATCCTATATTAGGCCAATTCTAGAATATTCTTCTATTTTATGGGATGGTACCTCTCTTCAGTAAAACTCCAGAATGAGGCAGCTCGCATTGTTACTGGTCTTACCAGGTCTACATCTCTTGTAAATTTATATAAAGAATGTGGCTGGGTCTCATTAAGTGACAGAACCAATTTCAGAAGCTTTGTTTTATGTATAAGAGTACTAATAGTCTTGTTCCTGATTATATTTCGGACCTCATACTCCCTTTTGTTCGCGAAGTCTCAAATTATCCTTTAAGAAATCGTAATAACGTTTCTAGTATTTATACACGGACGGAAATTTTTTCAAGATCTTGCATACCTTCTGGTGTTAACCTGTGGAATAACTTGGATGCCTCTATGAAACAATTAGATTCTCTTGCTTCTTTTCGTAGGTCTATGAAAAGTAAATGTTTATCACCCAGTAAGGTGCCTGGTTACTTTCTCAAAGGCAATCGTAAATGGTCCATAATTCATGCCAGAAAAAGAAATAATTGCAGCGATCTACAATCTGACCTGTATCAAAATCGCCTGAGTCTAAATAGATATTGTTCCTGTGGAAATAGTATTGAAACATGCAACACACTTTTTCTTTGAATGTGAAAACTATACAGCAGCAAGAATACGCCTGTTTAGAGAAACAAGGAACTTTCATCCTCTAAGTCTTGAATATATTTTAAATAGTAAGCATTCATTGTCTAATGATAATAATTTTCTTCTTTTTCAGGCCGTCCATCGTTATATAAAGGAGTCCAGAAGGTTTTCATGATTCATTGTTGTGTCATAATAACAGAAAATCCTCCCTTTATATCCAGCTATAGCAGGAAACGAAACCCACTAAGGTGTTCGCAGCTCACACAAAGTACTTCCTATCTTTCTTTTGTTTGTTTTACGTTTGTTATTTATTTATTTTTATTTGGTTGATTTTCTCAGATATTACGTCTGATATTGTAAGCATATGTCTGCTGAGAGGCTTGAAAACGCTGAATGTAGCCGTTTGTTTTACCTTGCAGTGATCGATTGCAGCCAGGTTCCGACAGCATGTGCTAAATCCGATCTCGGTGTGGTCATTGAATATGTTGCTATATTTTGCGGTTTTCTCTATTCGGCCGTCGGAGCGGGGCTGTAGTCGGTTGGCTGAATGTATGGAGACATAGGTGGCGTTTTGGAGCTCCCCAGCAACATGGTTTACATTGTCATTATGATTCTGTTATTAGAAAATTACCTGCCATGTTGATATGCATACTATTGTTGTAGGGGGAGGGCTGTAACTAATGTTGTGAGAACTTGTAGCCCGACCCCTTTGCTGTTTATTTAGGCAATAAAATATGTTTAAACTAAACTCCTTTATCACAGACTATGGGACCTAGGCTGTCTAACCCTGGTAAATAAAGTTTCTAAGATACCCTCTGGCTTAGATTTTGCATCTGCAGCAATGTGACCGAAAACGACCAAAACGCCAATTTCGGTTGCGATAGCCGTTTCTGTTCGCATATTATGAGTTAAGCACCCTGTTTGCGTTCCGCAGTTCATTGATGGTTGTTTTAGGGTTAACTGTACTTTGAGAACGTATTTCGGTCCATATCAGGCCGATTCTCAAAGGAGAAGGGTAGTCGAGAGTAAGCCCATCCGCACTTACTGCAACACACTGTAGGTCGTTGCCCTATTTAATTGAAATCTTAAAAGTTCCTTCAAGAGCAGAGAATACATACAGAACTAGGAACATGGGCCAGACTACGTAGTTTCGGCTAATAAAGCCTCGTCAGTGACCCTGACAATATCTGGTGACGAAAGCAGAATAAAGCATACTGTCATTTCTTAATTTCAATTGGGCAGTCGATTCAAAGACTGATTAGTTTCAAAGGATCCAAATAATATAAAAGACTAATATCTAGAATAATAGTCTAATCGATCTCAAATTTTAGATTTCTCAGAATCTATCCTCTGATCTCAAAGGATGTACATAAAATATAATCTGCACTATGGATGATGTACGGGGAGACGTTTTACGGCCTCCACACGGCACAACACCAGCTGCAGTGAGGTAAAATTAAAATCTTAAAAGTTCCTTCAAGAGCAGAGAAAACATACAGAAGTAGGAACATGGGCCAGACTACGTAGTTTCGGCTAATAAAGCCTCGTCAGTGACCCTGACAATACCTGGTGACGAAAGCAGAATAAAGCATACTGTCATTTCTTAATTTCAATTGGGCAGTCGATTCAAAGATTGATTAGTTTCAAAAGGATCCAAATAATATAAAAGACTCATATCTAGAATAATAGTCTAATCGATCTCAAATTTTAGATTTCTCAGAATCTATCCTCTGATCTCAAAGGATGTACATAAAATATAATCTGCAAGACGATGTAAAAAGCATCTACACCCGATTTCGTATGACACCATTGCACTGAAAATTATCCAGCACCATCGCCCGACCCGACCATCCCTCAAGATTTCAGAATTTGTGCATGATTGTGGCCCGAGTTGAAGGAAATTTCCGTCAGGCCTCCCATTTCGCATTATGTTAGAAAACGTGTTAAACAGCTTAAATCATTAATCGAAAGGCAAGAACAGAAAAATATGCATAATTTAAAGTATATTGTGATAAGTTAAGATTCGGAAATAGTATGGTTTCGAGTAGGGAAAACAGAAAAGTACCCCTGTGATATTTAATCGGTCGCAATATGGATTGAATATCTAAATAAAGTTGAATTATGTATGTGGCTTATATATATGGAAATGTTTTATGTTTTCCTCATTTAGAATCATTTCCTTACTTCACCGTAGCATGTGTGATAGTGACTCTAAAAATCTATTTTTGTTCCATACAAGTACAACATCTGTTTGATGATCTGAACTAATACAAAAACGGTTTAGTCATGACATTTTAATTCAGTGCCTTCAATGTAGTAATGCAGTATTATCATATGACGTCGCATCTGAGAATGTAAGAAATCCATGCATTAAAGATGACAATCCACTAGTGAATTAAATACGCAAATTACGTCGTAACGTTATACACTGACGTCCATAAAAACGTCGCGTTTTCTAATGGCGAAATCGTGACGTTTTAGTGCAAAATTTGCTAATAAAATGCAATTTTAGCGTCATATGATAAACAGATTCTTGCATTCGTGCTCCTGTATTATTGAATTTATCAAACTCGTTGGGGAAAACCGATAAGATCTTTTTCCCCAACTCGTTTAATAAATTCAATAATACATGAGCACTCATGTAAGATCCTCTATTTAACCCATTTATGCCTGGTGGACTTTTACCACACAGTTTGGCCAGGTCAAGAAAATCGAGTATAAGGGGCTTCAGAATTCGTTTCAACTATAATGCTCTTCTTTGGAAAATTCTGTACTTTATGTTAACATTTTAGACCCAGATCAGACGCCATAGTAATCGGCGTCTGATCTCGAGCTACACTGCTAGGGTCCCTTGCACGAGACATCAGGCATTAATGGGTTAATATTGCTAGCCTTTGTAAATATGTGACGTCAAGCCAGTCCATGTTACCTGTCTGTGGGATACGAAAAAACAACAACAAAAAACATTTATGTATTTGTTTTAAGAGGTTTCCTTTTTTATTTTTATAGTTATTTCATAAACAGGTACCAAGCACGAGTTACTCATCTTGATTGTGTCTATTTAATGATCTCTTCTTCAAGATAGCTTGGATGACAACATTTCTCTTGATACGTTCTATCCAGTGTCCATTATTCAGACTCATTTTACCATGTCCATGCTGTCCCTGTTGTCCAGGCCGTTGTCCATTTCCACCGACAAGCATGCTGGAAACTGAAATTAACATACAATAATTATCAAAAGACAATGAAATGCGACTCATGGGAGCTTGACTCTCATAGCGCCGGTGGTAATGAAGGCTCTTGTCCAAATAGTCCAGGCAAACTGGCGATTTTTTCCCTAAACCCAAAACAAATTGCAACAAAAGCTTTTTCTGCATTTTTCTTCAGAACTAGCATTCACATATGACATATCAAAAGTAGGATCAAATCGGATGATGCAAAATATATTTTTTCTGCATTTTTACAAGCGCCTATTTGCGTCTTATATATACCAATTATTTGTAATGTTTTATATGATATAATATTATTGCTGTGAGTTTTATTTCTAAAAACCTATTCTGCCTCTGCCAGAATTGAATCTAGAAGCTTAAGGTTGAATTTGGCACATTTTCTTGTTGAATTTGAAGCCATCTAAGTCTAAAATGGTATAAATTACCCAACCCACTTTATTCTGCCTTAAGGAGTGAGTGAGTGATATGGATTTTACGGCACATCAGCACCAAAAGGGCTATTTCGCGCCGAAAACGCTATAAACGAAAACGTGTTATATGCATAAGGTCAGAAATGAATGCACAGTATAAAAATGAATCAAGTCGGGTATGTGGTAAAACACGCCGATCAACGGCTAGCTTAAGACTCATAATATAAAACGAACTCTCGGCCAGCGAGATGAGTAAACACAAATTTAAATCTACTGTTGTAAAAATACCGCGACTTAACTAAACTATATTTTACTATATATGCCAATCTCTTTCAAAAATGAAAAGATTTTCGCTGGTTCAACCGTGTCAAACAGTTGTTTCATACTGTTGACACGGAAAAACCTAGCACGCGTAATACGAAAATCCATGCAATCTAAAAGGAAATGTTTAACACTAAAAGGTTCCTGACAAGGAATGCACAAAGGCGGGTCCTCACCTTTCAACAGAAACGAATGAGTAATAAAAGTATGGCCGATTCTGATTCGAGCCAAAGTTACTTCTTCCTTACGATCAATTCTATAAGATGGTTGCCATTCACCAAGTGAAGGCTTGATAGAGTGAAGTTTGTTAAAGACAGCAGCATTCCATGATATCTGCCACTTATCATGAAGATATGTATTTATGCAAGGTTTGATATCAGTGTAAGGAATTTTTAGATCAGAAATATGAAGAGCTAATGCCGATTTCGCAGCAATGTCGGCCTTTTCGTTGCCCCCAATTCCAACGTGACTGGGAAGCCAACAAAATACAATATTGTTTAGCTCAGCTAAGTCATTATGTTTCAAGAGGATATCTAAAAGAAGAGGGTTTTCAATATGGCGATTATTTAGGGATTGCAGAACAGAGAGGGAATCAGAAAAGATGATAAAATCTCTATTCCTAGACTGTTCAATATGATCCAAGGCTAAATCAATAGCTTTGATCTCCGCTGAAAAGATAGAGGCATTAGCAGGTAATCTACATTTGTATGTTTCGGATGGAGCAACACAAGCAGAGCCAGCTTTGTCTCCATCCTTTGAACCATCAGTATATAAAGTCTCATAGTTAGGAAAGTCAGACAGCAGTTCATTAAATTTAGCTCGAAATACAAGAGGATCAGTTTGAGATTTTTTATCAGTATGCAAAGAAAATAAAACACGTGGCTGAGTAAAGGTCCATGGTGGCACATCCGGAACCCAAAACTGTTCAATTGTGTCTAAATCTACATTCATATGTTCAAATTCTGAAGAGATTCTAATGCCAAAAGAAGGAATCATATTTGGTTTATTCTCAAATAATGTTTTATATTGTGGCCGAAAAACAGTTTTATACGTTGGATTTGATGGATTTGACTTTAGTTTAAGGGCATACTGCAGGGAGAGTTTTTGACGTCTATTATAAAGTGATGGTTCATTTGCCTCTGCTAAAAGACTCTCCGAGGGAGACGTTCTGAAAGCTCCCAAGGCGAGCCGGAGTCCCTGATGATGAATGGGATCAAGCATTTCCAGGTAAGATTTTCTAGCGGATCCATATATTATTGAGCCATAGTCTAGTTTGGACCGTATAATAGTTCTATACAGATTAAGTAAAACTTTACGATCTGCTCCCCAGTCAGTATGGGCAACAACTCGTAGTAGGTTCAACGCTTTTTGACATTTTGCTTTAAGCTGTTTAATGTGTGGAATAAAGGAAAGCTTTTTATCAAATACAACGCCTAGAAATTTATTTTCTTCTACTACAGGAATGGGTGTCCCGTCCAAGGTGAGCACTGGGTCATCATGCGCTTTTCGAAGATGACAGAAATGCATGCAAACTGTCTTAGATTTTGAAAATTTGAACCCATTTTCAGTTGCCCACGTTTGAATTTTATTTAGATTTTGTTGAAGCTGGCGTTCAATAGTATGCATATGTTTTGACCTATAACAAATCAAAAAGTCATCTACATATAAAGAACAGTCAACACCAGGATTAAGACATTTAACAATCTTGTTTATTTTTAGACTGAAAAGAGTAACAGACAAAATACTACCTTGAGGCACACCTTGTTCTTGATCATGTGCCTCAGACAAAGTTGAACCTACACGTACTTTGAATTCTCTATTGGATAAGAAGTTTTGAACGAATAGTGGCAATCGGCCTTTTAGGCCTATTTCATGTAAATCATTCATTATACCATACTTCCAAGTTGTATCGTAAGCCTTCTCTAAATCAAAGAAGACAGCAACTAAGTGCTCCTTCTTGATGAAGGCTTCACGTATAAAGGTTTCTAATCTAACCAAGTGATCATTAGTACTGCGTTGGTGCCTGAAACCACTCTGAAATTCTGTGATAATATTATTTGTTTCAAGGTACCAAACGAGTCTTTCATTGATCATTCGCTCCAATGTTTTACATATGCAGCTCGTTAAAGCAATAGGACGGTAGTTGTTTGGGTTCGTATTATCTTTTCCAGGTTTTGGTATCGGGATTATCGTAGCTTCTTTCCAAGACTTTGGCACATTACCAGTTTCCCAAATGTCATTAAATGTTTTCAAAAGAACAGAAAGAGAAGAGTCTGGAAGATGTTTCAAAAACTGGTAATGGATATCATCAGGCCCCGGAGATGAATCATGAGCCTTTGAAAGAGCATCTTTAAGTTCCGAAAGAGAAAAAGATTGATTATAAGTTTCTGTGTTGTTGGATGAAAATTTTAGGTTATGTTTTTCCTTCTGGTTTTTAATATTCTTGAATTTTGGACTATAATTTTCAGAAGAAGAATTTTTCGAGAAAGCGTCAGCCAGAGTATTAGAAATATCTTTTTTGGAAGTAACTTTAGAATCATTTACATTTAAGTGTCCCAGTGAGCTAGATTTTCCTTTTCCCTGAATTTTACGAACCATGTCCCATACTTTCTTTATTGAAGTTCGAGAATTTAATTTGGAAATATACTGTTTCCAAGATTTTTTCTTTGATTCTTTAATTGTTCGACGAGCTTTTGCACGGAAAACACGATAATTATTTAAATTATCATGTGTTGGGCGATTATTGAATTGTCGCAGTGCTCCTTTACGTTGTTTTATAGCAGTTTTACAGTCATCTGTAAACCAAGGCTTTTTAATCTTTTTTGATTTCGTTGATGTTTTTGGAACTGTTTCTTCTGCTATATTAATAAGAATAGATGCAAATGACTCAATCGGATCATCAGCCTCCTGGACTGTGTCTTCAAGAAGTCGAGTTTCACAAAGAGTGTGAAACTTGGCCCAGTTAGCTTTATTTAGTTTCCACCTTGAAACCGGCTCATCAATATCTGGACCAATGTTATTTAGAAAAACAGGAAAGTGATCACTACCGCAGAGATCATCATGAACTTTCCAGTCATAGTCCAAAAGAAGGGTGGGAGTGCAAATAGAGAGGTCTAAAGAAGTGTATGTACCAGTTGCTGGATGGAGATACGTAGGACTTTTAGTGTTATACAGACAAAGTCCATTGTTGTCGATAAAATTTTCAATTACTCTGCCTTTGTCATTAATATCTTTGGAACCCCAAAGAATATTATGACCATTAAAATCTCCCAACAATATGAAGGGAGAAGGGAGTTGCGGAACAAGATCATCAAGCTCTTTTAAAGACAATCTCGAATTGGGGGGAATATATATAGAACAAATAGTTACTACGCGATGGAGAGTTATACTAACTGCAACTGCTTGTAAATTCGTATGTAATTGCACCTGACTATGAGGAGTGTTATTGTTGACAATTATAGAGACACCGCCAGCGGCTCTCTCATTATTTGTACTAAAGGTATGAAAAGAGCTATAGTTTCTGATAGAAATGTTATCGGTGTCTTTTAGATGTGTTTCTTGAAGACACAGAGCAGCAGGCTCATAATCCTTCAAAAGGAGTAATGTTTCTTCATAGTTGGCTTTTAAGCCTCGACAATTCCACTGTATAATTCTGTTTTTCATTATCATTAATTATGAATATATATTGGAGCAAAATGGTTAGATCTATTCTTAGGAAGTAGGTATTCTGTTAAGTGTTCCCCTTGGGAGACAGGATGGGGATTCCTCCGCATCCATGTCCTCCAAGGCGGCCCACCTATTATGCTGCCTAATCGGATCATTAGATCCTTTCGGCTGTCTATCTGATTCAGGTACAGGTTTCTCCTTTACCTTTGGTTTAGGGTCAGGAGTCCTGTCTGAAGAGTTCTTGTTTGTTCTTAACGTGTCGTGAACAATCTTTTGTAATTTCTTGTCAGCTTTTTGTTGTTTTTCTTTTTCTTTCTGACTTAATCTTTCCGATGAGTCCCGTGTTGCTTCGGCAGATGCTTCAGTTGCTGTAACATTGTAAGACGAAGACTGGGGGGCTCCTGTAATAAGTACAGGGTCTGTTTGTGTCGTAGCATCGACTAATGATACCGTGACACCAGCAGTCTTCGTAATGCTAGCATAACTTTTACCTGGTGCTGCCGTGTAGCTGTCAACGATTTTCCGCGCTTCTGGAAACGATATATTCCTGGTGTACTTGACTTTGAGAATTTCTTTCTCAGTGTGCCAGGACTGGCATTTTCGCGAATTGGCGGGGTGGTCTTCCTTACAGTTGAAACATTTGGCTTGACGTTTGCAATCTGTTTCGTCCGCACAATGCTGCGGCTGACCACAGTTAGCACATATCGTTTCCTTTCTGCATCTGTCTTCGTGATGCCCAAATACTTGGCACCGATAACATCGCAGTGGGTTTGGAATGTAGGGATCAACGGAGACACGAAGAAATGCGACTTTTAATTGTTTGGGCAAAACTGATGTGTTAAAGGTGAATACGAAAGTGTTGGTGTCTTTGAGCGTCTCGTCTCGACGAACTTTGATACGACGGACTGCAACTACACCTTGCTCCCTCATATTTTCAAGGATCTCTTGATCGCTGACCCCTTTTAAATCGGGGCAGCGAACAACGCCCTTGCAAGTATTGAGGGAGCTGTGCAGTGCGACTTTCACTTCAAGGTCGAAAAATTTAGTAATACGCAACAGATTTTCGATAGATTTCTTGTTGACGTATTCGACCAGAAGGTCACCTGAGCGTAGCTTCTTTATGCTCTTTGGCACACCAGCGATGCCATGAAGCGCTTTTTCGATGACAAATGGAGACAAGCTCGACATTTGTCTTTCTTCCTTCGATGAGATGACTAAGAAGCGCGGAGTTGGAACAGACGTTGCGGATTGACTAAGTTCGTTCTCTGATGGATCATCAGAGTCGGTGTCACGTGGCCGTTTCGAATTATGTTGAGAAGCTTTGGGGTTTGAAGTTGGGGGGGCCATGAGAAGATAAAGAAAAGAATTCATCTCCGGTGTTCTCCACCCGCCGTGGAGCCCAACAAGGGAGCACTTATATAGAGTGGATATCCAAAACTCCAAGTGCTAGAGATACACTGAAGATATACTCGGATAGGACAGAATGCCTACACGATTGACCCCTCAGCCGCCGCCTTCTAGGAATGAAAACAGATGAGAAAAAGGGTTCATGGGCACATGGTCAGTATCAGAATGATACAAAGATTGGAAGAGAAAGGTAAAGTTGGTTCCCAGGGCATGGCACGACAAAGCCGATTGATCATATTCGGGCCCATATGACCTCCCGTCTAGTTGAAATCAGGGCCAAAGTGATGTGTTGCAGACTGGATACGTCGTAGGCAGTCTACTCAATCACCAGGATCCCTTCTTCCAACGACACGGGTCGCAGCTCACGGCAAACGAGCCGCCCCCTTTTAGACTGCCTTTTACGTCACGCAGAGGGATACGTCTGGCCTATTCTATCCCGGGACCAGCACGGGGTTATTCTGCCTTAAAATCTGAAGTGAATTTTTGGAAGTCAGTAACTGAACTGCAACAACAAATATGTCATACTGATGACTTTGCTTAGCATATTTATGCTTCAGTTTAGAATACTGATCTCTGAAGGCATGAGAAGCCCGAAACAAAGGCACAAAAAGCAGAATACTACATGCATACTAACACAAACAGTGCAACATACTTATGAATAGTCTTTGTAAATCTCCTCAGCAGGATTTATGAACAGGACCACTGAACATTGCTAAGTACTAAATATGTAAGCTCTGGGCCTCATGGTTTCAGGGAAGATGATTTTTTTAAAGATTTTTCCCATTATAAGTGTATGGGAGCTAATGACCCCTGGGGCGTAGCCAATTTGGGCCCCAGGGGCATGGTTGGCAGGATTTTTGTATGTGACAACTAAACATTGCTAGATACTTTAATATGTAAGCTCTGGGCCTCATGTTATCAGAGAAGAAGATTGTTGAAGGTTCTTTAGCGATATAGCTCTTTATAAACAAATGACCCCCTGGGGAGGGGCCAGTTTGGACCCGAGGGGCTTGATTGTCAGGAATTATTTAGGGGACCACAAAACATTGCTACACACTAAATAAATATATAAGCTCTGGGCCTCATGGTTTCAGAGAAGAAGATTTTTTAAGTTTTTCCCATTATAAGTCTATAAGAGCCAATGATAGATCCCGGGTGGGGTGCAATTTGGATCCCAGGGGCATGGTTGGTAGGATATATGTACGTGACCACCAACTATTGCTAACCATTGCTATATACTAAATATGTGAGCTCTGGCCCTCATGGTTTCAGAGAAAAGATTTTTGAGGTTCTAAGCTATATAGCCCTATATTAACAAATGACCCATGGGGTGGGGCCAGTTTGGACCCCATGGGCATGGTTGGCAGGATTTATGCAGGGGACCATTAAACATTGCTACATACTAAATGTTTAAGCTCTGGGCCTCATGGTTTCAGAGAAGATTTTTTTTAAAGTTTATCACTTCATAAGACAATGGGAGCTAATGGAAGCGTGGCCAATTTAGACCCTAGGGGCATGGTTTGCAGGATTTATTTATGTGACCACTAACCATTGCTACATACGAAATGTGTGAGCTCAGGGCATCATGGTTTCAGAGAGGACAAATTTTGAAGCTTATTTAGCTACATAGCCCTATATACACAAATGACCCAATGTGATGGGGCCAGTTTGGACCCCAGGGGCATGGTTGGCAGGGTTTGTGTATATATATCAGCTCTGGGCCTCATAGTTTCAGAGAAGAAGATATTTAAAGTTTTTATCATTATAAGTCTATAGGAGCTAATGACCCCTGGGGTGGCCAATTTGAACCCCAGAGGCATGTTTGGCAGGATTTATGTACGTTACCACTTACCATTGCTACATACTATATATGTAAGCTCTGGGCCTCATGGTTTCAGAGTGGAAAATACACTATATAGCCCTATATAAACCAATGGGCCCCTATGGTGGGGACAGTTTGGACCTCAGGGGGTGGATCGGCAGGAGTGATGTAGGGGACCACTAAACATTGTTACATACTAAATATATAAGCTCTGGGCCTCATGGTTTCAGAGAAGAAGATTTTTTAAGATTTTCTCATTATAAGTCTATGGGAGCTTTATGTAATATGGCAACCAGAGGTCCAATCTGATCTGCCCTATCACCTTATGCAGTCTATCCCCCACCCCAACAATGCTACACATAAAGTTTGATCAAGTTTGGGCAGATGGTTTAGGAGGTATGTTTTTCAAGTGTGGAAGACGACGAGGGACTACGGACCAAGGCTATACTATAGTATAATAAGATCACCTTGACAGGTGAGCTAAAACCTTAAAGAACATCCCATATTTTAACATGGAATTTCCAAGGTTACTGAGGGGCAAGGGTGTAAAACGTAAGACCATTATCTAGCATAAGTGAAAGTATCAACTTAGGCTATCAATGGGTTAAAGAGATATGGGTGTTTAAATAACCTATAACACCCAAATGGTGGACATGGACGCGGATGCAAACGCCGAGGCCGACAAGGGGGTGACAACAGTAGCTCTTTCTGAAGGTCGTTCAGGCGAACTAAAGCAATGACTTCTTTCCAGAGGAGTGGACGGGTGGAGAGGTGACTGTTAGGCGGGAAGGAGGTATAATTTGTAAATTTTGAACCAGCAAAGTTAACATTTTACCATTTGTGAATGCAAAAATGTCATGAAAGTCATCACCTAATATCCGAAAGCATTTCCAAGTTATCTGCATATTTAACCTTCTAGTGGATTATCCTTTCAACACATGAAGTATTTAGCCGGGCCACATAGTGCAGTCGGTAGCGCGTCTGACTCAAGAGCCAGAGGTCCTGTGTTCGATACCCGGTCCGGCTTCTTACTTCCGTTTCTCCTTCCGCTGATTCAGGAAGGACATTTGTCAGTTACTGGCAAACGTATGTGCACTTAGTACTGCTTTACCGCCTAGGAGGTCTAAGCCGGCCAAAGAATAGTGTTGTAAGGTTAATTGACCATCCCAACATGACCATGGCTGTTTACCGTGGACGTTAAGCAACAAAACAAAACTCTCAGATGTCCTGTCATTTGATAAATAGGAGTTACATCAAGCTGTTTTCTTCTGTTGTTCTGTCACAGTCTTCATTTAAAAACATTGATTCTGTTTACTATCTTCATTACCATCCATATTGTCCATCTGAATAGCGGTTATTGTAAAAGCAAAATTTGCACTGGTGGGTGGGGTAAACCAATAGTAATATACTATATGATCGACCAGTTATGCATAATCAGCAAATTTAATGGTAGCCAAAAGCTAAAGAACAGTATATAACTGTTTTATCAATGACTTCTATGGATTTAACTTGTTTAGAAATGATGTTTAGAAGTGGCTTTCCGACCAAAAGTAGCTGTGCAGTGGTTTAAACCCCTCGAAAACAAGACATATGAAAAAAAATCAAGTTTCGCATCCTCCGATTTTGTCCTACTTTTAGTATGTTAAAAATGTAGGTCTTAGGAGCTTAATACTGCAAAGAAACCTTTTGTTGCAATTTGTTTTAGGTTCCCCCACAATTTGACTGGACTAAAATGTATGCGATTGATTGTTTTGGGTTTAACGGCCCTTTCGGACAGTATTTCAGTCTATATCGGGCCGTCTCCCAAAGAGAGGGAGAAAGAAGAGAGAAATAATAGACGAAAGAAAAAAATGTCCCTACAACCCCCACCCGCACCTACTGCAAGCACAGAAGGCCCTTGCCCTACCATTATCCAAATCAGTAGGACGCCCTGGCACTGGAAGTTACACGCAGCACCATCGTTCTACCCAACCCACCCCCCCTCTCCCAAATGTATGTGAGTGTCAAGTATAATAATTGTCATCCATATAGGGACTGAGAAATATGAATGAGCCAGAGAAGCATATAACACGTGTAAAAATCATACATGGATGGAGATGCTAAAATGGTCTTGTCCATATATAAGTGTGTGCTAAGTATAATGGCTCTAACGCATATAGGGACTGAGAAATATCACAAAGTCAGTGAAGCGTATCATAAAGTCAATGAAGCATAAAATTACTCAAATCCATACGAAGAGGATGCTGCTGAAATGATCTTGTCCACGTGTAAGTGTGTGCAAAGTATCATAACTGTAACCCATATAGTTACTGAGAAATATCAGAAAGTCAGTGAAGCGTAAAAATGTAGGTCACTGTCCTACATGGTTGGTTACACTCACATGCCCTCGTCCAGATGCATGTAGTGACCAAATATCATGACTCTTAACCCTTATAACTATTTTGAAACTGACTTGAACACAAATGCTTAACATACATTAACCATTTTTTTTTCAAAGTCAGCAGACCATGACTAGTAGGCCAAGGTCATGCGTGGTGCATATATTCATGTGATCATGTGCTGATGTAAGTGTGTACCAAGTTTCATTACTCTACCCTTATACTTTGTGAGAAAAAGGCCTTACGCAAATGGTTAACATAGGTTAAACAAGTAAATTCATTGAATTTATATCCCCGCCGAAATGGCTGATTTGTTTATGGCTTATTTTCAGTTTGATAAAATTTTGTTCACTGGTTACTTAGTTATGACTGAAGCTCGGGACTTTAAATCAAAGGGGCACAATAACCCGTGTATAAGTGAGGCCATTCTAAACAACTTGCCTCAGCATCATCTCACTGTGATGATATGTATTTATATCCAGTATCCAGAATTTTTGTTCATTGGCAACTTAGTTATGGCTAACTATGGTATTTTAAATCATAGCAAGGGCAGTAACTCAGGCACTACTGATGCCATCATGACAAAACTTGACATGCACTGTCATGTTATGATGAAAAATAATTGTTTTAAGTTTCATGAAATTCCGTTAATTGGTTATTGGTTATTAACATAGTTATGACTCAGTTTGTCTATTTTAAAACAATTCAAGGGCATTAATTTATGCATTACTGAAGCAAGTCCAACAAAACTTAACAGGCATCATCCTATTATAATAATACATATTTAGTATAAGTTTCATAGAATTCCATTCATTGACTACCTAGTTATGGCTAAATTTAATAATTTTAAATTGATTCAGGGACAATAACTCATGCACTACTGACGTCACTCTTACAAAACTGTATGTGCACAACTGCTTAATGGTGGTACACATTTAGTTTAAGTTTCATGAAATTCTGATGATTGGTTACTTAGTTATGGCTCATTTTATCATTTTGAAAGCAATTCAATGGCAATAACTCGATCACTACTGAAGCCAGTGTGACAAAACTTCACATGCATCAGCGCCTTATACTAATATACATCTATTTTAAGTTTTATAAAATTCCGTTCAATGGTTACTTAGTAATGGCTCCGGACGGACGGACGAACGGAAAGACGGACGGAAGGACGGACATGGAGAAAACTATATCCCTCCGCCTTCGGCGGGGGATAACTACATTAAACTGATTTTTTTCAAAGTCAGTAGGCCATGACTATTAGGTCAGGGACATACATGGTGCATACTTTCAAGTGATCATGTTCTAATGTAAGTGTGTACCAAATTTCATTATTCTAGCCCTTATACTTTGTGAGAAAAAGACCTAAACGCAAATGGTTAACATAGGTTAAACTGCACACAGACTCGGACGAGAACGCCAACGCTGACAAATACTCGGGGTAACGCATGCGCTCTCCTTTGCTTTGCAAAGGCGCGCTAAAAATGTCCCAACAACCCCCACCCGCACCAACTGCGAGCACAGTAGGCCCTTGCTCTACTATTATCCAAATCAGTAGGACGCCTCGGCACTGGCAGTTACACGCAGCACCATCGCACCACCCGACCACCCCCAACACATAAGATATTGAACGAAGAACATCACTATCTAAACTAGAAACTGTGTTTGTGAAACACTATGCCCCCAACCATATACTTGCCACTAAAGGGTCCGCTCCTTTTTCATGACCTATCCATATTTGAGATTTCAAAACCCTAGGCCCAGTGGTTCTTGCTCCCAGTAGCTGCATAAGTAATGACTAACAGGAGGAATAACTCCATAATAAATTATCATAGAGTTACCTGACCTTTATAAAAAACATTTAACACTTCAAGTACTACCTACATACCAAAACCCAGCTTCCTAGGCTAAGCAGTTCAGAAGTTGGAAAAATGCCAAATTCCAACAAGGGCCATAACTAAATCATTTTTTGACGAAATTTGCCCAAAAGTTAATCAGTTCTTGTATATCTCTACCAAACCTGTATACAAAATTCAATCATCCTAGGTCAAGTACTTCTTGAGATATTGTGGTAACAAGATTTCATTTTAATTCTGATAAAGGGGAGGTAACTCCGAAATATACAAGTTTGACGGAGTAAAAAAATGGGTCCGCTCATTTTTCATGACCTATCCATATTTGAAATTCCAAAATCCTAGGCCCAGTGGTTCTTGCTCCCAGTAGCTGCAAAAGTAATAACTAACAGGGGAATAACTCCATAATTATTTATCACAGAGTTACCTGACCTTTATAAAAACATTTAACACATCAAGGACTACCTACATACAAAAAAATCAGCTTCCTAGGCTAATCGGTTCAGAAGTTGGAAAAATGCCAAATTCCAACAAGGGCCATAACCCAATCATTTTTTGATGGATATCGCACAACAGTTAATCATTTCTTGTATATTTCATTCAAAACCTGTATACTAAATTTCATTATCCTAGGTCAAGTACTTCTTGAGATATCGTGGTAACAAGATTTCATTTTAATTTTGATAAAAGGAAGGAGGTAACTCCAAAAGTACAAGTTCGACGGAGGAAAAAAAATACGGGTCCGCTCATTTTTCATGCACTATCCATATTTGAAATTTTAAAATCCTAGGCCCAGTGGTTCTTGCTCCCAGTAGCTGTGTAAGTAACAACTAACAGGAGGAATAACTCCATAATTAATTATCATAGAGTTACCTGACCTTATAAAAACATTTAACACATCAAGGACTACCTACATACCAAAACCCAGCTTCCTAGGTTAAGCGGTTCAGAAGTTGGAAAAATGCCAAAATCCGACAAGGGCCATAACTCAATCATTTTTAACGGAATTTGCCCAAAATTTTATCAGTTCTTCTATATCTCACCCCAAACCTGTATATAAAATTCCATCATCCTAGGTCAAGTACTTCTTGAGATATCGTGGTAACAAGATTTCATTTTAATTTTGATAAAGGGGAGATAACTCATAAAGTACAAGTTCGACGGAGGAAAAAACCGGGTCCGCTCATTTTTCATGACCTATCCATATATGAAATTTCAAAACTCTAGGCCTAGTGGTTCTCAGGGAATATAGCTTTATCAAATGACACTGACGAACGGACAAGGCGAAAGCAATATGCCCTCCAACTTCTTCGAAGTTGGGGGCACAAAAACGGAAAATCAACAATATCAAAACTAAAAAATGTGTTTATGAAACACTATGCCCCCAACCGTATGCTTGCCCCTATAGAAGGTTTATCCCCTTATCTTTATGTCAGAAAGGAGTTTTAATCGTTTCATCTACATCTTAGCCTGTAACTGTATGCCAAATATAAGGAACATAGCTTAGTGGCTCTTAAGAATTTTTGTTCATAAAGTAATTAATATAGCTTCTTCAAATTCAAAATGCCTATGTCCAATAGGGGCAAAATTCTAACAAAACTTTATGGAATAGGCTCAAAAGTTCATCAGGTCATCTACACCTTGGTCCAAATCTGCATGCCATACATAAGGATCCTAGCTTATATAGTTCTTCAGATATTTTGCTTGTTATAAGTAGTTATTACTGACTGTCCCAAGGCGGTACTTTCGTTGCGGTTGCATTTGTTTTATGTTCGGTGCTGTTTAATTTATTGTGTTCTCATTTTAACCCTTGTATAATAAAAAAAGAAAACAGGTAAAAATAGTTGTTAAATGTTTTTCGTATGATTTGCTTAGTCTGTTGTTACCCTTCTGTTGGTCTAAATTATTTAGTTCAATAAAGATAGCTGAGTTCCACCTATTTGGGAAAAGGCTGCTGACACGGCTTATCACTTGTTATTTATTGTTTGTTGGGTAATCTTTGTCAATCTTTCCCTTTGATGTTGGGGATAGGGTTGGGATCTGATTCAGTCAGTTCCTGAAGTGTAGTTACTCTTTAAATTTGTTCCTATACAAAATGCCTATGTCCGAAAAAGGGCATAACTCAAAAAATCACTAATGTTTTTCGAAGCTTAATCAGATCATCTACACCTCGGGCAATGTCTTCCTACACAAAATCATGATCCCAGCATCAGGGGTTCTTGAGCTATTTTGGTCACAAAGTTCCATAGGCTTACAATGCACTAAGTCGGAAAAGGGGAATAACTCGGTTAAAAAATCATGAATTTTTCTCAAAAGATAATCAGGTCATCTACACGTTAAGCAATATCATCCTGCAAAAAATCATGATCCTAGCATCAGTGGTTCTTGAGATCTTTTGGTCACAATGTTCCATAGGCTTACAAGTTAAAAAAGGTGCATAACTCGGTCAAAAATTCACGATTTTTTTTCTCAAAAGTTATTCAATCATCTACACCTTATGCAATGTCATTCGGGAACATGATCCTAGCATCAGGGATTCTTTAGATATTTTGGCCACAAGGTTCCATAGGCTTACAATGCATTAAGTCGAAAAAGGGGCATAACTCAGTCAAAAAGTCACGAATTTTTCTCAAATGTTAATCAGGTCATCTACACCTTAGGCAATGACATCTTGCAAAAAATCATGATCCTAGCGTCAGGGGTTCTTGAGATATTTGGGTCACAAGGTTCCAGAGGCTTACAATTTACTTATTCGAAAAAGGGGCATAACTCTGTCAAAAATTCACGAATTTTTCTCAAAATTTAATCAGATCATCTATACCTCGGGTAATGTCATCCTGCACATCATGTCCCTAGCATCAGGGGTTCTCGAGATATTTTGGTCACAAGGTTCCATAGGCTTACAATGCACTAAGTCGAAAACGGGGCATAACTTGGTCAAACATTTACGAATTTTTCTCAAAAGTTAATCAGGTCGTCTACACCTTGGGCAGTGCCACCCTGCAAAACATCATGATCCTAGCATCACGGGTTCTTGAGATATTTTGGTCACAAGGTTTCAGAGACTAAGTCAAAAAAGGGGCATAACTCTGGAAATACCTGACCCGCAGAAAAAATACGGGTTCGCTTATTTTTCATGTACATGTCATATATAAAATTTTAAGATCCTAGCATAAGCGGTTCTGGAGTTTCCCAGCTGCCAAAAAGTGTGACAGATGGACGGACAGACAGGCCCAAACCAATATGCCCCCTCAACTTCTCCGAAGTTGGGGGCATAATCAAAATCATCTCGTTTATCGAAAATATTAGTTGTAACAAAACCATCCGATATAGATAAATGTAAATCCAAAAATGAGGCCTCGGTATCTGAGACGCTGAGTGAGTGAGTGATATGGGTTTTACGGCCCATCAGCACCAAACGGGCTATTTCGCACCAAAAACGCTATAAAAAGAAAAAATGAATACACAGTATAAAAATGAAACAAGTCGGGTATGTGGTAAAACGCGCCGATCAACGGCTAGCTTAAGACTGACAACATAAAACGAACTCTCGACCAGCGAGATGAGTAAACACCAATTTAAAATCAACTGTTGTAAAAATACCTGGATTTACTTAAACTATATTTTACTATATATGCCAATCTCTTTCAGAAAAGAGAAGATTTTCACTGGTTAAACCGTGTCAAACTCTGAGACGCTGGCTTTAACTGAAGTTCAGAAGCGTAAAGGACCTCTGACAGTTTCATTTTTTTGCCTATTTTTGACAAATTACTGCACCTTCCATGGGAAGCCAATGCTGATGATTTTAGCATTTACATGAAGACTTATGCATTATAAAGAAGTTTTCATATTGATTTTGAAAAAATATCATGTCTGCAGAATGACTCTTACTGCCTTACTCAAGGGGGGTAAGTGGGATTTTCGGTCAACCAAAATACATCTAATTTCCGATTTTTCTTATTTACTGAATTTTATTTTGTTAAACATGCTTAAAGTAAAATAAATACTACATCTGCATATAACATGCAATAATGTGTAAATAAAAAATATGCTAGCCTGATTCTAAGATGCAATGGGTCTACTTACCCCACCCACTTTTCAGTTTTTCAGCTGTAGACTATCACCCCCCTGTGCTTCAGCTTGCCACTCACATATAATGTGTATGTTGACAGTACACACATACATGCTAAGTTGCTAGCTGAGGCACGGAGGGGGGGAGTATCTTTATAAAACTTTTCCTAGTTTACATACATTTAATTATAAAAACATGCGTTTTACACCAAAATTCTCAGTCTATGTGTTTGATAACCGAAAAATTGTTTTTGTGCCAATTATAGAGATTTCCCAGGAATACATTTCAGTGAAAATTTTTAAGTATACCAAAAGTTCATTTTTGACAACTTTTATAGGCAAATTTACATTGCAACTATCAGTGGTCCTTTGATTGGTCATGCTATCAAAGACGTTATTGTAAATATTCACTAGGTCATCCAGATACTGAGAAGTAGAATTGAAAGCTTCAATAACTTCAGATTGCGTGTTCTCTGAAAGAGACAGCATGGAGTCTCTCTCGTAACAGAACAAAAGCAAATCGTCTACAAGAGGGACACAGTTAGTGCCCATAGGAATGACTACAATTTGTCTATATAATTTAGAGCCAAATCTAATATAAATATTTTCCAAGAGAAAGGTGAGAGCTTCACAAACTTTCTGACAATACCATAACTTATAATTCCTGGCCGCTTCAGAGGTAAAGAAAGTACGCCTATCATTACATGCAATATAAAGAGAGCCTTCCCTATTGAAAACTCTTTCAGTTAAATCCATAAGTTTGTCCTTAATAAGATAATGGGACAAGGTAGTATGTAGTCTAAAAATCCAGGAGTTTTATTAAGCACTTGTCCGTTGGTCCGGGACCAACGATTTTCAAACCGGACCAGTTACTCTCAGTCGTCGGTAGTCTGTCGGACGAGTTAGTTTTCGGCAGTCCATTTCGGAACACTCAGTTTTTTAGCTCACCTGAGCCAGCGGCTCCGGGGGAGCTTATAGGATGGTAAGGCTCCGTCGTCCGTCGTCGTCCGTCCGTCAACAATTTCAAACGACTTCTCCTCTGAAACCGCTGGGCCGATTGTAACCAAATTTCATATACAGCCTCCTGGGACCTTAGGAACGAAAAGTTGTTCAAACGGTCCTGGTCACATGACCAACATGGCCGCCATGCCCATATATGGTAAAAACCTGAAAAAATCTTCTTCTCCAGAACCAATAGGCCGATGGCCTTGAAACTTGGTATGTAGCATCGGGTACGCGTGTACTACCAAGATTGTTCAAATTATGACCTTGGGTTGCCCTTGACCTTTTTTACGGTAAGGTCAAATTTGCTTCCTTATGCTTTTATATTGCAAGATGCTACAACATAAGATATCTTGGAAACTGTTGAAGATTTTTGGCTAAAAATTGGTATCTACAGTCATCTTAATGACTACATGAAGATTTACGAGTATAAGAGGTCAAGGTCATTCTTTGACCTTTGACCCTGAACTCTTATATTTTGACGAGTTCTAACAATCTACTCAAAAGCCACTTAGCCAATTGAAACCAAATTTCATATAGAGCCTGCAGGGGTTGAGGGAACAAAAATGTATTCATACGGTCCAGGTCACATGACCAACATGGCCACCATGCCTATATATGGTAAAAACCTTTAAAAATCGTCTTCTCCAGAACCAGTTGACCGATGGCCTTGAGGTTTGATATGTAGCATTGGGTACTTGAGTACTATCAAGATTGTTCAAATTATGACCTTGTGTTGACCTTGACCTTTTTATACGGCAAGGTCAAATTTGGGAAAATGCTAGAACATGAGATTTCATGATAAGTTTTGAAGATTTTAACCTAAAAATTGGTATATACAGTCATCTTAATGAGTACATGAAGATTTGTGAGTACAAGAGGTCAAGGTCATTCTTTGACCTTTGACCCAGAACTCTCATATTTTGACAATTTCAAACAATCTCCGCAAAAACCACTGGGCCAATTGTGACCAAATTTAATATAGAGCCTCCAGGGGTTGAGGGAATGAAAAAATTTTCTAACGTTCATGGTCCCATGACCAACATGGCCACTATGCCCATATATGGTAAAAACCTTTAAAAACCTTCTTCTCCAGAACCAATTAACCGATGGCCTTGAGACTTGGTATGTAGCATTGGGTACTTGAGTACTATCAAGATTGTTCAAATTATGACCTTGTGTTGACCTTGACCTTTTTTACGGCAAGGTCAAATATGGGAAAATCCTAGAACATGAGATTTCATGGAAAGTTTTGAAGATTTTGGCCTAAAAATTGGTATATACAGTTGTCTTAATGAGGTCATGAAGAATTATGAGTACAAGAGGTCAAGGTCATTTCTTGACCTTTGATCCAGATTGCTCATATTTTGACATTGGTAACCATTTCCTCAAAAGTCAAAGTGCCAATTGTAAACACATTTCATATATAGCCTCCAGGGGTTGATTGAATAAAAATTTGTTCAAACAGTCGAGGTCACATGACCAACATGGCCGCCATTACCACTTATGGTATAAATCTTTAATATGTTTCTTCTCCAGAACCAGCCGGGCCGGGTAGCGCAATCGGTAGGGCACCTGACTCGTAAGTCAGAGGTCCTGGGTTCGAATCCCGGTCTGGCCACATACTTTCGTTTCTCCTTCCGCTGATTCAAGAAGGTTAGTTGTCAGTTACTGGCGAAAGTATGTGCACTTAGTACTGGTTAACCGCTTAGGAGGTCTAAGCCTGCCCAGGAATAGTGTGGTTAGGTTAACTGACCGTCCCGACATGACCTTAGTTGTTTACCGTGGACGTTAAGCATCAAATCAACCAACCATCTCCAGAACCAATACACCTATGGCCTTGAAACTTGGTAAGTAGCATGGAGTACTAGAGTACCACCAAGAATGTTCAAATGGTGACCTTGGGTTTACCCTGACCTTTATTGCGGCATGGTCAAATATTGGAAAATGCTAGAACATAAGATTTCGTGGAAAGTTTTGAAGATTTTGGCCTAAAAATGGTATATATGGTTGTCTTGATGAGTACATGAAGATTTATGAGTACAAGCGGTCATGGTCATTCTTTGACTTTTGACCCAAGACTCATATTTTGACAATTTCAGACATGATAAGAAAAAGCCACGTTGCCAATTGCCCAGGTGAGCGATTCAGGGCCTCATGGCCCTCTTGTTTAAAAATCGACTGGTTCCGTGCTATCGCAAAAGTGGAAGTAAATGAGAAGAACCAGACTGCTGGGAGCCTTTGTAACGCCGTGTTTCATTGGTTGGCATCCAATAATCGTCAAATGAAAAGCCATGACAGATTCTTGGGCTTTTAACCTAGCCAATATGGAAGTCAAGCGCCAGTTTCTTTTTTGTTCAATTGTGTTTTGTCCCTTTTTTGTAAAATCAGATGGATAAAAAGGACTTTTTGAGTATATTCAAGCAGCCTTAGGCTCAGATACCTCCGCTGAAACAGCAGAAAAAAATCAGAGGCAGAAAAAAGGCCATCATCGGTCACTATGAAAAAGATGTGCGCATCATTCATTCTTCCGCTTCCGGTGGATTCCGAATGGCTGCACAAAATTGAGAAGAAAACCTTATCTTTTATCCAGTTTAATCGCCCACAATTTAACTGATATTTCTGAATTGTTAATGCAGATTGAAACAATATAGATTTCTGCAACTTGTGACAGTACTATTTTCATTGAAACCAGCTCAGGATCATATATTTTCCTTCGTTCTTTGAACACGTTTTGAGTGCACAATTCACAAAATGCCTGAAACAAGATCAGCTGAAAAGGAGCATAACTACACAAGGTATTTAGTGAAAGACAAGGGAACACCAGGACCTATGACTCCCAGGGGAACTCCAGGGCCCATGCCTATCAGGCCTGCCCAGAACAGAGGATCCTGTCCCATGAAATTCACAATGTTTCCCCCTCCCATAATATTCCGTGTCATTCCTGTAGTGAGTTAATGGATACACGTTTTACACTTACATGTACTTGTAATTTGTGTGAGTGCAATTACTGCAGACCATGCCTGAAAATTGAAAAAGCCATGTTCGATGGTATACAGTCAAGTTCGATGGTACACAGTCAATGCCAGGTCTCACTTGGTTTTGTGACAAAAGTCAGTCTATACCTGGGGTACATAAAATGCTAGTCAGGATTGGTAATGTTGAAGAAAGGCAAGATCAGTTGGAATAAAGGGTAAACAAGATTGAGAAAGATTAGATGACCAATGAATCAGTGAAAGAAATTTTACGCAAAGAATTAGAAGAAGTCAAAGAAATAGAAGGTAGGAAACTGAACATTGTATGTTTTAACATTCCAGAAAGCAAAAGGGAAGACAGTCAGAATAGACAGTCAAAAGACAAAGACTTTTTGGTTAATCTTTTTGAAACCAAACTTGATCAACCTGTTTCAGCAAGTGAAATTATCAAGCCTGCTAGGCTAGGGGCGAGAAAAGAAAACAATGGAACATTTAAATGCAGGCCACCTAGGTTTACTGTAGGTACTCTAGAAATGAAAAGACAATTACTTAAGGCAGGTATGGCTCTTAGAAAATCTGAAGATGACCTTTTTAGCAACATTTATCTTACTCCAGATTTAACGCAAAAACAGAGGGAAGAAGCCTTTAAGTTCAGAGAACAGAAACGCTACAGAATGAATGAACTAAATGAAACTGGTCTGACAATAAGACATGGTAGAATTGTGAAAGTTTCTGACAATAAGAGCAGCGGTAATATGGCCTCGTCGGCTGAAGGGCTGACTGAGGAGCCACAGATAGATAATTTGTAAGGCTGCAGAAACTTTAAATGTAAATAATAAGTATATACGTTACACCGTTGTGCCAATTACCTGATTTACAGTATTTTTCATTAGAATTAGACTTAGTCGTTTAGTTACTTCTAGGCTTTATGTCTGTATTTTTGCAGTACATGACAGAGATAGTGACTCATTTTTCATTAGAATTAGAACTTAGTCCGTTTAGTTACTTCTAGGCTTTATGTCTGTATTTTTCAGTACATGACAGAGATAGTGACTCTGAAGAAACATTGAATTATGCTGACAATAGTGATAAACCTGAAACTGATTCTGACGATAATCAGAGTTTATCATCCGATTCTACATTTTTGTACTGTGAACAAGAAAACTCATCTGAATTTAGTGACAATCTACTTAGTGACTTTAGTGATGGTACATCTACTAATAATTCATCATCAGATTTGAATAAAACAGGATTATCAATTTACTATACTAATGCAGACAATTTGTTGAACAAAACAGATGAATTGCGAATAAGGTCACATGCTATGAACTTTGATATAATAATTGTTACTGAGGTTTATCCAAAGAATATAGACTCTGGTTCTATTTTTCTCTCGGAATTAAGCATTTCTGGATATAAGACGTTCAGAAGTAATGAATGTGAATCAAGTAGGGGTGTTATTATTTATGCGAAAGACTATTTACCAGCTAGTTTGAGAATCGATTTGACTGACCACGATTTTGTAGAAAGTGTATGGATTGATTTAGAGTTTGACAGTCAAAACAGATATCTTTTTGGTGGAATTTATAGAAGTCCAAACTCCACGGCTGAGAACACAATTAAAACAATTAAATTGTTTAGTTTGTTAGATACAGTAGGTGCTGAGAATTATACGCACAAAGTCATATTAGAGGACTTTAATTTCCCAGGAATTAACTGTTTAATTGGACTACACCTGCTAATGAAAATCATGTAGAATTCCAGTTTTTGGAATGTATAAGAAATAATTATTTAGAACAGCCAGTTACACACCCTACGAGATGGAGAGGATCAGAACCGGGGAATATTTTGGATTTGGTTTTTATTGATGACACGGATATTATTTCAAACCTCGAGATAACAACTAGACTTGGTAATAGTGATCATCTCAGCATTGAATTGACTCTTGATGACATCTGATTTTTATAATCCTAAGCATATGATAAAAAGAAACTTCTATAGAGGCAACTATGAGAAAGCTAAAGGATTGTTAAGTGTGATTCAATGGAATGAGATGTCAGACATGAACATACATGACAGCTGTGACCTTTTCTATAAAAATATTAATACTGTAATTGACCAGACAATTCCAGAATCTTCAACAATTTAAAAGAGGTCAAAACCAATATGGATGGACTATTATTGTCAGAAACTGGTTGAACAAAAATATAGGGCATGGAAAAGATATAGCTATTCCAGGGGAAGAGAAGATTACTTGAAATATTGTAAGATTAGGAATAAGATTCCAAGGTGTGTTAGATATGCAAAACGTAAATTTGAACGAGGTATTGCCACGGACGCTAAGGTGAACCATAAATCCTTCTGGAATTATGTGAAATCCAAGTCTCATACTCGAACTGGTATTGGTACTTTTAAAAAATGAGAATGACAGTATTATAACAGATGAAAAGGACAAAGCTGAAATCTTAAACCTTTTTCTTTTCTTCAGTGTTCACAGTTAAAAATAATGAACTACCCAATTTTGATTGCCGAAATGACAATCAGATATGTGAAATCATAGTTACAATTGAAAAAGTAAGACAGTTGTTAAGGAGTGTTAACTCATCAAAATCAGTTGGACCTGATAACTTACACCCAAGATTTCTCAAAGAATTAGCCAATGAGTTAGCATTGCCTGTCTGTATAATTTTTAATAAGTCGCTGTGTGAGGGATAACTTCCACATATATGGAAATCTGCAAATGTTTCATGTATTTTCAAAAGTGGAGATAAGACATTGGCATGTAATTATAGACCTATCAGTATCACCTCAGTGTTATGTAGAGTACTGGAAAAAAATCATAAGATCTTCAATTATGTCATTCTGCACAGACAACAGGTTATTAGCAATTGTCAGTTTGGGTTTAGGGATAGAAGAGGATGTGTATTACAGCTTCTTGAAGTATTAGATGATTGGACGCTAGCTATTGACAAGGGATTTTCTGTGGACTCAATATATTTAGATATACAAAAAGCTACTGTCCCCTATAATCGTATGTTATTGAAGCTAGAGAAAATGGGAATTTCCGGCAACATCTTAAAATGGATAAAGTACTTCCTATCTGATAGACAACGGAGGGTTACGTTTAATGGAATAGCTTCAGAATGGAGTAATGTTACCAGCGGTGTACCTCAAGGCTCTGTATTGGGACCACTATTATTCATACTTTATATAAATGACTTGCCAGAACTTGTAAAGACTCACTGTAAACTTTTTGCAGATGACGCAAAGATCTATAAGGAGATCAGTAGTATTAAGGATTTTGAAGACATTCAAGACGATTTACTTGAACTGTGTAAATGGACTGCAAAATGGTTACTCTTTTTCAATTAGAAAAAATGTAGTCATGCATCTTGGAATAAATAATCCATGTTGGAAATATAAAATGACTGATAAAAGTGGAAAAGAAGTTACTATTGAGGAAGTTGAACAAGAAAAGGATCTTGGGATTATCTTCCAGAACAACCTCAAGTTTACTGAACACATCAATATGGCAGCAAATAAAGCCAATAGAATAACAGGTCTTATTAAGCGATCGTTTTCGTTCTTGGATAAACCTACATTCCTGACATTGTATAAAGCGTTAGTTCGTTCCCATGTGGATATGGTAACTCAATTTGGTTTCCTGTTCTGAAAAAGGATATGAGAATAATAGAGAATACCCAGAGAAGAGCAACAAGATTATTACCAGATTTATGTCATTTGTCTTATGAACAAAGACTCGAAGCCCTAAATTTGCCTACAATATTGTATCGACGAAAAAGAGGGGATCTTATCCAAGTCTTCAAAATCCTAAATGGTATTGATGATATACTACCAGAAAAATTCTTCAAATTCTCTGACACAACAACACGTGGACATTCTAAGAAACTATATTAGCAACGTAGTAGAAAATCAATCAGGCATAACTTTTGAGTGATAGATGATTGGAATTCTTTCCCAGAAGAGATTATTTCTGCTAAAACTGTAATTCAATTGAAAACTGGACTTGACATTTACTGGAGGAATAGAAGATTTGAAACTAGTGAAATTTATTGATACAGCAATTATCCATGAAACAAACTGTAATATAACTACAATAACTAGTGAATATGCAGCCTTAATATTTGAAATAATTTGATTTGTGATAGAATTGATATATAATCCACCGGAGGTATTGCAAACTAATAAGAAGACAGAATATAGAGAGAGATGAAGAGCTATAGAGCTCAGTATTCTCTGAGTCCAAAATGGCACCCAAAATGGCATCAGGTTGTTTCGAAACGAATGGCAAAAGGAATCAAGTGGTTGATTAATTCCGAAAACGAGATGATCAGTACAATACGCACCCAGTATGAAAAAGTTGGGTCTTTTGATGCAGGATGCACTAACTTTCAGAAAACATCACTAAGGTATCAAGAATTAGCTGACTCCCATATTGAAGAAGGCATGCATTTTAAGGCTTCAAGTCTGTATAATGTATTCCCGGAAGCATATTAAAGCTTTCTATATAGAGCTTAACAGGTCTGTCTGACAAAGGAAGGACTGGACATGTTATCTACTTGGATGTGCGAAGTTCAAGTCAACACGACCGATCAAGGCTGTTTCAGAGGCATTAAATAACTGACCGCCAAAGTTGAAATACTGGACCAACTAAACTGGTGCTGGACCAGTAGATGTTCGTGGAAACTGGTCCTGTAGACCAATAGGCATTTGGTCCATAGGAAAATCCCTAGAATCGTATGTAGACAAGCAAATTCGGTGAATTTATATCCCCCGCCGAAGTGGCCCTGATTTGTTTATGGTTTATTTTAAGTTACATAAAATTTCATTCACTGATTACTTAGTTACGGCTGAACTTGTGGATTGTAAATGAAATCAAGGACAATAACCCTGGAATAAGTGAGATATAAGCTGAAGCTGTTACACTTGTCTCAGCATCACTGCACAATGATGATACATTTTTTATTCAGTTTCAAGAAATTTTGTTCACCGATACCTAAGTTATGGCTAATTTGTGGATTTTAAATCCATTCAGGGGCATTAAATCATGCGCTAATGCAGCAATTATGACAAAACTAAATGTGCACTGCTGTGTCATGACAGTACCTAATTATTTTAAGTTTCATGAAATTCCATTTATTGGTTACTTAGTTATGACTCAATTTGTTTATTTTAAACCAATTCAAGGGCAATAACTCATTGCTTACTCAAGCAATTCCGACAAAACATAAGATGCACCAATGTGATATGGTGATACATATTTAGTATAAGTTTCATAGAATTCTATTCATTGATTACTTAGTTACGGCTAAATTTTTCAACCATAAATTGATTCAAGGGCAATAGCTCATGCACTACTGATGCCCTTCGGAGGAAATTTTATGTGCATAACCGCATTATGGTGATACATATTCAGTTTAAGTTTCATGAAGTTTTGATAATTGGTTACTTAGTTATGACTCATTTTATTAATTTTAAATCCATTAAAGGGCAATAACTCATGCACTACTGATGCCCTTCTGATGAAACTTTATGTGCATAACCGCGTTATGGTGATACATATTCAGTTTATGTTTCATGAAGTTATGATATTTGGTTACTTTGTTATGACTCATTTTATTGATTTTAAGTCCATTAAAGGGCAATAACTCATGCATTACTGATGCCCTTCTGATGAAACTTTATGTGCATAACCGTGTTATGGTGATACATATCCAGTTTAAGTTTCATGAAGTTATGATATTTGGTTACTTAGTTATGACTCAATTTATTGATTTTAAGTCCATTAAAGGGCAATAACTCATGCATTACTGAAGCCAGTCTAATGAAACTTCACGTGCATCAGCGCGTTATAGTGATATATATTTATTTTAAGTTTCATGAAATTCCGTCCAGTGCTTACGTAGTTATGGCTCCGGACGGACGGACGGAAGGACGGACGGACAGACAGAAGGACGGACGGACGGACATGGAGAAAACTATATCCCTCCGCCTTCGGCGGGGGATAACAAACTGGACGCACGAAAACCTCGCGATTTCAGCCTATTTATTACTTCACATGATTTTTTAATTGACCAAAACAGGTTTTTTGATACTAATCAGTATTTGAATCGACTGCCCAATTAAAGGCCCTATTACTCTATCAGCATGAAATATTTTATCGTGAGGTATCGCTGCAAACTTCCTATTACAGTTTCGCCATTGATTATCATCGTGTTTGGCCGGCTTTGAAAAATCAAAACGTCCTTGAGTTTACCATTAAATGGATTTGAAAAAATAAATAGGTCAACAAGTTGCCGACTAAAATGACCTACTTTCGATTTCATAAACTTTATTTCATGGTAAAACACAAGGTACAGGCGTTTGAACAGGTGATAAAAATACAATGTACAAAAATGTTAAGCAAGGATCCCATTGATTGTGCCGCTGCTGCATTATTTCATTGCTTAACCGGGAACCAGAGACGAAATCCGTATTTATATGGAGAGACATTTTTTTTCTTCAAAATACCTTGTTCCTTCTTTTTTGCCAGTTATATGAAACAAAAAAGGACATCAAATGACATAGTTTCATCAATTCTGAAGGCTGTACAGGTTTCATAATGATTTGTTTTTTGACGATTTTTACCACAGGACTATGGAGACGTTAAGAAATTACAGTATGCTTGTCTCTGGTTTCGACATCGGATATTGTCAGGGTCACTGAGGAGGCTTGATTAGCCGAAACTACGTAATCTGGCCCATGTTCCTTCTTCTGGATGTGGTCCATGTTCCTTCTTCTGAATGTGTTCTGTGCTCTTGAAGGAACTCTTTAAGATTTTAATTTTACTTTAGTGCAGCTGGTGTTGTGCCGTGTGGCGGCCGTAAAACCTCTCCCCGTACATCATCCATAGTGCAGATTTTATATTTTATTTTTGTTCTTTAAGATCAGAGAATATGGTCTAAGCAAATATAGACTGCTTTAGACTCTTATTCTAGATCATCGACATTTATATTATTTGGACCCTTACTAATACTAATCTGTCTTTGATTCGTCTGCCCAATTAAAATTAAGAAATTACAGTATGCTTTTCTCTCCGTCACTAGATATTGTCAGGGTCACTGAGGAGGCTTGATTAGCCGAAACTACGTAGTCTGGCCCATGGTCCTTCTGAATGTGTTCTGTGCTCTTGAAGGAACTATTTAAGATTTTAATTTTACTTGACCTTTCAGACTTTTTCACAATATTTAATAACATGATTTTTGATGGCAGTAAGACAAGAAGTTCGCGGTTGTCGTGCATGAGCTAGAGTTAGCAATAAATCGTGCTTAGTGCGGCCGCTTATGAAGTTTAGTTAACCATAGGAATGTAGGAAGTCTCTCTTGGTCTTCATCAACACTTACAGCAGATTTAGCTGTTTATTGGGGATTCATTATTTGTTTACCAAATTTTCACTTTTATTTAATTTTTTACACATTCGCCGAATCCAACAAGAGCATTCGTTGATGAATAACATTTGTATAGAAATAGGCAAAGGAATATACACATAAAGCATGGAAATGTATACTGTATGAATGTATTCTGTACAACACCATATGAGCCGCGACACGACAAAACAAAATGTGGTTGTGCGCCCAGTGCAGACTCAGATCAACCTGGGCATCCGCCCAGTCTGATCAGAGTCTTCGCTGTTCGCATGCTGGTAGCTTAGACTCTTAGCTACCCTTTGTGCACTTATCAAAAAGTCTGATCAAACTGAGCGGCTGCCCAGGCTTACCTGAGTCTTCGCTGGGCGCACAACTACATTGTTGGTTTTGTCGTGTCGTGGCTCATATAATAGGCCACTGACATAATATATATGTTTTACATCTCACGTAGCTACAGTAGCTTGAGTAGGTTAAACGCCTACCTGCTGCTGGTGATTTAGCGGTCCCAGCTTAACTATTAAAAGGGGCGTAAAATGGCAAGTCATCCATTTTGTCTATTGACGTCTAAAATTACAAAGTATTTAGGAAATCAGTTTTCCGCCGTGCTAATCACGCACGCAACTCAACTACAGATGGCAGTAAATGCCGACAATGTCTATAAATGCTTGCCAGCCACCGAAATGCTCTAATGTCATTTACAATATGCTCCACATACACCCGCCTGGAGAGCAGTTTCGTGTTAAACAATCGCTGCGCCTCTGCTCAAATCTTGCAACATTTCTAATTCATGTAGCAACTTCCCTGTAGGGTGTTATCGGCGGATATTTATTAGGGCAGTCGCAGTTCTTGACCACCAGGGTAACAACATACAGATTCGACTTGAGCCAGGCTAGTACCTTTATAACAGAATTTCAGTCATATCAAGTCGATGGGCGAGTGATAATGAAAGGCTGTGTGCAATGGGATCCCGTTTACTGTTGGAGATATTCCGCCTTCGGCTGGTACCGTGTCCGAGATCCACTAGATGTAGAATTGTGTGTATATATATATATTCTTGTATTACGATGTTTCACACCTCAGCGAAACTCAGCCAAGGCCGCGGTACCGGGGCACTGTGAGTCAATCGGACTTCATGGAGATATAAATCTTTCCAACCGTTACATGTATGAGAAGCGGAATATAAAAAGTGAAGTTGAATATGGATTGGTAATCTTTCTAACTGTCGTTGTTGTTGTTTCGATTGTCATAACGATGTTCCCCAGAAAAAAAAATCGTAATTCGAATTTCCCAAATGTGCCATTTCATTGGATGGAAGCAACTCCCAATCAAATTATCCATAACAACATTTTCCGCATAACAGGCGCCCTTGTCTACAGAAAAATATCGTGTTTACCGTAAACAATGAGAGACAGTCACAGAGGTCCCGGGTTCGATACCCCGTCCGGCCGCATACTTTCTTTTCTCCTTCCGCTGTTTCAAGAACGACAGTAGTCAGCTACTGGCGAAAGTAAGTGCAATTAACCGATTAGAAGTTCTAAGCCGGCCCACGAATAGTGTGATTAGGTTTAACTGACCGTCCCGACATGACCATAGCTGTGTAACGTGGACGTAAAGCAACAAAACAACAATAGATACGGTCATCAGTGTTTTTGAACAATTATGCGAAGTTGTGGGACTGTTTTGCAGTTGGCCTAAAAATAACGCGCCAAGGGGAACAAGTCACTGCTGCGCTGCGGAAAATCCGACTTGCGAATGGGCCTTCGGCTACAGGTAAGTAAGGGACAAAGTGGACTTAGTATCCTTGGCTAGCGAAGATGAGCATAACCAAGATTCTATGCGATTATTGAAAATAAACAAATTCACCCTCGGATCAGTCCAAACATGTAAAATTTTCCGCAAAAATACTCTTTAAATCAAGGGCAATATTTGTGATATTTTAATAAGCCACTTGGGGTTGGTCGTTACGAGAATTGAAACAGAATAGAATTGTGATTATTTTATCCTTACAAAACTAATATAGTTGAACGAAAAGGAGGGGTATCAATAACGTGGGTTTTCTGCATCCAACCAAAATTTTCTTTTTTGACTGATGGTATACTCAAGTGTGTCTAGTTTATTGAACCATATGTAACTTTGGACAGAAAACCCTAATAACTGAGCTATGGGTCGACAGAAGTGGGTGGGTTAATTCTATATAGTTTTAGTCTGTCTTGTAATATTTTCTCATTTGGTAGGAAAGTACAACAGACAGACAGCATGTAATACAATGATAAACAGGGCATCTAAAATGTGCTTCATATCATTTTACTTTGTTTAATTTTAACATATGACAAAAACGACTTCCTTTTACATCCAGCATTTTTGATATTTTAGATCTCTTTTTTTTAATATTTCTTGGCGTCATTGCTAAATCAACTGACCAGTAATCATCCAACTCATGTCCAGGCAGCACCTTGACAAGGACAATCGGATGATGTGACCAGAATATCACCATGACCTAGTTTTCATGGTTGACTGAACACATACACTTGTTTGGAAGATGGTTTCCATTCAACTTTATAACCTAGTAATATAAAACTGTGGCCAAAGTAATATTTTATCTGCTAGATTTTGCCACTCCCCCACCCCCACCACCACATAATTATGATGAAAGGAGACGTATTGGTTTCATTGCGGATCCCGTCGGCGTCTGTGTCGTGGTCAGCGTGACAGTTAGCTTTGTACCCATTTCTTGAATCGATGGGTGGAATTTTACCAAACTTGAATCCGTGCAATTTGATCAAACTTGCTTGCAAACACAATAGGGACAAGCCCAAGAGCTGATTCGGTTTTGTTAAATCTGACCCCATTTTTAAAGTCACAGGAGGTCTTAAAGTGTTAAATGTTCTGCGTCTGCGTAGGCGTGACAATTTCCTGTACCTACGATGTCTTTTGATTCAATAAGCGCGATTTCGAGATACTTGCATGGCTATATCATTAGGACAAGCTTAAGAAGTGATCAAATTTTGGTGACCTTGACCTTATTTTCAAGGCCACAGAAGGACTTAATATGTGACGCAGACACAGACGGCAGATGCCTACGAGATCCGCACAGAAGCAAACATATATTCCCTCAGCATTAATGGCGGGGTTGTGGAGCATAGTATAGGTCATAAATCGATGAAAAATCATCTCCCAAGCAAGTTTATGTGTACAGGCAACCATGAAAACTCGGTCATTGTGGAATTTAAGTGTCACATCGGACACGGCCTTTTGATAAAAGCTTCCAGTTACTGCTTGCTTTCTGTAAAAGCTACTGCTTGTATTGGACTGCAGTATGTGCGGCATTTGGACTCTTTTTATAAGTTTTATTTTTCCTTCGTCTTTTTCTTTTCCTCCCTCTCTTTGCAAGTATGTGAAAGCGCTTGATACACAGTGATATCTCAGAGGACATTTTAACACAAAACAAGCGTTCATATACACAATGAGAATAGGTAAACAATGAGAATACATGTATATATTGTTATACTTTATGTTGGTTACGCTTGATAGTGATACATTTGTACAATGTATGGGATGCGCCGCGCGAATTTCTGGATACGATCTGCAGATACTAAGACTAACCTGCGCATGGGTACATCTCGCTATAGCGAGCGCAGTTCCCCTAAACATTGATGAAATCTTGCAGTTATCAGATATTGCATATGTCCTGACTAACCTGCGCATGTGTGCAGCTGAAGATAAGTTTCGTCCTACGGCGAGACAATATAAAAAGCAGATATAACACTTCTTCAGATGGGCTAAATAAATAATGATTGCTCCCTAAAATTAGCCTGCTAACGTATGCTATCGTCGCTAACGTTCGTTCGTTATGGTACCGTAGCTTATGTCGGAAATGCCTACTAATTCGGATAATAGTTTGGCAAGAGCCTATTTTGCTTGCAGTAGGTGCGGATGGGGTTTTGTTGGATTTTTTTTTTTCTCTCGCCTATCATATCTCTTGTCTTTTTCCCTGCCTCTGGGAGACGGCTCGGCAGAGAATGAAATACATAATGTATTGTCTAGTCGCTAGAGTCAAAACAACCAAGCGAAGTTAACAGTTTATTGTAATTATTCAAACATTTTAATTTTTGATTATATATTCAGATATGTTAATCTGCGAGCGGTACAATGCAGTCTCTGCTCAGATTGCATTTCTGTGTCTAGACTGTTTGCGCTGACACTTCGGCAGTCACTTAGACATAAAATTTAAAAAAAAAATCGCAAAAGTTGCGCTACGCTGGAAACCGACCTCATTATAGAGGCCGGTAAGGTATAATTTTACAGGGCAGAATTCTGCCCGGTCCAAGGGGATCCTAATGGTTAGTGACTTAGCTCGTGTGGCAAAGCTCTTTTTCCAAAATGGCGTCTCGGAAACCGTAAACAACAACAAAATACAGCAAAGTCCTCTAAAATTTGTTAATGACGAGCACTGAATAGAAAAGAAGTGCTAATACATGTACAGTATGCCAGAAGAGCTTATCAAAAGACGATAGCCGTTTAAACAGTTCAGAAAAGGGTAAACAAAGTATCTTTGATTTAATTGAGAACGTATGCAACATGGTGCATGTTGGACATTGCATAATAACCAATGAAATCACTACAATCTTATGCCTTTCGGACAACAGGCTCGCCAGTTAAAAGTTGCACAGTCTTACATATTATCTACGCCTAAAAGCTGTCCAAAAGATCCGACGACATGGAGAAAACCTCCTCGTACTCACTTCATTTTGAACATCACATGCTCAGATCAGTTCGTTTATTTGGAAAATGCACGTTTATCTTGGAAAATGCACGTTTATCTTTCATAATAGTTACTGTTTTAGATTAGCAAAAGAAATACCAGTATAAGCTGGCGCATGCTGATGTATACATGCGCAATTTGGAAATCATGTATAAATCGATTCTTTTTTTTTTTTTTCATGTCGCAGTTTATTTGTTGCGACAGTGCATAATAAATACAGACGCACATTTAAAGTTCCTTTGATACGCCATATGTGACATGCATTTGTAAATATTCTTTGCACTCGGACGAAATTGGTTATTAAATAAAGTTTGTGCGAACAAAGGCGCTTCAGAGCAGCCTACGCATTTCGCATTTTATAGATTTCTCTCATTAGCGAAGTCAGGCCCAGAGGTTATAAAACTTGAGTACATTCTCAAACTCAAAATAAAGCACACTGATTGGCTCGGAAGCAGCCAATCGGTGTGCTTTATTTTGAGTTTGAGAAATGCTCCGAAGCAGCCAACCAGTGTGCTTTATTTTGAGTTTGAGAATGTACTCAAGTTTTATAACCTCTGGGCCCAATCAGTGTGCTTTATTTTGAGTTTGAGAATGTACTCAAGTCTTATAACCTCTGGGCCTGATCAGGTTAAATGGGTGAGGCAGACGATCCGAGGCTTCTCAATATTTTGTTTCGCCCATTTCCCACGATATGATTTTGTTTAGACGTTATTGCTAAACATACCTGGCTTGGTTGATGCAAATGATATGCTCCAAAACTGATGACATGTACAACTGTATTACGGTGCAACTGTATTAAAGGGTGTCCTTAAAAGATCTAATGCATGCTGTGCTCCTACAGCATCCGCCCAGTCTGATCAGACTCTTTGCTAAGCGCTCGAAGGGTAACTAAGGGTCGAAGCTACCTTCAGGCGGACAGTGAAGACTGATCAGACTGGGCGGATGCCGGGGCTGATGTGAGTCTGCGCTGGGCGCACCCTTTGAGTGCTTAGCGAAGTCTGTTCAGACTGGGCAGATGTCCAGGCTGATCTGAGTCTTCGCTGGGAGCACAACAACATTGTAACGTTGGTTTTCTCGTATTGCGGCTCAGTTATGGTTATTATTTTCATTGTCCCAATATTTAGAATGGTAAATGAAATTGTTTAGATGCTTGGAAGGATGATTTGTGATTGTACATCCTTTTCAGCCGGGCCGGGTAGCGCAATCGGTAGGGCACCTGACTCGTAAGTCAGAGGTCCTAGGTTCGAATCCCGGTCTGGCCACATACTTTCGTTTCTCCTTCCGCTGATTCAAGAAGGGCAGTTGTCAGTTACTGGCGAAAGTACGTGCACTTAGTACTGGTTAACCGCTTAGGAGGTCTAAGCCTGCCCAGGAATAGTGTGGTTAGGTTAACTGACCGTCCCGACATGACCTTAGTTGTTTACCGTGGACGTTAAGCATCAAATCAACCAACCAACCAACCAACATCCTTTTCAACAGTATTTCAGTTATATAAGGATGATGGGAGGGTGATAATGAAATGCTGTGTGTAGTGGAACCCAGTTTACGGTAGGAAAGATTCTCGCCTGTAGTGGGGTTGAACCGGGTCCGCTAGATCAGTAGGCCAGCGCTCAACCATCTGAGCTACGGCGGCTCCTAATTTATTTTAGATGAGCTGGTGTGGATGTACAGACTGATATACATCTTGCTATCTATGCAGACCATAAGGAACTTTTTCTGGTAATGAGGCTCAATTATTTAATTTTATTTATAGTTAGTGCTTGTAAAATTAATTATGAAATAAATTGTATAGATTGATATTCAAGCTTGTTAATGTTCAAATGGTCCTCGCAACGGGTAAAGATAGAATTATACTCTTCATATAAAAGCATGAAGTCAGGGGATAACTTTTCAAAATTGTCATTTGGAAGTGGGTTGCGTGAATTGTTTGTTTTATGGTTAAAAATTTTGTTTAACGGTGACGCGTCAGCAGAACCTTAAAACACAATTGGTGACCATAAAACCAAAGATTTACCCACCACAAACTACTGTCACAATTTTTTGACTTCATCCAATCGGTCAATCTGTTAAATTCATATGTGCATTAGAGTTTAGAATAACAATAGATCAAACCTTCCAAACATATCTAGAGTGGATACCATGCCAAGTCCAGTCATGGCAGCCATTTTGAATTTCAGAATCTGTGCCATTAAAAATGCATTTTTCTGTCATTAACAGGCCATATGAGCCGCGACACGAGAAAACCAACAAAGTTTTCCCCAGTGCATCCACACAGTCTGATCAGATTCTTCGCTTAGCGCTTAAAGGGTAACTAAGGGTCTAAGCTACCTCCACGCGGACAGCCAAGACTCTGATCAGATGGGCCGATGCCCAGGCTGATCTGAGTGCGCTGGGCGCACAGCCAAATTGTTGTTTTCTCGCGCTGTCGCAAAGATCACGATTCTATTAACGGTTACCTAAATAACACCGTTTATCTGACGGTTCCGTCCTTACCGTCAGGTCAACGGTTTTATACACTATATTTTCATGAAACTTGTGAAACACGGTTTTCATGAATATTTTGAATATTATGCCACCGTTCTTTGTATGTTCTTGTCAACGGTGAATTACCAGGTATAAATATCTGGAACATTTTGCGTTTATGATGGTTTTTCGATTTGGAGTATATGTTATAAAAAGTTATTGCCATGGGAATTAAAAAGAGTCAAAAGTTGGAATTGTTTTCTTTCTGGGCAATATTATAATTATAAAAGGAATTATTGTTGTCGGTGTGGCAGAGAGAAAAAAAAATTTACAGTCCAAATAAACATAAAGTTAACTCTGCCACATTGAATGGTCCCGCGAACCGGATACGGTACAAGCAAAAAGTGAAAAATTTCTGTGTGTTCTGATATTTCTGAGTGTCTGAAAAAAGAAAAAGGAAAGTAAAGAAAAGGCGCGGTGATACAAGACGGGAACACAAAACAGAAGTTGTAAAACTACGCTGGATTACCTGAAAAATAGTAAAGTGGTTTGTAAACTCTGTTTCTATAATCATGGCAGGATTAATATACATAAAAGGCGTGCGAACAAGGTTCCGGAATACGTTGGAATCGGAAATACTCATTGCAAAAGATTTACTAACTAGTGAATTCGATGAAACGAATTTAAATGAAATAAAAGTAAATGTGACAAAATGTCTTGAAAAATTAAAGGCTTACAGTGCAAAAGTTGAGTTTCAAAGTGAAAAGTTAACAGCAGCGATGAGAGCAGAAGATGTTGAGGAAATAGAACAAGTAGTAGATGAAGATTGCTTGTCGTGCTCGAATGCTATGGATATTTACTTGGAGTTAAAGCAGTTCAAAGAAAGTTCTGTGTTGGTTAAAGAGAAAGCAGAAGTTAAGGCACCACCGTTGGAGGTATCAAACACTACCCAGCTTATTGAACTACAAAAGAATATGCAACACTTATTAGATTCACAAATGAAACAACAGGAAGTCAGTAACAAAAAAGAATCGGAACTATCGTCATTTGTGAAATTACCAAAAATTGAGTTGGTTTCTTTTAGTGGAGACAAAACCAAGTGGATTGAATTTTGGGATTCGTTTCAGTGTGCTGTTCATATCAATATCAAATTATCGAATGTCGAAAAATTCAACTATTTAAAGAGTAAAATGGTAGGTGAAGCCAGAAGTGCGATAGCAGGTTTGGCTCTGTCAAGTGAAAACTACCCTGTAGCTGTTGACATATTGAGAAGACGATTTGGAAATCCGCAAGAAATAGTGGATATGCATTACAACCAGATGGTTAATATGCAATCGGCAACAAACAAAGTCAATAGTCTTAGATATCTGTTAGATAAAATTGAGAGACACCTTCGAGAATTAGAAGTACTACATCAAGATATCAATCAAGATGTTTTCGTGTCAATTATTCGATCAAAATTGCCTGAAGAGGTATTAATACAACTTGAGATTCAAAAAGGAGTAAGCGAAAAATGGAAAATTTCTACTCTTTGTGAAAAATTACGAAATTATGTTGTTGCCCGTGAAAGAGCAGCAAAAGTAAACAAGAACTTAAGTGACAAAACTGGAAGTTCCGGACATACTTACGCTATGGATAGATCTGTCACTCACAGGAAACCTGTACCCGAAAACATGCCTGTATCACAATACAAGTCATCAGCACAGGCACTTGTTACTACAAGTTCAAATCCTCAACTGAATGAAAGAAATAGTAGGTCAAGTGTCAATAAGTGTTGTTACTGTCAACAAAATCACTGGAGCGATGAATGCAACAAGTATACGACGATCACTGAACGAAAAGATAGAATCAAAGGGAGCTGTTTTAAGTGTTTGAAAGGAGGACATTCTTTCAAAGAATGTAAAACCAATAAAGCCTGTGTCTACTGTGGTGAGATGAACGTACACCACAGAAGTTTATGCCCTAAAAAGTTTAGATTGAAAAAGTCTGTGACACATTTGGTGGCTGAAATCGAAGACGCAGATGAAGTTAAAGAAGTTAAAGATGAAAGTGGTCTTATGTCAATGAATGAAATGGTACTGATGAAACAGCTCTTACAGAGGTAAAGAACCCAGAAACAATGGAAACTGCTCCAGTGAGACTCTTACTTGATTCAGGGTCTCATAGAAGCTATATAAGTGAACACCTAGCACGAGAGTTGAGTCTGAAGAGCGACGGTGAACAAGATATTCATGTAGTTACATTTGGAAGTAATGAATCAAAAAGAATCACCACTCAATTTACCAAACTAGACGTGAAACTTAAAAATGGAAAACAAATTCAAATCACAGTCAATATAATACCTTTGATAAGTGGGGAACTTCAAAGGAGACCATTAAAGGATTTGTCTTCTGACAGTGTCAAGGATATTGTTTCCAGTGTTGAACTAGCGGATATTATCCCAAAAGAAAATGAAACTTCACCAATTGAACTTCTTATCGGGAACGACTATTATTTGGATTTTATTCATGGCGAGAAAATTGAAGTACAACCAGGTTTATACTTACTTGCATCAAAGTTGGGTTGGATACTTAGTGGAAGAACGACAGATACCAAAGACGACATAAGTGAATCAAGTATGCTTGTTATTACATATGGTAGTAGCATCAATAACTCAAAAGCATTTGCTGCTATGGATGCATCTCTTCCTCCCAAGACAGAATTGGAGGACTTTTGGAACATAGAGTCGATTGGTATTGTAGATAAACCAACGAACACAGATGATGCTATTGCTATGCAAAAGTTTCAAGATACACTAGGATACAAAGATAACCGATACCAAGTCACGTGGCCTTGGAAGGAAGACGTACCAGATTTACCAACGAACAAAGAGTTAGCTTTAGGAAGATTAAACACATTGGTGAATCGCATGAAGCACAGACCAGAACTATTACAGAAATATGATCAAGTCATGAGAGATCAGCTGCAAAAAGGGATAATTGAAAAGGTAGATGTCATTAAGTCTGACGATATAGTGCATTATATCCCACATCATCCTGTAATTACACCTGAAAAAACGACGACTAAGTTGCGAGTTGTGTATGATGCATCGGCAAAAACGAACAAAGAAAAGAAAAGTTTAAACGAATGCTTATATCGAGGGCCTATAATGCTACATGATTTGTGCGTTACTTATTAGGTTCCGTATACATCCTATTGCTATGGTCGCGGATATTGAAAAAGCCTTCCTTCAAATCAGTCTACAAAAGAACAAACGTAATGTAACAAGATTCTTTTGGTTAAAGGATATCAGAAATCCCACAACGTCCAGAGATAACATACAAGAGTACAGATTTTGCAGAGTACCATTTGGAGTCATATCTAGCCCTTTCTTGCTAGGCGCAACAATAGAACATCATCTGGATTCATATAACAGTGGTGTTGCAAACAAAATCAAGAACGACATCTATGTTGACAATTTGAAAAAATTATGTTCAACGAAGGTTCGATGAATCTTCGAGAGTGGATATCTAACAACGATGAAGTCAATGCAACATTTACATCAGCCGATAAAGCAGAAGTCAAATCTTTGAAAGTGTTGGGTCATACATGGGATATTGTTAATCACACGATATCTTTAAAAACAACAACTACAATCAGTGATAATCAACACATGACCAAACGCTTAATTTTGAAACGGATAGCGTCCATATTTGACCCAATGGGCTTGATATGTCCTGTTTTGCTGCCAGTCAAAGTATTTCTCCAAAGTTTGTGGAGTAAAAACCTAGATTGGGACGAGCGTCTGTGTGACAAAGATCAAGAAATGTGGTCCACGGTTACAACAGACCTGGAAAATTTATCACAGTGTTGTGTGTCAAGATGTGTTACTGAACAAAACCATACAGAAGTGGAATATAGACTTTTGTGTTTTTCTGATGCATCTGAGAAGGCTTACGCTGCAGTCATATACTTGAATGAAACGTCAGAACAAAGATCAACTACAAATCTAGTATTTGCAAAGTCACGTTTGGCTCCTATAAAAAGAATATCTATTCCCAGATTGGAACTGCTAGCCGTAGTTATTGGTCTGAGATGCTTCAAGTTTGTGAGAGAACAAATTAAACTGCCAGTTTGTCAATCATATCTGTGGACAGACTCCCAGTGCGTGCTCCATTGGATCAACTCAAGAAAACCTCTATCAGTGTTTGTGAAAAACAGGGTACAGGAAATTAATGATTCCACGGGTATATCAGTCTTGTATGTTCCATCGAAAGAGAATCCAGCTGATATCGCTTCCCGCGGAACAACTACAGCAAAACTGTTGAACAGCGAATTATGGTGGAACGGACCAAAATGGCTGCAACAGGATCATCAAGAATGGCCGACATTTGAATGTAATTTAGATGACAAAGCGCAAAGAGAATACGAATTAGAATTATGCAAAAAGAAGAGTAAAGAGACAAGCTTGGTGCAACCATCTCCAGCTGTAAGCGAAACTGAAGTTCAGCAAGTTACATACGATAACCCATTGGGTATTGACAGCGGAAAATTTTCGTCGGTAACTAAACTTCTGAGAATTACTGTTCTAGCTGTCAGATTTGTAAGAAAATTACAAAGGCGAAGTAACATAAAGGGTCACATAACAAGTGACGAAATTCAAGAATCCGAACGCCTCTGGATAAGACACATACAAAGAAACCATTTTAAGAATGTGTTCGAGGCTATAAGTGCAAACAAAGAAACCAACCTCCAGAGCCAGTTAAATCTATACATAGACCAATTTGGTTTGTTGCGCTGCAAAGGTCGTTTGGAAAATGCTTGTCTTACTGAAAGCGCAAGGTGCCCGATTTCGCTGCCGAAAAAGGATTGGTTTACTAAGCTCGTCATTGAAAGGACCCATAAAGAGATACTGCACAGCGGCGTTTCACAGACTTTGTCAAGGATTCGTCTTCGATTCTGGATCCCACATGGACGTGCAGTAGTGAAAACGGTACTGAAATCATGCACAGTATGTCGCCGTTATGAGGGTGGTTCGTATAAGACTCCTCCTCTGTGTTCATATCCGAAATCTCGCGTTACTGAATCTACCCCCTTCTCCCTTGTTGGCTTAGATTACATGGGACCACTGTACGTGAAGACAAACGAGAGCAAAAAGAAAGTGTGGATTTGTTTATTCACATGTATTGTAACACGTGCCATTCACCTTGAGGTTGTGTATGATATGTCGTCCGAAGAATTTCTTCTCTGTTTTAGACGTTTTATAGCTCAAAGAGGCACACCATGTGAAATTATCAGTGATAATGCAATGCAATTTCGAGCATCCAGTACCGTGTTAGATCGTATTTGGAATAAAATACATCAGAGTGATGAAATCATGAGCTATGTGTCAAATGCTGGTACCAAATGGAGATTCAATATAGAACTCGCTCCTTGGATGGGAGGGTTCTACGAAAGACTTGTCGGTTTAGTAAAGAGATCCTTGAGAAAAACGATCGGGAGACAATTATTAACAACTGTTCAGCTTCAAACTCTCCTGAAAGAAATTGAGGCGGTACTAAATTCTAGACCGCTGGTGTATGTAGGAGATGATATTAATTCTAATATCCCTATTACTCCGGCTCACTTCCTCTCGCTGAACCCCAAAATGGGAATTCCAGAAACAGAAACCAGTGAAGATAAAGATTTTCAGCCAGTTGAAAGCACTACCGAAAAACTTCTTCAGATGTGGAAAAAAGGTCAACGACTACTCGATATGTTTTGGAAAATCTGGAAACATGAGTATCTGACTAGTTTAAGGGAGCGAACTCAAACATGTTTAAAGACTGGAAGGGTGCATTCAGAGTTCATGCCAAGAATAAATGATGTAGTGATTGTAAAGGACGATACAACAAGAGGAAACTGGAAATTTGGCAAAATCACTAAATTACAGAAAAGTAGAGACGGTAACACGCGGTCAGTGAAAGTTCTGATACCATCTGGGAAAGGAAATTGGGAGACCACTCAACCTACTCTATCCATTGGAGGTAACTGACCAGAGTTGTAATGAAAATGAAAAACCAATACAAAAACCAAAAGAAGAAAGTGATACGCAAATCTTTAGACCCAAGAGATATGCTTCTGAAGTCACTAGAAAAAGTATTAAAGAAATAATGAGAATTGAGAACCAAACACAGTAAGTTAAATGTTACAAAGCAAAACATTATGCATAAAACGAGCAGATAGTGTTACTTATTTTGTACAGTATATTTTAATGACCAACACGACGGTTCTTCGTGCAACGGTTCCCTTAAACCTGTTCTCAAGCGAGAAATGTTAAATGCAGTAGATACACAGAAAGTCCGTGCAACGGATCTATGTATAGTATATATAGTATATATAGGTATCAGTCACGTTCATTTGTAGATTTATTGTGATTGAAAAAATGTATGTCTGTGATTATTGTCGTCGGGAGTATTCAGTGAAAAAGAGCCTGACTAGACATGTCAAAGAAAAACACATTGAACAAAAGTTTTATCCGTGTGCCATTACTACCTGTAAGGCAAAGTTTATCAGGAGAAATTATTTATTGGTTCACCTGGGGAAAATTCATAAACTGGACAGAAACACTTCTAAATTAATGGCATACGACGTCAAGGCTGTGTCTTCAAGTGCATCCGCACCCGCACTGAATAAAGACTTTGAAGATATAAGTGAAAATGAAGATTTTTTCGACCAGCTGCAGGCAAACAGATCACCATACAAACCGATTTTGGAAGATATTAGCGATGACGAGAGTGATTTGTTTGATTTCTTGGGTGAATTTGACTTTCCTACTCCTGTGGATATTAACAATAATCCTTTACAGAAATTAGTTGACGAATATGACGTTCATGGTGACGTTAACGTGTGTTCTGAAGGTGACGTTAACGTGGGTTCTGAAGGTGACGTTGGTGATAACATAAACGTTGGCACTGATATTTTCACTGGCTATGAAGGACAAGGTAATGACATTGATGACACTGATGACGTCGATGAGTACGTTGTTCTTGACGCTGTTGTTTCTGACGACGTGGATGTTAACGCTGACTACAATGTTGATGGAAATAATGTTCATTGTGACGTTAACGTTAGTCCTGAACGTGGTGTTGGTGCTGAAAACGATTGTTACGGCGATATTGACGTTGGTGGCGAATTTAACGGCGATATTGACGTTGGTGGCGAATTTAACGGCGATATTGACGTTGGTGGCGACGTGAACGGCGATACCGACGCTAGTGGGAACGTAAATGTGGATTATGAAGATAACCTTAACGTTGACAACAGTGATAGTAATAAAATTAACGTTGACAATGACGTAGAAAATGACGTTAGTTCAGATAGTGACGTTAACAACGTAGAAGATGTAATTGTTATCAGTAGTGAGGAAGAATTTGATGGTATGCAGATAACTTTCATTAACCTGACACTATCAAAAACTGAGAAATTTAAAGATGGTAAAGTTCAATCCGTGTCTCGAACAGCTTCGATCGGATATTCAGAAAACCTGTCTGAGATGGACATTAAAGAAAATGTGAAAAATATCTTTGATTATGTGCAGAATGAGTTCACTGAATATGCAAAATATTATCATGATTTTAATAAGTGAACGATGGTATAATGTTATAGAATAGTTTAAATTGTCTGTGTGGGGAATGTCGCGAAGATCGCGATTCTATTAACGGTTACCTAAATAACACCGTTTATCTGACGGTTCCTTCCTTACCGTCAGGTCAACGGTTTTATACACTATATTTTCATGAAACTTGTGAAACACGGTTTTCATGAATATTTTGAATATTGTATGTTCTTGTCAACGGTAAATTACAAGGTATAAATATCTGGTACATTTTGCGTTTATGGTGGTTTTTCGATTTGGAGTATATGTTATAAAAAGTTATTGCCATGGGAATTAAAAAGTGTCAAAAGTTGGAATTGTTTTCTTTCTGGGCAATATTATAAATTATAAAAGGAATTATTGTTGTCGGTGTGGCAGAGAGAAAAAAAAATCTACAGTCCAAATAAACATAAAGTTAACTCTGCCACACGCGCCGCGACTCATATTTTGTCTTAATGGAGGGGGTACATACAAGGTGTTATGTATGGACATTATACTTTAAAAAGTTTCAAATGCTTTAAAAATCATTCTGGCTACCACAATACCTTAATGTGCTCTAGTATTGGGACACCTGAAAACCATTAATTATGCCCCCTGCTTCGCAGAAGTTGAGGGGGCATATTGGTTCGGCCCTGTCCGTCAGTCTGTCCATCCTTAATGCTTTTTGGCAGCTTGGAAACTCAAGAACCGCTAAGGCTAGGATCCTGAAATTTTATATGTGGCTTGTACATGAAAAATAAGCGGACCCATATTTTTAGCACAGTAGGCCCTAGCCCTACAGCGTTCTAAATCAGTAGGATGCCCAGGCACTGAAAGTTGCACACAGCACTATCGCACAACCACCATATTGGGCTGTCTCCCACTGAGAAGGAGAAAGAAGAGAGAAAAGATAGACAAGCGAAAAAATATTCAAACAACTCCAACCCGCACCTACTGGAAGCACAATGGGTCCTTGACCTACTTGTATCCAAATCAGTTGGACGCCCTGGCACTGGGGGTTGTACCCAACACCATCGCAGCAACCTACCACCCCGCGTTCCATCCAGTAATCAATTGCAGATAAGGATATGATTTTTTAGGATTGGCTATAAAGGCGAGGTGCTTTCGTTTAGCCTCTGAAAAAACAAGAGTGCTGATGTTAAAGCAGATTTTTTCCCCCTGGACTTTTCAAAATATTCGAATTGGAAATTTTCAGTCAGCTATTGGGGAAAACAATACTTTTTTTGGCATTAGGAACAGTGTTATTTCTGACTTAATTTGGGACATTTTACGGACAGATAGGTTTGTGCAAATAGGGCTTATCCGGAAAATGCCAACTTGAACACCTGTGCACCAAGCACTTTGAATTTCACACATTTTGTGGTCTCTGTATAACTAAGAAATGCTGAAAATTTGAACTTGATATCTAAATTAGTTCTGGAGTTTGGAATTTGTTTATGAAAATATTAACGGTTTCCTCTCAAATGACCATATTTGGAACTGTTGAAATTTAAACAGCCATATCTCCTAAACCCACTCAGATATTTTATTCAAATACTCAGATTTTTCTATTCTTATCAAATACTTTAAAATGAAAGAAAATTGAAAACCAAATGTGAAAAGCGTTAAAATTTGCTTTTCCGAAGTAGGATTTCGACCCCAAATTAGCGCCAAACTAGAAAGTGTTTGTGAAACACTATGCCCCCAACCATATGCTTGCCACTAAAGGTGTCAAACTTTAGATGTCTAGCATGACTTGCTGATTTTGTACCAGAATTTGCCCAAAAGTTAATCAGGTGATCTACGCCTTAGCCCCTGGGAGTATGCCAAATATGAGCATCCTAGCTCAAACGGTATTCCCAGGATTTTGGGAACAAACTTTCATATTTTTTTTGACAAAGGGGCATAATTCTGTAAATACATGGCAGACAGAAAAGATGAAACATACGGGTCTGCTCATTTTTTATGGTCTATCCATTTTATAAATATCAAATGAATGTTCAGCACCTCAAATTCTAAGAGTATACCAAATATTAGGGTTCTAGGTCAAACGGTTTAAAAGTTGGAAAAATGCCAAATTCAATAAAGGGGCATGATTCAGTCATTTTTTCACCGAATTTGCCCAAAAGTTAATCAAGTGATCTACACCTTAGCCTCTAGCAGTATGCCAAATATGAGCATCCTAGCTCAAAGGGAAGTCCCAGGATTTGGGGAACAAACTTTCATGTAATTTTTGAAAAAGGGGCATAATTCTGTAAGTACATGGCAGACGGAAAAGAAAAAAAAATACGGGTCTGCTCATGTTTGATGGTCTACCCATTTTATAAATATCAAGGCCTCAGCAGTTATTGTTCTTGAGAAATAGACCACCCATAATTATGTTTTATAAACATGAGAAAAGGGGAATAACTCTGTTCATAATGAATGCGTCATAACGCAACCAGCATCAGAATGAACAGCACCATAAATACTAATAGTATACCAAAAATTAGGGTTCTAGGTCAAACGGTTCAAAAGTACGAAAAATGCCAAATTCAATAAAGGGGCATAATTCAGTCATTTTTTCACGGAATTTCCCCAAAAGTTAATCAGGTGATCTACACCTTAGCCCCTAGCAGTATGCCAAATATGAGCATCCTAGCTCAAAGAGTAGTCCCAGGATTTGGGGAACAAACTTTCATGTAATTTTTTGAAAAAGGGGTATAGTTCTGTAAGTACATGGCAGACGGAAAAGAAAAAAAAATACAGGTCTGCTCATTTTTTATGGTCTATCCATTTTAAAAATATCAAGGCCTCAGCAGTTATTGTTCTTCAGAAATAGACCACCCATAATTATGTTTTATACATATGAGAAAAAGGGAATAACTCTGTCCATAATGAATGCGTCATAACGCAACCCACATCAGAATGATCAGCACCATAAATGCTAGTAGTATACCAAAAATTAGGGTTTTAGGTCTAAAGGTTCAAAAGTTGGAAAAATGCCAAATTCAATAAAGGGGCATAATTCAGTCATTTTTTCACGGAATTTCCCCAAAAGTTAATCAGGTGATCTACACCTTAGCCCCTAGCAGTATGCCAAATATGAGCATCCTAGCTCAAAGAGTATTACCAGGATTTTGGGAACAAACTTTCATGTATTTTTTTGAAAAAGGAGCATAATTCTGTAAGTACATGGCAGACGGAAAAGAAAAAAAAATGCGGGTCTGCTCATTTTTTATGGTCTATCCATTTTATAAATATCAAGGCCCCAGCAGTTATTGTTCTTGAGAAATGGACCACCCATAATTATTTTTTAATTTTTTGAAAAAGGGGCATAACTCTGCAAGTACAAGGCTGATGGACAAGAACAAAAATACGTGTCCTCTAGTTTTTGATAGTCTACCTACCTATGAAATATCAAGGCCCCAGCAGTTACGGTTCTTGAGAAAATGAGAAGTTACGTACGTACGTACGGATGGTCAGGCCCAAACCAATATGTCCCCTCAACTTCTTCGAAGTTGGGGGCATATAAAGGAACACTGATGATGTTAACGTTTTCCCCATTGAGCCTAACAGCAACGCCATTGTGCGACAAATATAATTTAAGTTACCAACATGAACGGACGCTGGTTGGTTGGTTGGTTGTTTTGGGTTTTAACGGCTCTTGAGACAGTATTTCAGTCTATATCGAGCCGTCTCCCCAAGAGCGAGAGAAAGAAAAGAGAAATGATAGTTGGGAGGAAAAATGTCAAAACAACCCCATCCACACCTAATGCAAGCACAATAGACCCTTGCCCTACTTTAACCCAAATTAGCAGGACGCCCGGCACTGTAAAGTTACCCGAAGCACCATCGCATCCCCGACCAGCCCCCTAAGGACATTGGTTGGCTTAAAATAGCTGACCTTGAGCCTATGGCTCGGGTGAGATAAAACAAAAACAAAACAAAAGGGCCATGAGGCCCTGAATCGCTCACCTGAACAATTGGCAAAGTGGCTTTTTATGTCTGAAATTGTCAAACTGTGAGTCTTGGGTCAAAGGCAAAAAGAATGACCTTGACCTCTTGTACTCAAAAATCTTCATGTACTCATTAAGACAACCGTATTTACCATTTTTTAAGCCAAAACCTTCAAAACTTTCCATGACATCTTATGTTCCAGCCCATTTTTTCCCATATTTGACCATGCCACAAAAAAAGGTCAAGGGAAACACAAGGTCATCATTTGAAAGGTCTTGGTAGTACTCTAACACTTCATGCTTCTTACTAAGTCTCAAGGCCATAGGTATATTTGTTCCCGTGCCCTACTGTTATCCAAAGAAGTAGGACGCACCGGGACTGGAAGTTACACGCAGCACATTTGAACCACACAAGCCCCCCTCCCCCCTTGGACGTTATACACAGCACCATCACAACACCCCCACACTACAAACCATGATAATGATACTTTTATGTTCATAATGTCACAGTATAAGTGGGTCTGGCACTAGTACGCATACATTGTTTACATCCACATCCAGGCATCAGAAGTGTTTACATTTTCAAAGAGTACTTCGCAGATCTCATGTCTCCCATGAGAGAGCAAAATTACTGTTCACACTGTATGACTGTTATTAGCGAATACTAGTTACACGCTGAATTTTACTCCAGCAAAGGCTAAAGATTAATTCCATAAAATGTTAAAGAATATTTTTAAAAAGAAAAACACTGCATCACTTTTCCAGAGATTTTTAAGAGAAAACTCATAGAGACTGCATTGAGTTGGTTTAGGTTTAACGGCTCTCAGAGACAGTATTTCTGTCTATGTCGAGCCATCTCCCAGCGAGGAGAAAGATAAATAAAAGTGAGGATAGATGAGACAGGATAGACGAGACTATGAGACAAAAAAATTTCCCGCACTTGCTGCATTTACAGGCTAGATGAGACTAAAATAAATCCAAATATACCCATCCCTGCATTTACAGCCGGCCCTTACCCAACTATCCACAATAGAAGGACGCCCCGGCACTGAAAGATACAGAGCACAATCGCCCGACCCGACCACCCGTATACTGAATTGTAATAGCAATATTTACAAATCGTTCCAGAACCGGGTGGATCTTTGTCTGATGAATATATGCAGGGGCGGGTCCAGAACTTTTGGAAAGGGGGTTCAAATTAGTTGAGGGGGGGGGGGTTTCGATTTGTGCAGTTTGACCAATTTTCCTGAAATTCCCCATGAAAATGAAATAATTAAAGCTGAAGAGGGGGCTCGTTTGAACCCCCTCTGGATCCGCCACTGATCTGTTCAGTGTATCGTTTACATGGAATACCGACGGAGTGGCGGTTTTTAAAAGCTCTAAATTTGTTACATGTATATAGCCTTTTACTCAGCTATTAATGATCTACCATATAAGGAAAGAGGTCAAGAAAATTTGTTATTTTGTGGTCTTTGGTTTGGAGAATCGCAGCCAGATATTAATTTATATCCAAGACCCATGATGGACTCATTTAAGAAACTTGAGACGGAAGACATTAAGATAATATTGATGGAAATAAATATGCTAGTAGAGGGTTTTATTGTGCGGTACGGCAGATCTACTAGCCAAGAGTTTGGTGATGAACAACAACAGCATAATGGTTCATTTGGTTGCATGCGGTACATGGATCCTGGAACAACATATAAAGCACAACAAAGGTGGAAGTGTTAATACTTTTCCGTTTGACGTTTCGAAGCCAGTTTTTCAATCTAGAAGAGAAAACAAGAGGGCCATGAGGCCCTGAATCGCTCACCTGAACTATTGACAAAGTGGGTTTTTCTGCAACTGTCAAAATATGAGTCTTGGGTCAAAAGTCAAAGAATGACCATGACCTCTTGTACTCATAAATCTTCATGTACTCATTAAGACAACCATATAAACCATTTTTCAGGCCATAATCTTCAAAACTTTCCATGAAATCTTATGTTCTGGCATTTTCCCATAAAAAGGTCAAGGTAAACCCAAGGTCATCATTTGAACAGTCTTGGTAGTACTCTAGTACTACATGCTACTTAGCAAGTTTCAAGGTCATAGGTGTATTGGTTCTGGAGAAGAAAAATATTAAAGGTTTATAGCATAAATGGGTATGGCGGCCATGTTGGTCATGTGACCTGGACCATTTGAACAAATTTTTGTTCAATCAACCCCTCTGGCTCTATATGAAATGTGTTTACAATTCGCCTTTTGGCTTTAAAGGAAATGTCTGAAAATGTCAAAATATGAGAGATCTGGATCAAAGGTCAAAGAATGACCGACCTCTTGTACTCATAATTCTTTTTGACCTCATTAAAACGATGGTTGAATCCAACCTGTATTAAGCAAGCACCTAAGGGATTATCAAGATTATTAAGACAGGTGCTTGCTTAATACAGGTACATTTCAATGTATGTGCATGTTTCGGGAACTGACTACATTCTTGCTTAAATACAGGTTGCTTGCTTAATTGAGGTGGCCACTAAGACAGGTTTTACTGTATATACCAATTTTTAGGCCAACATTTTCAAAACTTCCTATGAAATCTTATGTTCTAGCATTTTCCCATATCTAACTTTGCTGTAAAATGGTCAAGGTCAACCCAAGGACATCATTCTGTAAAATCTTGATAATACTGGAGTACCCAATGTTACATACCAAGTTTCAAGGCCATCAGTCAGTTATTCTGGAGAAGAATATTTTTAATAGGTTTTTACCATAAATGGGCATAGTGACCATTTTGGTCATGTGACATGGACCGTTTGAACAAATTTTCATTCCCTCAACCCCTGCAGACTCTATATGAAAAAATTAAGTTAAAATTGGCCCAGTGGTTTTTGAGGAGATTGTTTGAAATTGTCAAAATATGAAAGTTCTGGGTCAAAGGTCAAAGAATGACCTTGACCTCTTGTACTCACAAATCTTCATGTCTCTTTAAGATGACTGTATATACAAATTTTTAGGCCTCAATCTTCAAAACGTTCCATGAAATCTTATGTTCTAGGATTTTCCCACATTTGACCTTGCCGTAAAAAAGGTCAAGGTCAACCCAAGGTCATAATTTGAACAAACTTGATAGTACTCGAGTGCTCAATGCTACATAACAAGTTTCAAGGCCATCGGTCAATCGGTTCTGGAGCAGAAGATTTTTTAAGGTTTTTACCATATATGGGCATGGCAGCCATGTTGGTCATGTGACCCAACCCGTATGAATAAATTTTCGTTCCCTCAACCCCTGGAGGCTCTATATGAAATTTGGTTCCAATTGGCCCAGTGTCTTTTGAGGAGATTGTTTGAAATTGTCAAAATATGAGAGTTCTGGGTCAAAGGTCAAAGAATGACCTTGACCTTTTGTACTCATAATTCTTCATGTACTCATTAAGAAGACTGTAGATATCAATTTTTAGCCCAAAATCTTCAACAGTTTCCAAGATATCTTATGTTCTTGAGTTTTGCCATATAAAAGCATAAGGGAGCAAATTTGACCTTGCCGTAAAAAAGGTCAATGTTAACCCAAGGTCATAATTTGAACAATCTACGTAGTACTCGCACACCCAATGCTACATACCAAGTTTCAAGGCCATCGGCCTATTGGTTCTGGAGAAGAAGATTTTTTTTAGGTTTTTAACATATATGGGCATGGCGGCCATGTTGGTCATGTGACCAGGATCGTTTGAACAACTCAGGAGGCTACATATGAAATTTGGTTACAATTGGCCCAGTGGTTTCAGAGGAGAAGTCGTTTGAAATTGTGGACGGACGACGACGACGGACGCCGGAGCCTGCCTATCCTATAAGCTCCCCCGGAGCCTTCGGCTCAGGTGAGCTAAAAATGCCGTCTAAGTGATGCTATTCAAGCAACAAGAGACGGCAAAGCTGTAAATGGTACAAAGGACCATGATTTATATGACAGTAGTCATATGATTGTGTTAGATCAAGTGGCATTGATTACATGCATTGGGTACTGTGAGGAGTTTCTAAACGGTTAATTAATGAATATTATGTGCTTTTATGTTTAAACAGAATGAAATGAAAGAGTTTATTGTTGATGACCACTTCCTGAATATTCAAGGTCCACTGATTAAAATTATCAGGAAAACGAATAGTATGTTGTTGTGAATGTAAACAAAATATTAACAGTCGTAATTTTGACGGTGATGAACAAACACGAGGAACGATCAAAAAGTTCTCAGCACCAACATGTTCTGAAACCTTTACAGTGGATTTGAGTTATTGATTTTAACAGCCATTCTAAAGTAACCTTCACGAAATTTCTGGAACTTATCTCAGAGTAAATCGGACGAAACTTCACTTTTTACATCTACCCCACGAGTGCACTGTATAACTCTTTGACTGACCGTAACTTTTGCAGTCAAACATTTTGCGATTTGCAAATATATGTCCTACAGCATAGCATCCCTGTAAGTGATGATGCATGCAAACATAAATTTATTCTGTTTACGAATTAAAAGCAAATATGGAAGTGTCTATTTTGAGAGTTTCTGCAGATAGTCGCATGCTGTGCGTGTCCAGGAGTGAACATCATTTAACTCTTTGTATCGAAAATCATGTTAGATGATAACGTTTATTTGTGTATAAACACTGTTTGGTTTTACCCAAAACGTTCCAAGCGAACACGAAAATAAGACATGGGTCTGAATTTCAGGGTTTCAAACTTCATGGGTCCAAACAACACGGGGGTGGTTGGGTGGTGCGATGGTGCTGGGTGTAACTTCCAGTGCCGGGGCGTCCTACTGATTTGGATAATTGTAGGGCAAGGGTCTACTGTGCTTGCAGTATACTATAGGTGCGGTGGGGTTGTTTGGACACCTTTTCTCTCGTCTATCATTTCTCTCTTCTTTCTCCCTCCCTTTGGGAGACGGCCCGACATAGACTGAATTACTGTCTAAAAGGGCCGTTAAACCCCAAACAATCAATCAATCAACCATACAACCCCCACCTACTGCAAGCACAGTAGGCCCTTGCCCTACTACTGTTCAAATTAAATTAGTACGACGCCCCGGCACTGGAAGTTACATGCAGCACCATCGCACCACCCGATCGCCCCCCTAGGGAAAACAGAAAAGTACCCCTGTGATATTTAATCGGTCGCGATATGGATTGAATATAAAAAATAAAGTTGAATTATGTATGTGCCTTATATATATGGAAATGTTTTATGTTTTCCTTATTTAGAATCAGTTCCTTACTTCACCGTAGCATGTGTGATAGTGACTCTAAACAAGAAATGTTACAGTATGTAACAGATGCCCCCGAAGGCCCCTTAAACTGAACTTTGACCCTGACTGTGACCTTGAACTTGGTCAAGGCAGCCCATATCTTGCAAGTGAGATGCCTTTTTATCATGCTTTACCTTTCTGTGAAGTTTGATGAAATTCACTTGAGCAGTCTCTAGTCAGTTTGGAGATATAATCTGACCTATGTGCCCTGATTATGACCCTGACATTTGGTACAGGAACCTAAATTTTGTTTGTGACATACCATCTCATTATGTATTACCATTTCAGGAAGTTTAATACAGTTTGCTTAAGAAGTCTTTTCAGTAATTGGGAAGAAATGACCTTTGACCTCAGACTGTGACCTTGAACTTGGGTGTGAAAGCCTATATCTTTTGTGTGTCTTACCTTCTCATTAAGCTTCATCTTTCTGTGATGTTTAAGCAAATTTGCTTTGGTACATTTATGAGCAATTGTTGAGACATGATTTGCCATCTGACCCCAGATTGTGACCTTGACCTAGGGTTTGGGAGTATAAATATTATGTGTGACAAACCTTCTCATTACGCTTTGTATTTCCGTGAAATTTGATGAAATTCAGTAATGTAGTTTTAAAGTAATCGCAGAGACACTATTTGGCCTCTAAGCCCCGACAGTGACCTTGACCTTGGGTTTGGGAATATGGATATTATATGTGACAAATCTTCTCATTACTCTTTACATTTCTGTGAAATTTGATGAAATTCAGTTTTGTAGTTTTAAAGTAATCGCAGGGACACTATTTGACCTCTAACCCCCGACAGTGACCTTGATCTTGGGCGTGGGAACGAAACTTTTGTGCACGACACACCTTCTCATTGTGCTCTATCTATCTGTGAAGTTTCATCATATTTGCTTCAGTAGTTTATAAGTTATAGCTGAGACACGATTAAAGACATGATTTGACCTTTGACCCAATTGTGACCTTGACCTTCGACGTAGGAACCAAACTCTTGTGCGCGACACACCTTCTCAATGTGCTTTTTCTTTCTGTGAAGTTTCATCAAATTTGCTTCAGTAGTTTTTAAGTTATGGCTGAGACACGATTTGTTACGGACGGAAGGACGGACGGACGGACTGACGGACGGACGGTGCGATTTTAATATGCCACCCGAAGTCCCTTCGGGGGCATAAAAATCTATTTTTGTTCCATACAAGTACAACATCCGTTTGATGATCTGAACTAATACAAAAACGGTTTAGTCATGACATTTTAATTAAATGCCTTCAATGTAGTAATGCAGTATTATCATATGACGTCGCATCTGAGAATGTAAGAAATCCATGCATTAAAGATGACAATCCACTAGTGAATTAAATATGCAAATTACGTCGTAACGTTATACACTGACGTCCATAAAAACGTCGCGTTTTCTAATGGCAAAATCGTGACGTTTTAGTGCAAAATTTGCTAATAAAATGCAATTTTAGCGTCATATGATAAACAGAATCTTGCATTCGTGCTCCTGTATTATTGAATTTATCAAACTCGTTGGGGAAAACCGATAAGATGCTCGGCATAGCCTCGCATCTTATCTTTTTCCCCAACTCGTTTAATAAATTCAATAATACATGAGCACTCATGTAAGATCCTATATTTAACCCATTTATGCCTGGTGGACTTTTACCACACAGTTTGGCCAGGTCGAGAAAATCGAGTATAAGGGGCTTCAGAATTCGTTTTAACTATAATGCTCTTCTTTGGAAAATTCTGTCCTTTGTGTAAACATTGTAGGCCCAGATCAGACACCATAGTACGCGGCGTCTGATCTCGAGCTACACTGCTAGGGTCCCTTGCACGAGACATCAGGCATTAATGGGTTAATGTAGCTAGCTTTTGTATATATTTGACGTCAAGCCAGTTCATGTTACCTGTCTGTGGGATACGAAATAAACAACGACAAAAAAAAAAACATATATGTATTCTTGTTTTAAGAGGTTTCCTTTTATTTTTATAGTTATTTCATACATTGGTTCCAAGCATGAGTTACTCATCTTGATTGAGTCTATTTAATCTCTTCTTCAAGATAGATCGGATGTCAACATTTCTCTTGATACGTTCTATCCAGTGTCCATTATTCAGGCTCATTTTACCATGTCCAGGGCTTCCAGGTTGTCCAGGGTGTCCAGGTTGTCCATACGGCCGTTGTCCATTTCCACCGACAAGAATGCTGGAAACTGAAATTAACATACAATAATTATCAAAAGACAATGAAGCGCGACTTATGGGAGCTAGACTTTAACAACGGCAAGTGTAATATGGACAACACCGGCCAAGAGAAATGAGATCAACTGCAGTGTCATAATAAAGTTATCACAAGAGTTATTGAAACCATTAAAATATAGCCAGAGATATGACACTATCGCTGAAATACGAACTATTTGTCACAGTGACTAAGAAGTGATATGAGGTCAATCACTGTATCTGAATATACCATTACACCAGGTATAATACGTCAATGAAATAGTTATAGAGATATTGACCTAAATCACTGGACCATGAAATAAAGATCACACTGTCTAAAATAAGTATGATGTCACAGTGTCCGCATAAACCATGAGCCTAAGTATTATGCAAATCCATGAAAACTGTTAGAAATAAGAGGCAAAATCACTGGACCATGAAGTGGCACACTGACATACAATTAATATGAAGTCACTCACGTGCCGGCCAAAACCATTAACCGAAGTATAATCATGCAAATACATCAAATAGTGTTAGAAATATGAGGTAAACTCACTGGAACGTGAACATATAGGTCACTTGTTGGACCTTCAACAAGTACGAGTTCACTCATAATGTCAGCCCAAACCGTCAACCCAAGAATAATGCAAGTACATGAAATAGTAACAGACATATGCAAAATCACTGCAACATGAAATATAGGTCATACGGACTTACAATTTGTATGAAGTCACTCAAAATGGCAGCCTAGTTCATTTACTCAAGAATAAGGTACATCCATCAACCATTCTTGAAGATATATGGCCTAAATAAAGGACTTATTGTCCCAAGCTATCATGTTCATACATCAGATAGTCTTGGAGCGTCTGTAGTGTAGTGGATAACACACTAAACTGCCAATTCAGGGGTCGCAAGATCGATCCTCCGCTTCTTCGGTCTTTCGGATAAGACTTTAAACCTAGGTCCCGTCTGCGTATGACCTAGTTCACGGTATGTAGCACGCCTGGTAAACTATCACAGGTACCTCCGGCGGAGGTACCGATAAAAAGTTGTGACAAGCACCTGGAGCTGCCTGTGACTGTCCAAAAAATGACAACAAACGGTAGGTTTTCCTCTTTTTTGACAAAATATAAAATAACCAGGGAGTTTATTAAAAATCAAAAAGTGCTATTCGACCCTTATAGACATAAAGTTTTGTCATACATTATATCCCCCTGAACTTTCCATATTAACCAAAGATACGACTTTTGAAGTGGCTTTGATGTCAGCCCACAGTACTCAAAACATAAAGAATTCGGCCGTTTTTGGTCTTAAATGCAGTGATCTTGCATACGAATCTGTTTTTCTCGGCACACTGGTGTTAAGGTTACCTCCTTGCTCAAATGTAAATGTCGATTGACTACAAATAAGGCTTGATTTTTTCAAAACAACAGCTGGAGGTGCCTGCAATGGTGTGGAGGTGCCTGTGATGTAAGCAAATATAGTGAAAATCTGAATAGTTATTGCAGCTGGAAATATTGACATCTTCTCTAAACCACTGTCTGGAAAGAATCATTCATTCAACGTCCCATTAAGCTATCATAATGCGTATATCATGAAATTCCATGTTAAAATTTCTAAAACACCATCTCAATGAGTTATTGCCCAATTCGTTTCCGCTTCTGTTAGTCAAACATGGACGAATTTCACATAGTTGCTGAAAATTAACTGCTTAATTCAGTGTTAGAATCGTTATGAAATGTGCGCTTAAATAAGAGTCAACATTTTGTGACTGGTGATGACTGTGATCGGGATGTGCTGGCTATGAGTCGTTCCAACTTGTTAGAAATTGTCGAGGTCACACGTCATGCCAGCTACACGTATGGTGTGTCAAATGGGTCAAAATTGCCGATACCCGTCAACAGGCATCATACAGGTATCTATAGTGTTGATCCTTTTGGTACCTCATATGTGTCGCTCGCATGTGTCGTATGACGATCGCTGTATGTGTTAACTTTGTGGTAACTGGAGTGATAGGTGCTACAAGTGATTCAGTCTGGGTAGTTTTGAATTGCTGGCGCTAGAATCCAAATACATCCGTAAGGCCTACAGATTACATCATCGGCAGGTGACATGTTCTCAATATTACACCGTTTAGTTTATTGAAGTGATCGGAATCTTACTGTAAATAACGTGTAATTCAAAGTCTCCGAACAGCCACTGCATCAAATTTGGTAACAAAAGAGCACTTTTACTACATAAAAGTCATCGTCTGAAACGTTGTTTTTGCAAACGTTTCGAGTAGCTAGCATGGCGTGTGACCTCGACAATTTCTAACGATTTGGAATGACTAACAGTCAGTCATCACCATTCCCAAAAACGCTGCCTCTTATTTAAGCGCATTTCATAACTATACTAATACTTAATTAGGCAGTAAATTTTCAACAGCTACGTACAACTCGTCAATGTTTGACTAACAGATACGGAAACTAAACGGACAATAACTCTTTGAGATGATCTGCTTTGGATTTTGGATTTCTGTTGTGAAGCATCAATGTTACGTGTTCTTATGTCCGCTTGTCTGTAGTCTTCTGGCAGTATGGTCCTGTACAGCTGCCCACTTTGCTTTCTGGTTACTTTTGTAATTCAAAATATAAAATAGGTAAAACAGAAGTTAGCGTTGTTTTCATTTGGGGTAGGTGAATTTCCACCTGTCTGGGAAAGAGCTCTTTATTCGCTTGACCGTGCGTGTCTTTTATGAACTATTGTCAACGTATACTTACTTCCATTTTGGTTTTGAGAGCAGGATGTAGAATCTGATTGTATAAGTTCATGACCATTGTCTGTCGTTTTAACAAAACTATGCTTGATATTCGCATTATGATAGATTAAATTGCGACGTTGAATGAACGATTCTTTCAAGGCAGTGGTCTAGAGATGAAGAATATCAATATTTGCAACAGCTATAAATCTTCAGATTTTTGCTATATTTTCTTACATCACAGGCACCTTCATTCCGTCACAGGCACCTCCAGTTGTTTTTTTACCGATCCAGCCTTATTTGGAGTTTATCGGCTTTTATATTTGGGCAAGGAGGTTTACTTTACGTCAGTGTATCCAGATCAACAGATTCTTATGCAAGAAAAGTGCATTTATGACCTAAAACAACCGATTTGTTCTTGTTTTCAGTACTTTCGCCTGACCTTAAAGCAACTTCAAAAGTCATATCTTCTGTATATATGTAAAGTTCCCGGGGATATACTGTGTAACAAAACTTAATGTATATAAGGGTCGAATAGCATTCTTTGATTTTCAATAACCCCCCTGGTTATAATGTATTTTATCAAAAAAGTCGAATACCTACCATTTTTTGTTTATTTTTGGTCCGTCACAGGTAGCTCCGGATGCCTGTCACAACATTTTATCGGTACCTCCGCAGAGGTACCTGTGATAGTTTACCAGGCGTGTGTAGGCAAATTTACCTACACGAAAGTATTACTTACGAGACATTGCGGGAAACTGCGCGTGACAAGAGAACAACTTTTTCTTCTGGCAGTTTTTCTTAAATATATCTACACTGACTAAATATTTTTCAGATCTGTTTTTACAGTGATATTGGGCATATTTCCTTCTATCTAGTAACGTTTAGACGCTTAAGATACACCCACCGTGTTAAGCCTGATTTTGAGCAAAACATGTAGCTTTTTGCGTTTCTCTATCACTTCGCCAGAGGGCAGCATTTAAATTCTTTTTTCCTTTATCATTTGCAAAACTGAACCCTTGCGGGTGGCCTACTTAGTCCTCTTTACAAACACGGTTAAGTCAGATTCCAACTTTATACGTTACAAGAATAAACAGCCATGTTTCACAGGAGGGGTCTGCCTTTACGCATTTACGACCATCTCAGCATTCCCTTTAAACATTTACGACCACCTTCGCAACAAATCACGAATCTTGACACGACCATCGACAAAACTCTGATATGAAATCATCCGTATTTGGAAGTTTTGCATTGAATCACGTCTTCTTCTCAATTTAGCTCTTTCGGCGCCAAAGTCGCAAAAATGCGACTTTGCAAACAGCGTATATCCAGATCAGCCGGCTCTTAAAAGAGCCGTCTGATCAGGATCTACACTGTTTGCCATTCAAATATGATTTTAAAAAGCCTGATTTTATGAAAAATGTCTTTAGATTGTTAAAATTTCCAATTACAAATCTGTCGTCTGATGATTTGAGCAGACGAAAATTTGTCGTCTGAAAAATTTGGCGCCGAAAGAGTTAGAGATGCAGTAAAGCAGTGCAAGACAATTTTGCCGAACTGCCATGGCTAAAATAACCCTTATCCTCCCTTAAATAGAAATAAAACCTCATTCGAAAGCTACTCGACCGTCTTATAAGTGATTTCCGACATAAGCTACGGTGCAACAACTAACGAACATTAGCTACCTTAGCGAAACGATAGCAGACGTTAGAAGCTGTTTACTGGGGAGACATTCATATTTTGATCCTGAGAAAATCAAATTCTTATTTACCAGCTTTTTTTTTCCGACACATTAAAACACACACACTTTCTGTTTGGTATCAAAACTATATTAAAAGTTCCGGTTGAGCGACTGTGCATATAGAACATGTATACAGCTACTGGCAAACTGACATGTTCGAGCATGATCACCCGCATAGTGTACTTACAGCCTTGCACTGTTTAGTCAGCAAGTCTTGAGTTGGTTGGTCGGTTGTTTTGGGTTTAACGGCCCTTTGAGACTGTATTTCAGTCTATGTCGGGCCGTCTCCAATAAAGAGGAAGAAAGAAGAGAGAAAAGATAAGCAAGAGAAAAAATATGCGAACAACCCTAATCCGCACTTACTGCAAGCACAGTAGGCCATTGCTCTACTATAATCCAAATTAGTAGGACGCCCCAGCACTGACAGTTACCCTATCACCTTCGCTTGACCCGACCACCCCGCATGTCTTGGGAATTCAGTATAGCTTACCGTGAAGATTCTGACCAGACTGCTCAGAACCAGAATCGGCAATGCGTTAATGCTTGCATATGGCTTCAGATCAGTTTTTGTGGCACTGCTTTAGGAAGGTGCGATGTCCGTCAGTCCGTCCACCCGTCATTCCGTTCACCTAGCGTCAACCCTGGCGTTAAAGGCATTTCAATTGATTAAAAAAACACACAAAAACTCTGTACCCATGGTTTCTCAAAGTTCATATGGAACATGACCAGACTGCAACACTTAAGAATGGTAACATTTAGCCAGGTTAAGAATCAGAATCTAAAAGGGCCGCCATTAGTAAATACCGTTCACATATGCGTCAACCCTGGAGTTAAGTACTATACTATTAATTTCTCCAAAATCACCGCGCTCAGGGTTCTCAAATCATGGAGCAGACTAAAACACTTCAGAATTGCAAAATTTAGCCGGGTCAAGTATACAAGAGGTATAAGGAAAAAAACTACAACAAATGACTAAGTCCTTATTATTGATCCCTGGCCCCACCTATGGGCCTGACCCAGCAGCTTAGGTAGTCCAAAGCAAAAAAAAAAATGCTATAATAGAGATATCATGAACCAAACCAAGAAATCTTCAATGCCGGATTAAAGAACGAACGAACGGACGAATGAACGAACGAACGAACGGCCTGAATGACAAAAACTATATAACCCCTGACATACTTCATATGTCGGGGGTATAATAAGGTGGGAGATATTCCATTATATATTTATCTTTTTTACAACCATTTTTCCGGGGGAAATGGGGTGGGATAGAAACCACAAACAACAAAGCTATTTCAGCTCGCCTGAACAAAGTTCAGGAAGAGCAATTGCACTACCCCGGCGCTGGCATTAGCGTTGGCGGCGGCGTCGACATGAGCAAAATTTTAAAGTTTTATGTTCACGTTTATATGATCTCATATAGTTTCTAAACCCTTTGATCGATTTGAATTATATTTGGTACGGTAACAGATATTGGTGCGAAATTTTATTCAACACCATCCCCACCCCTGGTGACGACCTTTCAGGTCTGGATCACGGACTAAGAATTTTTATGTTAAAGTTTTACTTTAAAGTTTTTTAAGATCATATAGTTTCTAAAGTTAGATTATATGAAATAAACCTAGCCGTGCAAAATTAGGCGCCATTCAAGTATATGTTCTCTATAAGCAAAAAACAAAACAAAACAAACAAAAAAACAAACAACAAATGGCTAAGTCCTAATTATTGACCACTGGCTTCACCCATGAGCCTAACCCAGCAGCCTGTTTAGCCTATATCAAAAGCAATGCTATCGAGATAGTATGAACCGAATAGCTAGGAAATCTTCAATGCCGTTACAAAAATATGAGCAATCAAAATGGTTTAACGCAAAATTTTAACATAATGAAAATGCCTCAGTTCTAAGTATTGACCACCGACCCCAACCTTGGGCCTGACCTAGGGACATAGCTAATTTACGTCAAAGGGGATACTATTGAGATATCATGGATCAAATATGGAAAGAATGTGATGCTAGGTTACAATGAAATAAGCAATCAAAGAATATTTTACGCAAAACTTAGATGTAAAGTTGATATTTGGTTCAGTCAATAACTATTCTCGGTATCAGTTGTCCATATTTTGGCTTTTTTTACAGATTTTGGTCAACTTGGGCAAATATTGCTTGGTCAAACTTGGGTAAATATTGCTGTGTATTCGGCTTGTTTTATTTCCCCCAAAAGTTCTTGTTTAATTTCTATTTGATATAAACTGTTGCGATCAAAAATGTCTACAATATTTGCTTCTTTTTTATCAGTTTAACCTGATAAAATATGAGTTGTGAAAATGTTTGTTTGTATATTACTTTTTATGCATTAAAGACTTGTACCTTGAGAACTAAATGCAATTTCAACAATGATGCTCTTTTTTTTCCCTTTTCATCATGCTCCTTTTTTTTTTTTGTGCCACAAATAATTATTTGCTTATTTATTTAGATAAACCCTTTTCATATCAACAAGTCAGACATTTTTGAAAATTCCAAATTGTGAAAATGTGAAAAATGATATCTGCGTCTGCTAAGTTTTGAAAAAAATATCTGGTATATTTTAAGCATATAATGCAGATTTTTTTTTATACTCACCACATATCATTGATTATCGCCATCTTGTTGTGTATTGAAAGTGTAGTCCAGTTTACAAAAAAAAGAGAGAAATGTTAGAGCAATTAACAAATGGCCCAGAAGGCCCCTTTAATTGACCTTTGACTCCCGATTGTGACGACGACATTGGCCCTGGACAAGGAATTCCAAATCTTGCAAGCGAGACATATTCATGCTTTACCTTTCTGTGATGTTTAATAATAAAATGCATTTCAGCAGTTTCACGTCAGTTTGGAGACATAAGCTGACTTCTGACCCCTGATCGTGACCCTGACCTTGGGCATGGGAAACTTTTGTTTGTGGCGTACCATCTCATTAATTATGCTTCACCATTTTCAAAAGTTTAATTAAATTTGCTTAGAAAGTTTTTTTAGTATTTTATGGAGAAACAAAAAGACCTTTGACCTCTGACTGTGACTTGAACTTGAGTATGGGAGCCTATGTACTCTGTGCTGCATACCTTCTTATTAAGCTTTGTCGTTCTGTGACGTTTGAGAACACTTACTTTTTTATTATTCAGGGCAATTGATGAGACATAATTTGACATCCGATCCCAAATTGTGACCTTAACTTTCATTTGTGACTATAAATGTTATATGTCACAAATCCTCTGATAGCGTTTTTCCTATCTGTGAAATTTTATGAAATTCTCTTCAGTTGTTTAAACGATATCGCGGAGACATGCCTTGACCTCTATCCCCTTTGACCTTGATCTTAGGCGTGGAAAACTAAATTTTGTATGCAACACACCTTCTCATTATGCTTTATCGTTCTGTGAAGTTTCATCAGATTTGCTTCAGTACTTTATAAGATATAGCTGGGGTACGATTTAAGACCATATATGACCTTTGACCCCATTGTGGCCTTCACCTTGGGTGTGGGAACTTCATCATGTGCGCAACACCTCATTATTTATATATTTCTGTGAAGGTTCATTAAATTTGCTTCAGTTGTTAGTTTTTTTAAGTTATCTCTGATACACAATTGTTACGGACGGACGCACACATGGACGGACTGACGGACGATGCAATTGTAATATGCCATCCGAAGTCCCTTCGGGGCATAAAAAAAGAAAAGAAATCACCGGTATTACATTTAGCGGCTTTAGGTCAATTACAGAATTCTTTAGAGAAAAACTGGAGCCATGAAAAGACTAAAGAAATACAACCATAACCGTGCCCTGAGAAATATCCATCACATAGTGACGCCGATATATCAGTCATTCTATGGACTTACAGGAAGAGCATGGAATCCGAAAGGTCATGCTGACAATCAGCTTCTTACTCGGAGAACCATGCTTTTGAGACTGAAGTCAGAGTATCCCAATGATTTATGTTAGAATCTTAAAAATGAATCTCCTACAACAAAGTCGTACAAAATTAGATCGAATCAGTGTTGCGGTATATGTATGGTTCAGTATATATTTGTATAACTGTCCTGTTGACTCAGTCTGCACGAAGAGCGATTCACGAGGTATCCAATGTTGCGATTAAAAGTGTCTACAATAGTGGAATGACATGATTATGTGAAAGTGCGACAGGTTTCCAGGTAAATTGTTTCTGAGCTCACAAGCGTAAACCAACGTTTTGCAAAAGCTAATACTTGAAGGTGCTTCCGGTAAGGCATGTGCATGCAGTGTTTGCATTAGGTACGAGATTCAGACTGTTTCTGGTTGTTCTTTCTCGTCTATCCTATCTCCCTCTGGAGTGCTTAGGTCGAAGGTGGAACTGGGTAAATTTCAATGCCGGGGCCTAATGTGGACAATAGTATGGCAAAGACCGACTGTGCTTGCAGCAGGTGCGGGATCATGTTTGTTTGTTTGTTTGGGAAGGTGGTGGTGCGTTGGGGGGATATTTTTGCCTATCCTATCTCCCTTTTTGGGAGGCGTCTCGATATAAACTGAAATACTGTCTTAAAGAGCGGTTAAGGGTTCATCACAATGTGAAGTGGGTGGGGTAGGTTGAAAAATGTGAGTTACATTTTTTTTGAAAATAACTGGGTCTGTCACAAAGCTTTCAAGCCTTCAATGTTACATACCACCTGAACACCATTCTAGGGTATAGCATGTATAATAAAAGCAATTATGAAGAAAATTAGCATACTTGAGACTTGGCTATCCCAAGGACGCCAGAAGTCCATGTGGATGAAATTCTATCCAAAAATAATTACCCTGATAAAATCTCCAAATACCCCTCTACAATGTCCCAGAATGAAATTGCATAGAAACAAATAACAAATACAAAATTCAATTCAACAGACACCCACTACTTGAAAAAAAATCTGAAATATCCACCATGTTTTAGTCACAAAATAGTTCCAAAATAAAGGTATGGTGGACATTATAAGCAATAAAATAAATCTTGGGGAGATAAAGTAAGAGCATGCTTTGAGTAATATACTGTTTCCTGCACAACTGTTTTGGACAGCTATAAATATTATTCTCCTATCCCTTCCCTCCATTCCTCCACGCTCTTCCCCTCCACAACACACACACATACATAAATTAGCAGTCAGTGAAGATGATTGAAGGTTAATACATGCAAATCAACCTAATTAAAAACAACACAAGGCAAAAACAATATGCCTCTTCAACTTCGAAGAAGAATTGGTTGGTTGGTTGGTTGATTTGATGCTTAACGTCCACGGTAAACAACTAAGGTCATGTCGGAACGGTCAGTTAACCTAACCACACTATTCCTGGGCAGGCTTAGACCTCCTACGCGGTTAACCAGTACTATGTGCACATACTTTCGCCAGTAACTGACAACTGCCCTTCTTGAATCAGCGGAAAGAGAAACGAAAGTATGTGGCCAGACCAGGATTCGAACCCAGGACCTCTGACTTACGAGTCAGGTGCCCTACTGATTGCGCTACCTGGCCCGGCTCGAAGAAGAAAGAAAAAATATTGTATTTTTGAAATTTTCTTCTTCCTCACTGGTATTGACTTTGTTCCATAAAATGGAACAAAGGGCTTTAAAGTGCCAAAATTTGAGGGTCTCTGAAAATGATAATCCACTCAAACAAAATATGTTGGAAAAGCCAGTAACTGAGTAAGCTTATAAGTACATTGTAAATCAACATGCATGCCCCAACTAAGACAGTATTCATCGACATACATTTTAGAGGCAGCTCACCTACAAAATTGAAGAATTTTCATGGATACAGTTGATAACAGTTCATTATGAAGACTTGATTTTGGCCTTCAAATTCTGTAACCATCAAAAAATGTGGATGTGTAAAATTAATTCAGGGCTCCAGATAAGGTGTTTTTTGGGATAATTCTCAGATGCTTTTTCTTATTTCTTAACAAAAAATATGTTGTGACTAGGGGTGTAACAATACATCGGACTATCGATATATCGCAATAGTGACACTGGAAATAGTCACTATCGATAGTGAAAGCTGCAATGTCAATACTATCGGCAATACTGTTTCCAATATCGCAATAGTCTCAATAGTTTCTAGACATGCATCTTTTCCTTGAAGGAGGTGTTTTTAACTAAAAGAATAATAGAATCTAATGTGTTTTAGCTGATATTGGATTCCAAAGAATGGAAAATATAACATTTTCTTGTATTTTGTTGTCATGTTGTGCACTTTGTGAAATGACAGTCATTAAATAATGCTTTTTAGCCACCAACTTATGTGAACAAACCAGATTTTATGCATAAAAGCACAATTTCTGTATAAGAAAGCAGTCTCCAATAGTTATTGCAATGCATTGCAATAGTAACCTGCAATAGTAATAGTATTGCAATAGGGATTTCTGCAATAGTAATAATATTGCAATAGTCATTTTGGCCTGCAATAGTCATCCCTAGTTGTGACCCCTCATTAGAACTGTCTCAGTGAGATGGTTCTAATGAGGGGTCAGAACTTATCTTTTATGCAGAAGTATCAGAAATTATCATTAAATTATCCCTGTAACCTCCTCTTATCTGGATCACTGTGCAAAAATCTAATGTAAAAGTCAAATACTTTGTACCTATAGTACACAGTTACAATATTTTTCTTCCAAAAAATTAACTTCACAAAAACATCTTTATTTTTTATTTATTTTTTTCCGTGAAGTTCACATGAAATGGACTGAAATCAAGTATAAAATGAATAATTCACTCGCATGGAAATGAACGAATGGCTAATTTTAATTTAACCAACAGACAAATTTCTAGTGGCGGAAATGTAATAATAATTCCAGGGTTGACGGTATCTCCCCTGTCATGGCACTGTCATAAAAGAAAGCTGATTCAGAAAAGTTGACAAAAGTTTAGGCTGCTGACACTAATAATGCTGCCAGAAAAGTAATACTTATGTTTAGACTTATACTTATGTCTCACTTCTGATAGCCGCAGGTAAGACAATAAAATAGAATCTCTCTGTAAGTCTCAGTTGAGCTTTCTCACTTTCTATAAGCACTTCTGACTTTTCTGTCCTGTCCTGTTTGTTGTGGGTCATGTAGCCTGTACGATAAGATTTAAAAGGATGGTTATGCCAGTGAATGTTCAAACTATTCTTGAACACGTTAATATTAAAGGCTGCCGAAACAACAATCTGGCAATGCACAACAGTCTGGCAATGCGTTCCAAATGTCAACAATATGGTTTGAAAAACTGCTAGACCATATGATCGTGGAGTCTGACACAAGACTTATGTAACAGGAATGGGAATGGCCTCTGGTTGCCTGATATGATGATATTGTGAAAAATTTAATTTATCACTTTCAACTTTTTTCTTTTCGATGCAAAATCTTCAAATGAAAGATGTGTCCTTGAACTGCTGCCCCGAAACATTGGTTTTATTGTGAAAAAAAAAAAACAACAACAGCAACAAAAAAAAACATACACACACACAAGGGTGTCACTGACACATTCAGATTTTCTTATACAGTTCTCAGACCCAGATGCAGACCAGGCCGTACTGGTGGGGTTCTGGATAACTGGTGGGGCTCAGAGGTACCAAAATGTGTGTGTGTGTGTGTGTGTGGGGGGGGGGGGAATAGTGTTTCCCCTATAGAGGTATAGAAGGGCGCCGCGCCCTTCCTGCCCTTCCCTCCCGCCATTCTGCCTTTGAAAAGGTTCCCTCTGCCCTGGAAAATAAGCCCTTTTTCCCTCCTGAGAAAGATACCTTTTCTGTTGATAATCGCCATATGGCTATCCATCCGGTGAGATACACACAGCTTTTTGACACTACACAGGGTATGTCTATAAATAGACTGTCCAGGTAATAATGTTTACCCACTTGTAAGAGTCATTGTCTGATAATTGCCATCACAGCTTGTGTACTTGCTTAATGGACATTACCATATTTACTAGCAAAAGGATTAGAATTAGAAAATAAGAGCCTTAAAGAGGCCATCTAAAAATTAATTTATGGGTAACTAGATAATCATTACTTCTTTTTGTTTATTAAATTCATTTGATATGTTTGCAATTTAAGTGTACATTATGCATTGTATGGGGGTGAAATGAAATAAAAGACAGTGCCTAAAATAAAAAAAAAACAGAGAAAAAGAACAGTGCCAAAACAGAAAAAAATAATGAATAAATAAAGTCAAAGAATAAAACAGTAAAAACTATATAGCACCATGTGTGGTGTAAACAGGTTAATGAAACATTTTTTATTATGTATGCACCATCTTTTGGGGCTGACAGGAGAAGATGATGTTTGAATGATTAATATCTTTTACAGCCCTTCTAGCAGTATTTCAGCCATTTGGAGCCAATGCAGTAATGAAGGCAGTATTAAAGCTGAAATAATCCCTAGGCTCTTATCAGATCTTGCAGAACTCAGACCCACAACTTCTAGATTGTAAACAGTTTAGCAGTTGGCCAGCTCAACTGGATGGCAGATGAGGATAAGATATGAGGCTCCATGTAGGAAGAGCTTGACTGAAGGTAGAAAACACTGTCACCATACAGCAATTATGTGACCACAGGATGGTGAATGAAAGGGAGTGAGAGGCAAGAGATGGACAACACAGTGATTAAAAACATTATATACAGAAATCAGTTGCAGTAATGACCTCCTAGACCATAAATAAAAAAAAATAATATTTTATTAATGCAGAACTTTATAATTATTTTATCAGCTGAAGCACACAGCAGTCTAAATAAAAAATAAACAATCTGCATAATACATGTAGCAATGTGGAAATTCATGTTTATATGATAAATACATATGTTTTTTGAAAGTCGCGCGCGCGCGCGCGTCAAATGCCCCTCTGCTTCCAGGCTACCCTGCCCCTTTTTCAGCTTACCCTGCCCCTTTTAGGAGTCTGGGGGAAACACTAGGGAATGGGGACTTAGAAATATATGACATTATAAGGGATGAATTTGATGAGGTTTTTATGTCAATTTCGCCTTGAAATAAGGGATGAATTTGATGAGGTTTTTATGTCAATTTCGCCTAGAAATATATGTTGTGATATCTCATGAGGCGATTCTAATGAGATATCACAACATATATTTGAATGTAACCAGGCCCAGGTGGCAGGGCTGACGCCCCCAAAGCCCACCACAAAAAAATGGGACTAATCGTCCCGGAAGAAACGTCCCGGTACAAACTGGTTGTGGCACGAAACGTCCTGGAACCACCCCCTAGATCCAGGGCTGGTTCTGCATCTTCTTTTCCATATTTATTTTCAATAAATTTGCACTGATGTGTCCACAACACCAGTATACATTTATAAATTAGGACACAGCTAAGCCAACATACACAGTCACTGCTGTGAGTTGTCCTTGAACCCACAACTTTATTTTTTTATCTCATAAACATCTGTTCATTGTATGAATGTGCCACCCTACTCGTCAAAATTCTAAAGAGCTTGCCTAGCACGTGTTTTTTTCACTTTCACGTAAACACGTGTCATTGAAATGTGTAAATTGTTTTAGAAGCTTTAAATACCTTTAATCAACGTAACACAATCACAGATTGTTTTCATCCGATGCAGAACAACTGTCTGTGTTTCTATTCAGCAATACTTTCCTTGATTAACGCTTTCTTCAGAATATATTGGCGAAAAATTAAGTTTCAATCGCTTGTTTAGTTTGTTTATGTTTGGACCGGAAAGGCCTAACAACTCATCTTGAAAAAGGTGCGACATAAAATAAGTACCCACCATATTTCATTATTTATAACACAGACTGCTTTGCTTGAAAGTACGGAATAATCCATGGATAAGCGCTGTAGTAATTAACTATATTTATTAGCGTTTTATACCTTTTTAATCATCGGAATTGTTTCTCGAAGAGTTACTCAGGATAGCAAGATTAGTCTCCCGTGCAGCATTCTAAAAACCCAGATTGCAAATCAAAAGCCGGGACCCGATTCCGGTACCGATTCCGGTACCACAGTTCCATTAGTAAATCTAAGCGGAAAATCACCCAGTGTTATGACAATATGATCCTACAGCTTTTTCCTTAATATAAATTCAGAAATGTCGAACCTATTTAGATACTATATTGTGAATTTATGTTTAATTCTGGGACTGTACCGGATCACAATTTTCATTATTGATATTGTCTCATTTTTTTTCTTTGACACGGAGACAGGATTCAAAGACCGGGTACTGTGACATGACAATGAATAAGATAGACTTAGACTGTTAAATTAATGCAAACCATATTGTTGTGAAGTTGGTACCGGGAAATTAGTTCCGGATTTTTGTATCTGGTTCGGGTTTTTACCAACCCCGCGAAATGCGCAAGAATAAATTGTTAAGCGGTTCGTGTGTTCTTGAGTGCAATGTAAACAAGACAGAAACTTATCTGAGACCTTGCAGATTGTACTGCTACAATGTCGACATCTGTGCATTGATCGCCCATATCATGCACATGTTTGCATTTAGAATAGTAGTTGCTTTTAACTGACACAGTCATGCAGTGTGCAATACTTGCTTTGTTGAGAAAGGGTACTGAAAGTTTTTGTTTACACTTTTATGAATGAAAAAATGGCGACCTGATTGACTTCATGATACACGAGGCCAACATTGAAGGGGGTTCTTAAAAAGTAGACATTTACAGGCTTTGCAACTCTGGGAGATTGTAGTTCATGCTTGACGCTTTCAACATGCCGAAATAGTTTTATGCCATTATCTCTGGTTTATGAGGTCTAATGGAAGTCCTGGCCACCTCGTATTTTTCCTCTAATTTCTCATTTTAAATGTTATGTTTAAAGTTACTCTCAATATATATTGCTAACACTAAGAAATTACATTTGGTATAAGCAAAACTTTATATTTCACAAGTATATTAAAAAAATTCAAAGTCTGATTTCAGACCATTCCCCACCCACTTGGTGGTGTGATGAACCCTTAACCCCTATTACAAATAACCAAACTATCTACATGTACCTCTCTATTGAAAAAACAAAATCTGTTTCAAAGAGGGCTATCAAGTAGGCGACATATACAAACTCATTTAAATCAAAGTATTTCGATACGACGTTAGTTGATGTATAGCTGCTGTTTGTTTGGCTGTTTAGAGAGTGTGTACATGTATGAGACGCATCCTGAAAACCTTAAATTAAGGTTGCGTATTCCCATACCAGCCTGCGCATACTGACAGACTCGTCAGAGCATGCGCAATTTAATTTGACAGTAACTGACTCTTGAAGTACATGTCTTGACCAGACTGCTCACTACGCTGATATAGGCATAAATCGTGTGTGTCAGTTTTTCTACTCCTTTACAGACTGACTGAACCAATAATGATCGCCCCCTGGAAATTAGCTCCTGACGTATGCTATCGTCGCTAACGTTCGTTCGTTATGGTTGCATTCCACCATTAATTTTCCATAGACGACAATGTTAACATCTGGTCATTTAATTATAAAACTGTACATACAAAGTTTTCCAAACCTGTCTTGCTTTAAAGTGTCATCCTAGCCTATCAATTTGAGATGAAAACATCCACTGCCTTCCCATCTCAGTGAGCCGCTAAGCTAGGCTGAGTATGGCAACCACCGACTCGTATCCCAAAAAAGAGCATACTTTTTTCCTAGGGGATTAGTTACAAAAATCAACCCCATCTCCTTCTGGTAAAATATTTCTCAATTAAATATGCCTTTTTGTAACTATCATTTGTTGGTCTTTTTTTATACTGCAAGAAATCTAACATGCATGATTGACAGATGACGTCATTTCTCTTACAATGTAAACCTTATGCTCTCCCCGAAATAGGCGGGGCAAGTCCTCATGAATATTTAGTTGACTGTACCCTTTATAAACCAAACAACTTTTTTGCAATATGCCATAAACTGAACAGTTTGAATGTTAGTTTGATACATTTTCATTGTGATCTCCAAGTTTCAAATGAATCCGTAAAGAAATGTACCATTTAGGACAGTTTCACTATGTCGGTTGAGGTTTCTGTAGCGAAATGACTGAAACTGATGATTTTAAGGATTAAAGAAAATTAATAATGATTTTGTTGCTATTCTTTTGTATCTATGGAAACATTTATCTTTTCATAGGAGCCTTAATACTTCTCCTAATAATAAAAACAAGAAAATGAGGTTGAATCTGTTATACATAAGCATTTATTGGCAATTTTCTATATATACCCCCTCAATTTGGTTAAAATCTTGGTCTTTGGAGGCTGTTTAAGACATAAATGCAGTAAAACTGGTTTAATAATCCAAATCTTCATACCAAAAGAAGCAGAGAAACAAGGTTGATATGAATTTAAGGTCAATGATTGGTTAAAATTATATTTTTCCTCAAAAAATACTTATTTACATGCAAAAGTCTCCGAAAAGCGACGCTTTCTGTATTTCGCAGAATCGCATATATTATGCTTTTATGGGCTTTTAAATGTTTCCAGGTGTTCCAGATGTTTTTTCTCTAACCGCGTAATGTGAAACTGGACCAATGTGAAATAATTTACCATCAAAACTTATAGTACAATAATATAGTAGCATTTACCCCCCGCCCCCCACCCCCCCCCTGGATTCTACAAGGAGAAAAATGTTGTTTTCATTTTTACTGATGATCCTAGGCATAAAGCATCAAATCATCAATTACAACAACAATCTTACTATGGATAACACACAGAAGAATGTACTTTTAATGGTCAAAGGGACACATATCTCTAGAAATGCATCTAAAGTGAAACCGAAAGTAAAAAACAAGGCCAAGGTCAATCTGCCTTAATGCGCTTTACTAAAGGTTGCATTCCACCATTAATTTTCCATAGACGACAATGTTAACATCTGGTCATTTAATTATAAAACTGTACATACAAAGTTTTCCAAACCTGTCTTGCTTTAAAGTGTCATCCTAGCCTATCAATTTGAGATGAAAACATCCACTGCCTTCCCATCTCAGTGAGCCGCTAAGCTAGGCTGAGTATGGCAACCACCGACTCGTATCCCAAAAAAGAGCATACTTTTTTCCTAGGGGATTAGTTACAAAAATCAACCCCATCTCCTTCTGGTAAAATATTTCTCAATTAAATATGCCTTTTTGTAACTATCATTTGTTGGTCTTTTTTTATACTGCAAGAAATCTAACATGCATGATTGACAGATGACGTCATTTCTCTTACAATGTAAACCTAATGCTCTCCCCGAAATAGGCGGGGCAAGTCCTCATGAATATTTAGTGGACTGTACCCTTATGGTATCGTCGAATATGTCGGAAATCCCTATAACTACGTTAGCCATGGTATTTCGGTAAAACAGTGTTTTGTAACGCTTTACTGCATATCTAGACTGAGGAGAAGTCATGATTTAATGCAAAACTTCTAATATGTACCATACAAACCTTTTGTCGATGGTCGTGTCAAGAGTTGTGTTTTGTTGCGCAGATGGTCGTAAGTGTTAAAAAGGAATGCTGAGATGGTCGTAAATGCGAAACGGTAGACCTCTCCTTTGAAACATCGCTGTTAATTCTGGTAACGTTTAAAGTTGAAATCTGATTAAACCGTGGTTGTAAAGGGCACTAATAATGCCATCCCTGATGGTATCAGTTTTGCAAATGATAAAGGAATAAAGACTGTGCATGCTGCCCTCTGGCGAAGTACTAGAAAAATGCAAAAATCTATATGTTTATCTAAAATCAACACGGTGAGTGTATCTTCAGCGTCTAAAAGTTTCTAGATAGAAGGAAATATGCATATACATATCGTGTAGTTGCTGGTGGGAAGTTAAACCCGAGTTCACTCACTCACTCAAATAGTTTTTGCAGCTGGTGTTGCGCCGTGTGGCGGCCGTAAAACGTCTCCCCGTACATTATCCATAGTGCAGATTTTATTTTATTTTCGTCCTTTGAGATCAGAGGATATATTCTGAGATATCTGAAATTTTAGATTGGTTTATACTCATATTCTAAACCATTGTTTTATATATTATTTGGACCCTTTTTGATACTAATCAGTCTTTGAATCGACTGTCCAATTGAGATTAAGAAATTACTCTATGTTTTTTCTCTGGTTTCGTCACCAGATATTGTCAGGGTCACTGAAGAGGCTTTATTCCATGTTCCTTCTTGTGAACGTATTCCCTGCTCTTAGGAACTCTTTAAATTTTTTAAACATATTTTATTGCCACTTAATATGTCAAGCAATTTGGTCGGACAACAAGTTCTGTCAACATATGTTACGGCCCTTAAGATACAAGGCAAAATCACAGGACCATGCAATAAAGGCCATGGCCCGATATGCATTACTATTTGCAGTAGATCGTCTCCATATATTTCCGTGTTAATGTTTTTACCATATATGGGCATGGCGTCCATCTTGGTCATGTGACCTATACAAAGTATATAAACTTTCTTTCTCCCTTTGCCTCTGTGTGTGTGTGGGGGGGGGGGGCTTGGACGGACACACGGCGCCAAGTGTGTGCAACTATGGTTACGTACCGTTGAGCCACTTGGGTAACGTCGATAAGAGAATTGAACTGAACTGAACTGAAATTGCCTGTAGGGTGTATATGAAATTTAAATGAAATTGGCCCAGTAGTTTCAGAGAAGAAGTCCTTTGAAAATATTGCTTGTGGATGGATGGTTGACCTTTGGCAAAATTCACTAAATGACCTTGACCTTTAGAATTCAGAAGAGCTAAATTTTTGCTGCATTCCATATCACAGAGTACGATAGCAACAGAAAATTGCACTTTTTAAGCCTTTCCCATTCAAAAGCCTAAGGAACCAATTTTGACCTTGTCATAAAATAGGTCAGGGTCAGCACAGGGTCATCATTTACATAAATTTCGTCATATTAGAGTCCCAAATGCTACATACCAATTTCAAGGCAATCGGCCCAGTGGTTCTGGAGAAGATTTTTTTAAAGGTCTTTACCATATATTGGGGGGGTGCGATGGTGCTGGGATTAACTTCTAGTGCCGTGGCGTCCTACTGATTTGGATAATAGTTGGGCAAGGGCCTACTGTGCTTGCAGTAGGTGCGGGTATGGGTTGTTCAGACATTTTTTCTCTCATCTATCATTCTCTCTTATTTCTCCCTTTCTTGGGAGACGGCCCGATAAAGACTAAAACACTGTCTCAAAGGGCCGTTAAACCCAAAACAACCAACAAATCAACCATTTTTGGGCATGGCGGCCATCTTGAACATGTGAATGACCGTGATAAGCCACCTTTGAAGATATAATATCCTTGAGTTTCACATAAAGAGTTTGAAAATTTATTTGGGTCATTTAAGTTCGCAACTAAAATGACGTATATCGAGATCTACTAAGTTGAATAAAATGGTAAAAAATACAATGTGCAGGCGTGGAGCTCCAATCACCATCCCGCCTATGTTTATATAGCATTGCTAAACGGGGAATCAGAATATGAAATAAATTGCATTTGTGGAGCGATTTGTAATTTTTCAAAAAAACTTGTTTTTTGTTCTTTTTGCGGGTTGTATAACTCAGTATATGCACATCAACCCACATTTTAACACCATTCGTGAAGGTTGAACCAGTTTTTACAATGATTTGAGTCCAGATGTTTTTACTACACTACTAATAGGACTATCGAGTCTTTAAAAGAGTCGCTATATCCAAAACAACCAACCCAAATCAACAACTGATTGTAATTATTGTATGATTTTAATAAGTTGATTATAGATATGTTTAATCTGCGAGCATCTGCTCAGATAGCGTTTCTAGACTCTTTGTACCGACTCTTCAGTCACTTAAGACTTAAAACAACTAAAGGAATAAAACTTCGCGGATGTTGCGCAGTCTTACAAATTATCTACGCTTAAAAGCTTTCCAAAACAGCCGACGATATGAAGAAACCCTACCTATACTCACTTCATATTAAACAACACATGCTCAGATCAGTTCGTATATATGAATTATTTAGAAAATGCACACTTATCTCTCATAATAATAACTATTTTCAGATTAAAACGAAAGAAAGACCAGTGTAAGCTTGCACAGACTGACCTATATATGCGCAATTCGGAAATGTATTAATCGATTTCTTTTCACGTCGCAGTTTATTTGTTACCGCAATGCATAATAGATACAGATCCTTTGATACGCCATAAGTTACATACATTTTTGAATTCTTTGCACTCGAGCGAACAAAGGCGCTTCAGAGCAGTCTACGCATTCGCATTTCTTTTTATAGATTTCTCTGCCATTTGATGATTCGGGGTGGTCGGGTCACCCGGTGGTGCGATGTGTATAACTTCCAGTGCCGGGGCGTCCTACTGATTTGGAGCATTGTAGGGCAAGGGCCTACTGTGCTTGCAGTGGTTGCAGGTGGGGTTGTTTTTGCCATTTTCTCTCGTCTATCATTTCTCTTCTTCCTACCTCTCACTGGGAAACGGCCCAATATAGACTAAAGTCCTGTCTGTAAGGGCCGTTAAACCCAAAAGGCAATCAATTCGATGATTCAATCAGCAAAGTCGGATCAGGTTAAATTTGTGAGCAGGATGATCTGAGGCTTCTCAGTATTTTGTTTGGTCCATTTCCCACGACATGAACCTGTTTTGATATTATTAGTAAACGTACCTGACTTGGTTAATGTAAATTTTACGCTCCAAAAATAATGACAGGTACAACTGTATTACGGTGCAACTTTAAGGGCGTCCTTAACTCTTTCGGCGCCAAATTTTTCAGACGACAATTTTTCGTCTGCTCAAATCATCAAACGACAGATTTGTAATTGGAAATTTTAACAATCTAAAGACATTTTTCATACAATCAGGCTTTTTAAAATCATATTTGAATGGCAAACAGTGTAGATCCTGATCAGACGGCTCTTTTAAGAGCCGGCTGATCTGGATATACGCTGTTTGCAAAGTCGCATATTTGCTACTTTGGCACCGAAAAAGTTAAACATTTAACGCATGCTGTGCTATTTTTTCAAGTGGGTAGCTAGGTAGGTATTTTTTCAGGGGTCAGAACAGAGGTTGGTCGCAGTAACTTATATGCATTTGCGAACTGTGAATATCCATATCAGGCTGCTCCTAATGCAACGGGGGTGGTCGGGTTGGGCGATGGTGCTGGGTAATTTTAAGCACCGGGGCTACGCTTTGTTTAACTAGTTACTCGCTTTTTCTAACTCGATACTCGCCTTTTCTGACTCGATACTCGCTTACCAAAAGCAAAGCTCTGTCCTAGTATTATCCTAATTGGTAAGCGAGTATCGAGTCAGAAAAGGCGAGTATCGAGTTAGAAAAAGCGAGTAACTAGTTAAACAAAGCGTAGTATTCGAGTTAGAAACAGCGAGTATCGAGTAAACAAAGAGTTAGGTACCTACACTTTACGACTCTTAACTCGATTTTGTTAACTCGATATTCGCATTTTTAACTCGATACTCGCTTTTCTGCGATTAAACAAGTTTCTGTCTATGTTCGAGATTATTTTCTTTTTAAAATATGAGACAATCATGTGATTGTGACTTACGTTTGCTAACCTGTACTGTACTCAATACCAGATTGACTCTAAAACAGTTGAGGATCCCCGGTAGCTCAGTAGGTTTAGCGCTGGACTGCTAATATAGGATTAGCGGTCCCCGTTTCGAGCCCCGTTGAAGGCGGGGATCTTTCCGATCGTAAACGGGGTTCCATTGTACACAACCTTACATTAATTACCACTCATCCATCGTCCTGATATGACTGAAATACTGTTAAAAGGACGTAAAATCGCAAGTCATCTATCCATCCTTTAGACCGTTGGGAAGGTAGTAGACCGCTGACTGAATTCCCAGACTGCACTATTTATCAAATTTACTTTATTCGTATTGTCTGGTTACTGGTTTGACGTGTTCAGTTTACCCATTTATGCCAAACGTGGACCTTTTAGTTCGGACAGGTCCATTCCCAGTATAAGGAATGTCTGACTTGTTTTTCATCTCTGAATTAATGCATTTGATAGTATAGGATAATGCTGCACTTTGCGGAGTGTAATCTTTATTGTCTACAAAGGTCCTATTGTCTGGGTTGCGAGGTGCTGCGGGTCGACTTTTAACTGATTTACGCGTGCTGTGAACGACATACATGTTGATGTGCCGAAAATGTTGGACAGAAAAAAATATGTAGCATTCTGAACTAAGAGGGCATAGTTTGATACATGCAGTGGAGTCTTTGAGTCTAGTATTGATCTTACATATTGGGCCAGACAGTTCTAAACAAAAAGTGTAGACAGACTCAAATAAGGAGCGGTCTTTTCAGGATCTACGACGTTTGCTCTCCGCCAGGACAATATACGCACTTTATTTGACAATAGATGTTTTAGATAATTACATTAATTGCTCGTGGTGTCCCCGTTTTTAAGATATATATGATGTGCAACAAACATTTGAAAAACTTTTTTTGATTGCTTTGGGTTTAACGGCCCTTTGAGACAGTATTTAAGTCTAAACCGGGCCGTCTCCCAACAAGAGCTGTCGCCTGACAGCATAGCTCGCCTGAATTGGTGCTTGCCCATCACACAGCCGCTATGGTGGTGTGGACTGCTATGCATAAAACTTCATGCAAGCATGTCCATAATGAAAACACATTTATAAACAAAAGCTATTTCAGAAATAAGTCTTAAAGTCTTAATATAAAATTTAAATAAAAAAAATGAAATGAAATTTTCCAAGTCCATCAGCTTGAGGTAAAAAAACTGATGGGTAGGTGGGGGGGGGGGGGGGGGGGGGTCTAGGATGTATCAAAACCCTGAACCATTATCTAACATCAGTCCAAGTATTAGTATCAACTGAGTCCATCATCGTGGCATTGTGAAATTATATCTTCATAAATATAAAACTTTAACCAAAATATTTAAGACAAAATTCTAAGTCGATGACCTTGACTTCAAGGTCACCCAGTGGGGTAAGTATAAGTTGTTTTGTAAAAACTCAAAAAAGAGTCTTAACATCAGTTCAAGTATAAACTTAACCTCTGCAAAGCATTATGAATCAGTATGCAATTACAAAACTTTAAAAAAGACAAAGAATTTCCAAAGTCCCTGACCTTGACATCAAGATCACTGAGCGGGGTTGGGGTAGTACTCTGTAGATCTAATTACAGTGCAAATATAAAAGGAATTCATCTATGGGTTCAGGAGATATGTGTCTTTAAAAAACTTTAACCAAAACATCCAATCAGTAAAAAGACAATATTCTAAGTCCATGACCTTGACATCAAGGTCACAGAGGGGGGTGGGGGTAGTACCTTCGAAAACTTTAGACGAATATCTAACTTTGGTGCAAGTATCAAAGGAATCCATCAATGGGTTAAGAAGATATTGGGCTTTATAAACTTTAACCAAAACATCCAGTCCAAAAAATTACCAATTTTCTAAGTCCATGACCTTGACATCAAGGTCACGTAGTGGGGTGGGGGTGGTACCCTGTTAAACCTTAGACCAATATCTTACTACAGTGCAAGTATCAAAAGAATCCATCCATGGGTTAAGGAGATATAGGTCTTTAAAAAACTTTAAACAAAACATCCAATCCGGACGCCGACGCTGACGCGGACGCCGTGGTGACAACAATAGCTCTTCCTGAACTTTCGTTCAGGCGAGCTAAAAAGGGAGAAAGAACAGAAATAATAGAAGAGAGAAAAATGTCCAGACCACCCTTACCCGCACCTACTGCAAGCACAATAGGCTCTTACCCTACAATATTCCAAATCAGTAGGACGCCCCGGTACGGGAAGTTAAAAACAGCACCATTGCACTACCCTACCACCCCCATTTGAAAAACTGAGCTTTATATCCACATGCCCTCTGCAGATTATCTGACGTTCCTCGCCAGAGAGCATTTGTGATTAAATGTTAATGTAAACAAATTCATGTCTCAGAACTGAGGAAGTCCTGGGGCCATATTCATAAAGCCACTTAAGTCGTTGCTATGCGGTTGCTAAGGCTAAATATCTATAAAGGAGATTCCCTACAACTATGAAATTTGGTCTGGAGGAACAGTCTTTGTAAGACTGTTCCTCCAGAGCAAATTTCATAGTTGTAGGGAATCTCCTTCAAAGAAATTTAGCCTTAGCAACAGCATAGCAACGACTTAAGTCGGTTTATGAATACGGACCCTGGAGCGATATTGATGCATGTGAAATTAACTGAAACGGTATGCTACGTCATATAAAGAATAAATGAGAAAAAAGTATAGCAGTTTTGTTATTGTTTTTATGATCCCATGTCTAGTATATGTGAAGACCTTGATCAGACTAGTTCCTGCGGTTTCCTCTGTTTGTACATACCTATCTGCCTGAAAACTTGGAATCTTTGCGGTAGACATTGACTCACTGTCTGGATCGTGATCCGGAACATCCTTTTTTAAGAAAACGGATCAGACCACCAAAGATGGCGGACCGGTTTACACACGTTAGGAAGGTGCTTCGTTTTATCGAGTTTTCTGACCATATATCGTATGGATCATTCAAACGAGCCATATGAGCGGTCGAAGAATACATTTCTACATATAAAACAGGCAGTGATGTGGTGCAAAGTATACACACTCGCTTGTATTGGCATATTTTTCAAGTCTGTTATTGTGCAGTTTGAATTTTTAGTGGTGACCCAAATATTTTCTTGAAATATTTTCCTATGAAACGTTATTCATATATTTTTGTATTTTTTTTTATAAAAGACGATGCCTAATACAATTCTGTCTCTGACCCAGAAAACCGGTTTAAATCTCTTGGCTGGTTTTATAGAAATATTCATTTTTATTTGCCGTGTAATTTGCCGGAACATACTCGACAGTTCAACACAAATTATGAGTCTGCGTGCAGGAAAATGTCAACGGAACGCCTCGCAAAAATTCACGAAAATGTCAACGGATTTCGCCACATTACTATCTGTTTGATATGGAGAAATCCATTCTTCGTTTGCTGGTATGGGTAGTTTGACTGATGCATACGATACACAGTCATAAAATTCGATAAAACGAAGCACCAACCTAGCGTGTGTAAACCGGTCGCCCTATTTGGTGAACAGCCCTAAAAGGATGTTCCGGATCTCGATCCAGACAGTGATTGTTAGTGTATGTTGTAACAGTTTATTCTCCGTAGTTGACCGATTTCATCATGAACAATAAAAAACAACAACAGTTTTTCAGTATCCTACTATCTTAAAAAACGCCCAATATGCGCCAGCAACGGTGAGTATGAAGCACCTTTCCTTTCTGCTTGATGGCGTTATTTGCAAAAGTTCTCTTTTTTTATTATGCCCCCGAACTAACTTCGGGTGGCATATTAAAATCGAACCGTCCGTCCGTCTGACTGTCCGTTACAAATCGTCTCAGTGATAACTTTAAAACTACTGAAGCAAATTTGATGAAACTTCATAAAAAATTAAAGCATAAAGAGAAGGTGTGTCGCGCACAAGACTTAGGTCCCTACGCCAAAGGGCAAGGCCACAATTGGGTCAAAGGTCAAATTGTGTCTCAGCGATAGTTTTAAAACTACTGAAGCAAATTTGATGAAACTTCACAGAAAGATGCACAAAACTAAGGTCCCTACGCCCAAGGTCAAGGCCACAGTTGGGTCAAAAGTCAAATTGTATCTCAAAATTGGGTCTCAGCAATTACTTATAAACTACTTAAGCAAATTTAATGAAACTTCACATAAAGTTGAAACATAATGAGAAGGGGTGTCGCAAATAAGATTTAGGTTGCCAGGTTCAAGGTCAAGGTCACAATTAGGGGTCAAAGGTCAAATCTCGCCTCTGTGATAACTTAAAACCTGCTGAAAGGAATGTCATCCAACTTCACAACCTGCTGAAGGGAATGTCATCAAACTTCACAGAAAGGTTAACCATAATGAGAAGGTATGTTACACAATATCTATGATTCCAAATCAAAGGTCAAGGTCACAATCTGGAGTCAGAGGTCAAATTATGTCTCGGCAATTACTCAGAAAAGTACCAAAGCAAACCTTAAAGAAAGATAAAGCCTACTGAGAAAACTTGCCATGCACGACATAGGTTCCCACACCCAAGGTCAAAGTCATAGTCAGAAGCCAAAGGTCAAGTCATTTATCCTCAATTACGTATAAAAAAATTCTTAAGTTCTATCATTGTTTTAGCGAGATTTTTGTTCATCGTGGCGAAATGATTTGTAACAGACATTCGGATGAAACAATGGCGTGATTACAGTTCTTAGCGGGCCTTCGGGGGCATTTGTTATATACTGTTACAGCTCTTGTTTTAAATGAGAACGCATGCTTTTAACTGAAAATCAATGTGAAAGAGCTCTAAGGCTAACCCTACCAACAAGCCATATGCATGGGTGGTGCGAAGGTAATGGGTATAACTTCCAGTGCCGGGGCGTCCTACTGATTTGGATGATAGTAGGGCAAGGGGTTACTGTGCTTGCAGTAGGTGCGGGTGGGGGTTATTTGGACATTTTAGCTCACCTGTCAAGGTGAGTAGCCTTGGTCCGTCGTCGTCGTCGTCCACACTTTTAAACATCTTCCCTGAAACCACTGGGTGGATTGAAGCCAAATTTCATATTGAGCCTTAACAGGATGGGGGAACGAAAGTTTATATATTTGGCCCAGGTCACATGACCAAGATGGCCGCCATGCCCATATATGGTAAAAACCCTTCAAAAATCTTCTTCTCCAGAACCAAAAGGCCTATGACCTAGAAACTTGGTGTGTAGCATCGGGCATGCGAGCCCATCATAGTTTATACGAATCATGACCTTGCGTTGACCTTGACCTAATTTTACGGCATGGTCAACTTTGGTACGTTAGGCTTTTATATTGGAAAACGCTTAAACAGTGGATTTCTCAGAAACTATTTAAGTCTAAGATACAATACTTGGTATACATGGTCGACTAAATGACCAGATGAAGATATTATTTCACTAAAGGTCACGGTCATTCCGTCAGACCATCTGTCGTCAAGATTTTCAAACATCTTCTCTGAAACCACCGGGCCGATTTAAGCCAAATTTCATATGGAGTCTCAGTGGGATAGGGGAACGAAATTTTATACCCGGGGTCTGGGTCACATGACCAAGATGGCCGCCATGCCCATATATGGTAAAAACCTTAACAAATCTTCTTCTCCAGAACCACTGACCCGATTGCCTTGAAACTTGGTATGTAGCATCTTGGACTCTAGTACTACAATATTTATATAAATGATGACCTTGGATTGACCTTGACCTATTTTATGGCAAGGTCAAATTTGGTCCCTTAGGCTTTTGAATGGGAAAAACTGAAAAAGTGCATTTTTCTGTTGCTTTTGTGCACTGTGATATGGAAATGTAGTCAATTTCAACATCAGTGGATATTAGAGGTCAAGGTCATTTAGTGACCGTGACCAAAGGTCAATTGTCCATTGAGTGACAACATTTTCAAACATCTTCTCAGAAACCATTGGGCCGATTCAAGCCAAATCGCTTATAGAGTCTTAACTGGAAGGGGGAATGATAGTTTTATATATTTAGCCCAGGTCACATGACCAAGATGGCTGCCATGCCCATATATGGTAAAAACCTTAAAAAATCTTCTCCTCCAGAATCACTCGCCCGATTGCCTTGAAACTTGGTATGTAGCATCTTGGAATCCAGTACTACAAAATTTATATAAATGATGACCTTGGGTTGACCTTGACCTATTTTATGGCAAGGTCAAATTTGGTCCCTTAGGCTTTTGAATGGGAAAATCTGAAAAAGTGCATTTTTCTGATGCTTTTGTGCTCTGTGATATGGAAATGTAGTCAATTTCAACATCAGTGGATATTAGAGGTCAAGGTCATTTAGTGACCGTGACCAAAGGTCAATTGTCCTTTGAGTGACAACATTTTCAAACATCTTCTCCTCAGAAACCATTGGGCCGATTGAAGCCAAATTGCTTATAGAGTCTTAACAGGATGTGGGAACAATAGTTTATATATTTGGCCGAGGTCACATGACCAAGATGGCAACCATGCTCATATATGGTAAAAACCTCAAAAATCTTCTCCAGAACCACTTGCCCGATTGCCTTGAAACTTGGTATGTAGCATCTTGGACACCAGTACTTCAAAGTTTATATAAATGATGACCTTAGGTTGACCTTGACCTGTTTTTGGCAAGGTAAAATTTGGTCCCTTAGGCTTTTGAATAGGAAAAGCTGATAAAAGTGCATTTTTCTGTTGCTATTGTTCTCTGTGATATGGAAATTCAGTCATTGTCAACCCCTACAAATTCTAGAGGTCAAGGTCATTGTCGTCGTCATCCGTCGTCACCATTTTCAGAGGACTTCTCCTCAGAAATCACTGGGCTGATTGAAGCCAAATTTCATATAGAGCCTTAATAGTATAAAGAAACAAAAGTTTATATATTTGGTCCAGGTCACATGACCAAGATGGCCGCCATGCCCATATATGGTAAAAACCTTAAAAATTCTTCTCAAGAACCACGTGGCCGATTGCCTTGAACTTTGGTATGTAGCATCATGGACTCTAGTACTACAAAGTTTATATAAATGATGACCTTAGATTGACCTTGACCTATTTTATGGCAAGGTCAAATTTGGACCCTTAATAAGGAATGGGAAAAGATGAGAAAGTGCAATTTGCTGTTGTTATTGAGCTCTGTGATATGGAAATGCAGTCAACTTCAACTTCTATGAATACTAGAGGTCAAGGTCATTTAGTGATTTTATAGAAGTGGCCATGGTGGAACAGTTTACACACTCACTATCCAATCCTATAGAATTGCAGCCTGTTTATTAGCCTGCCTGATCCGTAAGCTTGCATTTTGGCCACCTGACCTGACCATATACTGGCAGGTGAGCGATCGTTGCCCTTGGGCGACTTGTTTCTCTAGCCTATCATTTGTCTTTTCTTTCTCCCTTTCTTTGGGAGACGGTCCGATATAGACTGAAATACTGTCTCAAAGGGCCGTTAAACCCAAAACAACCAACCAACCAAGCCATATGCAAAATATGCACTTACCTAACAATACGAAAACCAAAAAAGATGTCCGTTTCATATTAAATGTTGCAAAGCGCCCACAACTTCCAACTTAGTACTTCGATTACTACTTAGTACAGCCTATAGTTCAGTAACATTTGTCTGGGGCTTGTCGACCTGACAACCCTCTTAAATAGCAGTGTTTGGTTAAGGATGATTAATTCAACTAACACGTAATGCATGACAGTGCATTAGCACTTGAAAACATGTTGCAATTTGTTATATTGATATGTTATATTGATTTTCTATCCTTTCTTTTCTTTCTCTCTGTCTCTGGAAGACGGCTCGACATAGACTGAAATACTGTCTCAAAGAGCCTTTAAACCTCAAATAATTAACCAACTACTTATGTTGTTTTCAGCTATCCTTGTTCGGCTGGCAGAGTCACACCATGTCTACTCGTTAATATTATCTTCCTACCTTAATCTCTGTAAGCCATTTCCTCTGTCTTCCACTTTGTAGCTCACCTGAGCCTTTAGGCTCATAGGTGGGCTTACAGTATAGCCAGGCATCCGTCGTCCGTCGGTCGTCAACATTTTCAAACATCTTCTTCTCTGAAACCACTGGGACGATTGAAGCCATATTTCATATGGAGCCTACCTAGGTTGGGGGAACGAAAGTTTGTTCCGGGTATCTGGGTCACATGACCAAAATGGCCGCCACGCCCATATATGGTAAAAACCCTTCAAAAATCTTCTCCAGGCCCAAAAGGCCTATGACCCTGAAACTTGGTATGTAGCATCGGGCATGCGAGCCCATCATAGTTTGTACAAATGATGACCTTGCGTTGACATTGACCTAATTTATGACCTGGTCAGCTTTGGTTCGTTATGCTTATATATGGGAAAAAGGCTTAAACAGTGGATTTCTCACAAACTATTCAAGTCTAAGGTATAATACTTGGTATACATGGTCAACTAAATGAATAAATGAAAATATTATGTCACTAAAGGTCAAGATCATTTCGTCCATCCATCCGTCGTCAAGATTTTCAAACATCTTCTTCTCTGAAACCACTGGGCCGATTGAAGCCATATTTCATATGGAGCCTACCTAGGTCGGGGGAACGAAAGTTTGTTTCGGGTATCTGGGTCACATGACCAAGATGGCCGCCAAGCCCATATATGGTAAAAACCCTTCAAAAATCGTCTTCTCCAGAACCAAAAGGCCTATGACCTTGAAACTTGGTATGTAGCATCGGGCATGCAAGCCCATCATAGTTTGTACAAATGATGATCTTGCGTTGACCTTGACCTAATTTATGACATGGTCATCTTTGGTTCGTTAGGCTTTTATATGGGAAAAGGCTTAAACAGTGGATTTCTCACAAAATATTCAAGTCTAAGGTACAATACTTGGTATACATGGTCAACTAAATGAACAAATGAAAATATTGTCACTAAGGGTCAAGGTCATTTCGTCCGTCCATCCGTCGTCAAGATTTTCAAACATCTTCTTCTCTGAAACGACTGGGCCGATTGAAGCCAAATTTCATTTGGAGTCTCAGTGGGATGGGGAAATGAAATTTTCTACCCAGGGTCTGTATCACTTGACCAAGTTGGCCCTCATGCCCATATATGGTAAAAACCCTTCAAACATCTTCTTCTCCAGAACAAAAAGGCCTATGATCTTGAAACTTGGTATGTAGCATCGGGCATGCAGGCCCATCATAGTTTGTACAAATGATGACCTTGTATTAACCTTGACCTAATTTATGGCATGGTCAACTTTGGTGTGTAAGGCCTTAATATGAGAAAAACGCTTAAACAGTGGATTTCTCAATAACTATTTAAGTCTAACGTACAATACTTGGTATACATGGTCAACTAAATGAACAATTGAAGATATCATGTCACTAAAGGTCAAGGTCATTCCGTCAGTCTATCCGTCGTCAAGATTGTCAAACATCTTGTATGAAACCACTGAGCTGATTGAAGCCAAATTTCATATGGAGTCTCAGTGGGATGGGGGAACGAAAGTTTGTACCCGGGGTCTGGGTCACATGACCAAGATGGCCACCATGCCCATATATGGTAAAAACCCTTCAAAAATCTTTTTCTGCAGAACCAAAAGGCCTATGACCCTGAAACTTGGTATGTAGCATTGGGCGTTCGGGCCCATCATAATTTATAAAAATGATGACCTTGCATTGACGTTGACCTAATTTACGACATTGTCAACTTTGGTATGTTATGCTTTTGTATGAGAAAATGCTTAAACAGTGGACTTCTCAGACACAATTTAAGTCTAAGGTATAATATTTGGTATACATGGTTAACTAAATGACTACATGCAGATATTATGTCACTTAAGGTCAAGGTTATTCTTTGACTTTTGTCCAAGGACACTGAAATCCTGTCTCCTGTCAGCATGTTCAAACATCTTATCCTCTGAAGCCACGGAGCTGATTGAAGCCATATTTCATATAAAGTTTTTCTAGGTCGAGGGAATGAAAGTTTGTTCGGGGTATCTGGGTCATATGACCAAGATGGCTGCCAGGCCCTTACATGGTAAAATCCTTTAAAAATTTTCTTCTCCAGAACCAAAAGGCCTATGATCTTGAAACTTGGTATGTAGCATTGGGGATTAGAGCCCATCATAATTTAAACAAATGATGACTGTAGGTTGACTTTGACCTAATTTATGACATGGTCAGCTTTGGTATGCTATGCTTTAGTTGATTTCTCAGACTATTTAAGTCTAAGGTTTAATATTTGGTTAGCTAAATGACCAGATGAATATATATTATGTCCTTAAAGGGCAGGGTCGTTCGTTGATCTGATTTTAAGGTCATTGAGTTATGTGGCCCATCAACATTGTCAAAAATTTCCTCCTATGAAGCCACAGAGCCACCTGAAGCCCTATTTCATATGGAGCCTCCCTCAGTCAGGAGGATGAAAGTTTGTACAATTGTCCTGGTCACATGACCATAATGGCTGCTAGGCCCATATATGGTAAAAATCCTTTGTTTTACTGTTCTAGCTTCTGCATAACTTTTGCAGTCATAGAAACTGAGAAATATATACACATGTAATTTGTTTAAGTTGATTGGTATAGAAAACACATTGGACTATATTTTCTGATTAAAAATAAATACACCAGAACCTCTTTATAACACAGTTCGTTATAATATGGTTTTGGAAAGAACACAGATCAATCATTAAAGTTGATGCAATAGATGCAATTCGGATCAATCATTAAAATGATTATTGAAGACTGACTTTCCTATATAACTATATATTTTACTCTTGATATAGCACAGTTTTGATTGCTAACACGGAAATTTACTGCTGAATGAGTTCTTTCATTTTTATCCCCTAACCAAAAGGTTTGGGGAATGTAGCAATGAGCTTGGCATCTGTCTGTCTGTCTCTCTGCCCATACGTCAATCTGTAAACATTTTCTTATCGGCTGTTTATCTTGAATACCCTTCGGAATATTTTCATGATACTTCATTTATGAAGAACAGGTCATGACAATGTGTCGCGTACAAGAATGATAACTGTTGCTATTTGTACTTGTTGAGTTATCTCCCCTTTGGTGATTCTTTGGCAGGTTCGTGTCCGCTCTGTAACTTGAATACCCTTTGAAATATTTTCATGACATTTTACAGATATGTAGAACAGGCCATGACAATGTGTTGCGAATACAAATGACAACTCTTGCTTTCTTACTTTTTTGAGTTATTTCCCCTTCAAGCAAGAAAAAAAGACATTTTTGCCATGATAAGGCAACTTTCTTTACCAACTTGGTTTATGTCATTATCTGCAGATCTTTTAAAGATGTTGGCAAAACTGAATGACGGTGTAGAATATTCAGATAAAGATATAGAGAATTTGTCTTGGCAGGAAAAAACGAAGCTTGTTCAGAAAGATCCAGTAACTTGTTCAAGGTACTTTGATCATAGGGTGCAGGAATTCCTCAATACAGTTCTAAATAGTAATTGTAATCCAGTTGGAAAACTGAAGGATTATTTTTACAGAGTTGAGTTTCAACAGCGTGGCTCACCTCATATCCACATGCTTGTTTGGATAGAAAATGCTCCAACACTGGAAAAAAATTCAAAAGAGGAATAGTGCAGTTTGTTGATCAGTATCTTACATGTAATACTGATAATGAAGAAATTGCTAATTTTGTTAAGTTACAAACACATAAACACTCAAAAACTTGCAGAAAAAAGGGAAAACCAATATGTAGATTTGGATTTCCATTGCCTCCACTTCAAAGAACAATGCTGTTATATCCAATTGAAGAAGATGTTGAAAAGTTCAGAAAGAAATATGCAGAACTTCAAAAAGCAATGAATGAATTTAAAGAAGATACAGTAAACATGACATTTGATGAATTTTTGGACAAAGTGTCTAACATGAACTTTATTGTTGACCGTGATGACTCTGATGAGTTCGGGGACCTCCATACGAACCGAACTACCAACTAATTGTGTGCACCGCAGCGGAGGGTGAGGGTGAAGGTTTGGGCCCAGTAAAACCGGTTTAAACCCCCCAGTAGTTATTACTGACCGTCCCAAGGCGGTACTTTTGTTGCGGCTGCATTTGTTTTATGTTTGGTGCTGTTTAATTTGTTGTGTTCTCAGTTTAACCCTTCTATCATAAAAATAGAAAATAGGTAAAAATAATTGTTAAATGTTTTTCATATAATTTGCTTAGTCCGTTGTAACCCGTCTGTTGGTCTAAATTATTTAGTTCAATAAAGATAGCTGAGTTGCCATCTATTTGGGAAAGAGCTGCTGAATCGGCTTATCACTTGTAATTTATTGTTTGTTGGGATGTCTTTGTCAATCTTTCCCTTTGATGTTGGGGATAGGGTTTGGGATCTGATTCAGTCAGTTCCTGAAGTGTAGTTACTCTTTAAATTTGATGATTACATTAAATGTATAAGAAGCTCTCTTAATGCTCCGAAAGTATTTCTTAAACGGAAGCCAAGTGAAATGAGAATTAATTTATTTTATGAGCAAATCCTTCTTGCTTGGAAGGCAAACCTTGACATTCAGATTGTTCTTGAACCATATGGTTGTGCATCCTACATTGTTGGTTATATTAGTAAATCTCAAAGAGGAATGAGTGCACAGCTTGATGCAGTAGCAAAAGAGGCTCGAAAAGGAAATTTGGATCTCAAGAAACAAGTCAGACACATTGGAAATGTCTTTTTAAATTGTGTTGAAGTCAGTGCTCAGGAGGCAGTTTACCTGGTTTTACAAATTCCTCGAACAAAATGCACAAGGGACATTGTTTTCATAAACACGTCTACTCCAGAAGAAAGAGTGTTTCTCTTGAAACCTAAATCTGTCCTTGATGAACTACCTGCTGAATCAACAGATATAGAATCTGATAATATAACACATAGGTATTCAAAAAGACCTAGGCAGCTTCAGAAATTTTGCTTAACAGACTATGTTTCGAAAGTTGATGTCATTTTTCCCAAAGGAAACAGACTGCCAGAAAAGGTTGAAGATAAAAATGATGATAGTGATAATAGTTCTTGTGATGAAAGTGAAGAGAGTTTTGAAGAAGGGAACGATACAAATGATAGTAATAGATCAGACCTTCTTTATGTAGCCAAGAATGGGATAAGATATAAGACTAGAAAAGTTCCCAGAATCATAAGATATGTAAGATACAATAAGAAAAAGGATGCAGAACATTACTTTAGAGAACAGCTTATGCCTTTCATGCCATGGTGAAATGAACAGAAAGATCTGTTAGGCAGCTTTGAAACATATGAGACCCATTATAACTCAATCAAAGAGTCACTTGAATCTAAAAGAATTGAGTATGAACATCACACTGAAGAACTTGAACTTGCAAGACAAATGATTGAAGCGGAGGAAAATGCTTATGACCAGATTGCACCATATCACACCGGGTAGGCGGCAATCCTGAACACTCGCGGCAATCCAGAACGCGGATCAAATATTTACGCGACGAGTTAGGGTAACTCAGTTTAACATGTTTTATTTCATTTAATCGAACGATTTTGGGTAAAACAATTATTACTGGTCTGAAGCAGCATGTCTGAAAATTTCCCTGAAGAAAAATTTTCTTCACAAAGTCTTTACTAAATGTCGCCATGCCTACTTACATTTTGATCATGAAATTTTAGACTGGCTAATTCAGATTTGTGGCTTATATTCCAAATTATTCAAGGTCAAATTAAATAAAACACAGTCTTCTGATAAACTTGAATGTCTTTCCTAAACACCTGTAAAAGTTCTAGGTTCTACGTTTAATTTTCACCGTACTTGGATGGGGATGAAAATGCAAGGGTAAAAACTTCTGGCAATCGAAAACGCTGTTTTCTAAAATCGGTTGCAATCGACTAACGCAGGGCATGGCAATCGATGACGAAGAAGCTGTATAACAAACTGTTTCTAGATAAAGCTATGCTGCATTATTTTTCATTTAATGACATGCGCCTTCAAGATTGAGTGTTTCTGTTTACAGACACGAGATGGCACTAAAATCTATGTATGTCTTGAAGAAGAGTTATGCCTGGAAACGTTAAAATATATTCTATAGGGGTAAAAGCCTTTTGCTTGTTTTTGTCGCTGAAATTGTTGTTTTTGTTATTGATTTGTTGTTTAGAATGTTGTAATTATTGTTGTCGTTGTTTCAGGTCATTTTCTAAATCAGACTCTCGAAAAACACAACGAAGTGCAGTACATGTATTATTGCTCTAAATACCCATCGTTCCCCAATATAACACAGAGTCAACTATATATGGTTGCTGTTGTGATTATTGTTATTGCTGTTGTCAGGCTCAACGTAGATCAATATACGAATTCCATGAATCAATTTGCTAGCATAAGATTTGCCATTTATCAACGAATACCTTGGCAGGTATTCCAATCCCATGCATGGTATTGTCCAGCTTGGTATCGGGTACATGTACCCTAAGGTTCGCCATGCAACAAACTTTCATACATGGTATCTGAATCTTATGCATTATATTGCTCACCATGGTATTGTGTAGCATTGGATTTGCCATTCGATGGATATCATGAATGGTACTCAAATCCCATTCATGAAATTGCACAGCATGATGTCGACTAGCATGGGGTTCATTATATATGTATTCGAAATTCATACATAGTATTGCCCAGCATGGTATTGGATAGATGGAGTTCACCATTCGACGAATCCCCTGCATGGTATTTGCTCAGTATGTTATTTGCTAATATGGGGTTTGCCAGTTGATTAAACCTCATGCACACCAGTATTCAAATCACATGCATGCTATTACTCAGCAAGGTATTGGCTGGCTTTAGATTCGTCATTCGATAAAATCCTTACATGGAATTTGAATGCACAGCAAGGCACTGGGTTGAATGTTTGCTTTTTGGCATTTGATGATGTCAAATTTGTTGATGGTGTGCAGAAACAATTCATACAAGGTCCAGCTAATCAACATCTGTTTTACTAATATCAGGAATAAAAAGTTTTACAATGTTCCAAATCGACGTTGCCATGGTAATAGAAGCACCGAACCGTCAGTGAATTTATTTAAAAATATCATTTTCAAAGCAAATTATCTACCTTCAACAAAGGTGCATACTAACAATCCATACAAATTATAGATAACCCATATCTGGTCTACCAATGCTTAAAACAAGAAGTAATACTTTGTTCCAAATGTACGTTACCATGGCAACCAAAATGTCAAACTGTAAGCAACCGTACATAAAAATAGCATTTTAGCAGTATATTATTTCTCTTTAGCAGAGTATTCCTACAGAATCAAAATAACTCATATTTGCTTTTCTCATATTGGAAATAAAAAATTTATCAATGTTCCTAATTTACGTTACCATGGCAACAGAAACATCAAACCATCAGTGAATTAACCTAAAAACACCATTTTGCAAAACAAAATATCTATCTTCAGCTAAGGTGTATTCTAACAATTCATACAAATTCTAGATAACAAAAAAACTTAAGCTATTCCCACAGAATCTAAATAACACAAATTTGATTTTCATATATTGAAAAATATTTTTTAAAATATTCCTAATTTATGTTACCATGACAACAGAAATATCGAACTGTCAGCGAATTTACTTAAAACTTTCATTTTAAAAACAAATTATCTACTATACCGTCAGCAAAGGTGGATACAAACAATTCATAGAAATTTAAGATATCCAATACATGTATTTGCTTTACCAATGCTAAAAACAAAAAGTAATACTGTGTTACAAATTGGCATTACATTGGTAACCCAGATGTCAAACTGACAGCAATCATACATAAAATTAAAAAAATGTGTATTATTTCTCTTCAACAAAGGTGTATATAAGCTTTTACTACAAAATAAAGAAACCACACATCTTCTTTTCTCATATTGAAAATTAAAAGTTTTACAATGTTACTAATTTACGTTACCATGGCAACAGAAACATCGAACAGTCAGTGAATTAACCTTAATAACAACATTTTCAAGACAAAGCATCTACCTACAGCAAAGGTGCATACTAACAAATCATACAAATTCTAGATATCCCATATCTAGTATTTCTCTTCAGCAAAGATGTATATGAGCAATTCCTACAGAACCTAAATAGAACACATTTGATTTTAACATATTGAAAATAAAAAAGTTTTACAATGTTTCAAATTGTTGTTACCATGGCAACAGAAACATCGAATCATCAGTGAATTTACCTAAAACTTTCATTTTCATATCAAATTAGCTATCTTCAGCAAAAGTGCATGCTAACAATTGATTCAAATTCTAGATAACCCATATCTGATCTACTAATGCTAAAACAAAATTAATTCTATGTAACAAATTGACGTTACCATGGCAACTCAAATGTCAAACTGTCACACGGCAGCTGAACAGAAATGATACGCTTTTATTATGCTGTTTTTTATGTATGATAGCTGAAGTTTGATATGGGTGAAAGAAATGTTTGTTATTTAAACTTTATGGGAACTTCACATACACCTTTGCTGAAGAGAAATGATATGCTGAATTGTGCTGTTTTATGCAAGATTGGTGACATGTTGCCATTTGGGTTGCCATGGTAACGTAAATTTACAACATTCAATAACTTCTTATTTTTAGTATGGGGGAAAAAGTAAGTGTGTTATCTAAACTTTTAAGGTTTTGCTTATATATTTATCATTGATGAACAGAAAAATATTTGATTTTTGTGTAGCTTTGGTGACCGTTTGCTGTTTTAGTTGCTTTGATAATGAAAATTTTGAACATTCTTTAACTTTAAAGTGTTTGTTTGGGTTAAAAGAACTGCGTATTATTTCAATTGTTTTTTGAACTGCACATCAGATAACCTCTTTACAAAAGAATTAATGTGTTTGAAAATGCTGTTTATATAAGATTTAAGACAGTTTGATATATGGGTTACCATGGTTAGAAAAATTTAGTACAGTGCATAACTTTTTATTATAGGTATGAATGAAAAAAAAATGTTACTTAATTTTTATATGATTTGGCCATCAGAGACACATTTGCTGAAGAAATATAATATGCTTGTTTTTATATAAAATTGGTAATAAGTTGACATTTTGGTTGCTATGATAACGTAAATTTGGATTATTGTATATTCAGTTTTTATTTTTGATAAGGAAGGAAGAAACGTCTTTTAAATTTTATGGAAAATTCATATTAACACCTTTGCTAAAAAGAAGAAAATATGGTTTCATTGTGCTCCTTTTATGTAACATTGGTGAAAATTTTAACATTTTGGTCGCTATGGTAACGTTTACCATGCACAGGATTCGCCAAATGGCCAACCACATAATAGCCGGTACCATACTGGGCAATACCGTACATGAAATTCACATGCAATGCAAGATATTCTTCAGAATTTAATGGCGAACCCTATGCTATTCAATATCAAGCACTCAAACATGCCTGCATGCACACACGCTCGTCAACATACACCACAGGTAGTCCATACCTTTTTTATGCCATTTTTACTGTCTTACTGTCTACTGTGTTCTGTTAACTGTCACTGCATCCTGTCTATTTTAGGTCTACTGCAAGATCGAATTTGTGCATATGCAAGAACATGGGCAAAAGCTATGGATGTATTTGCGTACTAATGAACATCACATGCACACAATTTATGTGGTTGTAGGAAGAAGGTAAACAGTAGACAGGACGCAGTAGAACGTAGACAGTGAACAGCACACAGCAGAGAGTGATAAATACGGAAAAGACAGTATATGTGCATGCTCTTGCAGATGTACAAATTTCTATCGCAGTACAGTGGACAGGAAACAGCAACGTTTTTCATTTGGACATATTCAGAAACGACAACCGATGACTGAATCACAGCGTCTCTACTGCTGCCTGATACGCCTCACTTACGTTTGAATTTCAAACTTAAAACAAACAGTACATTACATTATTGACTACTCCTCGTTTCTTCCTATAACGTACATAGAAAGTAGAGGTTTGAGGGCTGGATTTGGATTTTGATTGTTTCAGTTCCTGGTCTTTGCATACTTTTTACTTTATGTAAGACTGAACATTGGTTTCCATAATTTCTGCTTAAAGCATACATGTATATGGTTGGTTCTCGTTAAATTGTCTCAATTGGGCAATTATAATGAGCACCACAGTTTATGTTTTAAGAGAATGTTCTTACAAAGGACATTTATCATATAACAAGAGAATTAGCGAAATGAGTCAAAATATCGACGGTTGAATAAGTTTGTTTTATTCTGTTGATTCCAGAAGTTAATCAGTTTTGGAAAGAACATGCTCCACAATAGTAAGATTTATCCCAAGTGTACATGTGTTGCACGTTTAATGCCTGGCGCCATTTGTAGTACTAAATAGATTAATAAAAAAGAACATTCTACAGGTTCTTGGCTAAATCTGAATTAAAAATCGGCAGAAGCTATAAATGTTCATCGATTGCCTTTTCCATCTTTTGTTTGACGTTAGGCGATTGCCATGAACACCGTTTTCGATTGCCACCGTTCTCTACCCTATCGTTTTTAAATCGATGTAACTTCGTTTGTGTACAAGACAGAGTCAAATGAATACGCACAGTCTGTTTAGAAAACATTAAATTTTATCTGTATATCATGGAAATGATCAAAATATGTAGCAAACTTGAACATTTTGGTCTATTTTGTTGTTTTGGGGGTTTAAAAGTCACAGATTTTGCGTTTACGCCTAAACTACAGGCAACTTAATAAGAATTCAACAAAATTTGTGAGGCATATCTTTGAACATATCTAAAAGTCGTGACATAGTTACCTTTATTTGTTAACTGATTCTTCCTGCTGAAGAAAGAAGTTTTGTCGACTAATCCTAAACAGTCGCGTAAATTTTTGACCTGCGTTCGTGATTGCCGCGAGTGTTCAGGATTGCCGCCTACCCGGTGTGCATATGCAGAGCAAGAAAATAGAGAGGCAGAAGAAGAAGGAGAAAAAGAAGCTGAAAGTTTCATATGTTTTAATCCAGATAGAGTTGTAGAACATAGACACTATGATATTGGTATAGAATTGCAATCCACTTGCTCTGTGCCACCAGTAGAAACAACTGGCATTATACTGCCTGATGAGGAATACTTATGTCTACTCAGAAGACTTAATTTAAGACAGAGAGAATTTTTCAATCATGTAGTACACTGGATAAAATGTAAAGAAGAACCTATATATGCTTTCTTATCAGGTGGTGCTGGTGTTGGTAAATCTGTAGTCATCAGAGCACTTTATCAAAGTTTATATAGAATGTTGAATTTAAGAGAGGGAGAAAATCCGGATGACATAAGAATTCTACTTTGTGCCTATATGGGCTTTGCTGCTTTCAAGACAGAGTCAAATGAATACGCACAGTCTGTTTAGAAAACATTAAATTTTATCTGTATATCATGGAAATGATCAAAATATGTAGCAAACTTGAACATTTTGGTCTATTTTGTTGTTTTGGGGGTTTAAAAGTCACAGATTTTGCGTTTACAAACCATTTGTTCTGCTTTCCACAAAAAATATATCAGGGTTCAGACCTTTTATCAGCTGATGAGTTAAATACAATATCAGGGTTCAGACCTTTTATCAGCTGATGAGTTAAATACAACGAGAACTAGAAAATGTGTTTATGAAACACTATGCCCCCAACCGTATGCTTGCCTCTAAAGAAGGTTCATCCAATAATGCTTGTACCTTTGTACCATTAGGATCCTTTTGAAACTAATCAGTCTTTGAATCGACTGTCCAATTAAAATTAAGAAATTACAGTATGCTTTTTTCTGGTTTCGTCACAAGATATTGTCAGGGTCACTGACGAGGCTTTATTAGCCGAAACTACGTAGTCTGGCACATGTTCCTACTTCTGTATGTATTCTCTGCTCTTGAAGGAACTTTTTAAGATTTTAATTTTACCTCACTGCAGCTGGTGTTGTGCCGTGTGGCGGCCGTAAAACGTCTCCCCGTACATCATCCATAGTGCAGATTATATTTTATTTACATCCTTTGAGATCAGAGGATAGATTCTTAGAAATCTAAAATTTGAGATCGATTTAGACTATTATTCTAGATCATCGTCTTTTATATTATTTGGATCCTTTTGAAACTAATCAGTCTTTGAATCGACTGTCCAATTAAAATTAAGAAATTACAGTATGCTTTTTCTGGTTTCGTCACCAGATATTGTCAGGGTCACTGACGAGGCTTTATTAGCCGAAACTACGTAGTCTGGCCCATGTTCCTACTTCTGTATGTATTCTCGGCTCTTGAAGGAACTTTTTAAGATTTTAATATTCAATAAACTTAGTCGAAAAAGGGGCTTAACTCAGTCAAAAATTTACGATTTTTTCGAAAGTTAATCAGGTCATCTATATGTTAGGCAGTATCTTCCTGCAAAAATCATGATCCTAGCATCAGGGGTTCTCCAGATATTTTGTTCACAAGGTTCCATAGGTTAATAATGCACTAAGTCGAAAAAGGGGCATAACTCGATCAAAAATTCATGATTTTTTTTTCAAAAGTTAATCAGGTCATTTAGATGTTAGACAGTATCTTCCTGCAAAAAATCATGCTCCTAGCATCAGGGGTTCTTGAGATATTTTGTTCACAAGGTTCCATAGGCTTACAATGCACTAAGTCAAAAAAGGGGCATAACTCGGTCCAAAATTAACGAATTTGTTTCAAAACTTAATCAGGTGATCTACACCGTGGGCGTTGTCATCCTGCAAAACCTCATGATCCAAGCATCAGGGGTTCTTGAGATATTTCGTTCACAAGGTTCCATAGGCTGTCTTAAAAGGGGCATAACTCTGGAAATACATGACCGGCGGAAAAATAAAAAAAGGGTCTGTTTATTTTCCATACTGATCATGTGTATAAAGTTTCAAGTTCCTAGCTCTTATTGTTCTTGACTGTATGTATGGGGACCTTTGTACCATAGGCTTCAATGCACTAAGTCAAAAAAGGGGCATAACTCGATCAAAAATTCATGAATTTTTTCAAAAATAAATAAGGTCATCTATATGTTAGGCAGTATCTTCCTGCAAAATATCATGCTCCTAGCATCAGGGGTTCTTGAGATATTTTGTTCACAAGGCTCCATAGGCTTACAATGCACTAAGTCAAAACAGGGGCATAACTCGGTCAAAAATTCACGAATTTGTTTCAAAAGTTAATCAGGTCATCTACACCTTGGGTGTTGTCATCCTGCAAAACCTCATGATCCTAGTTTCAGGGGTTCTTGAGATATTTTGTTCACAAGGTTCCACAGGCTAAGTCTAAAAAGGGGCATAACTCTGGAAATACATGACCGGCGGAAAAATAAAAAAAATACGGGTCTGTTTATTTTCCATACTGATCATGTGTATAAAGTTTCAAGTTCTTAGCTCTTATTGTTCTTGACTGTATGTAAGGGGACCTTTGTACCATAAGCTTCAATGCACTAAGTCAAAAGAGGGGCATAACTCGATCAAAAATTCTCATTTTTTTTCAAAAGTTAATCAGGTCATCAATATGTTAGGCAGTATCTTCCTGCAAAATATCATGCTCCTAGCATCAGGGGTTCTTGAGATATTTTGTTCACAAGGTTCCATAGGCTTACAACGCACTAAGTCAAAAAAGGGCATAACTCGGTCCAAAATTCACGAATTTGTTTCAAAAGTTAATCAGGCCATCTACACCTTGGGCGTTGTCATCCAGCAAAACCTCATGATCCTAGTTTCAGGGGTTCTTGAGATATTTTGTTCACAAGGTTCCACAGGCTAAGTCTAAAAAGGGGCATAACTCTGGAAATACATGACCGGCGGAAAAATAAAACAATACGGGTCTGTTTATTTTCCATACTGATCATGTGTATAAAGTTTCAAGTTCCTAGCTCTTATTGTTCTTGACTGTATGTAAGGGGACCTTTGTACCATAAGCTTCAATGCACTAAGTCAAAAAAGGGGCATAACTCGATCAAAAATTCTCATTTTTTTAAAAGTTAATCAGGTCATCAATATGTTAGGCAGTATCTTCCTGCAAAATATCATGCTCCTAGCATCAGGGGTTCTTGAGATATTTTCTTCACAAGGTTCCATAGGCTTACAACGCACTAAGTCAAAAAAGGGGCATAACTCGGTCCAAAATTCACGAATTTGTTTCAAAAGTTAATCAGGTCATCTACACCTTGGGCGTTGTCATCCAGCAAAACCTCATGATCCTAGTTTCAGGGGTTCTTGAGATATTTTGTTCACAAGGTTCCACAGGCTAAGTCTAAAAAGGGGCATAACTCTGGAAATACATGACCGGCGGAAAAATAAAAAAATACGGGTCTGTTTATTTTCCATACTGATCATGTGTATAAAGTTTCAAGTTCCTAGCTCTTATTTTTCTTGACTGTATGTAAGGGGACCTTTGTACCATAAGCTTCAATGCACTAAGTCAAAAAAGGGGCATAACTCGATCAAAAATTCACATTTTTTTTCAAAAGTTAATCAGGTCATCAATATGTTAGGCAGTATCTTCCTGCAAAATATCATGCTCCTAGCATCAGGGGTTCTTGAGATATTTTGTTTACAAGGTTCCATAGGCTTACAATGCACTAAGTCAAAAAAGGGGCATAACTCGGTCAAAAATAGCCATCAGAGGAGATGGCAAATCCCCCGACCGAAGACCCCCATTGGCCTTGGTAAAAAGGGTGCACTTCAAAACACATATTAGTAATATATTGTCGTTCTTTAATGCTTCTGATTGACATTAACTGTTAACAGATGCATGATTATCTAACACTCAGACTAAAACAGTATGCTTGACTGCTAAAAAGAGGTAATATCTCAAACAGCCACCATATACACAAATGTATAGCATACGATACATTCAACTTTCAAAATGTGTGAATAACTTCTAAAGTACAAGCCCTACAAACCTAATTTTGAGCTCTCTAGTAAGTGAATTTGGACAAAGAATCCAAATCTGGATTTTTTTTTGATTTTTTTGGGGGGCTGGGGGGGGGGGGGAAAGAGGTAATATCTCAAACAGCAACCATATACACAAATGTATAGCATACGATACATTCAACTTTCAAAATGTGTGAATAACTTCTAAAGTACAAGCCCTACAAACCTAATTTTGAGCTCTCTAGTAAGTGAATTTGGACAAAGAATCCAAATCTGGATTTTTTTTGATTTTTTTGGGGGGGCTGGGGGGGTGCGGGAGGGGGCACGGGAATGTGGAGGGGTAAGAGAGAGTTAGGAACACTGATAAGATATCACAGCATGATCATCAATATTCTAAAAGGTACACGGTTATTCAAATTCTGGAGCTGGCAAGGGTTATACAGTTATGGAGCAGAGACTCAAACAGCAGCTCAAACTACCAAAGGGAAATAATTCACTATGTCTAAAAGCAAGAGTTATCATTCATGTAAGAGACAAAATGTCATGACCTGTCTTGCATATCTGTAAAGTCTGTCTTGCATATCTGTAAAGTCTCATGAAAATATTTCGAAAGGTATTCAAGCTATGGAGCTGACACTTAAAATCATCAGAGGGAAATAACTCCAAAAGTAAGAAAGCAAGAGTTGTCATTCTTGTTCGTGACACATCATCATGACCTGTTCTACATATCTGTGAAGTATCATGAAAATATTCCAAAAGGTATTCAAGTTATAGAGCGGACACGAAATCACAACTAAAACCATCAAGGGGTAATAACTCAAAAAGTAAGAAAGCAGGAGTTGTCTTTCTTGTTCGTGACACATCGTCATGACCTGTTCTACATATCTGTGAAGTATCATGAAAATATTCCAAAGGGTATTCAAGTTATAGAGCGGGCACGAAATCATACCGAAAATGATCAAGGGGAAATAACTCAAAAAGTAAGGAAGCAAGAGTTGTTATTCTTATTCGCGACACACCGTCATGACCTGTTCGACATATCTGTGAAGTATCATGAGAAAATTCCAAAGGGTATTCTAGTTATAGAGCAGACACGAATCTGCCAAAAAAATCACACCTAAAACTATCAAGGGGTAATAACTCAAAAAGTAAGAAAGCAAAAGTTGTCATTCTTGTTCGCGACACATCGTCATGACCTGTTCTACATTTCTGTGATGTATCATGAAAATATTCCAAAGGGTATTCAAGTTACAGAGCGGACACGAATCTGCCAAAAAAATCACCAAAGGGGAGATAATTCAAAAAGTACAACAGCAAGAGTTACCATTCTTGTACGCGACACATCGTCATGACCTGTTCTACATAACTGTGAAGTATCATGAAAATATTCCAAAGGATATTCAAGATATAGAGCGGACAAGAAAGTGTTTACGGACGGACGGACGGACGGACAGACGGACGGACGGACGCCAGGCTCATCGCTATATCCCCCGAACCTTTCGGTCGGGGGATAAAAATTCACGAATTTGTTTCAAAAGTTAATGAGGTCATCTACACCTTGGGCGTTGTCATCCTGCAAAACCTCATGATCCTAGTTTCAGGGGTTCTTGAGATATTTTGTTCACAAGGTTCCACAGGCTAAGTCTAAAAAGGGACATAACTCTGGAAATACATGACCGGCGGAAAAATAAAAAAAATCCATACTGATCATGTGTATAAAGTTTCAAGTTCCAAGCTCTTATTGTTCTTGACTGTATGTAAGGGGACCTTTGGATAAAAAAATTCTCATTTTTTTTCAAAAGTTAATTAGGTCATCAATATGTTAGGCAGTATCTTCCTGCAAAATATCATGCTCCTAGCATCAGGGGTTCTTGAGATATTTTGTTCACAAGGTTCCATAGGCTTACAACGGACTAAGTCAAAAAAGGGGCATAACTCGGTCCAAAATTCACGAATTTGTTTCAAAAGTTAATCAGGTCATCTACACCTTGGGCGTTGTCATCCAGCAAAACCTCATGATCCTAGTTTCAGGGGTTCTTGAGATATTTTGTTCACAAGGTTCCACAGGCTAAGTCTAAAAAGGGGCATAACTCTGGAAATACATGACCGGCGGAAAAATAAAAAAAATACGGGTCTGTTTATTTTCCATACTGATCATGTGTATAAAGTTTCAAGTTCCTAGCTCTTATTGTTCTTGACTGTATGTAAGGGGACCTTTGTACCATAAGCTTCAATGCACTAAGTCAAAAAAGGGGCATAACTCGATCAAAAATTCACTTTTTTTTTTCAAAAGTTAATCAGGTCATCAATATGTTAGGCAGTATCTTCCTGCAAAATATCATGCTCCTAGCATCAGGGGTTCTTGAGATATTTTGTTCACAAGGTTCCATAGGCTTACAATGCACTAAGTCAAAAAAGTGGCATAACTCGGTCAACAATTTACGAATTTGTTTCAAAAGTTAATCATGTCATCTACACCTTGGGCATTCTCATCCTGCAAAACCTCATGATCCTAGCATCAGGGGTTCTTGAGATATTTTGTTCACAAGGTTCCACAGGCTAAGTCGAAAAAGGGGCATAACTCTGGAAATACATGGCCGGTGGAAAAATAAAAAAAAAAGGGTCTGCTTTTTTTCCATACTGATCATGTGTATAAAGTTTCAAGTTCCTAACTCTTACTAATCTTGACTGTATGAAAGGGTACCTTTGTACTATAGGCTTCAAAGCACTAAGTTGAAAAAGGGGCATAACTCGATCAAAAATCCACGATTTTTTTTCAAAAGTTAATCAGGTCATCAATATGTTAGGCAGTATATTCCTGCAAAATATCATGCTCCTAGCATCAGGGGTTCTTGGAGATATTTTGTTCACAAGGTTCCATAGGCTTACAATGCACTAAGTCAAAAAAAGGGGCATAACTCGGTCACAAATTCACGAATTTGTTTCAAAAGTGAATCAGGTTATCTACACCTTGGGCATTCTCATCCTGCAAAACCTCATGATCCTAGCATCACGGGTTCTTGAGATATTTTGTTCTCAAGGTTCCACAGGCTAAGTCGAAAAAGGGGCATAACTCTTGAAATATGTGACCCGCGGAAACAAGAAAAAACACATGTTCGCTTATTTTCCATACTGATCATGTGTATAAAGTTTCAAGCTCCTAGCTCTTATGGTTCTTGACTTATAGATAGGGGACTGACGGACGGACAGACGGACATGCCCAAACCAATATGCCCCCACAATTTCTCCGAAATTGGGGGCATAATAAAATATAGGCATCTGAAAGTTATAATTATTGATGAAATATCTATGGTAGGCACACAAATGCCTAGCTTTATAAACACAAGACTTAAGCAATTAACTGGAAGTAAAGCAGTTTTTGGTGTATTATTGTTGTCGGTGATTTGTACCAGCTGAAGCCAGTAGGAGATAAGTGGATATTCCTTGACTTGGAAAAGGGAGCATCTTCACTAGCACAGAATTTGTGGAATGAACATTTCAAAATGTATGAATTAGTTGATATCATGAGGCAAAAAGATGATCTTGAGTTTGCCCATTTACTAAATCGACTTAGATTGAATGAAATGACTAAAGATGACATAAACATGTTGCAGACCCGTATTGTTAACCATGGTGTTGATGAATATCCACAAGATGCCCTTCATCTGTTTGCTGAAAATGATGGTGTGAATAGGCATAATGAGAAACTTTTGAACCAAACGCCCTTGGAAAAAGTTGTGATTCCATGTCATGACACTGTTGTTTCAGCAAACATTCCTGCCCAAAGATGCAAGGAGCTTATTGGCTCACTTCCAGACGATTACTCCAAAGCAGGCAATTTAACGAAATGCTTGACAGTAGCAGTTGGAATGATTTATATGATGACAGTGAATGTTAATGTAGAAGATGGTTTAACAAATGGCTCCACAGGTGTCGTAAAATGTATTGAATACAAAATGGAAGGAACAAATCATCCTAGTATTATCTGGATTTTGTTTGATGAGCCTCGAATTGGTAGGTCAACACGAGAAAAAATCTTCAGCACAGGGTTATATAATGCTAGTATCCAGAAAGAATGGACTCCAGTATTTGATGTGCAACGCACATTTATACGCAACTTCAAAACATTTCAGAGAATCCAATTCCCTTTAAGACCAGCCGCAGCAAAAACTGTTCACAAAGCTCAAGGTGCTACTGTAGACAAAGTGATAGTTGATTTGTCACAAAAGACAGTTAGGAAGGTACCACATATTCATTATGTTGCTCTTAGTAGAGTAAAAAAACTTGAAGATCTGTATATTTTGAATCTGAATATACCTGCTTTGGCTTTAGATGAAAGAGTGACTACAGAGATGCAACGGCTTCAAAATGAAGCAGCTTTGGAACTTTCCTTTATATAAAATTGATCCAAGGAAAATCAAGGTTGCATTCAATAATGCAAGATCGTTGCTTAAACATTATAAGGATGTAGAATTTGAACCAAATGTGTTGGCAGCAGATGTCATGGGATTTGCAGAGTCTAGACTATGTAAAAGGGATGAAAATATCCATTTTGCTTTGCCTAAACTATGTAAAAGGGATGAAAATATCCATTTTGCTTTTCAAAGATTTAGACTCATTCGATTTGATGAAAAAGAATATGCGTCATCAAGCAGGCCATATCATGGTATTGCTTTGAACATAAAAGAGTATTTTGGAGTTCAGAAAGTAGTAAAACAGCATTGTCCTTCATGTGAGATCATTTTGGCTTCCTTGCAAAATACCCAGAAAGGGAATTTTCAAGCTGTTATACTTTACAAAAAAAGTTCACAGATTGATTTCAGAAATGACATTTGTCATTACCTGAAGCCAGCGGTAGATCTGTCATCAAAACTAGTCAAATTAGGTGACTTTAATATACAGGTAGATTGTGTCACTGCAGTGTTTGTTGATTTCATGGAGACATTATTTGATTGTGAGCAACAAATCCAGCTATCAACTTGTGACTCTGGGTCATTGTTGGATCTGATTTTTGCAAACTGCAGAACATTTTGTGATGTTATCAAGGCATATTGGAGTGATCACAAACTCATATATTGTGCTTTAGAAATATAGATGTCTAATTGAACAATCATACTGAAAATGCTGAAGGCAGACTAGTTGTCACTTCCAAAGAAAATGGCAGTCATAGCTGATGGCTTATCAGGGTCATCAAGATTAAAACCTGTCATACGCAGGATAGACATTTTATGAAATGGCAGATGAGGCATACAGCAGGGAAGTGTGGCAAACAAGTGGCAAATAAAGCAAATAGTTAGCAAGCAGCAGGCAAATGATATGCTAACAGCAGCCAGATAATAGGCAACTTTGGCATACAAGAGACAAATGTAACAAACATCTGGCATACAAGAGACAAATATTACAAACAACTGGCAAATATTATAAACATTTGATCTAAATAGGCAAACAGCAGGCAAATAATTGGCGAATAACAGGCAAATAACAGGCTGATAATATTGTAAACAGCAGGCAAATAATTGGCAAAAAAACAACAGGCAAACAGCAGGCAAATTATTGGCAAATTACAGGCAGACAGCAGGCAAATAACAGGCCTATTTGGAATACAGAAGGTAAATATGAAAAGTAACTGGCAAATATGGCAAACAAGAAATAAGTAGAATAAGTGGCAAACAAACAGCAGTCAAATAACTGGCGAACAGTAGTCAAATAACCTCCAATCAGCAGACTAATAGCAGGCAAATTTTGCAAACGAAGTACAGTCAATAATATGTATCTCCCTGACTTGCAATAGGGAAACCCAGTATACAAATGTCTAAAAACATTTCATATGAGAATGGTTCAGCCATTAATTTCACATACGTTATCTCGGGTTTGAATAAAGTCTTTGTAGTAGTTGTAACTAATATTTGAAAAGGATCTGCTCATATAGTTCTGACAAAGCATTTGTGTATGACAAAGTTTTCACCAATTAGGGCCCTAGGGGTCTCCATAGCTCAGTGGACCAGGTTGCTAACTTTGGAACACTGAGTCTCTCACCACATGTACAGTTGTTTGAGTCCTGACTTCGCTACTTGCGGATGGGTGGGTGGCACGGTAGCGCTGTGTATACCTTCCAGTGCCAGGGCGTCCTACTGATTTGGATAATACTAGGACTTATTTTGCAAAAGACTGTCTCATGTGTTAAAGCAGATATTGTGATGTCATTACCATTGGATTAGGACTTGGCTTATTCCACATCCCACTAATTTGCCAGATCTATGTACATCTGACTTTGATGAAATTGAAATAGAAGGAACTTTTCTGTGATCTGTTACAATGAGGAACTACAGCTGGCTTTGGCCACAAGTGTTTGGCGTTTCATTGGCAACTGCCTACTAGTCGGTATCAGATTGATATCAAGGAGATGACAGTCCATTACTGATCACAAGGAAGATGGGCTGTCCATCATTCATTACAGGGATAATGACTTTGAAGGACTCTAGACTGGTAAGTAGCATAACTGTCTTAATATTTTAAAATAGATAGTTGTTCATCCACCCTTTTAATATCGACAGCCTTGAAGCAATGTGGCCACAAAAATATGCCAGTAAAGAACACCATGAGAACATTTGGAAAAAAGCACTTAATATGAGTAATCAGTATTACATCTAAGCTGCGGCTTCCAGTTTGGTCCAATTATTATTGAAAATACAAAAATACAGTATATATGCCCTTTACTTCAAAGAAAATGATAGAGGATATTGCTTTTGGGTTGTTCATGCATTCATCCATTTCTCAGGTCATCACGCTTTTTGATGCATGTGTTAGTGCTTTGAGGTTTCATATATGGATTCTTCATGAAAAAAGTAGCTGACTACTGTAAAACACTTATAATTGGCGGCAGCAAAATTTTGCGGTTTTTATAAATGGACCTTTTGGCGGATTTTTATTTTGGCGGTTTTGTGATTTCTGAAAAAGATGCGTTTTGCTGACATGGTCCACTTGGTCCGAGCTCTACATTATCATAGTAAATACAGTTCAATTCTTTCTATTGTTTTGTAAAAACAGTTAACAGTAAATAGAATCGTGTGTTGCTTTTGATGTAATTAGCTTGGATTGATTGTATGTTAATAAAATTTGAATAATTATTGTTTAAATCAGCTTTTCTTGGGTGCTAATTAGAAATGCCTATCAAACAAACATTTTCACAGTCCGTGTCCTCCCGCATGTTGTTTGCCTGAGGTCTTCTTTTGTTCTAATACATGTGATATGTACTGGCTTTGGCTTAGCTGTACAGGGAATTAGTTATATGCCAAAAGGTAGTGTTTTTCTTTCAAGATCAACAATTTAAATTGGCGGCGTTTTAATTTGGCGGTTTTCTTCTTTTCCGCCAATATCGCCAAAATAAAGTGACCGCCAAATATAAGTGTTTTACAGTATATTTTTAGTTCAAGATTTCATATATTCAGGTGTTGTTGATCAGATTACCAAGATGGCTGCCATATCAGATAAAAACTTTAAAAAAAATCTTTGGCCCTAGAAATGAGATGCACATCAGCTTGAAAGTTAGTATGTAGCATATGTATTATAGGGAACTGCAGTACTATCAAAGCCCTTGAAATAAGTATACTAGGTTGATGTTTTTCCTTTTTACTGAAAGGTAACCTTGGTTTTGTTTTGACCAAGAGGTCTTTCATTATCATTGACCTGCACCTAATAAACTCTATATCTTCTACTGTTTTAAGCTATTGTTGTAAGATCAGGTCAGCAATTCAGTGCCAATGGGCCTCTGAGTTAATAATATCAGCATAAGCTTGCTGAGGATGAATGGTCTCGGGTGAGCTACAGGACCATTGGTCCTCTGGTTTTCCTTTTATTTTTTCTCATCGTTCAGATTGAACCAGCGAAAATCTTCTCTTTTTTTTAAAAAAAAAGAGATCGGCATATATAGTAAAATACAGTATAGTTAAGTCGAGGTATTTTTACAAGGGATTTAAATTTGTGTTTACTCATCTCGCTGGTCGAGAGTTCGTTTCATTTTGTCAGTCTTAAGATAGCCGTTGATCAGCGTGTTTTACCACATACCTGACTTAATCCATTTTTATTCTGTGCTTTCATTTCTGACCTTATGCATATAACACGTATTCTTCTTTAGCGTTTTCTGCGCGTAAAAGCCTTTTTGTGCTGATGTGCCGTAAAACCCATATCACTCCCTCACTCTTCGCTCAGATCGTATTCCCCAGTCCCTTCAGAATGTATGTTTATATCTTTACTGCAGCTGGCCTTAGTGTCGTGCGACGGCCCTAGGAGACAATTATCGAGCCGTTTCGCTTCCGACCATCCCCGTAGAATAACAGTGACCTATATTACATGGTCCAGTAGGGCCCTTGTCCTAATATTACCCAAATCAGTAGGACGCCCCGGTACTGGAAGTTACACGCAGCACCATCGCATCACCCGATCGCCCCCAGCTTGGTACATTTTTGGTTGGTTGTTTTGGGTTAAACGGCCCTTTGAGACAGTATTGCAGTCTATATTGGGTCGTCTCCCAAAGAGAGGGAGACGGAAAAGAGAAATGTTATAGATGAGAGTAAAATGTCCAAACAACCCCCACCCGTACAAACTGCAAGCGCAGTAGGCCCTTGCCTACTATAACCCAAATCAGTAGGGCGCCCCGGCACTGGAAGTTAAAAACAGCACCATCGCACCACCCAACCACACCCAGCTTGGTACAATGAGTCAGTATGACACAATGACTTCAAAATGAAGAAGGTAACGGTGATCTTTGTTTCATTCTCCAGTTGTTCTGCTTTATACTTTGAAGACTTTTTTTATGTGTAAGCATAATAGCTTGGGATAATGAGACAGTATGACCAAGTGACTGTAATAATTTACTTCAATGCATGGTGGGCTGGACTAAAGAGCCGCCATCCAGGACTATCATTACAGCGACCAGAGAAACTCACCACTCCCCTATCTAAAGCCTTGTACCCGATAGTTGTGGACGCGTGCTTTAAGGATCTACCTGAGGAAATCTTTGTATTAAACCCCTTTCATATCAGTAACATGGATGAAACCAACATGGAATTGGACGGTCAATACAGTGGCCAGGAAAAATGCAAATCCCTTGCAGAGAGAAAGCCAACAGTAAATTGGGTAAAGATTACAATACAAACTGCCAAAGTCAACGTACATGGCAATATGAAATACCTTGCGGGTGAAACACCTTGATTTCCTCTATTGCCAGCTGTATCAGAAGTGATTTGATTTTGATTTGATTTGATGCTTAACGTCCACGGTAAACAACTAAGGTCATGTCGGGACGGTCAGTTAACCTAACCACACTATTCCTGGGCAGGCTTAGACCTCCTAAGCGGTTAACAAGTACTAAGTGCACATACTTTCGCCAGTAACTGACAACTGCCCTTCTTGAATCAGCGGAAGGAGAAACGAAAGTATGTGGCCAGACCGGGATTCGAACCCAGGACGTATCAGAAGTGTAGTTACTCTTTAAATTTCCATGTCTACTGAATGGTGATCATCGGGTTTCTGCTCTCCATTCGGACTTCAAACATAAGGGTTTTACTGGAGACCAAAACAGCATGGCCAACTACGAAATGATAAGCAAACTCCAACCAGATGCTGTAATTTTCAACTTAGACGGTTGGTTGGTTGTTTTAACGGCCCTTTGGGACAGTATGTCAGTCTATATCGGGCCGTCTCCCAAAGAGCGGGTGAAAGAAAAGTGTAATGAAATGTCCAAACAACCCCCATCCGCACCTTCTGCAGGCACAGTAGGCACTTGCGTTACGCAGAAGGTTTTACACACGGTTGACACGGGTGTAGAGCCTTATGCGTCGCCAGGACGGCGGAGGGTGACTTCCGGTTAAAGGGTTATCGACCAGTGAAATACATTAACAAGGAAACTCTAACAACGTTAGAATTTTTGGAGTTTATATATATATAGTAATGTAAATTCTATATACAGACAATACAATTTACAACTATCACAATTACAATAACATACAACACATATCAGTTCATGTCGCTGGCCCAAGTAAGGTGTTTGTTTCAAATCTGGTATCGATTAGCGTACGATACGTAAATAGATTACCGTCTGACGGCAACACCGTACTCGGCTCAGCGCCATGAACTAAAGGAAAATACAAAGAACAAAAACGTTAATTGAGCTCATAAAAAAGGCCTTATGCTGGTTGAATTCAATTGGTCGCTCCCTGGATCCTACCATGGGCCAGTCAATATATTATGGGAAACACCCACTTATATTATATCGCGCACGCACTTATATGCTGGTCGCTCCCTGGATCGTTCCAGGGACCAGTCTATATATAATAAGAAACACTTTAGTGGACGAACACTGTCCCACTTTCACCTCCGCAGCAATCACATCGACGTAACCGGCGACTTCGCCTATATTTTGTGCTTCCCGCTTCGGCTAGGAAACATGCACAAGCGGCGTTGTAACTGCCTCTACCTGGGTTAGTATTAACCTGGAAATGTATATAGAATCTCCAGGTGAGACGCGGCTCTAAGCCCTAACAGCTGTCTGCCGGACTTGATGTTCCTAAAATAACGAACTTACACTTAATACATTATAACTACATAATAACAATACGTAAGACTTGGGCCTGTCCTGGAAATACCATACAACGCCCTCGACGAATGCCGAGCATAACGTGCACACGCCAGCCGTGTCACTAGACACAACTCGCGCTCACGATGTAAAGCCAGAACTGTGCTTACCACTTCCGCCAATGAAGAAACGTAGATCCTACCACGCATGTGCGTCGAAGGATCTGACGTTAAACATTGTCAAGTATACTGACGTCAACAAGTATTACCATGACATACCCCACATAAAACATGAATAATCTAAACAATGACCTATCTATATTAAATTGATTTACCAAAAATCTAACCCGCATAAGTATTGATTCATTTCTTTAAACTAAGCGTATTACCATTTGCCATAGAATATAATAACTTAATAAGCGTTTCTAACACATTTGGGATCATAACGTTTGACCTGACATCATGACGCCAATGATGTCATACCATATGACGTCATCTAGTGAAGGCAAATCAAACGCATGACGACCAAATGTTACCGTTATAACATGGAAAAAACCCTTAATGCGGTGCATGCTATGACGTCACTTGACGTCACGAGTATGTAAATTAGTTCCATTACAAATCAATCTACTTCTATAGGCCACGTATACGTGAAATTAACATAAAAAGTGCTGACGCCGCAATAACATGAATGCAACTGACGTCACATGAATAACATGAATGCAACTGACGTCACTGGACGTCAAATAGACGCACACCATTGCGCAGCATGATCATTATCAACAAAATCAGTGGATAATCCTAATATACAAATACCATGCGCAGCATGATCATTATCAACAAAATCAGTTGTCACATTTAATCATACCATATCAATCGGAAGTCACATTTTTCATTCTAAGCCAAAACTATATTGAATACCACGTATACGTGAAATTAACATAAAAAGTGCTGACGCCGCAATAACATGAATGCAACTGACGTCACATGAATAACATGAATGCAACTGACGTCACTGGCCGTCAAATAGACGCACACCATTGCGCAGCATGATCATTATCAACAAAATCAGTGGATAATCCTAATATACAAATACCATGCGCAGCATGATCATTATCAACAAAATCAGTCGTCACATTTAATCATACCATATCAATCAGAAGTCACGTTTTTCATTCTTAGCCAAAACTATATTGAATAAGTATAATAAAATCTTACCCCTCAGGTCTTAACACTGAACCTAGGCACACGACATTACAACATCCTTCGTCTTAGAATTAAAAAGCCACGTCTAATTTTTCAATAATAGATACGAGTATAAATATTATGCGTCTCACTTTTAAATCATGCGACTCGAATTTAAGTGTGCAGGTATTCACCTTAAAATCATGCAACACACTGTCCAGTGAAAACTGCCACGTGAGGTATTCACAAATAACCCATGCTTGACCTAGCCACAATTTCCGTAAATGTTTTATTACCACAGTAACCCCAAAAAGCCCTACTGATTGAAAGGATTAAAATAATTTCGACGACATAGTCGACGATCCGATTCATTTCGTAACAACTTGCCCTACTAATATCCAAATCAGTGGGACTCCCCGGCACTGGAAGTTTTACCCAGCACCATCTCACCACCCAACCATCCCCAACGTTGACGGAAAACGTCCTGAGAACTACGACAAACGCAACAGATATTTACGACCGGATCGTTGGAATGATCAACGGTATTCAGAAAAGTTGCTTAGTTGTTCGGGGTTTAAAGCCATGCTCATCTCTCATTTGAGGGGGTCGGTGGTCGGGCGATGGTGGTAGTTATAACTTTCAGTGCCGTGGCGTCCTACAATGTTCCAAATCAGTAGAACGGCCCGGCACTAGAAGCTATACACGATACCATCGCACCACCCGACCATCCCCGACAGACACTCAGACTAAAACAGTATGCTTGACTGCTAAAAAGAGGTAATATCTCAAACAGCCACCATATACACAAATGTATAGCATACGATACATTCAACTTTCAAAATGTGTGAATAACTTCTAAAGTACAGGCCCTACAAACCTAATTTTGAGCTCTCTAGTAAGTGAATTTGGACAAAGAATCCAAATCTGGATTTTTTTTTATTTTTTTTGGGTGGGGGGGGGGGGAAAGAGGTAATATCTCAAACAGCAACCATATACACAAATGTATAGCATACGATACATTCAACTTTCAAAATGTGTGAATAACTTCTAAAGTACAAGCCCTACAAACCTAATTTTGAGCTCTCTAGTAAGTGAATTTGGACAAAGAATCCAAATCTGGATTTTTTTTGATTTTTTGGGGGGTGGGGGGGGTGCGGGAGGGGGCACGGGAATGTGGAGGGGTAAGAGAGAGTTAGGAACACTGATAAGATATCACAGCATGATCATCAATATTCTAAAAGGTACACGGTTATTCAAATTCTGGAGCTGGCCAGGGTTATACAGTTATGGAGCAGAGACTCAAACAGCAGCTCAAACTACCAAAGGGAAATAATTCACTATGTCTAAAAGCAAGAGTTATCATTCATGTAAGAGACAAAATGTCATGACCTGTCTTGCATATCTGTAAAGTCTCATGAAAATATTTCGAAAGGTATTCAAGCTATGGAGCTGACACTTAAAATCATCAAAGGGTAATAACTCCAAAAGTAAGAAAGCAAGAGTTGTCATTCTTGTTCGTGACACATCACCATGACCTGTTCTACATATCTGTGAAGTATCATGAAAATATTCCAAAAGGTATTCAAGTTATAGAGCGGACACGAAATCACAACTAAAAACATCAAGGGGTAATAACTCAAAAAGTAAGAAAGCAGGAGTTGTCTTTCTTGTTCGTGACACATCGTCATGACCTGTTCTACATATCTGTGAAGTATCATGAGAATATTCCAAAGGGTATTCTAGTTATAGAGCGGACACGAATCTGCCAAAAAAATCACACCTAAAACTATCAAGGGGAAATAACTCAAAAAGTAAGAAAGCAAAAGTTGTCATTCTTGTTCGCGACACATCGTCATGACCTGTTCTACATTTCTGTGAAGTATCATGAAAATATTCCAAAGGGTATTCAAGTTACAGAGCGGACACGAATCTGCCAAAAAATCACCAAAGGGGAGATAATTCAAAAAGTACAATAGCAAGAGTCACATTCTTGTACGCGACACATCGTCATGACCTGTTCTACATAACTGTGAAGTATCATGAAAATATTCCAAAGGGTATTCAAGATATAGAGCGGACAAGAAAGTGTTTACGGACGGACGGACGGACGGACAGACGGACGGACGGACGCCAGGCTCATCGCTATATCCCCCGAACCTTTCGGTCGGGGGATAAAAATTCACGAATTTGTTTCAAAAATTAACTGTTCTTGACTGTATGTAAGGGGACCTTTGGATAAAAAAATTCTCATTTTTTTTCAAAAGTTAATCAGGTCATCAATATGTTAGGGAGTATCTTCCTGCAAAATATCAAGCTCCTAGCATCAGGGGTTCTTGAGATATTTTGTTCACAAGGTTCCATAGGCTTACAACGCACTAAGTGAAAAAAAGGGCATAACTCGGTCCAAAATTCACGAATTTGTTTCAAAAGTTAATCAGGTCATCTACACCTTGGGCGTTGTCATCCAGCAAAACCTCATGATCCTAGTTTCAGGGGTTCTTGAGATATTTTGTTCACAAGGTTCCACAGGCTAAGTCTAAAAAGGGGCATAACTCTAGAAATACATGACCGGCGGAAAAATAAAAAAAATACGGGTCTGTTTATTTTCCATACTGATCATGTGTATAAAGTTTCAAGTTCCTAGCTCTTATTGTTCTTGACTGTATGTAAGGGGACCTTTGTACCATAAGCTTCAATGCACTAAGTCAAAAAAGGGGCATAACTCGATCAAAAATTCACATTTTTTTTCAAAAGTTAATCAGGTCATCAATATTTTAGGCAGTATCTTCCTGGAAAATATCATGCTCCTAGCATCAGGGGTTCTTGAGATATTTTGTTCACAAGGTTCCATAGGCTTACAATGCACTAAGTCAAAAAAGGGGCATAACTCGGTCAAAAATAGCCATCAGAGGAGATGGCAAATCCCCCGACCGAAGACCCCCATTGGCCTTGGTAAAAAGGGTGCACTTCAAAACACATATTAGTAATATATTGTCGTTCTTTTATGCTTCTGATTGACATTAACTGTTAACAGATGCATGATTATCTAACACTCAGACTAAAACAGTATGCTTGACTGCTAAAAAGAGGTAATATCTCAAACAGCCACCATATACACAAATGTATAGCATACGATACATTCAACTTTCAAAATGTGTGAATAACTTCTAAAGTACAAGCCCTACAAACCTAATTTTGAGCTCTCTAGTAAGTGAATTTGGACAAAGAATCCAAATCTGGATTTTTTTTGATTTTTTGGGGGGGTTGGGGGGAAAAAGAGGTAATATCTCAAACAGCAACCATATACACAAATGTATAGCATACGATACATTCAACTTTCAAAATGTGTGAATAACTTCTAAAGTACAAGCCCTACAAACCTAATTTTGAGCTCTCTAGTAAGTGAATTTGGACAAAGAATCCAAATCTGGATTTTTTTTGATTTTTTTTGGGGGGGGTGGGTGGGGGGGGGTGCGGGAGGGGGCACGGGAATGTGGAGGGGTAAGAGAGAGTTAGGAACACTGATAAGATATCACAGCATGATCATCAATATTCTAAAAGGTACACGGTTATTCAAATTCTGGAGCTGGCCAGGGTTATACAGTTATGGAGCAGAGACTCAAACAGCAGCTCAAACTACCAAAGGGAAATAATTCACTATGTCTAAAAGCAAGAGTTATCATTCATGTAAGAGACAAAATGTCATGACCTGTCTTGCATATCTGTAAAGTCTCATGAAAATATTTCGAAAGGTATTCAAGCTATGGAGCTGACACTTAAAATCATCAAACGGAAATAACTCCAAAAGTAAGAAAGCAAGAGTTGTCATTCTTGTTCGTGACACATCATCATGACCTGTTCTACATATCTGTGAAGTATCATGAAAATATTCCAAAAGGTATTCAAGTTATAGAGCGGACACGAAATCACAACTAAAACCATCAAGGGGTAATAACTCAAAAAGTAAGAAAGCAGGAGTTGTCTTTCTTGTTCGTGACACATCGTCATGACCTGTTCTACATATCTGTGAAGTATCATGAAAATATTCCAAAGGGTATTCAAGTTATAGAGCGGGCACGAAATCATACCTAAAATGATCAAGGGGAAATAACTCAAAAAGTAAGGAAGCAAGAGTTGTCATTCTTATTCGCGACACACCGTCATGACCTGTTCGACATATCTGTGAAGTATCATGAGAATATTCCAAAGGGTATTCTAGTTATAGAGCGGACACGAATCTGCCAAAAAAATCACACCTTAAACTATCAAGGGGAAATAACTCAAAAAGTAAGAAAGCAAAAGTTGTCATTCTTGTTCGCGACACATCGTCATGACCTGTTCTACATTTCTGTGAAGTATCATGAAAATATTCCAAAGGGTATTCAAGTTACAGAGCGGACACGAATCTGACCAAAAAATCACCAAAGGGGAGATAATTCAAAAAGTACAATAGCAAGAGTTATCATTCTTGTACGCGACACATCGTCATGACCTGTTCTACATAACTGTGAAGTATCATAAAAATATTCCAAAGGGTATTCAAGATATAGAGCGGACAAGAAAGTGTTTACGGACGGACGGACGGACAGACGGACGGACGGACGCCAGGCTCATCGCTATATCCCCCGAACCTTTCGGAGACCCCCATTGGCCTTGGTAAAAAGGGTGCACTTCAAAACACATATTAGTAATATATCGTCGTTCTTTTATGCTTCTGATTGACATTAACTGTTAACAGATGCATGATTATCTAACACTCAGACTAAAACAGTATGCTTGACTGCTAAAAAGAGGTAATATCTCAAACAGCCACCATATACACAAATGTATAGCATACGATACATTCAACTTTCAAAATGTGTGAATAACTTCTAAAGTACAAGCCCAACAAACCTAATTTTGGGCTCTCTAGTAAGTGAATTCGCACAAAGAATCCAAATCTGGATTTTTTTTTGATTTTTTTGGGGGGTGGGGGGGAAAAAGAGGTAATATCTCAAACAGCAACCATATACACAAATGTATAGCATACGATACATTCAACTTTCAAAATGTGTGAATAACTTCTAAAGTACAAGCCCTACAAACCTAATTTTGAGCTCTCTAGTAAGTGAATTTGGACAAAGAATCCAAATCTGGATTTTTTTGATTTTTTTTGGGGGGGGATGGGAGGGGGGGTGCGGGAGGGGGCACGGGAATGTGGAGGGGTAAGAGAGAGTTAGGAACACTGATAAGATATCACAGCATGATCATCAATATTCTAAAAGGTACACGGTTATTCAAATTCTGGAGCTGGCCAGGGTTATACAGTTATGGAGCAGAGACTCAAACAGCAGCTCAAACTACCAAAGGGAAATAAGTCACTATGTCTAAAAGCAAGAGTTATCATTTATGTAAGAGACAAAATGTCATGACCTTTCTTGCATATCTGTAAAGTCTCATGAAAATATTTCGAAAGGTATTCAAGCTATGGAGCTGACACTTAAAATCATCAAAGGGAAATAACTCCAAAAGTAAGAAAGCAAGAGTAGTCATTCTTGTTCGTGACACATCATCATGACCTGTTCTACATATCTGTGAAGTATCATGAAAATATTCCAAAAGGTATTCAAGTTATAGAGCGGACACGAAATCACAACTAAAACCATCAAGGGGTAATAACTCAAAAAGTAAGAAAGCAGGAGTTGTCTTTCTTGTTCGTGACACATCGTCATGACCTGTTCTACATATCTGTGAAGTATCATGAAAATATTCCAAAGGGTATTCAAGTTATAGAGCGGGCACGAAATCATACCTAAAATGATCAAGGGGAAATAACTCAAAAAGTAAGGAAGCAAGAGTTGTCATTCTTATTCGCGACACACCGTCATGACCTGTTCGACATATCTGTGAAGTATCATGAGAATATTCCAAAGGGTATTCTAGTTATAGAGCGGACACGAATCTGCCAAAAAAATCACACCTAAAACTATCAAGGGGAAATAACTCAAAAAGTAAGAAAGCAAAAGTTGTCATTCTTGTTCGCGACACATCGTCATAACCTGTTCTACATTTCTGTGAAGTATCATGAAAATATTCCAAAGGGTATTCAAGTTACAGAGCGGACACGAATCTGCCAAAAAAATCACTAAAGGGGAGATAATTCAAAACGTACAATAGCAAGAGTTACCATTCTTGTACGCGACACATCGTCATGACCTGTTCTACATAACTGTGAAGTATCATGAAAATATTCCAAAGGATATTCAAGATATAGAGCGGACAAGAAAGTGTTTACGGACGGACGGACGGACAGACGGACGGACGGACGCCAGGCTCATCGCTATATCCCCCGAACCTTTCGGTCGGGGGATAAAAATTCACGAATTTGTTTCAAAAGTTAATGAGGTCATCTACACCTTGGGCGTTGTCATCCTGCAAAACCTCATGATCCTAGTTTCAGGGGTTCTTGAGATATTTTGTTCACAAGGTTCCACAGGCTAAGTCTAAAAAGGGGCATAACTCTGGAAATACATGACCGGCGGAAAAATAAAAAAAATACGGGTCTGTTTATTTTCCATACTGATCATGTGTATAAAATTTCAAGTTCCAAGCTCTTATTGTTCTTGACTGTATGTAAGGGGACCTTTGGATAAAAAAATTCTCATTTTTTTTCAAAAGTTAATCAGGTCATCAATATGTTAGGCAGTATCTTCCTGCAAAATATCTTGCTCCTAGCATCAGGGGTTCTTGAGATATTTTGTTCACAAGGTTCCATAGGCTTACAACGGACTAAGTCAAAAAAGGGGCATAACTCGGTCCAAAATTCACGAATTTGTTTCAAAAGTTAATCAGGTCATCTACACCTTGGGCGTTGTCATCCAGCAAAACCTCATGATCCTAGTTTCAGGGGTTCTTGAGATATTTTGTTCACAAGGTTCCACAGGCTAAGTCTAAAAAGGGGCATAACTCTGGAAATACATGACCGGCGGAAAAATAAAAAAAATACGGGTCTGTTTATTTTCCATACTGATCATGTGTATAAAGTTTCAAGTTCCTAGCTCTTATTGTTCTTGACTGTATGTAAGGGGACCTTTGTACCATAAGCTTCAATGCACTAAGTCAAAAAAGGGGCATAACTCGATCAAAAATTCACTTTTTTTTTCAAAAGTTAATCAGGTCATCAATATGTTAGGCAGTATCTTCCTGCAAAATATCATGCTCCTAGCATCAGGGGTTCTTGAGATATTTTGTTCACAAGGTTCCATAGGCTTACAATGCACTAAGTCAAAAAAGTGGCATAACTCGGTCAACAATTTACGAATTTGTTTCAAAAGTTAATCATGTCATCTACACCTTGGGCATTCTCATCCTGCAAAACCTCATGATCCTAGCATCAGGGGTTCTTGAGATATTTTGTTCACAAGGTTCCACAGGCTAAGTCGAAAAAGGGGCATAACTCTGGAAATACATGGCCGGTGGAAAAATAAAAAAAAAAGGGTCTGCTTATTTTCCATACTGATCATGTGTATAAAGTTTCAAGTTCCTAACTCTTACTAATCTTGACTGTATGAAAGGGTACCTTTGTACTATAGGCTTCAAAGCACTAAGTTGAAAAAGGGGCATAACTCGATCAAAAATCCACGATTTTTTTTCAAAAGTTAATTAGGTCATCAATATGTTAGGCAGTATCTTCCTGCAAAATATCATGCTCCTAGCATCAGGGGTTCTTGGAGATATTTTGTTCACAAGGTTCCATAGGCTTACAATGCACTAAGTCAAAAATAGGGGCATAACTCGGTCACAAATTCACGAATTTGTTTCAAAAGTGAATCAGGTCATCTACACCTTGGGCATTCTCATCCTGCAAAACCTCATGATCCTAGCATCACGGGTTCTTGAGATATTTTGTTCTCAAGGTTCCACAGGCTAAGTCGAAAAAGGGGCATAACTCTTGAAATATGTGACCCGCGGAAACAAGAAAAAACACATGTTCGCTTATTATCCATACTGATCATGTGTATAAAGTTTCAAGCTCCTAGCTCTTATGGTTCTTGACTTATAGATAGGGGACTGACGGACGGACAGACGGACATGCCCAAACCAATATGCCCCCACAATTTCTCCGAAATTGGGGGCATAATAAAATATAGGCATCTGAAAGTTATAATTATTGATGAAATATCTATGGTAGGCACACAAATGCCTAGCTTTATAAACACAAGACTTAAGCAATTAACTGGAAGTAAAGCAGTTTTTGGTGGTTTGTGTATTATTGTTGTCGGTGATTTGTACCAGCTGAAGCCAGTAGGAGATAAGTGGATATTCCTTGACTTGGAAAAGGGAGCATCTTCACTAGCACAGAATTTGTGGAATGAACATTTCAAAATGTATGAATTAGTTGATATCATGAGGCAAAAAGATGATCTTGAGTTTGCCCATTTACTAAATCGACTTAGATTGAATGAAATGACTAAAGATGACATAAACATGTTGCAGACCCGTATTGTTAACCATGGTGTTGATGAATATCCACAAGATGCCCTTCATCTGTTTGCTGAAAATGATGGTGTGAATAGGCATAATGAGAAACTTTTGAACCAAACGCCCTTGGAAAAAGTTGTGATTCCATGTCATGACACTGTTGTTTCAGCAAACATTCCTGCCCAAAGATGCAAGGAGCTTATTGACTCACTTCCAGACGATTACTCCAAAGCAGGCAATTTAACGAAATGCTTGACAGTAGCAGTTGGAATGATTTATATGATGACAGTGAATGGTAATGTAGAAGATGGTTTAACAAATGGCTCCACAGGTGTCGTAAAATGTATTGAATACAAAATGGAAGGAACAAATCGTCCTAGTATTATCTGGATTTTGTTTGATGAGCCTCGAATTGGTAGGTCAACACGAGAAAAAATCTTCAGCACAGGGTTATATAATGCTAGTATCCAGAAAGAATGGACTCCAGTATTTGATGTGCAACGCACATTTATACGCAACTTCAAAACATTTCAGAGAATCCAATTTCCTTTAAGACCAGCCGCAGCAAAAACTGTTCACAAAGCTCAAGGTGCTACTGTAGACAAAGTGATAGTTGATTTGTCACAAAAGACAGTTAGGAAGGTACCACATATTCATTATGTTGCTCTTAGTAGAGTAAAAAAACTTGAAGATCTGTATATTTTGAATCTGAATATACCTGCTTCGGCTTTAGATGAAAGAGTGACTACAGAGATGCAACGGCTTCAAAATGAAGCAGCTTTGGAACTTTCCTTTATATAAAATTGATCCAAGGAAAATCAAGGTTGCATTCAGTAATGCAAGATCGTTGCTTAAACATTATAAGGATGTAGAATTTGAACCAAATGTGTTGGCAGCAGATGTCATGGGATTTGCAGAGTCTAGACTATGTAAAAGGGATGAAAATATCCATTTTGCTTTGCCTAAACTATGTAAAAGGGATGAAAATATCCATTTTGCTTTTCAAAGATTTAGACTCATTCGATTTGATGAAAAAGAATATGCGTCATCAAGCAGGCCATATCATGGTATTGCTTTGAACATAAAAGAGTATTTTGGAGTTCAGAAAGTAGTAAAACAGCATTGTCCCTCATGTGAGATCATTTTGGCTTCCTTGCAAAATACCCAGAAAGGGAATTTTCAAGCTGTTATACTTTACAAAAAAAGTTCACAGATTGATTTCAGAAAATGACATTTGTCATTACCTGAAGGCAGCAGTAGATCTGTCATCAAAACTAGTCATATTAGGTGACTTTAATATACAGGTAGATTGTGTCACTTCAGTGTTTGTTGATTTCATGGAGACATTATTTGATTGTGAGCAACAAATCCAGCAATCAACTTGTGACTCTGGGTCATTGTTGGATCTGATTTTTGCAAACTGCAGAACATTTTGTGATGTTATCAAGGCATATTGGAGTGATCACAAACTCATATATTGTGCTTTAGAAATATAGATGTCTAATTGAACAATCATACTGAAAATGCTGAAGGCAGACTAGTTGTAACTTCCAAAGAAAATGGCAGTCATAGCTGATGGCTTATCAGGGTCATCAAGATTAAAACCTGTCATACGCAGGATAGACATTTTATGAAATGGCAGATGAGGCATACAGCAGGGAAGTGTGGCAAACAAGTGGCAAATAAAGCAAATAGTTAGCAAGCAGCAGGCAAATGATATGCTAACAGCAGCCAGATAATAGGCAACTTTGGCATACAAGAGACAAATGTAACAAACATCTGGCATACAAGAGACAAATATTACAAACAACTGGCAAATATTATAAACATTTGATCTAAATAGGCAAACAGCAGGCAAATAATTGGCGAATAACAGGCAAATAACAGGCTGATAATATTGTAAACAGCAGGCAAATAATTGGCAAAAAAACAACAGGCAAACAGCAGGCAAATAATTGGCAAATTACAGGCAGACAGCAGGCAAATAACAGGCCTATTTGGAATACAGAAGGTAAATATGAAAAGTAACTGGCAAATATGGCAAACAAGAAATAAGTAGAATAAGTGGCAAACAAACAGCAGTCAAATAACTGGCGAACAGTAGTCAAATAACCTCCAATCAGCAGACTAATAGCAGGCAAATTTTGCAAACGAAGTACAGTCAATAATATGTATCTCCCTGACTTGCAATAGGGAAACCCAGTATACAAATGTCTAAAAACATTTCATATGAGAATGGTTCAGCCATTAATTTCACATACGTTATCTCGGGTTTTAATAAAGTCTTTGTAGTAGTTGTAACTAATATTTGAAAAGGATCTGCTCATAAAGTTCTGACAAAGCATTTGTGTATGACAAAGTTTTCACCAATTAGGGCCCTAGGGGTCTCCATAGCTCAGTGGACCAGGTTGCTAACTTTGGAACACTGAGTCTCTCACCACATGTACAGTTGTTTGAGTCCTGACTTCGCTACTTGCGGATGGGTGGGTGGCACGGTAGCGCTGTGTATACCTTCCAGTGCCAGGGCGTCCTACTGATTTGGATAATACTAGGACTTATTTTGCAAAAGACTGTCTCATGTGTTAAAGCAGATATTGTGATGTCATTACCACTGGATTAGGACTTGGCTTATTCCACATCCCACTAATTTGCCAGATCTATGTACATCTGACTTTGATGAAATTGAAATAGAAGGAACTTTTCTGTGATCTGTTACAATGAGGAACTACAGCTGGCTTTAACCACAAGTGTTTGGCGTTTCATTGGCAACTGCCTACCAGTCGGTATCAGATTGATATCAAGGAGATGACAGTCCATTACTGATCACAAGGAAGATGGGCTGTCCATCATTCATTACAGGGATAATGACTTTGAAGGACTCTAGACTGGTAAGTAGCATAACTGTCTTAATATTTTAAAATAGATAGTTGTTCATCCACCCTTTTAATATCGACAGCCTTGAAGCAATGTGGCCACAAAAATATGCCAGTAAAGAACACCATGAGAACATTTGGAAAAAAGCACTTAATATGAGTAATCAGTATTACATCTAAGCTGCGGCTTCCAGTTTGGTCCAATTATTATTGAAAATACAAAAATACAGTATATATGCCCTTTACTTCAAAGAAAATGATAGAGGATATTGCTTTTGGGTTGTTCATGCATTCATCCATTTCTCAGGTCATCACGCTTTTTGATGCATGCGTTAGTGTTTTGAGGTTTCATATATGGATTCTTCATGAAAAAAGTAGCTGACTATATTTTTAGTCCAAGATTTCATATATTCAGGTGTTGTTGATCAGATTACCAAGATGGCTGCCATATCAGATAAAAACTTTAAAAAAAATCTTTGGCCCTAGAAATGAGATGCACATCAGCTTGAAAGTTAGTATGTAGCATATGTATTATAGGGAACTGCAGTACTATCAAAGCCCTTGAAATAAGTATACTAGGTTGATGTTTTTCCTTTTTACTGAAAGGTAACCTTGGTTTTGTTTTGACCAAGAGGTCTTTCATTATCATTGACCTGCACCTAATAAACTCTATATCTTCTACTGTTTCAAGCTATTGTTGTAAGATCAGGTCAGCAATTCAGTGCCAATGGGCCTCTGAGTTAATAATATCAGCATAAGCTTGCTGAGGATGAATGGTCTCGGGTGAGCTACAGGACCATTGGTCCTCTGGTTTTCCTTTTATTTTTTCTCATCGTTCAGATTGAACCAGCGAAAATCTTCTCTTTTTTTAAAAAAAAGAGATCGGCATATATAGTAAAATACAGTATAGTTAAGTCGAGGTATTTTTACAAGGGATTTAAATTTGTGTTTACTCATCTCGCTGGTCGAGAGTTCGTTTCATTTTGTCAGTCTTAAGATAGCCGTTGATCAGCGTGTTTTACCACATACCTGACTTAATCCATTTTTATTCTGTGCTTTCATTTCTGACCTTATGCATATAACACGTATTCTTCTTCAGCGTTTTCTGCGCGTAAAAGCCTTTTTGTGCTGATGTGCCGTAAAACCCATATCACTCCCTCACTCTTCGCTCAGATCGTATTCCCCAGTCCCTTCAGAATGTATGTTTATATCTTTACTGCAGCTGGCCTTAGTGTCGTGCGACGGCCCTAGGAGACAATTATCGAGCCGTTTCGCTTCCGACCATCCCCGTAGAATAACAGTGACCTATATTACATGGTCCAGTAGGGCCCTTGTCCTAATATTACCCAAATCAGTAGGACGCCCCGGTACTGGAAGTTACACGCAGCACCATCGCATCACCCGATCGCCCCCAGCTTGGTACATTTTTGGTTGGTTGTTTTGGGTTAAACGGCCCTTTGAGACAGTATTGCAGTCTATATTGGGTCGTCTCCCAAAGAGAGGGAGACGGAAAAGAGAAATGTTATAGATGAGATTAAAATGTCCAAACAACCCCCACCCGTACAAACTGCAAGCGCAGTAGGCCCTTGCCTACTATAACCCAAATCAGTAGGGCGCCCCGGCACTGGAAGTTAAAAACAGCACCATCGCACCACCCAACCACACCCAGCTTGGTACAATGAGTCAGTATGACACAATGACTTCAAAATGAAGAAGGTAACGGTGACCTTTGTTTCATTCTCCAGTTGTTCTGCTTTATACTTTGAAGACTTTTTTTTATGTGTAAGCATAATAGCTTGGGATAATGAGACAGTATGACCAAGTGACTGTAATAATTTACTTCAATGCATGGTGGGCTGGACTAAAGAGCCGCCATCCAGGACTATCATTACAGCGACCAGAGAAACTCACCACTCCCCTATCTAAAGCCTTGTACCCGATAGTTGTGGACGCGTGCTTCAAGGATCTACCTGAGGAAATCTTTGTATTAAACCCCTTTCATATCAGTAACATGGATGAAACCAACATGGAATTGGACGGTCAATACAGTGGCCAGGAAAAATGCAAATCCCTTGCAGAGAGAAAGCCAACAGTAAATTGGGTAAAGATTACAATACAAACTGCCAAAGTCAACGTACATGGCAATATGAAATACCTTGCGGGTGAAACACCTTGATTTCCTCTATTGCCAGCTGTATCAGAAGTGATTTGATTTTGATTTGATTTGATGCTTAACGTCCACGGTAAACAACTAAGGTCATGTCGGGACGGTCAGTTAACCTAACCACACTATTCCTGGGCAGGCTTAGACCTCCTAAGCGGTTAACAAGTACTAAGTGCACATACTTTCGCCAGTAACTGACAACTGCCCTTCTTGAATCAGCGGAAGGAGAAACGAAAGTATGTGGCCAGACCGGGATTCGAACCCAGGACGTATCAGAAGTGTAGTTACTCTTTAAATTTCCATGTCTACTGAATGGTGATCATCAGGTTTCTGCTCTCCATTCGGACTTCAAACATAAGGGTTTTACTGGAGACCGAAACAGCATGGCCAACTACGAAATGATAAGCAAACTCCAACCAGATGCTGTAATTTTCAACTTAGACGGTTGGTTGGTTGTTTTAACGGCCCTTTGGGACAGTATGTCAGTCTATATCGGGCCGTCTCCCAAAGAGCGGGTGAAAGAAAAGTGTAATGAAATGTCCAAACAACCCCCATCCGCACCTTCTGCAGGCACAGTAGGCACTTGCGTTACGCAGAAGGTTTTACACACGGTTGACACGGGTGTAGAGCCTTATGCGTCGCCAGGACGGCGGAGGGTGACTTCCGGTTAAAGGGTTACCGACCAGTGAAATACATTAACAAGGAAACTCTAACAACGTTAGAATTTTTGGAGTTTATATATATATAGTAATGTAAATTCTATATACAGACAATACAATTTACAACTTACTATCACAATTACAATAATATACAACACATATCAGTTCATGTCGCTGGCCCAAGTAAGGTGTTTGTTTCAAATCTGGTATCGATTAGCGTACGATACGTAAATAGATTACCGTCTGACGTCAACACCGTACTCGGCTCAGCGCCATGAACTAAAGGAAAATACAAAGAACAAAAACGTTAATTGAGCTCATAAAAAAAGGCCTTATGCTGGTTGAATTCAATTGGTCGCTCCCTGGATCCTACCATGGGCCAGTCAATATATTATGGGAAACACCCACTTATATTATATCGCGCACGCACTTATAAGCTGGTCGCTCCCTGGATCATTCCAGGGACCAGTCTATATATAATAAGAAACACTTTAGTGGACGAACACTGTCCCACTTTCACCCCCGCAGCAATCACATCGACGTAACCGGCGACTTCGCCTATATTTTGTGCTTCCCGCCTCGGCTAGGAAACATGCACAAGCGGCGTTGTAACTGCCTCTACCTGGGTTAGTATTAACCTGGAAATGTATATAGAATCTCCAGGTGAGACGTGGCTCTAAGCCCTAACAGCTGTCTGCCGGACTTGATGTGCCTAAAATAACGAACTTACACTTAATACATTATAACTACATAATAACAATACGTAAGACTTGGGCCTGTCCTGGAAATACCATACAACGCCCTCGACGAATGCCGAGCATAACGTGCACACGCCAGCCGTGTCACTAGACACAACTCGCGCTCACGATGTAAAGCCAAAACTGTGCTTACCACTTCCGCCAATGAAGAAACGTAGATCCTACCACGCATGTGCGTCGAAGGATCTGACGTTAAACATTGTCAAGTATACTGACGTCAACAAGTATTACCATGACATACCCCACATAAAACATGAATAATCTAAACAATGACCTATCTATATTAAATTGATTTACCAAAAATCTAACCCGCGTAAGTATTGATTCATTTCTTTAAACTAAGCGTATTACCATTTGCCATAGAATATAATAACTTAATAAGCGTTTCTAACACATTTGGGATCATAACGTTTGACCTGACATCATGACGCCAATGATTTCATACCATATGACGTCATCTAGTGAAGGCAAATCAAACGCATGACGACCAAATGTTACCGTTATAACATGGAAAAAACCCTTAATGCGGTGCATGCTATGATGTCACTTGACGTCACGAGTATGTAAATTAGTTCCATTACAAATCAATCTACTTCTATAGGCCACGTATACGTGAAACTAACAAAAAGTGCTGACGCCGCAATAACATGAATGCAACTGACGTCACATGAATAACATGAATGCAACTGACGTCACTGGACGTCAAATAGACGCACACCATTGCGCAGAATGATCATTATCAACAAAATCAGTGGATAATCCTAATATACAAATACCATGCGCAGCATGATCATTATCAACAAAATCAGTCGTCACATTTAATCATACCATATCAATCGGAAGTCACATTTTTCATTCTTAGCCAAAACTATATTGAATACCACGTATACGTGAAACTAACATAAAAAGTGCTGACGCCGCAATAACATGAATGCAACTGACGTCACATGAATAACATGAATGCAACGACGTCACTGGCCGTCAAATAGACGCACACCATTGCGCAGCATCATCATTATCAACAAAAACAGTGGATAATGCTAATATACAAATACCATGCGCAGCATGATCATTATCAACAAAATCAGTCGTCACATTTAATCATACCATATCAATCAGAAGTCACGTTTTTCATTCTTAGCCAAAACTATATTGAATAAGTATAATAAAATCTTACCCCTCAGGTCTTAACACTGAACCTAGGCACACGACATTACAACATCCTTCGTCTTAGAATTAAAAAGCCACGTCTAATTTTTCAATAATAGATACGAGTATAAATATTATGCGTCTCACTTTTAAATCATGCGACTCGAATTTAAGTGTGCAGGTATTCACCTTAAAATCATGCAACACACTGTCCAGTGAAAACTGCCACGTGAGGTATTCACAAATAACCCATGCTTGACCTAGCCACAATTTCCGTAAATGTTTTATTACCACAGTAACCCCAAAAAGCCCTACTGATTGAAAGGATTAAAATAATTTCGACGACATAGTCGACGATCCGATTCATTTCGTAACAACTTGCCCTACTAATATCCAAATCAGTGGGACTCCCCGGCACTGGAAGTTTTACCCAGCACCATCTCACCACCCAACCATCCCCAACGTTGACGGAAAACGTCCTGAGAACTACGACAAACGCAACAGACATTTACGACCGGATCGTTGGAATGATCAACGGTATTCAGAAAAGTTGCTTAGTTGTTCGGGGTTTAAAGCCATGCTCATCTCTCATTTGAGGGGGTCGGTGGTCGGGCGATGGTGGTAGTTATAACTTTCAGTGCCGTGGCGTCCTACAATGTTCCAAATCAGTAGAACGGCCCGGCACTAGAAGCTATACACAATACCATCGCACCACCCGACCATCCCCGACAGATGTATTGAAATGATCAAGAAATACGCTAACAAGCTATAACAAGAGGTCTATGATGGACCTTAATCGCTCACCTGAGTTATGATGAAATAACGGAAGATCATCTATTTGATGATGGTTCAATTGGAGCAGTTTTGCACTTTCTAATCTATTATTCTGACAAAGTTTCATGAAGATTGGATCAAAACTGTGCCCTCTACAGTGTACACAATGTTTTTCTAAGATCTGACCTGGCGATCTAGTTTATGATCAAACATTATTCAGTTTCAAACTTGTCCTACATTTTATGAAGATAAACATTCTGACAAAGTTTCATGAAGATGCAATGAAAAACTAGAAATGTGTCCATACGACACGGATGCCCCCGCCTAGTGCCCTAAGTAAGATGGCGCCTTGTTTAAGGTACTGGCATTTGTAGCATAACTAGGTTCACAAAGGCAGACTTCTGTGGTACGTGTTTTATTGTTTTCCTTGGGCAAATGTATTGTGCTTCTTGGATCAAGAGAAGTGTGTGTGTGTGTGTGTGTGTGTGGGGGGGGGGGGGGTCATGACTGATTTGTGATGACATTCTGTATCTTATCGCAGAAATGGATGCCATGCAACTTTCCAAAAGAAATAGCCCAGAAACAAGTAACTTTTCAAAAACTAACAAACGGAAACCATTATTGTATGAATTGAAGTCGAAAAAGGGCCATAACTCCCACAATAATCGACGGACTTTGCCTAACATCGAACTTAACCTGTATTTAATGATTATGAACTTAACCTGTATTAAATGATTATATACCTGTGTATAAAATATGAATTCAATACACCAATGCTTTCAAAAGATATCGAACGGAAACCATTTCTTCATACAAAATGAAGTCGAGAAAGGGCCATGACTCCCACAATAATCGACGGATTTTGCCCAATATCGAACTTGACCTGTATTTTATGAGTATATACCTGTGTATAAAATATGAATTCAATACACCAATTTTGCCCAACATCGAACTTGACCTGTGTTTATGCCCCCGCCATTAAAAATGGTGGGGGGGGGGGGGGGGGCATATAGTATCACCGCTGTCCGAACGTACATACGTACGTACGAAATGGTTACCGTTCAATCTTTTGAAAGCATTGGTGTATTGAATTCATATTTCATACACAGCTATATAATCATAAAATACAGGTCAACATCGAGGTATATACTCATAAAATACAGGTCAAGTTCGATGTTGGGCAAAATCCATCGATTATTGTGGGAGTTATGGCCCTTTTTCGACTTCATTTCATACAATAATGGTTTCCGTTTGTTAGTTTTTGAAAAGTTACTTGTTTCTGGGCTATTTCTTTTCTTGACACTTCTCTTGATCCAAGTAGCACAATACATCTGCCCAAGGAAAACAATAAAACATGAACCACAGAAGTCTGCCTTTGTGAACATAGTTATGCTACAAGTGCCAGTACCTTAAACAAGGCGCCATCTTACTTAGGACACTAGGCGGGGGCATCCGTGTCGTATGAACACATTTCTAGTTTATGATTATATAACTGTGTATAAAATATGAATTCAATACACCAATGCTTTCAAAAGATATCGAATGGAAACCAATTTTTCATACAAAAGGAAGTCGAAAAAGGGCCATAACTCCCACAATAATCGAGGGATTTTACCCAACATCGAACTTGACCTGTATTTTATGATTATATAGCTGTGTATGAAATATGAATTCAATACACCAATGCTTTCAAAAGATATTGAACGAAAACCATTTCGTGCATACGTACGCTATGCTACGTATATCGGTGATACTATATGCCCGCCATTTTTAATGGCGGGGGCATAATAAAACCACACTTGTGTAAACAAGGTTTTCTATGATTTGACCTAGTGACTTAGATTCTGACCCGACAAGACCCAGTTTCAAATTTGGCCTAGATTTCATTAACATAATCAGTCTGACAAAGTTTCCAGAAGATTGAACCAAAACTGTGCCCTCTAGAGTATACACAATGTTTTTCTAAGGTTTGACCTAGTGACCCAGTTTTTGATCCAACATGACCTACTTGCACCCTTGGTCTAGATTTGCTGAAGATAAATATTTTGACAAAAAGTCATGAAGATTGGAACAAAACTGTGCCCTCTAGAGCATTCACATTGTTTTTCTAAGATCTGAACTAGTGACCTAGTTTTTGACCTGACATGGCCCAGTTCAAATGTGATATAGATTTCAAAAAGATGAGCATTCAGACAACGTTTCATGAAGATTGGATCATAACTGCCCTCTAGAGTGTACACAAGGTTTTTTTTCTAAGATTTGACCTTGTGACCTAGTTTTTGACCCCACATGACTCAGCTTCCATCTTAGCCTAGATTGTATAAGGATAAACAGTCTGACATAGTTTCCTGAAGATTGGATTATAACTGCCCTCTAGAGTGTACATAAGGTTTTTGTAAGATTTGACCTAGTGACCTACTTTTTGACCCCACATGACTCAGTGTCTATCTTGTCCTATATTTTATAAGAATAAACACTCTGACAAAATTTCATAAAGATTGGGTCATAACTGTGCCCTCAAAGAGGGTACACAAGGTTTTTCTAAGATTTGACCTAGTGACATAGTTTTTGACCCGACATGACCCAGTTTCAAACTTGGTCTAGATTTTCATTAAGATGACCATTCTGACATAGTTTCATGATGATTGGAGAAAAACTGCAAAAAGATAAGCATTCAGACAACGTTTCATGAAGATTGGATCATAACTGCCCTCTAGAGTGTACACAAGTTTTTTTTCTAAGATTTGACCTTGTGACCTAGTTTTTGACCCCACATGACTCAGCTTCAATCTTAGCCTAGATTGTATAAGGATAAACAGTCTGACATAGTTTCCTGAAGATTGGATTATAACTGCCCTCTAGAGTGTACATAAGGTTTTTGTAAGATTTGACCTAGTGACCTACTTTTTGACCCCACATGACTCAGTGTCTATCTTGTCCTATATTTTATAAGAATAAACACTCTGACAAAATTTCATAAAGATTGGGTCATAACTGTGCCCTCAAAGAGGGTACACAAGGTTTTTCTAAGATTTGACCTAGTGACCTAGTTTTTGACCCGACATGACCCAGTTTCAAACTTGGTCTAGATTTTCATTAAGATTCACCATTCTGACATAGTTTCATGATGATTGGAGAAAAACTGCACTCTGTGTCATTCTAAGATTTATTTCTATTTTTAGCTCTGGTGGCCATCTTGTTCAGCGGAGAGAAACCATTTTAGCAATTTTGGTTAAGGGTCATGAGTCAAACATTTCTGTGAAATTACTTAGAAATCTAAAAATAGAAAAATCTTTAAACGACATCTCCTCTGAAGCCAATGGCTCGATAGAAAAATCTTTAAACGACATCTCCTCTGAAGCCAATGGCTCGATTTCAATTTTTAGCTGTGGCTGCCATTTTCTTCAGCGGAGTGTAACCCTTTTAGCAATTTCGGTTCAGGGCCATGGGTCAAACATTTCTGTGATTTTTTTTGAAATCGAGCCATTCGCTTCAGAGATGTCGTTTCAAGGTTTTTCTATTTTTAGCTCTGACGGCCATTTTGTTCAGCGGAGCAGAACCATTTTAGCCATTTTGGTTCAGGGCTATAACAGAAACATTTGTGTGAAATTATTTTGAAATTGGCCTCCTGGTCTAGGAGGAGATGTCGTTTGAAGAAATTGTTGACGACGGACGGACAGACGGACGACGGACAAATATCTACCACAATAGCTCACCTTGAGCACTCTGTGCTCAGGTGAGCTAAAAAGTAAATAGGCAATGATCAGGAATTAATACAATAAAATGCCACATTCCGCTCTCAAAAGCAATAGGGAAAGAAGCAGATACACACAGAAAGATACGCACAGTAAACCGAATGAGCAGCTCTTTCCCAAACATATGGTCATTCAGCTACCCCAATAACAGCATCAACATATATTTTATATTTTAATTACAAAACAAAACAACAGAAGGCAGATTGGGCAGCAATACAGGCGACCAAACCGCCAGAGACCATAGACAAGCGGACACAGTACAATATAACATCAAGGAACCGCAACAGAAGTACCGCCTTGGAACGGTCAGCATAAGATTACTGGGGGGAGGAGGGGGGCTTAAACATGTTTAACTGGGAACAAACCTCGCCCTCTGCTTCATTATGTTAGCTGTTGGGTCCAAATCATGGTTTCCTAACTCATCAATAAAACGTCATTGGAAACAAACAAATCACGGATAAGGCCTATGATGAATCACAAGATGAGGTTTTTTTTGATTGATTGTTTTGGGTTTAAGGGCCCTTTGAGACAGTATTTCAGTCTATATCGGGCCGTCTCCCAGAGAGGGAGAAAGGGGAGAAATGACAGGCGAGAGAAAAAAAAATGTCCAAACAACCCCACCCGCACCCACTGCAAGCACAGTAGGCCCTTGCCCCACAATGTTCCAAATCAGTAGGACGCTCCCGTACTGGAAGTTACACACAGCACCATCGCACCACCCAACCACCCCGACGAGATGAGGAATCAACGGAAAGAACGTATTGCAACACCAGGAGACTCCTGGGAAGTCAGACACAACCACTGAAATACCGGAGCAAAAGAAAACTATCAGTTGAACCCCGAATAACCAAGCAACAAACAAGACAACTCCGACCCCAACCAACTATATTAAGTAGCTTTATGTCGGGCCCATCACTGAGTCTGATGCCTGACCAACCGGCGTGCAATTAAAGACGGAAGCAAAGTTTTTAACCATGATTGGGTTAACCACTAAACATGCAGACTGTAGCACTAAACATGCAGACTGTAGCATCACATTTATATTACAGCCAATACGTTTGTAACGAACGATAATTTTCTTGAACATACTAAGAAAAGTTATCTCTCTTCAGCCGTGTACGCTACGCGTTCCGATCAGTGAAACAAGTTGATAGCAAAGCTGTAGGATAGATAGTGCAAAGCAATGCAGATGAATTCCCGAAAGACGAGGAATGGATGGAAGATGAGCTGTAGGATAGATACTGCAAAGCAATGCAGATGAATTCCCGAAAGACAAGGAATGGATGGAAGATGAAAGGTAAGTTTATTTCATTATGTTTGGGATAAGAAAGGTCACGCAAGCTATGAGACATGGATGTATCTGTGGTGCGATAGACTAGGAGAGGAGTCTTACAATGATCACGAAGTATGCTGACAATCTAACCTATGGCAGTTATCCCTATTCGGTCGTATATTCTACGCATTACGGTGCACTGAAACAAGTTGGCAGTAAAGCTCTAGGACAGAATGGGCGAAAACTGATTCATTGATTTGGATTTAACGGCCCATTGCGACAGTATTTCAGTCTATATTGGGCCGTCCAAGAGAGTTAGAAAGAAGAGAAATGACAGACGAGAGAAAAAATGTCCAAACAATCCCACCTACCGCAAGCATAGTAGGCCCTTGCCCCACATTGCTCTAAAATCAGTAGAACGCCCCGGCACTGAAAAGTTATACACAGCACCATCGCATCACCCGACCACCCCCTTGTGCGAAAAAATGCAGGATTTCTTAAAGACGAGGCTTGGGTTGAAGATGACAGGTAGATATATTTTATTACCAATGTTTGGAGTAAGAAAACGTCTTCTGGCAGCCTTATATGCAAAACATGAAACTTGACAATGTCTGTTATCTTTCATCTGTTTGGACTATGAAAATCTAATGAACTGCACATTGTTTTATAACTCCTCTTTCAAAATCTCTGAGGAAGGCCGTACCACGAGAAAAAAGTATGTTTTAGTGCGATAAGTGTGATTAGAATCAGTTAATTGTTGAAAGGAAAACGTCCACTAATGCAAGCACAGTAGGCCCTCGCCTCACTATGGACGCCCCGGCACTGAAATTTAAACACTTCACCATCGCACCACCCAACCACCCCATATCTTGAGAGGACAAATATAGGAGGTAAATATTGTATTTCTGTTGTCATAAAAGTTTTAATATATAAACACGCATGACAATACACGTACATATGATTTTGTACTGTTTATCGGTATTTGAACTGTGTTTGCACACCATTTGCTTTCATTAACATCATGCCAGGCATCTCAGTGGTTGACAGAAGTTTTGCTATAAGGATGTTACAGGCAGGATGCTTTAGAGCGGTGATTTAGTGCAATACACTGAGTTACGATTTTGTTGTTGTGTTATTGTTTAGCTTCCACGGTAAACAGCTGCGGTCATGTCGGGACGGTCCGTTAACCTAACCACACTATTCCTGGGCAGGCCTTAGTTGAATAGTAGTAGGGTTAGGGCTTACTGTGCTTGCAGTAGGTGCGGGTGGGGGTTGTTTGGACATTTCATTTCTCTCTTCTTTCTCCCTCTCTTTGGGAGACGGCCCGATATTGACTTAAATACTATCTCAAAGGGCCGTTAAACCCAAAACAACCAACCAACCAAATCCTGGGCAGGCTTAGACCGCTTAAGCGGTTAACCAGTACTAATTTAAAGAGTAACTACACTTCAGGAACTGACTGAATCAGATTCCAAACCATATCCCCAACATCAAAGGGAAAGATTGACAAAGACATCCCAACAAACAATAAATTACAAGTGATAAGCCGAGTCAGCAGCTCTTTCTCAAATATGTGGCAACTCAGCTATCTTTACTGAACTAAATAATTTAGACCAACAGAAGGGTTACAACAGACTAAGCAAATTATACGAAAAACATTTAACAACTATTTTTACCTATTTTCTGTTTTTATTAAAGTAAGGTTAAAATGAGAACTCAATAAATTAAACAGCACCGAACCTAAAACAAATGCAACCACAACGAAAGTACCGCCTTGGGACGGTCAAAGTACACTTACTTTCACTAGTAACTAACAACTGCCCTTTTTGAATCAGTGGAAGGAGAAATAAAAGTTGCGAAACCCGGTATCGAACCCAGGGCCTCTGGCTTGTACGGTAGGTGCCCTACGGAATGCGCTACGCGGCCCGGCCTGAGTTACGACCGATCGGCTCTGAAGTGTACAATTTAACGACTCGGATAATACAGAAACAAATATGAATATCTCATATAGTACTATGTGACTTACTTTGCTGTTAATTTATGCAAAGTCACAATCCCCAACTGGACACGTTTACTTACTCGATACTGTTACAAGACAAAGCTTGTTTTCATATGAGTCTTAGCGTGAGAACAGGTCTCCTCGCGAACAGTGCATACACATCTTAGCCTACGCACAATATGCGATCTACCCCGGACATTCACATTTCGCCATAGATTAAAAGCGAGAACTACACATGGTTTGAGCAGACTAAGCTTTTGCACCATGAATCAGTCTGCACAAGAGCTACACACATGCCTGCAGATACATTTTCTTAAGTCAGGCTCAAATATCCATCGAGAATGAAAATTAATAATGAATTTGTCTTGTTGGGGACTGTTAAGAAAACCCAGGTGAAAAAGGTATGGCCTACTACATGTACTACGTTTTTAATCAATTCGCTTAAATTTAACTGCTTTTCACTTATAATGCTTATAAGCTTTATTTAATTTAGGCGACTGAGGTACTTAAAGGCTGGTTGTTTAGGGTTAAGCGGCCCTTTGAGACAGTATTTCAGTCTATATCGGGCGGCCTCCCAGAGAGGTTTTGATTGATTGTTCTGGGTTTAACAGCCCTTTGAATCAGTATTTCAGTCTATATCGGGCCGTCTCCCAGAGAGGGAGAAAGAGGAGAAAACACAGACGAGAGAAAAATGTCCAAACAATCCCCACCCACACCTACTGCAAGCACAGTAGGCCCGTGCCCTACAATGTTCAAAATCAGTAGGACGCCCCGGCACTGGAAGTTACACACAGCACCATCCGACCCTCCCCCCCCCCCCTTCCCAGAGAGAGGGAGTAAGAAAAGAGAAATGAAAGTCGAGAGAAAAACATCCGAACAACCCCCGCCCGCATCAACTGCAAGTACAGTAAACCCTTGCCCTACTGTTATCCAAAATCAGTAAGACGCCCCTGCATCGCCCTCCCCTCCCCCACCAGGTACTTGAACAACGGCAATTATTGATTGCTGTTAAATGTATTGTCATTCACATGTGTTGTCGGTCAAATGCTAACATCAATTTATGCGCACTGAGTAAGAAAAACATATTGCCACACTGGTTGGTTGTTTGGGGTTTAACGGCTGTTTGAGACAGATACTGTCTAGGTCGAGCCATCTCCCATAGAGAGGGAGACAAAAAGAGAAAAAAATAGCCATCAGAGGAGATGGCAAATCCCCCGACCAAAGGCCCCCTGTGACCTGGTAAACAGGGTGCACTTCAAAATGCATATAAATAGTATACTGTCATTCTTTTATTCTCCTTATTGACATTATCTGTTTGATAGATGCATGATTATCTAACACTCAGACCGAAACAGTATGCCAGATTGCTAAAAAGAGGTAAAATCTCAAATAGCAACCATGTAGACAATGTATTGCATATGATAAGTTGAACATTTTAAAATGTGTGAATAACTTCTAAAGTATAAGCCCTACAAATCTATGCAATGATAAGTTGAACATTTTAAAATGTGTGAATAACTTCTAAAGTATAAGCCCTACAAATCTAATTTTGAGCTCTCTAGTAAGTGAATTTGGACAAGGAATCCGAATCTTGAAAAAAAAAATTCGGGGGGGGGGGGGACTCGGAAAAGTATTAAAGCAAGAGTTGTCATTCTTGTATGAGACAAACTGTCATGATCTGATCTCCATGTCTTTGAAGTATCATAACAATATTTCAAAGGGTATTCAAGTTATGGAGCGGACACTAAATCTCGGAAAAGTATTAAAGCAAGAGTTGTCATTCTTGTATGAGACAAACTGTCATGATCTGATCTCCATGTCTTTGAAGTATCATAACAATATTTCAAAGGGTATTCAAGTTATGATGCGGACACTAAATCACACCTAACACCATCAAGGGGAAATAACTAAAAAAAAATAGAAAGCAAGAGTTGTCTTTTTTGTTCGCGACACATCGTCATGACCTGCTCTACATATCTGTGAAGTATCATGAAAATACTCCAAAGGGTATTCAAGTTATGGAGCGGACACGAAATCACACCTAAAACCATCAAGGGGAAATAACTCAAAAAGTAAGAAAGCAAGAGTTGTCATTATTATTCGCGACACATCGTCATGACCTGTTCTACATATCTGCGAAGTATCATGAAAATATTTCAAAGGGAATTTAAGATATGGAGCGGACACGAAATCACACCTAAAACCATCAAGGGGAAATAACCCAATTATGACATAAGCAACAGGAGCCCCCTGCCCCCTCTTTCGCCCCAGATACAGATTGATTGTTTTGGGTTTAACGGCCCTTCGAGACAGTAGTTCAGTCTATATGGGGCCGTTTCCCAAAGAGGAGAAAGAAGAGAGAAATGGAAAGTGGAAAACGAGCCCTCAATGCGGAAACAGCGCCTAACACTGCAACGTTACAATGCTAGGCGGCGCAGCCGCACCCATGATGGAGGCACCGTCGACATTATAACATAATTTTACAGATTGTCATGTCAAGGATGCAATGGCTCTGAAAATGTACGGCATATGCTGTCATAACTCTACATCATCAAAGTTACTGTATCTGGTAAGTTTAAAAGCTATTATGTTCTGTTTAAACAAACTACATGTATTTTGTGATCATACACTCGAAAATAATATTAAGGGGTCAAACTTTTACCCTGCGATTTTTGATATATTTAAAACATTTGGGAAAATAATTCATTTCTACCTTCCACTTCATTCAATTTGCAAGTTTTGAACACATGAAGTTTGAAACTATAGCCTTTATCTTGACCAAGTCCAGACTTCAATTCACACTACCCTCAAAATCAAAGCTGTCAGAAAATTCACCAAAATTTCGATTTCGCCAATTCATGATTATTTTGCGAAATTGCGCGATAATCATCAAATTTAATCATTTTTAAGGTGAGCATGCTGTAACAGGTTCAAAACTAAAGCAATTTTAGAAGTTTTGCCCCATCAAACTAATACACTATCAATTCTCTATTGGAATTCATTTAGGGGTAGTTTGACTTAAGCCTGGACTAGGTCAAGACAAAGGCTATGGGTTCAAACTTCATGTGTATAAAACTTGCAAAATGAATATAATGGAAGGTAGAATAGATTTATTTTACAAAATGTTTGAAATATCCAAGAAATCACAGGGTAAAAGTTTGACCCCTTAATATTTTTTTTCGAGTACATATACTAGTCAAAAGTTCTAATCGGCCACTTACTTTTTATTATTTTTCTTAATGCTGTTAGCAATCTCACAATTCACTTTACAGCCACATATAAGCAATGGCTAAATTGACTCACACATCTGCCTATTTGGGGATGTTAATAGAACTGTAAGATTGTTTGGGACTTTGAAGAACTAGAAGGTTGTCCAGGGACAACTGGTCGAGCACACTGTTTGCTATAGTGACCTATAAGTATGTCAAGACTAAGTTACTGCTTCACTCTAGAAAGAAGCCAAACAACATCATGCTCAGCCAGCATATTTCTTCTTTTTTCAAATTTTCACAAATATATATGAGCCGCGACACGACAAAACCAACAATGTGGCTGTGCGCCCAGGGCACTCAGATCAGCCTGGGCATCCGCCCAGTCTGATCAGTCTTCGCTGTCCGCATGGAGGTAGCTCAGGCCTTTAGCTACCCTTTGAGCGCTTAGCGAAGAGTCTGATGGATTTGGCTGATGCCCAGGCTGATCTGAACGTGCACTGGGCGCACAACCACATTGTTGGTTTTGTCGTGTCGCGGCTCATATGCCACTTGACACTTCCACTCAAGAAGAACAATTGTGCCAAATTATTTTGAAATTCATCCGTAAACGTAGAAGAAATGGCTCGGACAAGCTCAATTTATGACCATTTTATCATTTGACCTTCGAGCGTGACCTTGCCTTTGGACCTACTTGAACAAATGTTCCAAACGGCACTTCTACTCATCAAGGAGAACAATTGTGCCAAATTATTTTGAAATCAATTCGTAAATGTTGAAGTGAGGGCTCGGACAAGCTAAAATTATGGCCATTTTATCATTTGACCTTCAAGTGTGTCCTTGACCTTGGACCTACCTGAACAAATGTTCCTAATGGCACTTCTACTCATCAAGGAGATCAATTGTGCCAAATTATTTTGAAATCCATCCATAAATGTAGAAGTAATGGCTCGGACAAGCTCAGTTTAAGGCCATTTTATCGTTTGACCTTCAAGTGTGTCCTTGACCTTTGACCAACCTGAACAAATGTTTCAAATGGCACTTCTGCTCATCAAGAACAATTGTGCCAAATTATTTTGAAATCCATCCGTAAATGTAGAAGTAATTGCTCTGACAAGCTCAATTTATGCCCATTTTATCATTTGACCCTCAAGTGTGACCTTGACGTTGGACCTACCTGAAGAAATGTTTCAAATGGCACTTCTACTCATCAAGGAGAACAACTGTGCCAAATTATTTTGAAATCCATCTGTAAATGTAGAAGTTATGGCCCGGACGAACGCACCCACTAACGCACGCACATACACCGAACTGAAGTTGTAACGACTATGTCTCGCTCACCGCAAGCGGGCTCGACAAAAACGATAAAACGTAAGTGGCAGGTTACAACTTTTGGCTAGTATATGAACTCATTAATATGATGCAGTTTCTTTTAAATTATATTTGTGCTGCAGAACATTGCTTGAATAGAAAGTATTTTTGGCGAAATAGCATCCGATGGAAATAAATCCATTTGAAACGGTATGTTTTTCCTAGACCAAAGTATGCAAGTAGGTCGAACTGCCTCGCACGCATACTGCTTTCATACTTGGCAACAACTCAAGTAGCTTTCACTTAATCACGCTGGAACTGGATATTAGTTGGTTGCTTGGGGTTCACCGACTCTTTGAGATAGTATTTCAGTCTATAACGAGCCGTCTTCCAGAGAGAGGGATAAGGAAAAGAGAAATGACAGGCGAACCAAATTTATTCAAAACAACCCCCACCAACACCTACTGCAAGCAGTTATCCCTTGCTCTGCTATAATCCAAATTAGTAGGGCTCCCCAGCACTGTGAACTTTTTGTGGCATTGTGGACTTTTTGTGCCCTGAAGTAAAAAGAACAGATTTAATTATCACAATACTCCCGAACGTTGTCATATCTGGACTTCGAATTGGTCTCTAACAGGAGTTTCATGCTAACTCCATCAGCTCATCTTTCTACATAATATCATTTTTACATTCGATTTAAATATCATTGAACTATTTTGGCTTCCTGCTGGCAGAAACTTGGGTTTCTAATTAATAAGTGTAAATGGAACTGCGCATTCAGCAGGCATGGCCTTACACTCACTACACAAAGAAAAATTAATGTTGATCAGTATAAATTATATAATTTCAGCTTCACAACGTATACGTCATACTGGGCTCTGTCTATTTCATCAAAGTAAGAACATGTCTACGATACGTTGACAACGCCACCAAACAGTTTGACAGTGATCTGTACCTGGTTATTGCTCTTAGTTGTATTGGTGTCAGCGGTGGGATAGCAAGTCTATTCATAGACTGCACTGGTAAACGTTACAAGACACTGCTTTGTCTGGTAAATAATATGTAATATGTTTTCCATCACAAATATCTCTCTCTCTCGCCGGGCCGCGTAGCGCAATCGGTAGGGCACCTGACTCATAAGTCAGAGATCCTGGGTTCGAAACCCGGTCTGGCCACATACTTTCGTTTCTCCTTCCGCTGATTCAAGAAGGGCAGTTGTCAGTTACTGGCGAAAGTATGTGCACTTAGTACTGGTTAACCGCTTATGAGGTCTAAGCCTGCCCAGGAATAGTGTGGTTAGGTTAACTGACCGTCCCGACATGACCATAGTTGTTTACCGTGGACGTTAAGCATCAAATCAATCAATCAATCAACTCTCTCTCTCCACGTTTTGTTCTACTGGAATACTCGTTTACTTTAAGTTGATTGATTGAATGATTTGGCTTTAACGGCCCTTGAGACAGTATTGCAGTCTGTATCGGGCCGTCTCCAAGAGAGAGGGAGAAAGAAGAGAGAAATGATAGAGAGAAAAAAACGCCGAAAAAAAAGCCAAACCCCACCGCACCTACTGCAAGCACAGTAGGTCCTTGTCCTACAATGTTCCAAATCAGCAGGACGCCCCGGCACTGGAAGTTATACACAGCACCAGTGCACCACCCGACCTTCCCCGTATACTTTAAGAGATGATCGCACTGAGAATGGGAAAGCACGTAAGGGCAGATTTGCTTCCCTGGAAAGTGTACCCATCCACCTTTAGTAGAGTAGTCTTGCATGTATAAAATGGGTTGGTCTTGGTCGGGCGGTGGTGCTTCAGAGCCGGGGTGTCCTACTAATTTGGATAAAAGCAGGGAGAGGGCTTACTGTGGTAGCAGTTGGTGCGCGGGAAGGTTGTTTTGACATTTTTATTTCTCCCTGTCTGGGAGACGCTCGATATAGACTGAAATGGTGTCTCAAAGACCAAAAACAACCAACCAACATAATGATAGAAACCCGCTTCGAAGGTTCTAGAAAGCTGAAGCGGGTGGTCGGGTGATGGTGTTAGGTAACTTTCAGTGCCGGGGAGTCATACTGGGTTGGCTTGCAGTTAGTGCGAATGGGCTTGTTGTGCCATTCCCCCCCCCCCCCGCTATCTCATCTTACCTTCCTCTCTATGGGACACGGATCAATATACTAGGCTGATTACTGTCTAAAAGAGCCGCTAAACCTAACACAACCAACCAACCAGATGGATGGATGACTAGTGATTTTACGCCCTGTTTACAGTATTTCCATCATTTAAGGACGATGGTAATTAAAGGCTGTATGCAGTGGATCCCCGTTCACGGTACCAATGATTCTCGCTTCAAGCGGGGCTTGTTCCAACAAACTACACCTGCTAATTTGGATAATAGGGCAAGGGACTGCCGTGCTTGCAGTTGGTGCTGTTTTGGATTTTTTCTCGTGTCTATCATATCAACTTCCTTTCTCCCTCTCACCGTCTCTGGAGATGGCCTGATATAGTCTGCCAATTTGTTTCAAAGGGCCACTGAACCCAAAATAACCAAACTGCTCAGCCGTATTTTGTAACTGCGATGACAGGCGAGAAATCACATTCCGCAGAATTTTATTTCCTAAATTAACCCCGTTTATTGATACCAGCGCTTTTAGAGGAAAGTGTATACTAGGTCTGGTGTATTTGGGTAAAAATTGAGCTAATTGGACTTAAAACTAGAAATATTAAACCGGTCTGAAAGCTCAGTCGGTAGCGAGGTTTACCTATAAACTGTAGACTAGCTACATACCCCAGCCGCGAAGGTTCAAACCCGGCGCTGGCAAGTATGAATGGTTGGCTGTTTCTTTTGGGGTCGCGGTGGTTTCACTGAGTATTTCCCAGCCACTATACAGCTGAGAATCACTTCTGGCTTTCTTCCACCACAGAACAGTTCTCTATTCTATTATATTATCAGTTATGATCGAATCGGAGTATGAAGGAAGAAGAAGAGAAAAGATGCAGTTCTATACATAAAGTTCTACAGTCAACAGAGTTAAAATATAGGTTAAAGGTATAAAGTAGGCAAACAATCGTGGACAACAGCTTAAGAAACAATATTATGCCGACCGCTAGGTCAGCAGTCCAGCGCTTAATCTACATAGCTACAAGGCCATTTGGAGCTTAAGATTGTATGGTCGCTGTCGCGTTAATTGGCGTTTTCTCCAACGTACAAAGAACTGTAGTCTGTTCTGCCTGTGTTCGAGGAAGCATGTGCTATTTTGAATCTTCTGCATTCACACATGCTTTGCGGCATATTTCTGTATCTTCTGGGTTTTCTCATGCCGTTTGCTTTGCATATTTTCAGGTCTTATGGAACACCTTTCAGGGAACCTGTATGGTTTTGTCTCTCTCAAACATATTTGAAGGGACGGTAAGCAGTACAGTGGAGACTTGGAGTTTACTAGTAGCTTCCTATTTTCGATTTTGTTTATGCCCCCGCCACGAAGTGGGGAGGGGCATATAGTTTTGCCCTTGTCTGTCCGTACATACGTACGTACGTCCGTCCGTCCGTCACACTTTGTAGTACTGTTCTTGTCTCCGCAACTCCTCCTACAGTATTTGATGCAGGGAGCTGAAACTTGGAACACCGTTCAGACATGCATTGAACATGTGCATAAAGGAAACATAACTTTGATTAAGATCTTTATTGCAGAATTATGTCCCCTTGAATAATAAACATATTTTGACCATATTTCACATCTGAGTACTGTTCTTGTCTCCGCAACTCCTCCTACAGTATTTGATATAGGGAGTTGAAACCTGCAACACAGTTCAGACATGCATTGAACATGTGCATAAAGGAAACAGAACTTTGATTAAGGTCTTGGTTGCAGAATTATGTCCCCTTGAATAATATACATATTATAACCATATTTCACATTTGAGTACTGTTCTTGTCTCCGCAACTCCTCCTACAGTATTTAATGTAGGGAGTTGAAACTTGCAACACAGTTCAGACATGCATTTAACATGTGCATAAAGGAAACAGAACTTTGATTAAGATCTTTATTGCAGAATTATGTCCCCTTGAATAACAAATATTTTGACCATATTTCACATTTGTAGTACTGTTCTTGTCTCTGCAACTTCTCCAATTGTATTTGATGTAGGGATTTGAAACTTGTAACACAGTTCAGACATGCATTGAACATGTGCATAAAGGAAACAAAACTTTGATCCAGGTCATTATGGCTGAATTACATCCCTTGAATAACATGCATATTTTGACCATATTTCACACTTTGTAGTACTGTTCTTGTCTCTGCAACTCCTCCGATAGTATTTGATGTAGGGATTTGAAACTTAAAACACAGTTCAGACATGCATTGAACATGTGCATAAAGGAAACAGAACTTTCAGTCAGTTCTTTATTGCAGAATTATGTCCCCTTGAATAACATACATATTTTGACCACATTTCCATAGCTTAAATACAATCTCACCTTTTATCGTCGCTCTTGCGGCCTCATTTATTAACAGATTTTGGTAGTACATCACAGCTTTATTGGGTATGACGGTACCTCAAACAACTTTGCGTTTCAGGTTTGTAGGATGAAGGTCAAGGTCACAGTTGCTATTTTCAGAAAAACTAGGGCATTGCTCCAGCGCTTTCATTTATAGATCGATTTTGATGTAACTTCACATAAATGTTAAGTTTAACAATATCTTGAATAAATTACTGTTTCAGCACCGCAGGTCCAAGGTCAAGGTCACAGTTGCTATTTTTAGAAAAAAACTTTATCATTCCTCTACTCCTCTATTCATTGGCAATTTTGATGTAATTTCACTCAAATGTTTAGTGTTACAATATCTTGGACAAGTTCGTGATCCAGAATTTCAGGGTAAAGGTCAAGGTCATATTTACTATTTTAGAAAATATGCTGTCTTCTCTCTGGAATGATTTTGGCATAACTTGACACAAATATTTAACTTGACAATATCTGGGACAAATTTACGTTTTATCATTGTAGGTCCAAGGTCAAGGTCACAGATGCTATTATAGGTACATGTAAATCTTTGTCATGGTTCTAGCGCCTTTATTTATTAACTGATTTTGATAGAACTTCACACATATATTAAGTATGACAATATCTTGGACAAGTAAACCTTTCAGGGTTGTAGTTCCAAGGTCAAGGTCACAGTTGCTATTTTTAAGAAAAACTCAGTCATCCCTCTAGCACCTTTATTTATTGACAGATTTTGATGTAACTTCACACAAATATGTTTTAACACATTACTTTTCTAGTGAGGCATATGGCGGGGGCATTCATCACCTTTAGTGATTGTCTAGTTTATTTCTATTGTTATGTTGCATATTTTGCCCCATCCGATGAATTGTGTCAGATTTTTTTTTCATTCGTGAGTACAGTGTCAAAGTGCTTGTGAAAAACAAACATATCAAGGCAAGAAAGAAAAGAAGGAATCAGAACAACTGCTGTTTCAGATAGCACAAGTGATTTCTGTGGATTTCAGTTCGAGTGCGCTCACAATGTTTGACGTTGCATCGACGTATATATGACAATGGCTACATTGTATGAGTTCACCTGCAGTGTTTCCGTCATTTTTACTACGGAGCAGCTTCTATGATTTTCAGTTTGCTTTCCTGTAAAAACTACTCTTTGAAAAGAAATATAATAAATATAATTTGCTGCTGAAAAGCAATCTTCTCTTTAAGAGTAGACTGCCATTGAACAGGGTGACTGAGTGAACTCAAGTTTAACTTCCTACCAACACATAGGCCATATGGAGACGGGACTTCGGTTTAAAGTCTCAGCAGAAAGATCGGAGGAGCGGGGGATAAAACCTGTGGCCCAGGGATTGATAATCTAGCGCCTAAACTACTAAACTACAGTCACTCCTTGCTGAGAACATAGGCAACATTGAAAATTACAGAGTTGTTTTCCTGAAAGTAATTCCACTCACCTACAAATGATAAGTACGCGGTCTTTAGGTTTGAATGGCATTTGTGATAATATATAATCTTTTGATTGCAGTCAGTGTGATAATATATATTTTTTCGATTGCAGTCAATGAGAAACAGAACAGGTATGGAGTTTGCTGCGCTTATCGTTTACATTACGGGCTATGCTACTCTGGTAAGAACAATACTAATATCCTTCGTATCCAGCCGGCATTCAGTACTGATAGTTAATTGGTTTAGGGTTATTCAGCGTCAAAACGGTATTTCAGTCTCCACTGAGATGTCGTTAAAGGAAAAGAAGTTAAGGCTAGAATGGAGGAGAGTACTACAGCCGCAACTGCGTCAAACACAATAGGTGCCGGGTCGCGTAGCACAGTCGGTAGCGCAGCACGTCTGACTCAAGAGCCAGAGTTGTCGGGTTCGATACCCGGTCCGGCCTCATACTTTCGTTTCTCCATGCGCTGACCTAAGAAGGGCAGTTGTCAGATACTGGTGAGCTATTTACCATGGACGTAAAGCAACAAAACAACAAGCACAACAGGTCAGTGTCAGTAGAATACGACGTTCTCTTTGCAAATTTGAATGTTTTTAGCCGAATTTTGGTTGGCTGGATGTTTTCAGTTAACCACTCTTTGAGACAGTATTTAAACTATATGGCACCGTCTTCCAGAGAGCGGAAGACAGAAACATAGTAAAATGAGCAAGACACACATGTCGAAACAACCCCCACCCACATCGCATGCACAGCAGGCCTCTGCTGTTGTTTCAATTTTCGTAACGATGTTCTTCAGGGTCCGAAGTTATAAAACGAGTTTCATTTTTCGTAACGATGTTCTTCAGGGTCCGAAGTTATAAAACGAGTATAATTTCAAACTCAAATTAAAGCACAGTGATTGGTTGTTTCCGAGCATGTGCTCGGTAGCAGCCAATCAGTGTGTTTCATTTTGAGTTTGAGATTGTACTCAAATTTCATAACCTCCGGGCCTGGTGGCTCAGCTGAACATAGTTGCAAATACCTGGCACAATGTGTCCGTCCATAGTAGGCCGGTGCCCTACTATTATCCATAGTAGTAGGACTTTCCGGCAGTGAAAGTTACCCAGTTCCATCGCCCGACCCGATCATCCATAGTCGAAAAGAGCCTATTCAACTTCGGGGTAGTTGATTGGTTGTTCTGGGTTTAAGCACTCTTTCAGACAGTATATCAGTCTATACCGAGCCGTCTTCCATCCTGGTAGCTCAACAAGTTAAGCGATGGCCTACTGATCTAGCGGTCCCGGGTTCGAGCTCCGCTGCAGGCGGGAATCTTTTCAATCGTAAACGGGGTTACATTGCAAACAGCATTCCATTATTTCCCTCCCATCGTCTTAATGTGACTGAAATACTGTTGAAATAGGACCTTAAATCGCAACTCGTCTATCTATCCCAAACAGCGGGAGAAAGAAAAGAGAAATAGGCTAAAAAAAAGATATAAATATATAATATATATAAGTAAGACAATGACAGAAATAATGAATACCAAAAAAAAAAAATTTAAAAAGTAAAAGACAAATGCCAAATCTTAAAAGAATTTTAAGTAAGGCCAGATTTAGCAAACAGCAAAATTTCACAGTAACAAAATGTAAAAGGGGCAACTGTGGACTTTGCGAGCATTTGATCGAAGGTGGCCAATTTAATTTTAAAAATGGCAAGACTTTTAGTGTAAATATTAACATGTCATGTGATGTTAAAAATGTAGTATATGTGATAAGATGCCAGGGATGTGAAACAGGAAATTTGATATAGAGAGTGGCAATCCATAACCAACAGATATGAGATCCAAAGACACGCAAAATTCCGCTTAGTGAACATTTAGATAGCTGCGCCAGTGGAGTACTAAAATATTTTTTTTCCATTTTACAAAATGCAAACAGTACTAAAATATTTTTTTTCCATTTTACAAAATGCAAACAAACGATGTGTCTGAAAGACGACAGAAGGAGGCACACTTTATAACAAATTTCACTCCAAAACTCAACAGAAAGTAGTAAAAATACGAAAGCTTACGGTACGAACATAACGTTAAAACAATAACGTTACGTAACATATTGTAACTTAGCAACGTCAAAACGCCTGAAGATTGGAAATGAAAGCGCTCGTGTTTTCACTGCTATTATATCTATATAATTTAAATACTGATTGGATTTTATTGTGAATTTACTGTGATCGCAAGTACATCTGTTTTTCATTTATATACAACATAATATATATAATAAAAGAAGTAAATAAAAGCACGCGATCAACCCCATCCGCACCTACTGCAAGCACAGTAGGCCCTTGCCCTACTATTTGCCGGCCTACTTACCTAGCGGTCATAGAGTGAACTGCCGCTGACGGGAACCCGTCGAACCGTTAATTGTAATGTATTTACTGGTTAATTTCGCCCAACACCGCAAAATAATACCAGAAACGGGTCAGGAAGAGGACGGGAGGGTTTACCTTTTCACTTTTCCAAGATGTCGCCTTCACCGCACCAGCTTGTCTGCTCTGCGCATGCGTCAGCTCAGCTTGAGGTCTCCCTACTTCCCGGCGAGGTAAACCATGGGACCAATCCGGCGGTCGGTGAATAGGGCTCTCGTCACAACACTCCTCCCCACTTTATCTTGAAAGTCTAAGCCATCACTGGAAGGAAGTTGCGTCTTGAAGAGAGACTGCAAGTCTTTTCTGGAACTGGCCGGGCGCTGGTTCTGATCTAGAAGACCAGAAATCTGGAGCTGGCTGGACGGTGACTATTTCCGAACTAGAAGTCCAGAAATCTGAGGCTGGTTAAGCGATGATCATTTCCGAACTAGAAGTCCAGAAATCTTGAATTGCTATCCCGAACTAGAAGTCCAGGGATCTTGAGTTGCTATCCCGAACTAGAAGTCCAGGGATCTTAAATTACTATCCCGAACTAGAAGTCCAGGGATCTTGGGTTATCACAAACTAGAAGTCTGTGATAACTGGTGAGCTAGAAGCCCACGATGCTGGATGAACTAGAAGTCCATCAAATTTAGTGAACTGGAGGTTCACTTGTGTCATGATCAGGCAGGATAGTTGGACAAGCCATTTTCTCTATCAGTCACTAATATACATCTGACGTGCAGAGGAAGCTATCAGTTGTATCATAGCTGACTATAGGATGTGAATTGTTCTGGATACATCTGACGTACAGAAGAAGCTATCAGTTGTATCATGTTCTTTACTGTTCAAGACTGAGTCACTGAGTAATCTACATGGGGACTAGAAGTCTGCACCATGGTCTTTACTATTCCAAATAGAGTTATTGAGTAATATACATGGGGACTAGAAGTCTGCACCATGTTCTTTACTGTTCCAGATAGAGGTGTCTTGCATTCTCCACTGTAATTTCCAGAAGATTGGTGGCAGAAGTTCCTTTATGTTGTGCCATGGCCTTGGCGACTGTCATTAACTGACCAGGCGATGACTTGCGAGTACCCATACTTGGAAAATATGGTGCATCCGACTCCAAAAGAAGGCGTCTTTCATCGATAGTCTTCAGGGCCTCAACTTGATCTTGTCTGAAGGACTGCACCATGTTGGTAAATCCGAAGTAGGTTCTCGGGAATGCTTCCACACATCTCTGGACTACATAATGATTTCCTGCAAAGCAGTGTAAATGAATGGGGTGCTGAGGCCTAACATATTTCCTTAACACATGTAATAAAAGGAGGTAGGCCTCTGTTCCACAATCATTCCTCATTCCTCTGCAATGAATCACCAATGTGTGGTTGTCTTGGAGAAGTGGCAGAACTCTGTGAAGAAGATCCACTTGGAGATGCCAATGTTTCATCGGTTCTGTATGATCCAAGCCGATCTCCCCCATTGCCTTGACTCGAGGATTCATCAAGATTGCTGTAAGGCTTCGCACAGAATCCTCCATGAACTTCTGGTTGCCATGGGCGTGTCTTGGATGGATTCCAACAGCAACAGACATATCCTCTGGTAGGTCTTGAAGACTCTTACCAGATGGGTAAGTCTGCGGGTCACAAAACACTGCAACGGAGCCAACAAGCTTGACTCGTTCTTCCTGATTTACATGGACGGCTATTAGAACATCTTTTAGAGACCCATGTTCTGGTGGCCCTAATTCCTTTAGTGACCTATCCAGATGGAAATGACAACGAAGGCCACTGGAAGAACTTCCTCCGCTGGTCCTAGATCACCTTCGGTTTCTTCAGTTGTCTCCTCCGGTTGGGGAAAACTCCTTCCAATACTGTCTCTCCTCATCCTCCAAACTGGCAGACATTAGAAGAACTGCTTTCCAATGGATTAGAACTCCTGGAGAATTGGCGGGCACCAGTGTAAACTCATGGGGCACTGGACTTTGAAGAAAAGTACAGAATTCCACCATAGCTTTATGCTGCACCTCCGAAATACTGGAATTATCTGTTGCGGATAACAATCGCTGGATGTTGACAAAATGCAACAATTCATCCAGTGTAGCAGCGCGACTGAGCAACCATCTTGCGGCTTGTGATAAGGCCTTCTTTCTTCCCTTGAGGACTTCAGGATCACTGGCAGGGAGAGTTTCCGTGAAGATTCCAGGGACATGCTCCTTGTAGGCATGGGCTTTAAGATACCTTTGAGATTCACATCCTGGAACCCAGCAGGAGTGATATCTCGCCCTGGACTTTCCTTGTGTTCTTTCTTTATCCTTTTCCTCTCTTGCCTCCTTCACCTGCGCAAGAATATCTTCCATTTTCTGTTTCTTCTGAGTGGAAGTGGAAATCACTGGTAGCTCAGCTATCCGCTTTCCAGGTGTAGCTGTAGCCCCTGATGTATACTCAATTATCATTCCTCGCACTAGTGTAACCTTACGCTCTGGTGTTTTGGAAGAATCCAGTCCCGAACTAGAAGCTACCTGGGACTGGGGGCGAGTCCTGGCTTTGTCCTTTTTATTCTGAGATTGGCTGTCCGAGCTAGAAGCCCTGGGATCAGCTAGTTTCCTTCTATTATCCTGACCTGATCTTTGACTTGGAGACTGGGGTCTGTGTGATCCCGTACCCGAACTAGAAGCCCTGAATACAGGTACAAAGAATGCCGGCGTTGGTGGCCTTCGTGAAAGACTAGAAGTTGTCTCACTGTCTGATGCTCTTGACTGTGAACTTGGAGCTTGGACAACAATATCGAGACTAGAAGCCTCAGATGATTGTGTCCTAGCCTGTGCCAGAGAAGCTTTCCTCGCAAGCCTTGGAGACCTTCTTGGAGATGGAAATAAGGATGGAGATGGAGTCTTTCTCTCCGGGGAAATCCGAAGTAGGGCATCCTCCTCTTCCTTACTTAATTCCACATCCAGAACATCTTCCTTGTCTTTGGATCCTGACGCCGTAGCACTAGGGTAATAACGGATATCTCGTTTACCAGCCATCGGGTCATAGGCTTGTTCCTTCAGGACTTGGGGCTTTGGAAGATCATGGACATTCTGGCAAATCCACTGCCTGTCAACAATCTGGTATGTGTCTAGAGCTCTGGCTGCTTCCTTAAGCCAACATTTCCAGATTTTCTTGTTGGTTGCACTAGCCAGTCTCTCCTTGGCCAGACTGACCATTCTTAGCACAACTTCGAGTAAACTTTTGTTTTTTTCACCGCCACCAAGATACCTTCGGCACAAAACTAATTCACTTATGAATTTTCCCGCCGGCTTGTATACTTGACCCCGCTCCAAATATTCATCGATAACCTCCTTAAAGTCACCAGCTGGTCTCTTTTCTGCCATCTTTCCTGAAACAGACAAAAGACAGAAACGTGTTTCACTATGCGGCAGAGATTTACTGTGCAGGAGCAATATCCTTACATGCCCTGCACTTGTATTTGTCAATGCTTAAGGCATCAGTCGCACTGACATTTACACATGAACCGTGGTACCACTCATCACAGTAATCACATTGAATCATAAATCTCCCACTCCAAGGTGCTCTACATGTACAGTAGACTTCCTCATGGTCTGTATTCTCCTGTTGAGGGAAATCATCTGAATGATCTGGTGATTCCTTGAATTTAGTGATCCAGGCTGGCAGATTCCTGTCTCTGCATGGTATCATTCTGTCATGATTCGTCACAACGATGGCTTTCCTCAGCTTAACCCTATACAGGTATGCTGACAACTTTTTCACAATTATGGCAGGACCTTTCCATGGGGAACACAGCTTGCGAGACTTTCCTTTAGTGACAGCAGTATCTAGAAGATAAACTACATCACCTTCAGCATATGGTCTTAATAAAACTTTAAGATCATAGTTTCGCTTCATACGCTTTAAAGACGTTTTCAGTGTGCTCCTCGCAGTGTTGTGTGCTTTCTGCAGGTTGGACAGTAGTTTAGACACATATTCGCCATACTCTTCTGGTCTATCTGCTCTGGCATTCGGAAACATCAGCTGAGCTGGAGTATTCTGAAACCAGTACTTCTGTTAACTGAAGACCTTATAGCCATAGCAATTTGCTGGATGTTTTGGTCCCATTTATCTTGAGATTTTCCTAGAAAACATCTCACAGCATCCATCAACGTCCTGTTAAAACGTTCTACTTGACCGTTGGCTGAGGGTCTATATGGCGTAGTCCATGACTTGTGTATCTGTAAAGCTTTACACAAAGTTTCAAACAACCTACTGTCAAACTTACGTCCTTGATCCGAAAAGATTTGTAACGGAATCCAAAACGGGAGAAGAAATTGTCTATTGCAGCTTTTGCTGTCTCTTAGCTTTCTGCGTTGGTAATGGCACACATTCAATCCATTTGGTGAATTGATCCACCATCATAAGACAATGTTCATTTCCTCTTGCAATTTTGAGCAATGGACCAAGAAAGTCAATGTGCACACGTTCCATAGGTGCTCCTGCCTGGAATTCTGTCAAAGGGACCTTGCCGTAGACTTTTTTCTTCTTGTTCTTGCTGCAGACAGAACAAGTCAAGACATAAGATTCTGCATCTTTGGACAGGTTTACCCAGAAGAATTTTTCCTTCAACTTCGCCTTTGTCCTGGCTATACCCTGGTGCCCTGAAGAGGGAATATCATGATGTAATAATAACGCCATCTCTTTCAGACTATCTGGGATCACTAGAAGTAGATCCTGGTCCTCAGACAAGCTTTTTCTGAATAAAACACCATCAATCAATCGAAACACCTCTTTATTCAACCAATAATACTTCGCTTCAGGACTGGAAAGGAAAAGTGTACCGTCATCTGGCGCCTTTTGGTTTTTAAGCCAATCTAAGAGGAAAATTAAGTCCCTGTCTTTGGCCTGTTCATCCTGTAGGTCCTGGTGAGTGAAGCCCTAATATGATGAACTAGCCGAACTGTTTTGTGTTACCACACAACATGACTGTATATGGCTCTTTTCGTCTGGACCTCGAGTAACAATATCGAAATGACACTCACTCCCCTGCAACCCTACAGTATCCACTGAAAGAACAACATCTAGGAAGTTTACTTCTACTCCTGCTGAGATGTGATCTAGAAGACCAACATCATCTGTATGTGAAGTTTCTGTTGCTGCAGTCTGTTTATTGTAGTTTTTAGTGTTTACCAGTAAATCTCTGGAAGGACTTGCATCCTTTTCATCTGATACTTCTTCTAGTAACGACTTGTCTGTCATCTCTGCAGCTGCCTCTTTATGGTGCACCACTTCATTGGTTGTCTTTCCAGTCTGTACAGTTAATCCAATTGCATCATCCACATCGTCAGTGAAGTTTACCCATTGTGCATCCGCCCTGGTACAGTAATGACAACCACCGCATGGCAAATCTGCAGGACGTATGCCAACTAGATATGCTGAACACGGTACTAGAGGGTCTGGAATCCTTGAAAGGGCGTCCGCGTTCCCATGTTTAGCTCCGGCACGATGTTTAATTACCATATTGTACTGAGACAATTCTTCTATCCATCGAGCTAGCTGATCTTGCGGCTCCTTAAACCGTAATAACCAAGTCAAACTGGAGTGATCTGTTCTCACTGTAAAAATCCTGCCTAGAAGTTAGTATCTGAACTGTCTGGTAAAGCGTACAATAGCTAAGAGCTCCTTCCTTGTAGTACAGTAATTCTTCTGTTCTGGAGTCAAAGAGAAACTGCTAAAAGCTATAACTCTTTCTGCTCAATCTTGAACCTGTATGAGCTCCGCTCCAATAGCAACATCAGAAGCATCCACATCCAAAATAAAAGGATTGTTTGGTAAAGCTAACACTGGAGGTGTTGTTAATGCTTTCTTTAAAGCCGCAAAAGCCTCCATTTCGTTAACTCCCCACTTGAATTGATTCTTGCCCGTTAAACAGTATAGTGGCTGAGCTAAATCCGAGAAGCCTTTAACGAAGAGTCTGTGGTAGTTTGCTAAGCCCAGGAATCTTTCTATATCTTTTGATGACTTTGGGACGGGCCAGTTGACTACCGTGTCTATGTCCTTGGAAGCCATGGATAGTTTGTTTCCACTGACAATTCTTCCTAAGAATTCCACTTCTTTTTGAAAGGAAAGACACTTCCTAGGCTTGAGTTTCATACCATGGATCCGGAATCTTTCTAGAGCCTTAGCTAAGTTCTGCAAATGTTCCTTGAATGTCTTTCCCATCACAAGGATATCATCCAAGAATGCCAAAATAGTTTTCCAGGTCAAACCACGAAGAATCAAGTTGACTACACGAGAAAATGTAGCAGGTGCATTGGTCAAACCGAATCCCATTTTAACATGTTCGAACAATCCAAACTTTGTTAAAAATGCGCTTTTCTTTCTATCTTCTTCTTTGACCTGAACTTGCCAGTAAGCAGAATTAGCATCTAATTTAGAAAACCAGATGTTTCCTGCTAACGTATCGAGGCAATCTTCTACCAACGGCAATGAAAAAGTGTCTTTCACAGTAACATCATTCAATGCTCTGTAATCGATACACCATCTCTCTTCCGAATCAATACTGGATATGAGGCCCATTCGGATACAGACTCCCGGATTACACCAGCACCCAACATCTTCTTCAGATGCGCCTCTTCTTCACCAACAAAGCATGCAGGAGTTCTTCGCATGTGTTGCTTAATTGGTTTAGCTTCTCCGGTGTCAATGGTATGTTCAATTGCAGTAAAACTACCCAAGTCAAAATCGTTTGTGGCAAATACATCAGCATAGTTGCAAAGAAGATTCGCCAACTGTTCTCTTTGCTGACTGTCTTAGTGTTCCACGGATGATTTAAACACTTCTTGTAGATGAACTGGGACTTTGGCTGCAATTTTCTCAAGCGTTTCTTCTGGCTGCAGATTCTGCTCAGTTTTTTCACCTTGCACTTGTTTAAGGAGTGTATCTGAGTGACTAGAAGCCGACTGCAGACCTTGTTCTTTTTTCTCACCTTGTTTTTTCAGCGTATCTGAGTGGCTAGAAGCCGACTGCAGACCTTGCTCTTTTTCTTTGCCTTGCACCTTCATTTCAACTGTCTCTGAGTGGCTAGAAGCCGACTCGGAAACCAAGTTGTCTCCTAGAATACTGTCAATTTCATAAGCATTTCCTATCACCTCCTGTCTGTTGAATGTTTTATAGCCTGAAGTGGGATTTACAAGACAAACTACTGGGTTTTCTTCGGAAGATCTGATAATATGGGGCATCAGAATACCTTTTTTCATAACTACATCTCCCAGTTCTATGTAGTAGTCGTCTAACTTTGTGTCCATCTTGCATGACAAACGAACGGCTGAATTCGGTGGAACCACTACCCTCTTCATCAAAGACACTCGTGCCACTACAGGCTTTCCATCTTTGAATATTGTCTCCATGGGGATTGTCTCACCATTCAGGACTAATGTGTTAGAATGCATATCCAGTAACACGCCAAGATGATGTAACAAGTCATGACCTTACAGCATTGCATCACTGATTGGTGCCACATAAACATTTTCATTAAAAGTCTGCGATCCCAATTGTAGCTTCAGTGGTTGGATGATGAATCCTTTTATCACCATTTCTTTGTCCGCCATTTGCATGGTAACTTCTATTTTAGCTGGCTTGTCTTTCAAACTTTCATATATCTGAGATGACAGAATAGTTATGTCTGCACCTGAATCAATTCTGGCTCTTACCCATTTATTGCCAACTTTTAACCGAACGAAAGAAGAACCGGCACACACTCGATGAATGCTAGGTTTCTCTTGCTTCTTTTGTGTAACCTTTTCAGCATTACCGATAGAAATAGGATTAGAAATCCCATCACCATTGGTCTGCTGTTGATTTTGGGTGACACTATCTTTTCCTGCTGTTACAGACTGTTTACACTATTTTCTTCTGCTGTTACAGACTGTTTTTCACTGTCTTTTTCTTTCTGTTGACTTATTCCTTCTTCTTTCTGAATTTTTTTAGGGAAATAATTTGCTGGGGGAATAAGTTGCTTCCCTTGGTTAGCGCCTACTGTTTCTGAGTGCGGACTAGAAGTCTCAGCAACTTGCTTCTTACTTTGGTTAGCGACTTTTCTTATTGAGTGCGGACTAGAAGTCTCAGCAACTTGCATCGTTTTCTTTGTTTGGCCACAATGTTTGTCATTCTGTTGGGGCTGGGATGTGTGGCCTTTCTGCCCAGCCCTTATCTGTTTAAATTATTTATCCCTTGGCTTTCTTGTTTGTTTTCTTTGGTGTCTTTCTTCTTTAGCCAAGATTGATACATTCTACAGTTTTTCAGATTTTAATTTCTTTAAATGTCCTTGCTGTTTACAAAAGAAACACTGTAAACTAGTATGGATGAATTAGGTACCGACCATTTGAAATTCTGGGGTGGGGGTGGGGGGGGGGGGGGGCTGGTATATTTATCAAAAAAAATCCCTGTCTTTGGATATGCAAGAAAAAAATAACCTGTCTCATAAGGGGGTTCAAAAAAATAATCTGGCCTCAAAAGTAAGAGAAAAAAAATAACCTGTCTCCACCCAAAATTTCAAAAAAATATATAGTCTGCAGATAATTCCATTGGAATTGAGTATTTATAATATCTCTGGCCTCTGGGGGGCTTCGCCCCCCAGACCCCCATATTAATAGTAATATTTTAATATTATCTACAATTGGTTTACACCAGCGGGCCCGCATGAGCATACATTTACAAAAACATCCTATACAATGCAACATTCACATACATATATTAATGATCTGCCACATTACTAAGAAAATGTTTCCACTAAAACTGAATTGCAAAAGAGTCACTAACTTATGGGAGACAAAACCATTATGGCAAAATAAACACTCTAAAAGGCAAAAGTCCTTATATAAAAACCCTTATTTTTATCATCATTCCTAGTTTTTAGCTCACCAGAGCCGAAGGCTCCGGGGGAGCTTATAGTATAGGCAGTTGTCCGTCGTCGTCGTATGTCGTCCGTCGTATGTCGTATGTCGTCGTCCGTCAACACTTTTAAACAACATCTCCTCTGAAACCACAAGGCCGATTGGGCCCAAATTCGATCTGTAGCATCCTTGGGCTGGGGGATTGAAAGTTTGTGTTTTTTATGAAAATCTGCCCTTTAGTTTGGTTGCTATGGCAACTTAGCGTTCCCATAGATTTGCAATGGGGAAAATTGAAAAATGGCATTTTCTTCCAAGACATTGCAGATATGTTGACAAAACTTTTATAGAAATGTTCCTTGAGAAGTCTTCTATCAGCTGTATGTTTTTTGGTCCACTGCCCCTTTTATTGGTTGCCATGGGAACCAAAATGCAATCAAAAAGGAAAAGAAAGGCTTAAAAATTATCTACTTTGAAACCACTGGGCCAATAAGGCCCAGATTTCATTTATAGTATCCTTGGGCTCGGGGATTGAAAGTTTGTGTTTTCTATGACAATCTGCTCTTTAGTTTGGTTGCTATGGCAACTTAGAGTTCCTATAGACTTATAATGGGGAAAATTGAAAAATGGCATTTACTGCCAAGCCATAGCAGATATGTTGACAAAACTTTTATACAAATGTTCCTTGAGAAGTCTTCTATCAGCTATATATTTTCGGTCCACTTCACTTTTTATTATTGATTGTCATGGAAGCCATAAAGCGAAAGAAGGAAAAAAATGCCTTAAAAAAATTCTTTCTTCTGAAGCCACTAGGCCGATTGGGCTCAGATTTTATCTTCAGTATCCTTGATCTGGGGAAGTGAAAATTTGTGTTTTTCTTTTATGAAAATCAGCTCTTTTGTTTGGTTGCTGTGGCAAATGAGAGTTGCATTGACTTACGATGGGGAAAATTAAAAATATGGCATTTACTGCAATCAAAATATGGAAAATAGTTATATATTTTTTGTTATCAACTCAACAGACTGTCAGACTGAGACTTTGTAGTAGTGTATTTTGTATTAGCCTGTACAAATGTGACAGCAGTTTTGAAAACAGTTTTTAGCTCGCCTGAACAAAGTTCAGGAAGAGCTATTGCACTACCCCCGGCGTCACGTCAGCGGCGGCGTCGGAGTTGGCATTGGCGTCGGCATTAGCAAAAAGTTAAAGTTTTACGTTAAAGTTTTTTATGTGATGGGCAAGGCGCTGTCAGGCAAGCTATCCTGTCCCTGTGACAGGTCTTGTTAGCTAGAGATCTGGTGAGCTTTGTGGCCCGTGGGCCTCTTGTTTTCTATTGTTTCCAGGCTTAAAATTGCCATTGAAATGGGAAATTGCTTTAGCTTCTGGGGGGCGTTGCCCCCAGACACCCCTTGGTTAACTCCTTAGCACATAACTTTCAGCCATTTTATTAATTGCCATTAATGTATAATGTGACTCTATCAGTAAGTATTTATCAAACTATCTCAAACTTGTATGAATTAAGCATGTTTGGGCATATATTGGGATAGAAAAAAAACTTAAATTCCCAATGTTAGCTCTAAATTTTGGCCAAACTTTTCCTAATTTAAGGCCTGATTTTTTGCCAAACTCATACAGGGATGTTTGTATCTGTACCGTAGATGAAAAGAGTAACATGCTCCAGGCACTGGTTTGCAAAAGCAAGCTAAGCCATGCCCTTGGCCTGGTTAAAGACAGCACCATGTTCTTTTTGTGAGAAAAAAAAGTGTAAAAAATACTGATGTGGGTAAAATAAAAGGATATTAAGGTCAAGTAAACAAGGATCTGATAGTTCACTTCAGCTATAAAATAATAATAAAAAAAAATAACCTGTTTGAGTTACATTTGCTCCCAGAAGGTGAAAAAAGAAAAGAAATTGTTTCCAGAGGCCAGTAAAATAAAATGTCGTGTCTCCATCAAGAATACCAGCCCCCCCCCCCCCCCCCCCCCCCAGAATATCAAATGGTCGGTCCCATAGTTGGTTCTTGTGGTGTTGATTTAAACACGGTTGAAGTTTCCAACTGTTTCAATTTAGCCGCTAAACCATCAATCGCTTTTGCAATCATCTGCTCCACTCGCGCTTCTGAAGGGGAAACAAAAGTATTAACTGTAACATCTTCCTTCTTTCGACTTGGATGCTTTTTACCTTCGACGGCTTGAGATATGTACTGGTAATGTTTTACAGCATTCAAGGCAGCTTATATACTTTTTGGATGCTCAAAACATGCACCTTTAGCCGCTTCCTTGTCAAGACATCCTTGGCAGAATTTCGAAATAGTTTCCTTCGTTCTGTGACTTTCAGGCAAATGCTCGAATGCGGGGGTAGCCAGGGTAAGAACTCTGTCTGTCCAATCCTCCAATGATTCATCAGTCTGTTGAGATGCCTGCTGAAATTTAGCTCTTGCTGTTTCTGTAATTTCTTTTGAGCCAAATCGATTTTCTAGCTTCTTCATCATTCTACGATAGGAATAGTGCTCTCCCTTTCTTGTTGTAATGGCTAAGAAATCCAAGGCTTTTCCCTCTAAACTCCAGTTCAAGTAATCACGGCATTCACTATCACTCCACCTTAAGACTGATCTGTAACTTTCAAACTTTTGTTTAAATGACAACCAACTTGTCTTTCCATCAAATCTTAAGTTCTTGGGAAGCTTTTTGGATCGCCACGTCTCTTTCTACCATGATGTCTAGAAGACCTTCTTTGCCTAGAGGCTCTTGAGTTATCATCATCTGAGCTACTACTGTGATTATGTCTTGCATGATGACTATAATGGCGAACCGGTGACCTTGACCTTGAACTATCAGAATAGTACCTAGAGTCATGTGATCTTGAATTTGAATGCTTGTGGCCTCTGGAATAATTTGACTTCGACCTTGGGCGTGACCTTGAACTTGAGTATGACCTTGAATGGCTATACCCTCTGGAGCTATCTGAACTTTCTGACCCTGATGTGGATTACTGTCTTTCAGATGAACTGGAATCTTAATCAGAGTAAGAAGTATTTGTTTTCCTGGAAGGGTGCACTTTCTTATGTAACCTTGACCTACTTCGTTTTACTTCAATTTTCTTTTATGTGACCTTGACCGATCTTTCTTTCTTGATGAAACAGAAGACTTTTTATGTGAACTTGGGTTCCTATGTTTTGAATGTCGACTAGAGTATTTGTGTCTAGAAGACGACAAATTCTCAGTCGATTTGTCTTTTGATTCAGTGTCTTTCACTACTGATTTTAAATCTTTAAATTGTTTTTTCATTTGGCCTTCAAGTTCCTCTAACATTAATAAATTTAATTCCTGGGGGTTGGCTCTTCTACAGGCTCGAACTTAAGTTGTTTTGGCCTTACCACAGGTTTGTCAGGCTGTTGTTTTGATATCTTCTCTTCTGACCTTGACCTTTCCTCCATGGGTCGCCGTGACCTTATTTCAGGCATTGAATAATCACCTGGCATACGGCTCATTGGACCATAAGAGGGAGGCCTAGCAACATCTGGCTGTGACACTGTAGCACTATGAACAGGAGAACAGAGTGATCTTGTTGTCAAGTCTCGGTCAATGTGAGAATCTGGGTTTGTAAATGAAAACAGTCCGTCCATAGCAGCACGTGTTTTTTTGAATTTCTTCCTCAATTTTAGCCAAAGGTGACGATGTTTTTGGCACATCTGAAACCTCTGCGCGCACGAATCTGTCAGCAGCGCTTGGAGGAGAAAAGTCAATCATGTCCAAGGCATCTTGCGATAATTCTCCCTTTATGACCAAATGTAGGGCCTCTTTGGTTATTTCACTATACTGTTTCCTGAACTGGATCAAATATTCAGCTTTTCTCCTTCCAATTCCAGGAATAAGCTGCAGTTCCTCACTTTCTGTTGTGTTGATATTGATTCTCATTTTGACTACAAGGTGTCAAATACAAGTGCAGGGCAGGTAATGTACTCCTGTATAATTTTCCGTGTATAGAATACTAGGAATATAATTTCTTTGAAAGTTAATTTTTCAGGTATAGAATACACAGAAAAATTACTTCTTGATTGTAATACAGACAAGAAGAACTTTGGTATATTTCACGTATAGAATACTGCGAAATATAATCTTTCTTGTTCAGAAAACAAAGAAAATTATTTTTACTTTGTATGCTGGGTGGCTGTTTTTGGAAGACTGCGACAAGGTGAAAGGTTAAACCCTAAACTGGCATAAGACAATTTAGAAAAAATCCCAAAATGCCTTAAGAAAACTGACATAAGACAATTCATGCCTTAAGAAAACTGGCATAAGACAATCTTTACTTTAATGTACATTAACTTTAGAATGCCTTAAGAACTGATTATTTAGCTAAAAGCCAAATAAAACTGACGTCCTCAAATTTTCAAAATAATTTGAAACTGGCTGGCCCAATGTTGAACAGTAAGACAAATAAACAAAGCTAGAAGCCTCAAATTTATTCATCTACTATTACAACCTGTCAGGTAAATTAATGAACCTTTCACTTCCCTCTCAAAACGAATTTGATGAGAAAAGAGGACTTTTCCGTAAGGCGGAAAAATGTTCAATTGACGGGTTTTAGGGAATGACTTGGCCTTTATTTTTTCTGACCAGTTAAATCCTCGTCGCCAATAATGTATTTACTGGTTAATTTCGCCCAGCCCCGCAAAATAATACCAGAAACGGGCCAGGAAGAGGACGGGAGGGTTTACCTTTTCACTTTTCCAAGATGTCGCCTTCACCGCACCAGCTTGTCTGCTCTGCGCATGCGTCAGCTCAGCTTGAGGTCTCCCTACTTCCCGGCGAGGTAAACCATGGGACCAATCCGGCGGTCGGTGAATAGGGCTCTCGTCACAACAATTAATTGATGATTGATTTGTTGCTTTACATCCACTGTGGTCATGTCGGGACGGTCAGTAAACCTAACCACACTATTTCTGGACAGGCTTAGACCTCCTAAGCAGTTAACCAGTGCTAAGTGCACATACTTTCGCCAGTAACTGACAACTGTTCTTGAATCGGCGGATGGAGAAACGAAAGAACGTGACCAGACCGGGCTTCGAACCCAGGACCTCTGACCTATGAGTCAGGTGCCCTACCGATTGCGCCGAAACGTAAATGGGGTCCCATTGCATACATCCTTAATCATCATCCTCCCATCGTCCTGATGACTGAAATACTGTTTATAAGGACGTTAAGTGACAAGTCATCCATCATTCTATTCTAAACTGTGTTTTACGTGACAAGGCGTCGACCTTGATACGATTTCTTGAAGTTGAAAGATGCACTTTCTGGGCAAACAGTCCTTCCATTTTTATTTTTGCTCCCCTTCTCAATAGTGCGTCAATCACGGAGTATATACCCCATCAAGAAAGGAAAAATTGTCCAGAAAAGGAAATGGGATCTATAACTCTTTTCTTTTCGAAACATGTCGCGAAATCATGACGGTGTAGCTTGACACTGGACGTTTTATGCCTGTTGTGCAACGTTTGCAAGCCTGGGCATCCGCCTAGTTTGATAAGAGATTTCGCTGTGCGTTTAAATGTTAGCTTACGGTCTAAGCTAGCTCCAAGTGGACAGCGAAGGCTCTGATCAATGTCAAGGCTGGTCTAAGACTCTGCTGAGCACACCTATCACTTTGTTTCATCGAGTCGCGGCTCAATTTTGATAGAGCAAGTAAGCAGGGGCTCCAGTATACTCCCGGCCACCGCCTAATGAAAGCGAACTTTAACACAAAACCTCCACTCAGGGGCCTGACCCAGGCGTCTAGATACATCAGATCAAAGGTAATGCTATAGAGATTCAACGAACCAAATAAGCAAGTAAGCGGGGGCTCACGTAAACCCCCAACCAGTGCCACCGCCTAATGAAAGCAAACTTTAAAACAAAAACTGAATGCAAAAATGTCATAAAAGAACAAATTCAAAGTCTGCGACCTTGACCTTAGGTCAGCAGCAGCATCGATATAAAAATAAAATTAGTCTTGCATCGCCAGATTCCATTTAAATTTATTAGAACAAGCAAGGGAAGAAAACACAAATAGCTGAGTCCTAGTAATCGACACCTGGCCCCACCCATGAGCCTGACCCAGAAGTCCCTATTGAAAGTAATTCTATAGAGATATCATGGATAAAATATGGAAGATATTTCAATGCATTTACAGAGATATGGGCAATCAAAAAGGTTTAACGAAAAACTTTGACATAATGAAAACGCCTAAGTCCTAATTATTGACCCTTGCCCCCACCCAGGAGCCTGAGTCTGGGGCAAAGACTCTTCACATCAAAGGTTATGCTTAGAGATATCATGAACCAAATATGAAAAGAATCTGACGTGTTTACAGAAATATGAACAAGTGAGGTTTAACGCAAAACCTCCACTCAGGGGCCTGACCCAGGGGGGGGGGGGGGGTCTAGATACATCAGATCAAAGGTAATGCTATAGAGATATAATGAACCAAATATGAAGAGAATCTGATATAAGGTTACACAAATATGAGCAATTACTAAAGGTTTAACGCAAAACTTTGACGTTAAGTTGACGAACAGACGGACGAACTAACAGACGGAATGCCAAAAACTATATATCCCCTGACATACTTCGTATGTCGGGGGTATAATTAATGTATTGCCAGTAGAAAAGAAGTTATGATAATCCTTTCTGATTATTTACTAGTCAAAGCAGCTGCCAAGGGCTTGAGTACAGGCTGTTAGGTATCGCATCGTACTTCTGTGGCAAGCAAAGTGCCTAACAAATTCGTACAGTTTTAACTTTGAACAAAGGTTTAAGCAAGCATGCGTTTCAAATTAATTCGGAGGCGGACGTGGTCGGGCGATGGTGCTGGGTAACATCCAGTGCTGGGTAACTTCCAGTGCTGGGAAAATAGTAGGACAACGGCCTACTGTGATTGCAATGGGTGAGAATGTGGGTTGTCTGGCCATTTGTTTTCTCTCGTCTATTATTGCTGGAATTAATATTTGGAAAAAAATATCATAGCCTAGGCTTGAAAGGCTTCTAGGACAAACGATTTAGTTGGTAGTTTTGGGTTTAACGGCCCTTTGAGACATTATTTCAGTCTACATTGGGACGTCTCCCAAGGAGAGGTTGGAAGAAGAGAGAAATGATAGATAGACCAACAATCCCACCCTCACCTACTGCAAGCACAGTAGGCCCTTGCCCTACTATGTTCCAAATCAGAAGGACGCCCCGTCCCTGAAGTTACACACGGCACCATCGCACTACCCCCAAACGATTTGGAAGGATCTGAAAAATAAATAGTTGAGTTTATCTTTATATCTGATTCTTGTTTCAGTGTGTGGCAGAAATAATCTTCGTCTACAAAGAAAACAGACATTCCAAGACTTTACATGACAGTGATCTGGTGTAGAAAAATCTGTATGAGCTACATTGCTTTTTATTTGAGCCGCAGGACGAGAAAACCTACAAAGTGGTTGTGCGCCCAGCGCAGACTCAGATCAGCTTTGGTATCCGCCCAGTCTAGTTAGCGGATTTGTAGTGCGCTTAAAAGGTATCTAAGGACCCAGTCTATCTCCATGCGGACAGCAAAGACTCTGATCAGACTTGGCGGATACCAAGGCTGATCTGGGTCTTCGCTGGGAGCACAACTGCTTTGTTGGTTTTCTCGAGTCGCGGCTCATTTTCATTCCTAATCTAAGTCGGATTGATTGATTGTTTTGGGTTTAACGGCCCTTTGAGACAGTATCTCAGTCTATATCGGGCCGTCTCCCATAGAGGGAGAAAGAGGAGAAATGACAGACGAGAGAAAAAATGTCCAAACAACCCCCACCCGCACCCACCGCAAGCACAGTAGGCACTTGTCCCACAATTGTCCAAACCAGTAGGACGCCCCGGCACTGGAAGTTACGCACAGCACCATCGCACCACCCGACCACCCCCAATCTAAGTCAGTCTTGAGTCAATCTGTTAAATGAGGGGTTTTCCCTTCGAAAACAGAATTAACAGAACCTACACCTTCCCTAGCAAATTGTGTTTCGTGGGCAACCCCCCGCCCTATAACCGAAGGAACACGCAATAACCATATCGTCGACATAGCTACCTTGATTGTACCTGGTCTGTTCTGGGTCTACATTGTCCTTTTCGCGCATGTCCTTTTTATGGGACGTTAGGCATTAATTGTGACAGTGCTTGGCATTTTGAGCCTTGTGGAGGTGCTACGTTGACGTCACGAAACGTGAAATGAAAGTGACGTCATAAATTTTGCAGGTAAAGTTAATTGGATTTCCGAGCACTGACTAATAAATTCCAAAGCGTCCCTTGAAAAGAGTGATTCAATATTCTTATCGGCATCCTTAGTTTACTACATCTACTCTCTTTTACGAACGGTTGCATTACAGATCTTTAAAAAACGATGTCACGGACCAGAGTTATAAAGTTTATCCAGCTAGTATGTAAATTGTATTCAGTCAGTGAAATGAAAAGAAACAATCATGCTGGTGTGAATTTTTTCTTTGCTTTTGCAGTAAACCATGGCGCTATTTCTTTGCAGGGCCATCGCCGGCTCGTGAAAAGTGGTCCGGCTATGTATTTGCGGGTGTCGAAGGCACAAAAAGGGGAGAACATGAGAGCGGGAAATCCCCCTCTCTTACAGGGGGATCACTCCCGAGAAATTTTGACATTCAGAAAGTTTGAAAGGGCACTTACATTCCATCTTGTGTTCATTTTCAGTATAAATTTTCAATCATTCGTAAGAATTATTGAGGAAACATAACAGATTTTTGACAGTTTAAACAGACTAGTTCCTCAGTTATGCCAGCCAAAAACAGTTAACAAGAGGTCCATGATGGACCTAAATCGCTCACCTGAGTTATGATGAAATAATATGGAAGGTCATCTATTTGATAATGGTTCAGTGGGAGCAGTTTACAAGTGCACTTTCTAATCTATATTCTGACAAAGTTTCATGAAGATTGGATCAAAACTGTGCCCTCTAGAGTGTACACAATGTTTTGTAAGATCTGACCTGGCGATCTAGTTTTTGATCAGACATTATTCAGTTTCAAACTTGGCCTACATTTCATGAAGATAAAAATTCTGACAACGTTTCATGAAGATTCAATGCAAAATAAAGCCACAATTGTGTACACAGGGTTTTTCAATGACTTGACCTAGTGACCTAGTTTTTGACCAGACAAGACCCAGTTTCAAACTTGGCCTAGATGTCATTAAGATAATCATTCTGACAAAGTTTCGTGAAGATTGAACAAAAATTGTGCCCGCTTGAGTATCAACAATGTTTTTTTAAGGTTTTACCTAGTAACCTAGTTTTTGATCCAACATGACCCAGTTGCATCCTTGGTCTAGATTGGTTGGCGCTAACATTTTGACAAAGTTTCATGAAGATTGGAACAAAACTCTGACCTCTACAGCATTCACATGTTTTTTTTTTCTAAGATCTGACCTAGTGACCTAGTTTTTGACCTGACAGCCCGGTTTCAAATTTGGTTTAGATTTCATAAAGATAAGCATTCTGACGAAGTTTCATGAATATTGGATGATAACTGTGCCCTCTAGAGTGTACACAAGGTTTTTCTAAGATTTGACCTAGTGACCTAGTTTTTGACCCCATATGACTCAGTTATAAGCGTAGCCTAGATTGTATAAGGATAAAGATTCTGACAAAGTTTCATGAAGATTGGATTATAACTGTGCCCTCTAGAGTGTACACAAGGTGTTTCTAAGATCTGACCTAGTGACCTAGTTTTTGACCCCACATAACCCAGTTTCAATCTTGGTCTAGAACACTCTGACAAAGTTTCATGATTATTGGATTAAAACTGTGCCCTCTCTGTCATTCTAAGATTAATTTCTATTTATAGCTCTGGCGGCCATTTTTTTCAGCGGGGTGGAACCGTTTTAGCAATTTTGGTTCAGGGCTATGAGTCAAACATTTCTATGAAATTATTTTGAAATCTAGCCATTGGCTTTAGAGGAGATGTCTTTTAAAGGTTTTTCTAATTTTAGATTTCTATTTTTAGCTCTGGTGGCCATTTTGTGCAGCGGAGTGGAACCATTTTAGCAATTTTGGTTCAGGGCCATGAGTCAAACATTTCTGTGATTTTTTTTTAAATCGAGCCATTGGCTTCAGAAGAGATGTCGTTTAAAGGTTTTTAAATTTTTAGCTCTCTGGCGGCCATTTTGTTCAGCGGAGCGGAACCATTTTAGCAATATTGGTTCAGGGCTATAAGAGAAACATTAGTGTGAAATTATTTTGAAATTGGCTTACTGGTCTAGGAGGAAATGTCGTTTGAAGAAATTGTTGACGGACGGACGGACGACGGACAAATATCGATCACAATAGCTCACCTTGAGCACTTCGTGCTCAGGTGTGCTAAAACCTATAAAAACTATTTCGGTCCGTCAGCGAGAACCATTAACTCTTTGAAAGAATGTAAAGTCTGATTTCATACATTCGCGAACAGTTTATTTTATTTGCGAACCACGAAGACTGAAAACTTCTTTTACTTTTTTTGTTTACAATTTTGCTGACCAAAGGCCCATTTTGGAAAGTAAAACATGTCTGGCCCATTTGAAACTGATGGGGTATTCATGGTGGAAGAATGTGCACATACGTTTTCAGAATCTAAATTTAGTATAAAGTGTAGTTTTCAAAAGCGTCTGTCTGCATGACATATATTTCAAAACAAACTTAAGATCATTCTGCAGCACTTGAATAGTAGCTTTCATTTACAAAATAATTTTATGCATTAATGTGTGCCTTCAGCTATTTAGTATTGAGGAAAGAAAGACATACATTCTCTACTATAATATAATTGAGCCACGACACGAGAAAACCAACAATGTGGCTGTGCAGCCAGCGCAGACTCAGATCAGCCTGGGCATCCACCCGGTTTGACCAGACTTCGTTAAGTCTCAAAGGAAAGCTTAGGGTCTATGTTACCTCCATGCGGACAGCGAAGACTCTGATCAGACTGGGCGGATGCCCATGCTGATCTGAGTGCGCTGAGCGCACAACCACATTGTAGGTTTTGTCGTGTCGTGGCTCATATAGAACACTTCCTGCATTCCCCGCCGTTTTGTAACCCTGTTATGCAAATACCTACGTGAAAACAGGTATTTCCTTTGATAATAAACATCACGTAACAGAATAATAATATTTTTTCAAGCGGCTGTGGCTTTGATAGTTCATCCCTTTAAGATAATCTTTTGATGGATATGAATTCTTAAAGGCCTAGATCCTATCCACCGTCAAAGGATGAAGCTAACCGTTTGACAGAGCTAGTCTGTAATTATTGTTTTACTGATGATAATAAATTCCAAGGCCCAAGGCTATTGGTCACTTAGCAGATATACTTAAAGTCATGAAGTCATAGTTGAAGTCATAGTAAGTTAAAGTCATAGTTAAAGTTTTTTTTACTGAGTCACTTAAAGATAGCTGAGTTGCCACCTATTTTGGCAAGAGCTGCTGACTCGGCTTATCACTTGTAAATCCTTCACACAAGCAAGAACCAACCATCGGATAAATTATTGGACTGCTAGTGATGCTTACTGTTTGGTGTCCACAGAAATACTGAGATACGTTGTTTCGATTCTCGTAAAGACGGTCTTCAAGAGCCTCAGCGGAACGAATACATGACTGCATCTTCTGACACCGAGCCTGTCCATCTACTTAGATAAGTTTTGTTGTCCTTGTTTCAATTGTTTTAATTCTCGTAACGATGGTCTCCAATTTGCTCAGCGGAACTAAACCATGGCTCCATCTTTTGGCAAGGACTCTGTCCATCTACTCAGATAGTCGTTGTTTCGATTCTCGTAAAGATGGTCTTCAAGATGCTCAGCGGAACTAAAAAATGGCTGCACCTTTTGGTTCCGAGTCTGCCTATCTACTTAGATAAGTTGTTGGGGTGGTTGGGTGGTGCGATGATGCCGGGGCGTTCTACTGATATGGATAATAGTAGAGCAAGGGCCTACTGTGCTTGCAGTAGGTGCCGGTTGTTTGGGCATTTTTTCTCTCGTCTATCAGCTCTCTTTTCTTTCTCCCTCTCTTAGGGTGACGGCCCGATATAGACTGTTATGCTGTCTCAAAGGGCCGTTAAACCCAAAACAACCAACCAAATTAGATAAGTCATTGTTTCGATTCTCGTCAAGATGGTGTCCAAAAGGATCAAGTCGTTGTTTCGATTCTCGTTAAGATGGTGCCCAAAAGGATCAACGGAACTTAACACTGGCTGTACCTTCTGGCACCGAGTCTGTCCATCTACTTAGATAAATTGTTGATGTTGTTTCAATTCTCGTAACGTTGGTCACCAAGAGGCTCAGCAGAATGCACCAGTGGCTGCATCTCCGGACACCGACGACTATGTTCACTCCATTACTGAGAAAAGCTACGTACATGGAATTCTGCCTTTTATAGTCCACAAATCGTATGTTTTGACAAGACATGTGACTAATTTCTGGCATGCGTATAGATGACAGTGGCCAAAATATTTAGTGTGATTCTAGCAAACCAACGCAACTGATCACAGTCGTAAAAAGAAAACTAAACACATAGCTATAGAAATGTGCTCTTCAATAATATCTACTTACCTTTCAATATTAGAGAAATACTTAAGAGTAAGAAAGGTTGCAGAGATATGCATAGCGTGTTAAATATCAAAATTATTACTCCTAAAAGTCAACGAAAGTGGAATAACATTTTTGAAAATATAAACTTTAACAGGAAATTGATATACAAGTTACCAGCTAAGTGTTGTAATAACACAAAACTCCACTAGTTCCAATATTGCATTTTACATAGAATTATTGCAACAAACGACTTGCTCTTTAAACTAAAAGTAAAACAGGACGATCTTTGTAGTTTTTGTGGGTTACTTCCTGCAAAAAATAACCATCAGAGGAGGTGGCAAATCCCCCGATCGAAGGCCCCTTGCGCATTGGTAAACAGGGTGCACTTCAAGACACATGTAAGTAATTTATTGTCATTTTTTATGCTTCTGATTGGCATTATCTGTTTAACAGATGCATGATTATCTAACACTCAGACCAAAACAGCATGCCAGGCCAATAAAAAGAGGTAAAATCTCAAACAGGCACCATGAACACATTGTATAGCATACGATTCACTCATCATTTCAAAATATGTGAATATTGACTGATTATTTTGGGTTTAACGGCCCTTTGAGACAGTATATCAGTGTATATCGGGCCGTCTCTCAGAGAGGGAGACTGATTGATTGATTTGGGTTTAACGACCCTTTGAGACAGTATTTCAGTCAATATCGGACGCCCCGGCACTGGTGGTTACACACAGCACCATCGCACCACCCGACCCCCCCCCCCCCCCCCCAAGAGAGGGAGAAAGAGGAGAAATGAGAGACGAGAGAAAATATGTCCAAATAACCTCGACCGCACCTAATGCAAGCACAGTAGGCCCTTGGCATACAATATTCCGAATCAGTAGGAAGCCCCGGTACTGCAAGTTACACCACCCGACCACCCCAAAATGTGTGAATAACTTCTAAAGTACAAGTTCTACAAATCTAATTTTGAGCTCTCTAGTAAGTGAATTGGACAAAGAATCCAAATCTTGAAAAATGAGGGAGGGGGTATTAGGGAGGGGTCATAGAGAATTTGGAACATGAATAGGCATCATGGCATGATCATCAATATTCTAAATGTTATGAGGGAATTAAAATTGTGGAGCAAGCCAGAGACAGCTAACTGCAGCTCAAACTTCCAGAGGGAAACAACTCGGACAGTAGGAATGACAGAGTTGTCATTCATTTATTAGACAAATTGTAATGACCTGTTCTGCATATCTGTGAAGTACCATAAAAATATTTAAAAGGGTATTCAAGTTACGGAGCAAACACAAAATAGTAGGAATGACAGAGTTGTCATTCATTTATTAGACAAATTGTAATGACCTGTTCTGCATATCTGTGAAGTACCATAAAAATATTTAAAAGGGTATTCAAGTTACGGAGCAAACACAAAATAACACCTAAAACGACCAAGGGGAAATAACTCAACAAGAGGTCCATGATGGACCTAAATCGCTAGCCTGAGTAATTATGAAATAACATGGGAGATCATCTATTTGATGATGATTCAATTGGAGCAATTCTGCACTTTCCAATCTATTATTCTGACAAAGTTTCATGAAGATTGGATCAAAACTGTGCCCTCTAGAGTGTAGACAATGTTTTCTAAGATTTGATCTAGTGAACTTGTTATTGACCTGACATATACCAGTTTCAAACTTCTTTTCATAGAGATAAACATTGTGGCAATGTTTCACAAAGATAGAATGGAATATGAAGCCTCTATTGTGCAAACAAGTCTTAAGATTTGACCTAGTGACCTAGTTTTTGATACAACATGACCCAGTTTAAAACTTGCCTATATTTCAGGAAACATTCTGACAAAGTTTCATGAAGATTGGGCCAAAATGGTCTAGAGTGTACACAATGTTTTCTAAGACCTGACCTAGTGACCTTATTTGTGATCTGACATTATTCCGGTTCAAACTTGGCCTAGATTTCTTGAAGATAAACATTCTGACGAAGTATCATGAAGATTAAATTTGAAATAAAGCCACTACTGTGTACACAAGGTTTTTCTAAGATTTGACATAGTAACCCAGTTTTTGACCCAACAAGACCTGGTTTCAAATTTGGCCTAGATTTTTCACCGATAAACTTTCTGACAAAGTTTCATGAAGATTGGACCAAAACTGTGCCCTCTAGAGTGTACACAAGGTTTTACTAAGATTTGACTCGGTGACCTAGTTTTTGATCCAACATGACCTAGTTTCATATCTGGTCTAGATTTATGAAGAGAATTACTCTGACAAAATTTCAGGAAGATTGGACCAAAACTGTGACTTCTAGAGTGTTTACAAGGTTTTTCTAAGATTTGACCTAGTGACCTAGTTTTTGATTCATTTACGTTTAGATTCATTTTCTAAACAAATTTGAAATATTTTGGTATTTTTCGACTTATATCAGTCTTTGAGACGACTGCCATGTTAAACCTGCAAATTTACTGGTTTTTTTTCCTCTGGCTCCTTGTGCCAGATTTAAAGGGTCACTGATGAGGCTTGAATAGCCGAAACCGCGGTATGGCCCAACTTCTTACTTATGAATGTTTTCTTTGCTCTTAAAGGATCTAAACTTTTATCATTATTTACTATCACTGCAGCTGGATGTTGTGCCGTGTGGCGGCCGTAAAAAGTCTCCCCGCACTCATCTATAGTGCAGATTATATTTTCCTTTTGGTCCTTTGAGATCATGGAATATATTCTGAGAAGTCAGAAATGATCATACGTTTAGATTCATTTTCTAAACAAATTTGAAATATTTTGGTATTTTTCGACTTATATCAGTCTTTGAGACGACTGCCATGTTAAACCTGCAAATTTACTGTTTTTTTCCTCTGGCTCCTTGTGCCAGATTTAAAGGGTCACTGATGAGGCTTGAATAGCCGAAACCGCGGTATGGCCCAACTTCTTACTTATGAATGTTTTCTTTGCTCTTAAAGGATCTAAACTTTTATCATTATTTGATACGACATAACCATTTTTCAAATCTTGCCTAGATTTCGTAAAAATAAACATTCTGACACAATTTTATGAAGATTGGATCAAATCTGCCTCCTAGAGTGTTCACAAGGTTTTACTAAGATTTGACCTGGCATCTTAGTTTTTGTCCCGACATGACCTAGTTTCATACCTAGCCTAGATTTTATAAAGATATTCATTTTGCAAAAGTTTCATGAAGACTGGACCAAAACTGTGGCCTCTAGAGTGTTCACAAGGTCTTTCTAAGATTTCACCTAGTGACCTAGTTTTTGACCTGACATAACCCTTTTTCAAATCTGGTCTAGATTTCATAAAGATAAACATACTGACAAAATTATTAGATCTATGTACACTTGAGATTTGTTGAAATAAATATGTTTAAACTAAAATTTCATGAAGATTGGATCAAAACTGTGCCCCCTAGAGTGTACACAAGGTTTTACTAAGATTTGACCTGATGACCGTTTTCGACCTGACATGACCTAGTTTTCGACCTGACATGACCTAGTTTCATACCTGGCCTAGATTTTATGAAGATAATCATTCTGACAAAGTTTTAAGATTTGATCAAAACTGTGCTATGTCATTTAAAGATTTATTGCTATTTTTAGCTCTGGTTTTATTTCAATCTTTAGCTCTGACAGCCATCTTGTTCAGTGGAGCGGAACCGTTTCAGCAATTTCTGTATCATTCTGACAAACTTTTAACACGATTGGATCAAAAATGTGCCCTCTATGTTATTTAAAGATTTATTTCTATTTTAGTTCTGGCTTTATTTCTATTTTAGCTCTGGCGGCCATCTTGTTCAGTGGAGCTGAACCGTTTCAACAATTTCTGTTCAGGGCCATAAGTCGAACATTTCTGTGAAATTGTTTTGAAATCCATCCACTGGCTTGAGAGATGTTGTTTAAAGGATTTTCTGTTTTTAGCTCTGGCGACCATCTTATTCAGTGGAGCGGAACCATTTTAGGTTTTGGCCCTTTGTGGTTTTTGGCATTTTTCCAACTTTTGAACTGTTTGACCGAGAGAGCTGAAATTTGGTATGCTATTAGCATTTGCATTTGGTAAATTGATTATTCTGATCATTGTTTGGATATGCTAAATTATAAGTGACAGAGTTATTCCCCTTTCATAGATAATAGACATGCACTTACAGGTAAAGGATAACTCCAGAACAGTTCATATTAATGGGCTGATTTTAGCTCACCACAGCCGAAGGCTCCGGGAGAGCTTATAGGATAGGCAGTCGTCCGTCGTCGTCCGTCAACACTTTTAAACAACATCTCTGAAGCCACAGGGCCGAGTGAGTGAGTGATATGGGTTTTACGGCACATCAGCACCAAAAGGGCTATTTCGCGCCGAAAACGCTATAAACGAAAACGTGTTATATGCATAAGGTCACAAGTCGGGTATGTGGTAAAACACGCCGATCAACGGCTAGCTTAAGACTGATAACATAAAACAAACTCTCGGCCAGCGAGATGAGTAAACACAAATTTAAATCTACTGTTGTAAAAATACCGCGACTTAACTAAACTATATTTTACTATATATGCCAATCTCTTTCAAAAATGAAAAGATTTTCGCTGGTTCAACCGTGTCAAACAGTTGTTTCAAACTGTTGACACGGAAAAACCTAGCACGCGTAATACGAAAATCCATGCAATCTAAAAGAAAATGTTTAACACTAAAAGGTTCCTGGCAAGGAATGCACAATGGCGGATCCTCACCTTTCAACAGAAACGAATGAGTAATAAAAGTATGGCCGATTCTGAGTCGAGCCAAAGTTACTTCTTCCTTACGATCAATGAGAGGGTTGCTATTCACCAAGTGAAGGCTTGATAGAATGTAGTTTGTTAAAGACAGCAGCATTCCATGATATCTGCCATTTATCATGAAGGTAGGTATTTCTGCAAGGCTTGATATCAGTGTAAGGAATTTTAAGATCAGAAATATGAAGAGCTAATGCCGATTTTGCAGCAATGTCGGCCTTTCCACAGGGCCGATTGGGCCCAAATTTCATCTGTAGCATCCTTTGGCTGGGGGATTGAAAGTGAATGTTTTTTATGAAAATCTGCCCTTCAGTTTGGTTGCTATGGCAACTTAGAGTTCCCATAGACTTATAATGGTAAAAAATTGAAAAATGACATTTTCTGCCAGGCCATTGCAGATATGTTGACAAAACTGAAATAGAAATGTTCCTTGAGAAGTCTTCTATCATCTGTATGCTTTTGGCCCAATGCCCCGTTTATTGGTTGCCATAGAAACCAAAATGGAAAAAAATGGAAAAATACTTAAAAATTATTTCCTCTGTAACAACTGGGCCGATAAGGCTCAGATTTCATCTGTAGTATCCTTAGGCTGGGGGTTGAAAGTTTTTTTTAATGAAAATCTGCCCTTTAGTTTGGTTGCTATGGCAACTTAGAGTTCCTATAGACTTATAATGGGGGAAATTGAAAAATGGCATTTACTGCCTAGCCATTGCAGATATGTTGACAAACTTTTACAGAAATGAAATGTTCCTCAAGAAGTCTTCTATCAGCTATATTGTTTTTGGACCCACTGTTCCTTTTACTGGTTGTCTTGTCATGGGAACCAAAATGCAAAAATTATGGGAAAAATACTTACAAAATTATCTCCTCAGAAGCCACTGGGCCAATAAGGTCCAGATTTCATCTGTAGTATCCTTAGGCTGGGGGGTTGAAAGTTTGTGTTTTTATGAAAATCGGCTCTTTCGTTTGGTTGCTATGGAAACTTAGAGTTGCATTGACTTATACTGGGGAAAATTGAAAAATGGCATTTACTGCAATCAAAATATGGAAAATAGTTATATATTTTGTTGTCATCTCAACAGACTGTCAGGCTGAGACTTTGTAGTTGTATATATAGTATTAGCCTGTACAAATGTGACAGCAATTTTTAGCTAGAGATCTGGAGAGCTTTGTGGCCCATGGGCCCCTTGTTCATTTTTCATCAGATTCATATTAGCAGGATTATGGCCCTTGTTATTTTGTTATTGGGTATACAGTTTGATGTTTTGGGCATTTTGTAAGGGCCTAAAGTTTCAGTAACCTGATTTTACGCATATACGAGGGGCGTTCGAAAAGTTTTGCAAATGGCCTTAGAACTTTGTTTAGGGGCATGCTGGGTACACATGCTATGAATGAACTGAAAGTACTACTTTTGGTCTTTACAATGGTACCAAACACTTTACAAAGGCACTTTTCCTTATTGAGTAACAATGCATTTTAGTAGACACCAGTCATACCACTGGGCTAATTTCACATGTAAAATCTCTTCAGTGTTAGGCCCTAGATTAAAATATAGTCGTAAATACAAAATATTTCTCTGTCAACTGCATGTCTATCGTTGCCTACTTTATCCATACATAAGTTAGAAGGGTGGCAACTGTTATCGATTCATTCCTTGCAAAGCAATGTGCAGTTCTTATGATGCCATTAAAATCGACGTAAACGTCATTTTTGAAAGATTGTAGCGTTTTCATATTTTGCATTAATTTTAATTTTTTGACAGATTTTAGTTGATCAAATAATGCTCTTGCAGACAAGATTTGAAATACTGACAGACTTGTTTTCATTACAGAATCATTATAACTTTAGTAGAAACGGAGAATTTGCTATTACATAAAATACGGAAAATACATATTTAAATGACAGTATGGAACCGAGATTAAATATAATTTCCGCGATATTTACAGGACAATATTGTCTGGGCATTGTCTTTAAGCAGCAAAGATTAAAAAAAATCAAAGACTGCTCATATATGAATTACGGCCTACTAAAGTAAAATTCTGCAGTGCCTTTAGGGTATACCTCTTTCAAAGAAATTAAACACGCGTCTTTTTCAGAAAAATATACCGCGTTTGCAAACATCCATGGGCATAATATAGCTTTATGTGGTTTTGCTATCAATAGTTCTGTCTATGTGGTAGTTACCAAGAAATTATGTCATTTGCAAAACTTTTCGAACGCCCCTCGTATGCCCCGTTCTGAACATAAATATTTTATAAAGAGGCCCAGTAATTGGGTATACATCTTTGCTATTTCTTACCAGGTTCTGCAGTACACATATTTTCTGTTTTTGGACAAACCGTTACTCTGAAACGGAATAAAGGGCTGCAGTTTGTGACACATTTCAAACGTCGGGCGGCACTTGGCCGATGGCCTTTTATTGATCTTTGTAATGACTCCTCCAGTCTCAAATTTAGATCAGTTTGCTTTCGAGCACTATCAGGGAATGGTGTACTTGGCCGATGGCCTTTTATTGATCTTTGTAATGACTCCTCCAGTCTCAAATTTAGATCAGTTTGCTTTTGAGCACTATCAGGGAATGGTGTACTTGGCCGATGGCCTTTTATTGATCTTTGTAATGACTCCTCCAGTCTCAAATTTAGATCAGTTTGCTTTTGAGCACTATCAGGGAATGGTGTATACAAGTGGTGACAATCACTCCACACTCAGATCTGCAATCTGATCAAACTTCACACTTAGCAGTGAGGATAAAATGAATAACATACTACTACTTCCGGGAACACATTATTTCCACAAAATGAGGATATACTCAGAGTATACTACTTACGGGAACACATTCCACAAAATGAGGATTTCACAACTCAATACATAACTGCCTCACTGAGGCTACCAAAACGGGGGTGGGGGGTGCTCTGCGTGTTACTTCCAGTGCCGGGGCGTCATACTAATTTGGATAATAGTTGGGCAAGGGCCTACTGTGCTTGCAGTAGATGTGGGTGGGGTGGTTTGGACATTTTTTTCTCGTCTGTCATTTCTCTCTTCTTTCTCCCTCACTCTGGGAGAGGGCCCGATATAGACTGAAATACTGTCTCAAGGGCCGTTAAACGCAAAACAATCACTCAATACTAAAACAGGAACCACATGCTTTCCGTAGAAAGTAACAGTGCCTTTGCTGTCAAAACAACAAAATCGCACCATCTAGCGCTTGTTACACCCATCTGACCTGGTAGTACGAGGGTTGATCCAGAAGTAATGTCACTGCAGCTATGAAATCGTGTAGAAGAAAGAGAGAGCAACAAAATTTCGTATCCATATACCTTATTCTATTTGCAGTATAGTCTGAAAATGTCATTAAATTATAGTGCACAGTAATCGAGATATCAAGACAGACAGAAGGCATGGTAACGATACGCGCCGCACGTCAATGACGTTGTTGACGTTTCAGACGAAGTTTGGATATTGTGTCGTGTCTTGAGTGGCATATTCATTGTTCTAGCATAGCACTATTATCTGTTCACCCATGTTTATCTCGTCTTTTAATATTATTTGAACAGCCACGCAGCTCATGTTCAAGAATTTACAATATATTCGAATTGCAGAACATCGATCTTCATATATGGGGTCCAAGCAAGATTGACGTCATTGTCTGACATTGCACATTAAGGTCCTCCGGTGTTCGGACGATCCTCTAGCGACTCATCTGCACCCTTACAGCGCTGATTGCACCTTTACACAAGCCTCATAATCATGCTTATATAACCGCACGTCTAGTTCAACGGCCAAGAGTTTCTAATGGTAAAATTCCTAATTTGTGGCAAAACCGCATATTTATCTGCAGACACGTTTGTCGGAAATCAGCATTTTTTCACTTGGCAGTTACAAGCATAAGCACTACCTGGGGAACTTCTAACTGCAGTAACGATATTAAAGTTTCAACAGTGGGTGGCAGGAATATATTTCGTCGTCGTATCAATTTTTCATCTGATTTTGCGGGTTAGTTTGATTTTGATTTGTGTTTGCCTTTGAAAATTATGTTCATGTAATTAACGTTATTCTAACGTGCGGCGCGATGGCGACGGTGGCATACTTTGAACGTCTCTATATCTGGAACGGGAAAAGATTCCAACTTTATATTTATTCTGTTAATCAGAACTGAATTACAGTGTATTTTTATATAATTTTCATAATAATGCTACGATGAATAAGCGCGCAATGGATATAGTGACATTACTTCTGGATCAACCCTTGTATATATGGATCCTCCTCATAAAATCTAGGTTTACCATCTGAACAAAAAATGTGTCATTACTTGCCACCTCTGCTCATCTCGCAGACTAAATGGGGTTTTCACTTTCATCAGCCCATAACCAAAAATCACTGTCCGCCTTTTTCTGTCAGGCGAAGTTGCTAAAAAAGACATTTTTGTTTCATAATTAGTCCACAATTAAGAACTTAAATCTTCTTAACAATGTTTTTCATGTACTTACATTATTTTCTGCCGACACTACCCTCATCCTTCCTGTCCGTCCCACGTGATTGCAGGCATTTTAGAAAGGTCTCTTGGCTCGGTCATATCTCTCTTACGATTTTTATCATGACCAGGTTTTCGGCTGATAACTTCTCAAAAATTACTGCTAGTCAGTCTGAATTTTCTTTCAGCTATCCATTTGTCATTGTCGCTTTGGTTGGTTGGTTGATTTGATGCTTAACGTCCACGGTAAACAACTAAGGTCATGTCGGGACGGTCAGTTAACCTAACCACACTGTTCCTGGGCAGGCTTAGACCTCCTAAGCGGTTAACCAGTACTAAGTGCACATACTTTCGCCAGTAACTGACAACTGCCCTTCTTGAATCAGCGGAAGGAGAAACGAAAGTATGTGGCCAGACCGGGATTCGAACCCAGGACCTCTGACTTACGAGTCAGGTGCCCTACCCGGCCCGGCTTGGCGCTTTGAATCATGCATCTCTGATATGTTGAATCTGTTCAGAATTTCCATTGGAGCATTAATTATGTATTCCTTGGTGTCTGCTAATGGACATTTCGGATAGTCCTGATTTAAACTGATGCTAGAGATCACATTTTTTATTTTAGGCAATACACTTTTCATTCTGAAGTTACACTCTGTAACAGATAGCTTGTAAGATAGGGCACTGCCTCAATGCACTTTGAGGGAGACATATTTGTCACAAGCAACCGTATCTTTTTTAATGCTAGCATAAGCAACAGTATCTTTTTTTAGTTCTAGCAGACAGTAAAAAAACCCGAAGAATGGATTTAGCTGTTCTTGCACTTTAATAATTTTTCAATTTTTCTTTGCGTCATATAGCAATTGCTGAATTCCACTCTGAACTGACTCGCAGTAAATTTAAAGAGTAACTACACTTCAGGAACCCTATCCCCAACATCAAAGGGAAAGATTGACAAAGACATCCCAACAAACAATAAATTACAAGTGATAAGCCGAGTCAGCAGCTCTTTCCCAAATAGGTTGCAACTCAGCTATCTTTATTGAACTAAATAATTTAGACCAACAGAAGGGTTACAACAGACTAGGCAAATTATTATACGAAAAACATTTAAGAACTATTTTTACCTATTTTCTATTTTTATTATAGAAGGGTTAAACTGAGAAGACAATAATTTAAACAGCACCGAACATAAAACAAATGCAACCGCAACGAAAGTACCGCCTTGGGGCGGTCAGTAATAGCTACTGGAGGTTCAAACCGGTTTAACTGGGCCCAAACCTTCACCCTCACGTAAGCATGTTTGTACAATATTTAAGCCGTTACTGGTATCGACACTACACCATCAGGCATAGGTCTGTGCCAGATTCAGTTATAAGCGCACTCAATGATCAATCAAATACAGTAGTCCAATCACATGATTGCTTGTCCAGCTTTGCATGTGCACTGTGCAGCTAAAACTTCAGCTGATCTATTCAAAACAATACACAAATTATAAGATGGATATGACTTGCTTCGGGAGTGAAAACACCTCGACTTAAGATACCCATTAATGTCTCTGATCGCTGCTGTAGTTGTTTGGAAGTATCCGTTGTAACAAAACTTGTACGCTTTATCCATTGTCAGCTGAACATATTCCCTTGTTTTCTGTATTTATTTTCCTGTAGTTTTCAAATACTCCATTAAACTTAAGGAAGTGAGCTGGTTAGAAATGTGTTCTGTTCTTGATGGCCATCCTCTCAGGGAAAATTTTCAGCTGAACAGATTTTGTCTTAAGTTTTCCTCTTGGTACATGCATTCTGCTTTCTTCTAAGATAAATAGGCCAATCACATAAAAACTTTAGCGTAAAACTTTAACATTTTGCTAACACCGACGCCGCCGCCAGGGGTAGTACAATAGCTCTACCTGAACTTCGTTCAGGCGAGCTAAAAATAACCAAATTTTTCTGCAAATTATTAATTTCATTCCCTTAACACATAATTGAGATACTTACTGCAAAACTGTCCGATCTTAAAAGGATTCTTACTGCAAAACTGTCCGATCTTAAAAAAGAGGTCACTCCGAATAAACCTCGAAGAAAGAGGTCACCCCAACTAAGCCTCGTAACTGAAATAAGATTGTATTGGTTTTGGTGGTCATTATTCTTAATCCTTATCTTTCAAAAGCTAGAGGCGTCCTACTGATTTGGAACATTGTAGGACAAGGGCCTACCATTGTAGGACAAGGGCCTAGAGTGCTTGCAGTAGGTGCGGGTGGGGGTTGTTTGGACATTTTTTTCTATCGTCTATCGTTTCTCCTCTTTCTCCCTCTCTGGAAGACGGCCCGATATAGACTGAAATACCGTCTCAAAGGTCCGTTAAACCCAAACAATCAATCAATCAATCAAAAGTTAGAGCCCGAAGCACATTATTTACTGTATGCAGAGACTCCTTTACCGTTTATCTTTTGCTGAGGGCCACTCTGTTAATAACCTTTTGGACAGAGGTTGGCCTTTGTTAAGAGGGACAGTAAATGTGACACCATAAAGAAAGCCGTGCATGTAGGGTCAGCTTTTACGGTACCCCTCGGATATAGTTTAGCATGTGAATATCGAGACACCTGGAGACTCCTTGGGTAGGGACCAACACCACTGAAATACGGAGCAAATGAATATCATCAGTTGAACCCCCAATAGACAAACAGCAGACAGACAAGCTCCGGCCATTTCAAAGTAAAGTAAATTTAAAGAGTAACTACACTTCAGGAACTGACTGAATCAGATCCCAAACCCTATCCCCAACATCAAAGGGAAAGATTGACAAAGACATCCCAACAAACAATAAATTACAAGTGATAAGCCGAGTCAGCAGCTCTTTCCCAAATAGATGGCAACTCGGCTATCTTTATTGAACTAAATAATTTAGACCAACAGACGGGTTACAACGGACTAAGCAAATTATATGGAAAACATTTAACAATTATTTTTACCTATTTTCTATTTTTATGATAGAAGGATTAATTTGAGAACACAATAAATCAAACAGCACCGACAATAGCATTATGTCTGGCCCATCAATGAGCCCATCAATGACATAAATAGCATTATGTCTGGCCCATCAATGACATAAATAGCATTATGTCTGGCCCATCAATGAGCCCATCAATGACATAAATAGCATTATGTCTGGCCCATCAATGAGTCGGATGCCTGTCCAACCTGCGTGCAGTTAAAGAGGGAAGCAAAGTTATTAGTCATGACTGGCCCATCAATGAGTCGGATGCCTGTCCAACCTGCGTGCAGTTAAAGAGGGAAGCAAAGTTATTAGTCATGACTGGCCCATCAATGAGTCGGATGCCTGTCCAACCTGCGTGCAGTTAAAGAGGGAAGCAAAGTTATTAGTCATGTCTGGCCCATCAATGAGTCGGATGCCTGTCCAACCTGCGTGCAGTTAAAGAGGGAAGCAAAGTTATTAGTCATGACTGGCCCATCAATGAGTCGGATGCCTGTCCAACCTGCGTGCAGTTAAAGAGGGAAGCAAAGTTATTAGTCATGACTGGCCCATCAATGAGTCGGATGTCTGTCCAACCTGTGTGCAGTTAAAGAGGGGAGCAAAGTTTTTAGTCATGACTGGGTCAAGCACTAAACATGCAGACTGCAGTATTACAATTATTGGCTTACCTTCAGGCTAGTCCTACTTTTAGCCTACTTTTACTGATTCCCTTTGCATAGCCAACCATAATGGTTCTCATTACTCTTACGTTGTATATTGAGAATACCATGTTAGTGTCTTTTGATATCTAGTTTATCAGGCGAGATCAGAAACAGCGTAGAAATGGCGAGGCTTGCCGAGCCAGTCCGACGTGTTTCTGGTCGAGCCTGATAAACTTGATATCAAAAGACACTTACATGGTTTTCTATTTATCATGCATCCTTAGAATATTTTATGGCGTAAAGAGCGGCAAACAACTGATAAATAAACGCAGATTTGTTCGAACTTGCTGACGTCGCGATGCGTTATGACGTAAGTCGGTGACGTCAATTAACCAACTGAACGTTGATATCACGGCCAACGTCAGTATGTAGCCAATCGTCTGCAGAGATCGTTTCTACAGACATGACCTGGTATCACATTGTGTTATCTTACCCCTGTTATCAATGGAATTTGGCAACAGGTGCATGATAAGGGCCTACCATTATATTCTAGTTTATGCAACAAACAGGGGTGATCGGGTGGTGCGATGGAGCTGTGTGTAACTTCCAGTGCCTGGGCGTCCTACTGATTTGGAAGATTGTAGGGCAAGGACGTTCTGTGCTTGCAGTGGGTGCGGGTGGGGGTTGTTTGGACACTTTTTCTCTCGTCTATCATTTCTCCCCTTTCTCCCTCTCTGGGATACGGCCCGATATAGACTGAAATACTGTCTCAAAGGATCGCTAAACCAAAACAATCAATCAATCGATTATGCAACGAACAACCAAATCTAAGATGTACTTTTACTATTCATGCTGTACTCAGGATTACTGGGAAAAATGTGATCCTTCATCCAATTAATGAAAAAAATTAATAGCTGTGAAATCACGAAAGAAAATGAATGTATTACAAGCGAGGCCATTGTTAAATTTCTGACCGTTGGCCATTAATGGAAACAGCATATTTACAGAAACTGCATAATGAAATTAAGCTGTTCATGTTAATGTTCACATCCGCGGGACGATAATCCCGTCAGACAGGCGAAGGAAAATGATCTTTATTCATTGCTACAAAGGATTTCGAGAACTGCTAATCAGCATGAATCGAAAGTTAATTCGTTGTCTTCACACCCAACAGTCCTATCTGTCACAGGGTATTATTGCACATTGCGTTTTACTCCAGGAATTGTAAGGACGAATTTGCCGTATTAAATGCAGATGTCGAGATTGAAAATGATTGCTACAAAAGTATTCCAGGGATTGTAAATCAATATGAATCAAGGATGAATTTACTATACCCACACTCAATAGTCCCATCTGTCACAAGGATAATATTGCACAATGCCCGTATTTAAGATAACGTGATTGTAATGATTGTTATAAAATAATTCCGGAAAATGTAAATTAGAGTGAATCTACAATGAATTTTCTATATACATGTCATTTGGAGTGATCGTGTGGTGCGACGGTGCTGTGTGTAGCTTCCAGTCCGGGGAGTCCTACTGATTTGAGTTCTAGTAGTGCAAGGGCCTACTGTGCTTATCGTTTGTCACTGCTCTCTTCTTTCTCCTTCTCTCTGGGAGGCGGCCCTATATAGACTGAAATAACCCGAAACAGCCAACCAACCAAAAATCTTATGTCATTTCAGAGCCAATCGTCACCCCCCATCTAGACCCTCTGCTATATATAACTCAATCGTGCCTTCTGCTTTTCTAACTATGCCTTTTTACGATAATATTTTTTCAATTTTCAGTTTATGTTAGTTTAAAAATCATTGGTGTCACCTTCTTCAGTCCATAGTGTTTCATTAACTCCCTCGGCAATGACTTGTTTGCCTAAGATGGCATTAATTTTCGATCCTGTGTCGATACATCTTTTAGCCCTGCACTTAATGAACGCCCTTTGAACATCTTTCAGAAGATCAGCTGTTGTAAATTTATCCTTTTTTAAAACAACTGCTTGATGCACTCCCATAACTCCGGTTGTTGCTGCTCTAGAATTGTTATAATGCTTCAAATTAAAATTGGATGAAATAAATCCAAAACCCAAAAGTGAAAGTAAAACCAAATGCAAAGTTTTATCAAAACAGGTAAAATATATTATATGTATTTTGTCAATGTTTATATGAATTGAATTGATCAAAATAAAATATGTTTAAACCAAAACAGGTAAAACCACGATCATTAGAGTCCAGAAACGTAAGTGCGGATGGACGCTCACACGAACGGACAGACGTACGGTAAAGCTCAAACCAGTATACCCCACAAGAATCGTTGTAGGCATCTTTCATTACTGTTGTGAAACCGAATTATTTCTTTGTCGAAAACCAAAATTCTTACATTTAATTTATGATTTGCCATAAAATAGCAGCAAATATTAATTATATAAAAGCAGTATCGGTCATTAGTGAATTGATATCGTATCACTTCACTGGTGACTGATGCTATAAATATCCACTTACTGTTTCATTGAAAAGCAATTGTATTTTTTGTGTCTATTAATGATAAAGCGATAACTTGCAGTGCCGGTGCGTCCTACTGATTTGAATAATAGTAGGGCAAGGGCCTTCTGTGCTTGCAGTAGGTGCGGACGGGGGTTGTTTGGACATTTTTCTCCTGTCTATCATTTCTCTCTTTCTCCCTTTCTTTAGGAGACGGCTCGATATAGACTACAATACTGTCTCAAAGGGCCGTTAAACCAAAAACAACCAACCAACCAACTGATAAAGCGCCAGTATTTGGTTTACAAACGTCCATCACTCAATTATTTGCGAATTAAAACATAACGGATGTGCGTAGGATTTCTCAACTTACGAATGATTTATTTCCAAAATTAATTTGTTTTGCTGAGATAAATTGTTTGTCTCTCCGACACGTTCTAGACATACCATGTATACTGTAAAACACTTAATATCTGCGGTATCAAAATTTCGCGGTTTACAGAAGGTGACATATTGGCGCATATTAATTTTGGCGGTCGTGGTGTACCATGGCTCCAGATAATAAAGAAAATCTGATGTAAATTTGTGACAGTTCTTCTTACTTTTCTATTTAACTGTACATTGTGGCTTCTATTAGAATCGCCTCATCGAGGTTATTCTGATTGGATGCCACAATGTGTAGTTAAATGGAAAGGTATAACAAAATTCTAAAATACTCATCAAATGAGCCTCCGTTATGCTCTGCTTATGTATGTGTATTAAATCTATGTAAAATTGGCGGACTGAAATTTAGCGCTTTTTGCCTTGACAGCCAATATCGCCAAAATTCAGTTACCGCCAAAAATACGTGTTTTACAGTAGTTTCGATGTTTAGCTCACCTGGCCCGAAGGGCCATAGTAAGCTATTGTCATACCAAAGTGTCCGGCGTGCGTCATGCATCGTCCGTCAACAATTGAAAACAAATTATTCAAACATCTTCTATAAAACTACTGGACCCATGGTTCTCAAATTTCACATGGAGCATAACCTGACTCCAAGGTCTCAGAATTGTAAAATTGGGTCAGGTCCAATATCCGAGATGGCCGCTGTTACTTAAAATAGCAAAAATAACAAAACCATCTTCTCCAAATGCACTGGGTATATTTGTCTGAAAGGACCTCTATGATTAAGGCGAGGATTTTCCCCATTAGACCGGCGCGACAGGTCCGAATTTTCAAAAGTATAAAGTGAGCAAATTTTTCTTAGCAGAGCTTCAAAAGACATGGGGAGATAATTCAGTCTGACCCTACCTACCCTAAATTCAAGGTTTTTGCATTCCTCATTTTTTGAGGTAATAAAAATATTAAAATCAGTCATTTATTCCATAATTTTTTGTCATAAATGCATGCTAAATACACACATATCACGGCACAAAGCAATGATTTTCTTCTTGTTACGCCTGATTGGCATTTAAACATGCAAAGCCACAGTTATACTTCCGGTCAAAGCGGCCAAAAGAGAACGCTTCTCTATAACTAAAATACAAGTACTTCCCCCCCCCCCCCCCCCCCCGCGACCCAGCATTTCCTTCATGCAGCAGACTTATGCGATGCAAGTACGCAATATATATGAGTGGGAAGCTGGGTCACGGGGGGGAACGATACTCAGTAAGCTAAAGAAGAAGAATGGTCAACAGTAGCACTGTGATCTTCAAGGATTATATTGTGTACCATGACCTTGAAATGAGGTCAAGGTCACATATAGTCAAAACTATCTAGTGTTGTCTGCTATGTAAGTAATGTGAGTCAAAAAAGGGTGAAATGTATACAATAAATCATTATTTCAACGATCAGTTTGAGGATAATTTACATTTTATCTCAACAATGACGTCAACGTCAACGTTTGTTTAACGTACTTTACATAGACGCAAACACTTGAAAATCCATCTTTCATGCAAGTTACATGTCATAGTCATAAATGCAAAGCAAAAGTCAGTGATCCGTATAATTTTTTAATCATGGGGAAAATTCACGCCTTAAGCATAGAAGTCCTTTGGCACGAAACATCAGTGGAACATTGGTATTCAGATTGTAAAAATGAAAAAAATCTGTAGCGGAGTTTTGTCGCAGTGACCTACTTTCTGTTTACGAGTGTATTTTTGCTCAATTGCCAATGTCCAAAAACAACATATTTGAACACTTTCAAACAACTTCTGCTCTAAAACCCCTGTACCTATGGGTCTCAAATTTCACATGGAGCATGACCAGACTGCAAAGTTTCAAAATTGGGTCAGGTCGAGAGTCCAAGATGGCTGCTTGGGTCAGGTCGAGAGTCCAAGATGGCTGCCGTTACTAAAAAAAAGCAAAAATTCACATGGAGCATGACCAGACTGCAAAGTTTCAAAATTGGGTCAGGTCGAGAGTCCAAGATGGCTTCCGTTACTAAAAAATAGCAAAAACATCAAAATCAACTTCTTCTCCAGAACCATTGGGTATATTTGGTTGAAAGTTTGCGTGGAACATAAATCGGACCTTGGAAAAAATCTATAGCGGAATTAGGTCACAGTGACCTACTTAGCGTTTAAAAGACCGATTTTGCTCAAATGTCAATATTTCAAGAAATTTTAAATGGATTCTGGTCAGATTCGATCAGAAATGGTCGTTGAATAAAATTATTTCAAATTTGTGCCAATTGACTATCCAAGATGGCAACCAGGGGGGGCTGTTACTAAAAATAGCACAAACAGAAAAATGACAATTTCTCAAGAACCCTTGAATGAAATTGGACTAACTTTGTGTCAGAATGTTCCTTGCATAAAGCCATTTTGATGAATTGCAATTTGGCAGTCCAAGATGGCCGCCATCTGCCATTACTAAAAACAGCACAAAACATAAAAATGACTATCTCAGTAACCGCTGAATGGATTTTGACGAAATTTGTTGCAAAATGATTCTTGCATTGAAGTGTTTCAAACGTAAACAAAGTCATGTTGGTCTCTGTTACTAAAATAGCAAAATGTAAATATTAGAAAATCCTAATGGAATTGGACTAATTTTGTGTCAGAATGGTCCTTTCATGAAGCCTTTTCGATTTTTGCATTTTGGCACTCCAAGATGGCTGCCATCTGCTGTTACCAAAAATAGCCCAAAACATGAAAATGACAATATCACAGTAACTGCTGAATGGATTTTGACGAAATTTGTGGCAAAATAGTTCTTGCATTGAAGTGTTTAAACGTCAATATAGACCAGTCATGTTAGTGTCTGTTACTAAAATTAGCAAAATGTGAAAATTAGAAAATCTCAATGGAATTGGACTAATTTTGTGTCAGAATGGTCCTTTCATGGAGCCTTTTCGATTTTTATGCCCCCGAAGGAACTTCGGGTGGCATATTAAAACCGCACCGTCCGTCCGTCAGTCCGTCCGTCCATCGTCCATCCGTCCGTTACAAATCTTGTCTCAGCTATAACTTTAAAACTACTAAAGCAAATTTGATGAAACTTCACAGAGAGTTAAAGAATAATGTGAAGGTGTATCGCGCACAAGACTTAGGTCCCTACGCCCAAGGTCAAGGCAACAATTGGGTCAGAGGTCAAATTGTGTCTTAAAATCGTGTCTCAGCGAAACCTTTAAAAGTACTGAAGCAAATTTTATGAAACTTTACAGAAAGATAAAGCATAATGAAAAGGTGTGTCGCGCATAAGACCTAGGTCCCTACACCCAAGGTCAAGGCCACGGTTGGGTCAGAGGTCAAACTGTGTCTCAAAATCGTGTCTCAGCAATAACTTATAAACTACTGAAGCAAATTGAATGAAACTTCACAGAACTATAAAGCATAATGAGAAGGTGTGTCACACATAAGATTTCATATACCACGTTCATGGTCAATGTCACAATCAGGGGTCAAAGGTCAAATCTTGTCTCTGCGATAACTTGAAACCTGCTGAAGTGACTTTCATCAAACTTCACAGAAAGGTAAAGTATATTGAGAAGGTGTGTTTTACACAATATTTATGATCCCAAATCCAAGGTCAAGGTCACAATCTGTGGTCAGAAGTCAAATCATGTCTCGGCAATTACTCAGAAAAGTACCAAAGCAAACATTGCAGTAAGATAAAGCCTACTGAGAAGATTTCCATTCACAAGACATACGTTTCCACATCCAAGGTCAAGGTCATAGCCAAAGGTCAACTCATTTATCCTCAATTACTTAAAAACAATTGAATCAAACTTCATTAATTTTCATGAAAAGGTAAAAAAATATGGTTTTGTTGCCTAAGGTCAGGGTCACAATCAGGGCTCAGAGGTTAAATCCTGTCTCTGAAATGGCTGAAAACTGCTGAGGCCAGTTTCATCAAAATTCACTGAAAGGTAAAGCATGATAAAATGGTAACTTAAAGAAAAGTAAAGTATTATGACAAGTTATATAAGGTGTGATATTTAGGTTTCAGTACCCAATGTCAAGTACACAATACAGTTTGGTCAGTGGTTGAATTAAGTCCCCATGAATCCCCTAGTGCATTGTTCAAGGTCAAGGTCACAACCAGGACTCAAAGGTCAGTTTAAGGGGCCTTTGGGGGCATTTGTTACACACTGTAACATTTCTTGTTTGCATTTTGGCATTCCAGTGAGTGAGTGAGTGATATGGGTTTTACGGCACATCAGCACCAAAAGGGCTATTTCGCGCCGAAAACGCTATAAAAGAATACGTGTTTTATGCATAAGGCTGCCATCTGCCATTACTAAAATAGCACAAAACATGAAAATGACAATATCTCCGTAACCGTTGAATGGATTTTGACGAAATTTGTGGCAAAATGATTCTTGCATTCAGGTGTTTCAAAAATAGCTGAATATAGACCAGTCAAGTTGGCCACCGTTACTAAAAAAACAAAATGTGAAAATGAGAATACCTCAGTGGAATTGGACCTATTTTATATCAGAATGGTCTCGTGGCAAAATAGCTGGGTGAGCGATATCATGCCCATTTAAGCCTCTTGTTATTTGGTGTAGACTGATGAGTTTACGAGAAGGAGCTGAGTTGAGGCAGTGGAAGGTCATTATTCTTTGATTAAATTTACAATACATCGATGAAAAACGAGAAATTTCCCTGGTGTATCTGTTTGAACCAAGAAAACCTTTCATATTCGGAATTATTAATATTTGCATTATTTATGTGTTTTGTTGCTTTTTTTTTGTTTCAACATGAGTTTGAATATTTCAATAGTGGACCATCATAATTAAACTTGGGTGAAGGTTAAGGTGATATCTCTTGGTATATGTGTGATGAAATATCAAGTGACCATAAAAAGTATAGTTGGGACAATTGGGCACAATATCTGTGAGGTTGCGAGGCTGTCACGTGACCCGAGGCCCCTGCCATCATCGGGGAGTCATCGGGAAAAACCGTGACGTCACGACCAATCCCACATTCCAAGAACAATTGGGAAGATATCACATGACTGTCCAGGAACAATGGGGGTGAATCATCGGAGAAACCCCACGTCATCACGACCGATCCCACATTCCATCCGCATCCTAGATCAATGGTATGAGTCAGTCTCTCTAAAGGAAAAAACCCACGAAGTCACGACCTATCCCACATTCCACCAGCACCATTGAACAATGGTACGAGTCAGTCTCCCTAAAACAATTGTTTAATTTTTACCCCCCGACCAGTAGGTTCGGGGGATATAGCGATGAGCCTGGCGTCCGTCTGTCCGTCCGTAAACATTTTCTCGTCCGCTCTATATCTTGAATACCCTTTGGAATATTTTCATGATACTTCACAGTTATGTAGAATAGGTCATGACAAAGTGTCGCGTACAAATATGGTTACTCTTGCTATTGTACTTGTTGAGTTATCTCCCCTTTGGTGAATTTTTGGCAGATTTGTGTCCGCTTTATAACTTGAATACCCTTTGAAATATTTAGGGCCCAGTCTGACGAAGTCTGCGGAGGCCCTATATAAATCACCTTGTCTGTCTGTATGTCTGTCTGTCCATCCGTCCGTCATCATTTCGTGTCCGCTCTATAACTCTGAAACCTTGAGAGATATTTTTGCGAGACTTAATAAAAATGTAAAGCATTATCAGATGATGTGCAGAGAACAAGAACCATAACTCTGCCAACATTTGTTACTGAATTATGCCCATTTGTAATTTTGAGTAAAGAAATCGTGTCCGCTCTTTAACTCTGAAACCGTTTGAGATATTTTCACATGACTTGGTACAAATGTAAAGCATCATCAGACGATGTGCAGAGATCAAGAATCCTAACTCTACATTTGTTACTGTATTATGCCCCTTTGTAATTTTGAATTTAGAAATCATGTCTGCTCTATAGCTTTATCATGTCCGCTCTATAGCTTTAAAAGCATCAAAGACATTTTCATAGAACTTGTACATAATATAAAGCATCATCAGAAAATGAGCAGAGAATAAGAACTGTAACTTCATCTACATTTTTACGGAATTATTCCCCTTTGTAATTTACAATCTGGAAAACGTGTTCGCTCTCTAACTTTAAAATTGTTGAAGATATTTTCACAAAACTTCATACAAATATAAACATAATCAGACAGTGTGTAGAGAAAAAGAACCATAACTCCAACTTCATTTTATACAGAGTTATAACCCTTTATTATTTTTGGTATGCATCTTGTCCGCTCTTTAACTTTAAAGCCTTTGAAGATATTTTTTTTATAAAACTTGGTACAAATATAAACCATCGTCAAATGAGCTGAAAGTGTACAGAATGCCAGAATGGTAACATCAGTTTGCTTCACAGAAATGTTGCCTTTGTTTTAATCAATCATGATTTGGTATTTTGCCCATATCTTAATGACACTACCAGAGACTTAATTTCAAACAACAAATTGAATATGAAGGAACAACATGATAACAGAAAGCTGGTTTTGTTATTTCTGGTTGGGCACATATGGTTTAAATGTCGTCAACAGTTTCATAAAGGCGGGACCCTATTAGTTACCATGTTTCTAGTTTTATGATACTTTACAGGTATATAGAACAGGTCATGACGATGTGAGGCGAACAAGAATGACAACTCTTGCTTTCTTACTTTTTGAGTTATTTCCCCTTGATGGTTTTAGCTGTGATTTTATGTTGATTTCGTGTCCGCTCTATAACTTGAATACCCTTTAAAATATTTTCATGATACTTTACAGATATGTAGAACAGGTCATGACGATGTGTCGCTAACTTGACTCACAACCCTTGCTTTCTTACTTTTTGAGTTATTCCCCTTTGATGGTTCTAGCTGTGATTTCGTGTCCGTTTTATAACTTGAATACCCTTTGAAATGTTTTCATGATACTTTACAGATATGTAGAACAGGTCATGACGATGTGACGCGAACAAGAATGATAACTCTTGCTTTCTTACTTATTGAGTTATTTTCCCTTGATGGTTTTAGCTGTGATTTCGTGTCTGGTCTATAACTTGAATACCCTTCGAAATATTTTCATGATACTTTACAGATATGTAGAACAGGTCAGGACAATGTGTCACTAACAAGAATGACAACTCTTGCCTTCTTAGTTATTTCCCTTCGATGGTTTTAGCTGTGACTTCGTGTACGTTTTATTACTTGAATACCCTTCGAAATATTTTCATAATACTTTACAGATAAGTAGAACAGGTCAAGACGATGTGTCGCGAACAAGAATGACAACTCTTGCTTTCTTACTGTTTAGTTATTTCCCCTTGATATTTTTAGCTATGATTTTGTGTTGTTTCGTGTCCGCTCTATAACTTTCACACCTTCAGAAATATTTTCATGATACTTCACAGATATTTTGAACAGGTCATGACGATGTGTGGCGAACAAGAACGACAAATTTTGCTTTCTTACCTGGGGTAGGTCGGGTGGTGCGATGGTGCTGCGTTTAACTTCCAGTGCCGGGGCGTCCTACTGATTTGGACTTCCAGTGCCGGGGCGTCCTACTGATTTGGTTAATAGTAGGGCAAGGGCCTGCTGTGCTTGCAGTGGGTGCGGGCGGGGGTTGTTTGGACATTTTTTCTCTCATCTATCATTTCTCTCTTCTTTCTCCCTCTCTCTGGGAGACGGCCCGATATAGACTGAAATACTGTCTCAAAGGGCCGTTAAACCCAAAACAATCAATCAATCAATCAGCTTTCTTACCTTTTGGGTTATTTCCCCTTGATGGTTTTAGGTGCGATTTCGTATCCGCTCTATAGCTTGAATACCTTTTGAAATATATTCCTGATACTTCACAGATATGTAGACCAGAACATGACGATGTGTCGCATACAAGAATGGCAACTTCTGCTTTCAATCTTTTTGATTTATTGCCCATTTATGGGTTTAGGTGTGATATCCTGTCTGTTCCATGACTTGAATACCCTTTGAAATATTTTCATGATACTTTACGAATATGCAGAAGAGGTCATGACAATTTGTCTCATACATAAAGATCTTTTGTTAGATTTCGATTCTTTGTCCAAATTCTAATACTAGAGAGCTCAAAATTAGATTTCTAGGGCTTGGTCTTTAGAAGTTATTCACACATTTTGAGATGTTGAGTGTATCATATGCTATACATTGTGTACATGGTGGCTGTTTGAGATTTTACCTCTTCTTATACGCCTGTTTGAAAAACGGGACGTATATTGTTATGGAGCTGGCGTCCGTCTGTCATAAACTTTTCGTTTCCGGATAACTCCTCCTACAGTTTACATCCGATCGAGCTGAACCTTGGTATATAGTAAGACTGAGGTGGACCAGCGCATATGGTTTCGAGCTTACGCTCCAATGATTTTTAGCGGAGTTACAGCCCTTTATTTAGAATTTTCGGGGTGTTCGTTTCCGGATAACTCCTCTTACAGTTTTCAACCAATTAAGCTGAAACTATGTAAGTAGTAAGACTACAACATGGAGTAGCGCATATTGTTTGGAGTATACGCTCCGATGATTTTTAAGAGAGTTACAGCTCTTTGAAAAAACTCGATAATGGCAGTTTGTATGGCAATTCTTTACTGAATTATGCCCATTTGTAATTTTGAGTAAAGAAATCGTGTCCGCTCTTTAACTCTGAAACCGTTTGAGATATTTTCACATGACTTGGTACAAATGTAAAGCATCATCAGACGATGTGCAGAGATTAAGAATCCTAACTCTACATTTGTTACTGTATTATGTCCCTTTGTAATTTTGAATTTAGAAATCATGTCTGCTCTATAGCTTTATCATGTCCGCTCTATAGCTTTAAGTATCTAACACTCAGACCAAAACAGTATGCCAGACCGCTATGAAGAGGTAAAACATCAAACAGCCATCATGTTCACAATGTATAGCATATGATAATATCAACATTTTAAAATGTGTGAATAACGTCTAAAGTACAAGCCCTACAATTCTGAGATTTCTAGAAAGTGAATTTGGACAATGAATCCAAATCTGGAAAAAATGGTGGAAGTGAGGGGGTTAGGAACAGAGAATTAGGAACGTGATAATATATCATGGCATGATCATCAATATTCTATAAATTATAAGGGTATTAAAATTGTGGAGTAAGCCAGGGTAATACAGACACAAAGCAGAGAAGGCTAACTGCTGCTCCAACTTGCAAAGGGAAATTACTCGGGCAGTATGAATGACAGAGATGTCATGTATCAGATAAATTTTCATGACCTGTTCTGCATACCTGTGAAGTATCATAAAAATATTTCAAAGGGTATTTCAAATGGAGTAAACACAAAATCACAGCTAAAACCATCAAGGGGAAATAACTCAGAGAGTAAGAAAGCAAGAGTTGCCATTCTTGTTCGCGACACATAATCATGACCTGTTCTACATTTCTGTGAAGTATCATGAAAACATTTCGAAAGAATTCAAGTTAAAGTGTGGACGCGAAATAACACCTAAAACCGTCAATGGGAAATTACTCAAAACGTAAGAAAGCAAGAGTTGCCATCTTGTTAGCGACACAGCGTCATGACCTGTTCTACATATCTGTAAAGTATCATGAAAACATTTCAAACGGTATTCAAGTTATAAAACGGACACGAAATCACTGCTAAAACCGTCAAGGGAAATAACTAAAAAAGTAAGAAAGCAAGAGTTGTCATTCTTGTTCGCGACACATCGGCGTGACCTGTTCTGCATATCTGTAAAGTATCATATTCCTAAGGATATTCAAGTCATAGAGCGGACACGAGATTACACTTTAAACCAGCAAGGGGTAAATATTCAAAAAGTAAGACAGCAAGAATTGTCATTCTTTACACCTTCAACCAGCAAGGGGAAAACACTCAAAAAGTAAGAAAGCGAGAATTCTTATTCTTGTTTGCGACACATCGTCATGAGTATCATTAAAATATTTCAAAAGGTATTCACCCCGTGCTGGTCCCGGGATAGAATAGGCCAGACGTATCCCTCTGCGTGACGTAAAAGGCTGTCTAAAAGAGGGCAGCTCGTTTGTCGTGAGCTGCGACCCATGTCATTGAAAGAAGGGATCTTGGTGATTGAGTGGACTGGCTGCGCATGAACCCTTTTTTCACATCGTTTTTCATCCCTAGAAGGCGGCGGCTGATGGGTCAATCGTGTAGGCATACTGTCCTATCCGAGTATATCTTCAGTGTATCTTTGGCACTTGGAGTTAAGGATATCCACTCCATTTTAGTGCTCCCTTGTTGGGCTTTGCGGCGGGTGGAGAGCACCGGGGACGAATCTTAGCATCTTTTTTTTCATGGCTACCCCAAAGTCAAACACCAAGGATACTCAACATATCTCTAAACGACCGCGTGAATTCGACTCTGATGATACATCAGAGTCAGAACTTAGTCAACCGACAACGTCTATCGCTACTCCGCGCTTTCTGGTGATTACATCTAAAGATGAACGGCCAATGTCGAGTCTTTCTCCTTTCGTTATTGAGAAAGTACTCCATAGCATTGCTGGTGTACCGAAAAGCATTAAATAGGAACGCTCAGGTGACCTTCTGGTCGAGTGCGCTAACAGCAAACATATTAAAACCCTGTTACGGACAGACAAGTTCTTCGGCCTTCAGGTAAACGTGTCTATTCACGGTTCGCTCAATACTTGCAAGGGCTTTGTTCGCTGCCCCGATTTAAAAGGGGTCAGCGAACAGGAGATTCTTGAGACTATGAGGGAACAAGGTGTAGTGGCAGTCCGCCGAATAAAAGTTCGTCGGTTAACAGATACCAATACCTTCGTTTTCACTTTCAATACATCAGTTCTGCCAAAACAGCTGAAAGTTGCCTTCATCCGTGTCTCTGTCGATCCATATATCCCAAATCCTCTGCGCTGCTATCAGTGTCAGCTATTTGGTCACCATGAAGACAGATGTAGAAAGAAAATGATATGTAACAACTGTGGTGAACCCAAACATACAACTCATGATAAAGACTGTACAAATACAGCCAAACGTGTGAACTGTTCGGGAAACCACCCCGCCGATTCGCGGCAATGTCAGGCCTGGAACACTGAGAAAGAAATTCTCAAAGTCAAGTACACCAGGAACATATCATTCCCAGAAGTGCGAAAAATTGTAGAAAGTTACACAGCAGCGCCAGGTAAATGTAATGCCAGCATCACGAAGGCTGCTGGTGTCACAGTATCACTCGTTGATGCTGCGACACCAACAGATCCTGTCCTTATCACAGGAGTTCCACAGTCTTCGTCTTATAATGCTGCATCAACTGAATCTTCTGCTGCAGCGAAACGTAATCAAAAAGAAAAATCTGAGAAAGCAGATAGAAATTTAGTACAAATTGTTCGTGACACACTTGTAAAACACGACATTACTAACAAAGCATCGAACAGGCCTCCTGACCCTAAACCAAAGGGAAAGGAGAAACATATACTTGAAATTGACCGGCTGCCGAAAGGATCTAGTGATCCGATTAAGCAGCATAATAAGTGGTCTGATTTGGAGGATATGGAGGCAGAGGAATCTCTATCCTGTCTTCCAAAAGGGACACTTAACAGAATACCTACTTCATAAGAATAAATCTAACCATTTCGCTCCATTTGTTATGATTAACAATAATGAAAAATAAAATTTTACAGTGGAATTGTCGAGGCTTTAAAGCCAACTATGAAGAAACATTGCTCCTTCTTAAGGATTATGAGCCTGCTGCTCTATGTCTTCAAGAAACACATCGAAAAGACACAGATAACATTTCAATTAAAAAAATTACAGCTCTTTCCATACTTTTTCAACAAGCAATGATAGAGCCGAGCCGCTGGTGGTGTCTCTATCTTTGTTAATAATAATGCTCCTCATAGTCATATACCTTTACGTACGAATTTACAAGCTGTTGCAATTAGTGTAACTCTCCATCGCGTGGTTACTATTTGTTTTATATATATTCCTCCAAATTCGAGATTGTCTCTCAACGACCTTGATGATCTTGTTCCGCAACTGCCTTCTCCCTACATACTATGGTCATAATATCCTTTTGGGTTCCAAAGATATTAATGACAAAATGCAGAATAATTGAAATTTTTATTGATAACCACGGACTTTGTCTATATAACACTAAAACTCCTACATATCTACATCCAGCCACTGGTTCCTATACTTCTTTAGACCTCGCTATATGCTATCTTACTCTTCTTTTAGATTATGACTGGCAAGTTCATGATGATCTCTGTGGGAGTGATCACTTTCCAATTTTTCTCGATAACATTGGTCCAGATATTGATGAACCTGTTTAAAGATGGAAATTAAATAAAGCTAACTGGACTCAATTTCAAACCCTTTGCGAAACTCGACTTCTTGAAGACAGAGTCCAGGAGGCTGATGATCCGATTGAGTCATATGCATCTATTCTTATTAAAAGAGAAGAAGAAACTATAACAAAAATAAAAAAAAAGATTAAAAAGCCGTGGTTTACTGATGATGGCAAAACTGCTGTTAAGCAACGTAAAAGAGCATTGCGACAATTCAATAATCGTCCAACACACGATAATTTAAATAATTATCGCATTTTCCGTGCAAAAGCTCGTCGAACAATTAAAGAATCAAAGAAGAAAATATTTTTTCTAAATTAAATTCTCGAACTACTGATTTGGAACATTGTAGGGCAAGTGCCTACTGTACTAGCAGTAGGTGTGGGTGGGGTAATTTGGACATTTTTTCTCTCGTCTATCATTTCTCCTCTTTCTCCCGCTCTGGGAGACGGCCAGATATATACTGAAATACTGTCTCAAAGGGCCGTTAAACCCAAAACAATCAATCAATCAATCAGAACTTAAAGCTGCCCTTTCAAAAGCCCATGATTCATCTCCGGGGCCTGATTTTATCCATTACCAGTTTTTGAAACATCTACCAGACTCTTCTCTTTCGTAGGTGCGGGTGGGGGTTGTTTGGACATTTTTTCTCTCGTCTATCATTTCTCTCTTCTTTCTCCCTCTCTTTGGGAGACGGTCCGATATAGACTGAAATACTGTCTCAAAGGACCGTTAAACCCAAATCAACCAACCAACCAACTCTTCTCTTTCGGTTCTTTTGAGAACATTTAATGACATTTGGGAAACTGGTAATGTGCCAAAGTCTTGGAAAGAAGCTACGATAATCCCCATACCAAAACCTGGAAAAGATAATACGAACCCGAACAATTATCGCCCTATTGCTATAACGAGCTGCATATGTAAAACATTGGAGCGAATGATCAATGAAAGACTCGTTTGGTATCTTGAAACGAATAATATTACAGAATTTCAGAGTGGTTTCAGGCACCAACGCAGTAGTAATGATCACTTGGTTAGATTAGAAACCTTAATACGCGAAGCCTTCATCAAGAAGGAGCACTTAATTGCTGTCTTCTTTCGATTTAGAGAAGGCTTACGATACAACTTGGAAGTATGGTATAATGAATGATTTACATGAAATAGGTCTTAAAGGCCGATTGCCACCAGCAGAGAATCCAATTACGTGTAGGTTCAACTTTGTCTGAGTTACACGAACAAGAACAAGGTGTGTCTCAAGGTAGTATTTTGTCTGTTACTCTTTTCAGTCTTAAGATAAACAATATTGTAAAATGTCTGAATCCTGGTGTCGACTGTTCTTTATATGTTGATGTCTTTTTGATTTGTTAACGGTCAAAAAATATGCATACTATTGAACGTCAACTTCAACAAAATCTAAATAAAATTCAAACGTGGGCAACTGAAAATGGATTCAAATTTTCAAAATCTAAGACAGTTTGCATGCATTTCTGTCACCTTCGAAAAGCGCATGATGATCCAATGCTCACCTTGGACGGAACACACATTCCTGTAGTAGAAGAAAATATATTTCTAGGTGTTATCTTTGATAAAAAACTTTCCTTTATTCCACACATTAAACAGCTTAAAGCAAAATGTCAACAAGGGCTTCGCAAGCGGCGCATAATACGCCCGTTTTAATGTCATAAAGGAATGAACAAGATTGTTTACAAAAGGACAGACAGGCAGACAAACGGGGGAAACCACACTTTAATTAATGACAGCAACATTATTTAAATATTTAACACATCAAATATTATTAGTATACCAAAAATCAGCTTCCAAGGTGAAGTGGCTCCTAAGTTGAGTAATGCGAAAGTCAAACAAGGGAGATAATTCATAAACTAAATATACTAGATATACCATTCTTGGTTCTAATACATTCCCTTCACAATATACACATCTCCATAAAGTTGTGTTAAAATATTCTAAACGGTTAAGGAGTTATAGAGTAAACAGGAAATTTATGCATGGGCAGATAATCCAGTAAGCAAGCCAGAGTCGTGGTTCTTGCTCAGGATACATTGCCCCATTATTACACACATTCCTACAAATGTTCATTCTAATACTTCAAAGAGTTAAAGAGATATGGAGTGAATGGAAATTCCTAAAAATAATGATCGAAGGGAGGTTACTCCAAAAATAAGAAAGGGGGAGCAACCATTCTTATATGTGACACATCATCTTGTGATCATGCACATTGTTATAAAGTTTCATCATGATATTCCCAACAGTTACCGAGTTAATGTATGCACAACATAAGTATACACAAAAATTGTCGAAAAGAACTAATAACAAGAGGGCCATGAGGCCCTGATCCGCTCACCTGAGCAATTGGCAAAGTGGCTTTTTCTTATGTCTGAAATTGTCAAAATATGAGTCTAGGGTCAAAAGTCAAAGACTGACCATGACCTCTTGTACTCATAAATCTTCATGTGCTAATACCCATTAAGACAACTATATATACCATTTTTTAGACCAAAATCTTCAAAACTTTCCATGAAATCTTATGTTCTAGCATTTTCCCATATTTGACCATGCTGCAAAAAAGGTCAAGGTGAACCCAAGGTCATCATTTGAACAGTCTTGGAAGTATTCTAGTACTCCATGCTACTTACCAAGTTTCAAGGCCATAGGCATATTGGTTCTGGAGAAGAAAAATATTAAATGTTTATACCATAAATGGGTATGTCAGCCATGTTGGTCATGTGACCTGGACCATTTGAACACATTTTTGTTCCCTCAACCCCTGGAGGCTCTTTATGAAATGTAAGAACAATTGGCCCTTTGGCTTTTGAGGAAATGTTTGAAAATGTCAAAATATGAGAGATCTGGGTCAAAGGTCAAAGAATGACCTTGACCCCTTGTACTCATAATTCTTCATGACCTCATTAAGATGACTGTATATACCAATTTTTAGGCCAAAATCTTCAAAAATTCCCATGAAAGCTTATGTTGTAGCATTTTGCCATATTTGACCTTGCCATAAAAAGGTCAAGGTCAAGCAAAGGTCATAATTTGAACAATCTTGATAATACTGGAGTACCCAATGCTACATACCAAGTTTCAAGGCCATCGGTCAACTGGTTCTGGAGAAGAAGATTTTTAAAGGTTTTTATCATATATGGTCATGGCGGCCATGTTGGTCATGTGACCCAGACCATTTGAAGAATTTCTTTTCCTCAACCCCTGAAGACTCTATATATTTGGTTACAATTGTCTTTTAAAAAGAAGTTTGAAATTGTCAAACTATGAGAATTCAGGGTCAAAGGTAAAAAAATGACCTTGACCTCTTGTACTTATGAATCTTGATGTACTCATTAAGATGACTGCATTTTCCAATTTTTAGGCCTAAATCTTCAAAACTTTCCATGAAATCTTATGTTCTAGCATTTTCCCTTATTTGACCTTCCCGTAAAATGGTTAAGGTCAACCCAAGGTTATCATTTTGAACACTCTTGATAGAACTGGAATACCCAATGCTTCATACCAAGTTTCAAGGCCATCGGTCCACTAGTTCTGGAGAAGAAGATGTTTAAAAGTTTTTATCATATATGGGCGTGGCGGCCATGTTGGTCATGTGACCTGAACCTTTTGAACAAATTTCATTCCCTCAACCCCTGTAGGCTCTATATGAAATTTGGTTACAATTGGCCAAGTGGCTTTGGAGAAAATTGTTTGAAAATGTCAAAATATGAGAGCTCTGGGTCAAAGGTCAAAGAATGACCTTGACCTCTTACACTCACAAATCCTCATGTACTCAACTGCATTTACCAATTTTAGGCCTTACTCTTCAAAACTTTCCATGAAATCATATGTTCTAGCATTTTCCCATATTTGACCTTGCAGTAAAATGGTCAAGGTCAACCCAAGGTCATAATTTGAACAATCTTGGTAGTACTCGAGTACCCAATGCTACATACCAAGTTTCAAGGCCATCGTTCAATTGGTTCTGGAGAAGAAGATTTTTAAAGGTTTTTACCATATATGGGCGTGGCCGCCATGTTGGTCATGTGACCTGGACAATATGAATATATTTTTGTTCCCTCAACCCCTGGAGGCTCTATATGAAATTTGGTTTCAATTGGCTCAGTGGCTGTTGAGGAGATTGTTCGAAATTGTCAAAATATGAGAGTTCTGGGTCAAAGGTCAAAGAATGACCTTGACCTCTTGAAGTCATAAATTTTCACGTACTCATTCAGATGACTGTAGATACTGGTTTTTAGCCCAAAATCTGCAACAGTTTCCAAGATATCTTATGTTCTAGCATTTTGCCATATAAAAGCACAAGGAAGCAAATTTGACCTTGCCGTAAAAAAAGTCAAAGTCAACCCAAGGTCATAATTTGAACAATCTTGGTAGTACTCGCGTACCCGATGCTACATACCAAGTTTCAAGGCCATCGGCCTATTGGTTCTGGAGAAGAAGATTTTTAAAGGTTTTGACCATATATGGGCGTGGCGGCCATGTTGGTCATGTGACCAGGACCGTTTGAACAACTTTTCGTTCCTAAGGTCCCAGGAGGCTCTATATGAAATTTGGTTACAATTGGCCCAGTGGTTTCAGAGGAGAAGTCATTTGAAATTGTGGACGGACGGACGACGGACGGACGACGGACGGACGACGGACGACGACGGACGACGGAGCCTGACCATACTATAAGCTCCCCCGGAGCCTCTGGCTCAGGTGAGCTAAAAAGGGATGTAACTCACAAACGAAGAAAGGGAGAGCAACCACTGTTGTACGCAACACATCGTTGGGACTTCATACACATTGCTATGAAGTTTTATGAAGATATCCCAAACAGTTATCTAGTTATGGCGCGCACAAGACCTGCAGGGGAAAAAAAACAATCAAAGGGGCATAACCTGGAAACTAAGGAAGGGGGAGCAACCATTCTTGTATGTGATACATTCCCCCTACCTACTTCATATGCCTACAAAATTTCATGATGATATCCCAAATGGTTGCTGAGTTATGGCACATACAAGAATGTTTACAGACAGAGGAAAGGGAGTTTACTCCAAAATTCAGAAAGGGGGAGCAACCATTCTTATATGCGACATATTATCTTGTGATCATGCACATTGCTATTAAGTTTCATCATGATATTCCAAACAGTTACCGAGTTAATGTATGCACAATATAAGTATACACAAAAATAGTCGAAAAGAACTAAGAAAAGGGATGTAACTCTGAAACGAAGAAAGGGAGAGCAACCATTGTTGTACGCGACACATCGTTGGGGCTTCATACACATTGCTATGAAGTTTCATGAAGATATCCCAAACAGTTATCTAGTTCTGGCGCGCACAAGACCTGCAGGGTAAAAAACAATCAAAGGGGCATAACTTTGAAACCAAGGAAGGGGGAGCAACCATTCTTGTACACGACACGTTCCCCCTACCTAATACATATGCCTACAAAATTTCATGAAGATATCCCAAATGGTTACTGAGTTATGGCGTGCACAAGAATGTTTACGGACGGACGGACGGACGGACGGACAGACGGACGGACGGACAGCACCACGCCATAATACGACCGTTTTTTCAAAACGGGCGTATAAAAAGCGTTGAACCTACTGCGAGTTGTTGCCCATACTGACTGGGTAGCAGATCGTAAAGTTTTACTGAATCTTTATAGAACTATTATTCAGTCCAGACTAGACTATGGCTCAATAATATATGGATCCGCTAGAAAATCTTATTTGAAAATGCTTGATCCCATTCATCATCAGGGACTCCGGCTCGCCTTTGGAGCTTTCAGAACTTCTCCCTCGGACAGTCTTTTAGTAGAGGCAAATGAACCATCACTTTATAATAGACGTCTAAAACTCTCTTTACAGTATGCCCTTAAACTAAAGACAAATCCATCAAATACAACGTATGAAACTGTTTTTCGGCCCCAATATAAAACATTATTCGAGAAAAAACCAAATATGATTCCTTCCTTTGGCATTAGAATCTCTTCAGAATTTGAAAATATGAATTTACATTTAGACACAATTGAACAGTTTGGGGTTCCGGATGTGCCACCATGGACATTTACTCAGCCACGTGTTTTATTTTCTTTGTATACTGATAGAAAATCTCAAACTGATCCTCTTGTATTTCGAGCTAACTTTAATGAACTGCTGTCTGACTTTCCTAAATATGAGACTTTATATACTGATGGTTCAAAGGATGGAGACAAAGCTGGCTCTGCTTGTGTTGCTCCATCCGAAACATACAAATGTAGATTACCTGCCAATGCCTTATATTTTCAGCGGAGATCAAGGCTACTGATTTAGCCTTGGATCATATTGAACAGTCTATGAATACAGATTTTATCATCTTTTCTGATTCCCTCTCTGTTCTGCAATCCCTAAATAATCGCCATATTGAAAACCCTCTTCTTTTGGATATCCTCTTGAAACATAATGACTTAACTGAGCTAAACAACATTGTTATTTTGTTGGCTTCCCAGTCATGTGGGGATTAAAGGCAACGAAAAGGCCGACATTGCTGCGAAATCGGCATTAGCTCTTCATATTTCTGATCTTAAAATTCCTTACACTGTTATCAAACCTTGCATAAATACCTATCTTCTTGATAAGTGGCAGATATCATGGAATGACGCTGTCTTTAACAAACTACATTCCATCAAGCCTTCACTAGGTGAATGGCAACCATCTTATAGAATGGATCCTAAGGAAGAAGTAACTTTGGCTCGACTCAGAATCGGCCATACTTTTATTACTCATTCGTTTTTGCTGAAAGGTGAGGATCCGCCTTTATGCATTCCTTGCCAGGAATCTTTTAGTGTTAAACATTTTCTTTTAGATTGCATGGATTTTCGTATTACGCGTACTAGGGTTTTCCGTGTCAACAGTTTGTAACAACTGTTTGACACGGTTGAACCAGCGAAAATCTTCTCATTTCTGAAAGAGATAGGCATATATAGTAAATATAGTAAAATATAGTTTAGTGAAGTCGAGGTATTTTTACAACAGTTGATTTGAATTTATGTTTACTCATCTTGCTAGACGAGAGTTCGTTTTATGCTATCAGTCTTAAGATAGCCGTTGATCGGCGTGTTTTGCCACATACCCGACTTTTTTTTTTTTTTTGGTCGACTCCTCCTCCCCATATCGACCCCATATTTTTTCACATATCGTGTATTTATTGTCAAATATATCAACTTATTATTTACAAATTACATATATATTGTTTATATATTACAATATTTACAAACATACATGGATGGATGGATGGAAAAAGTGGGCATGTGTCCTGGCAGGTGGGTAAATCGATGTTAAACAGTGGTAATATCAAACAGACAAACAACGCCGAAAGGACGTCAGATAGCTGTCAAATATGTTAGTCGAAAGGTAGGTAATCAACAGGTCAACAGTTGTATTATAAGTAGGTGGATGTGGGAAACAAATGAATTGGAGTATCAACCAGAATAGGATAAAAGCGAGGCTGTAAATAGGTATTATGTCAGCAGAGTTAATTAGGCGACGAGGTCAACATTTGTGTTATAAGTAGGTGGATAATGTATGTGGGAAATAAATGAAATGGAGTATCAACCAGAATAGGATAAAAGCGAGACTGTAAATAGGTATTATGTCAGCAGGGTTAATTAGGCGACGAAATGGCTAAGCAACTGAGCATTTCCCCATAAGAATGCGTGTTGGTAGTCAGGTACATAATGTAGGTAGGTTAGTATGTGGATAGATAGACAGGTAGACATGTAGACAGTGAAACAGGTAGACAGATATGTAGCTAGGTGATACAGGCAGGTCTGTAAGTAGGTAGGTTATGTAATAAGGGGCTACGGAGGTAGGTAATTGTATGTATGTATGTATGTATGTATGTATGTATGTAAATCACAATTGTTAATTTAGAAGTGGACCGACAGAAACACGATATGTTTGAGCTTAGAGACTGTTTTGAAGCTGTGGTTGAGACAGCAGTAGCCTCTTTGAGAAAGTCCAGACTGGCGGCCCTGTAAACCAGTCAGTCCCCCTTTAGAAGCCAACACTATCTCAACCAACTCTCCAACTAACAGTTTCCGCTCCCTCTCCTTTTTTTTTTTTTTTTAATTTATCTTCCTTTTTTTTTTTTTTTTTTTTTTTTTTAAAGGTAGGTTCCTGGACTAGCAATAACAATTATGTTCACAAAATAATTTCGTCTTTTTCTGAGTAGTATTAAATTCTCCTATTTTTCTGAATTTGTTGCTACTGAGAAAATCGTCAGATGTTGAAGAAAATAGTAATTTTCCCTTTTGGTTTATTTTCTTTCGTTGGATTTCCAGTTCTTAAAATAACAATGTTTATTATGTCTATAAGTGCGCAATTTCCGATGCCATTGTCCAAAGGTCAATTTTCTCTTGCTGTGAGCTCTCCTAGAGGTCCTGGCATGGCGGATGGGTTAAAGCTATCCCAAAATGCAATGCAGCAACACGTCTGCTGTGTTATCTATTTTTGGCACGAACTAGAAATAGCACTAACTGGTGTGCGAAGCAGAGTTAGGAAATCCCTTGCAAAACAACTTTTCTAATATATTTTTGATTTACTCTTTTTAGCGAAACTTATTCATTCCCTTTTTATAAGTGCTTTCCAACAATTTAAATGAAAGATCATCAAAATTATGATGCATTCCAAAGTACAGGAACCTACCTTTAATACAATGAAATACAATATACAATACATATCTCATATTAGACTTCTAGGGTGCTCCGGTGCAGGCGGTAGACAGCTACAAGAAGAACACGTTTTATTTTTTTAAAGCTTTAACTTATATATCGGTTCTCATTTCTTTCGGTTGACTCGTGAGCACAGGGAACCAGCTCTAAATATAGCATACGTCATCAAGGGCGAGGTCAATCGCCACGATTTCCTTTTGCCGATAACTGCCAAGGTAAGTTCTCTCTTTCTTTTCCCTTTTTACCGCTAGCTTGTTCAACGGTACATTTCACGCCTGCAGGTACATTCAATGTAACTGCAGTCGAGAAATTACCGTTATCAGAACTCAATACAATCACAAATGCAATGAAATAAGGAGAGAAATGTCACATGATCCAGTAACCATTCTCTGCAACAGAAAATAAACATTAGCCTGTGTTATTTGCCTAAGCTTTTAGTATAACTGTATCACGAGCATTCCTAGGATAAATTTATGATTTCGCACTTATTAAAATTAAAAAAAAAAATACAGCCAGTAGGTGACATGACTGAAGACCACAGAATGGCTGATAAGAAAGTAGTAATAAAAGGACAAAAGTATATACTGCTAATTAAAGATCATAATACTATTTTTGTTTTGATTAAAGAAAATAGATAAATAACTAAATAATAATAAAAATAAAATGAAAATAAAAAATATATGTTTTTTATCTGTTATCTTGAATTATTCTTGTACTGGTTTCTTCTCGTTTCTTCGGTTCCGATAAACCTGAAATAAAAAAGAGAAAATATAGATTTAACATCACCCCGTATGAGTCCGTCACGATGAGAGGCCTAGATGAGACAACCAGGACAGCTATTGGGCGCACCCACATGGAGAACCCTGCCACAGCCCAGCACAGGGGCACCTCTATGAGGCTGCCAGAGTGAGGGGCCAGGACACCGTCCCCCAGGGCCATGAGCAAACCACAACCCTCTTTAAAGCTGAATCCCATCTAGGCCTCCAATATGTTCCCCTCAAAAAAGAAAAAAAAATGAGTGCATGTGTGTATTTTACTAATGTTCAGAAGTAATGTTATCATGTTGACCTTTTTATATTGAAAACCTTAATTTTTCTTACATTAGCTATATAAAAAAAGGAAATAAAAAGTTAGGACAAAGCTTTGGAGTACTGAAATTACTTTTTATGCATATTGATACATTTGTTCATTAAATTTATTTATAAATAATCATTTTTACCTAAACTTATCTGCTACTTATTCACAAAGACTTCCTTTGACATGCATTTAATAAATGAATAAACAATTAAGATAGTGCTATGTTGCCTGCATATGGTGGATGCCAATGACAGTCATATATATAAATGTGTTTGATGAGTAAATGCTAAAAAAAACCCAAAAAACTATGACACTTTTATACATAAATATGTTGAATGAGCTAATGAGAAGGACACACACTATTCAATGACATGAGTTTTTTCACACTTTATATGAAATAATGACAATGAAATTGTCAAGACCTGATTTCTCTTTTGTTTGTAGTCCTTGATTGTAAGGTATGCTGCTTTGCAGACATGCCTTTTTCAACGACTTTTTTTTTTTATCATTAATGAAGAGAAGCATATATACATTTACTTCCATACCATGTATACACTTGGAAAAACACATACATACCTATACACACATACATATACACACATACATATATATACATACATATACACATACAAACATACATACATACATACATACATACATACACATATGGTATCTACACTTTTTTTTTTTTTTTTTTTTTAGACATGTTTATTTTTTAAACATGTTCATAGATCATTCCATGATAAGCATGTAACATGTTTAGAGATATATCACCAAAATGCTGTGAAACGATTCTTGCGTATAGTGATTCAGCAAAACTTTTCATTCAGATATTTATTTATTTTTTTTATTATTGATTCCATCTTTATACAGCTAGATGATGTATTGCTCTCTAGAAGACTGATGAAGGTTTGAGGTAATGTTTTTTTTTTAAATTGAATATACACATTAAACAAAACATTAAATATCTATGGAAATCAGACATCTAGATTATATCTGATATGCAAAGCTTAATTAAGAAGAAGAAGAGGAAGCCTTTGTGAAAAACATGATTAGTTAATATAGAACAAATCTACAATATACCCCTTCCCTCCCCCCCCCCCTCCCCCCCCCACAACCCGAATAGAGGAAATTAAAGTGCTTTACCAAACAACAATTCACTTAAAACTGGTATCGAAAAAAAAATAGCAACATAGTTGTTATGAATGCAAGTATGCATTAACTGTGTTTTTGTGAGGCCACACACAAGAAGGCCCTATACGAACCACCTTGGCGAAACGAAATGCAAAATGGGTCAAGAACCTCTTTTACTGCCTAACATAAGGATGGTCTACCTTCAGCCCTTCCAGCTATAAAGGACAAGTCTATGCCATTAACACTGACAGTAGATTGTTTACGAGACAAGAGCTTTGGCCCAAGGTCAGACCTCAAAACCCACTGGGACCTGTACTGTTTTACACCAGGCCCTGTCTGTTTCATGTCTGACCCTAGTCTGCTAGTCTTTTTCACCTCTCAAGTATATATTTAGAAAAAAGTTGAAGAACACCTGTGAACAATACTACAATTGGGTATTTTTATCAGATCTCTATGTTACCAAGGTAGAGAGACTGATAGCGTGCTCCACTTGTTAGTGTTGGCAAGCAACTATGAACCATCAACAATTAAGTCGGAGTAGTAATGGTACAAGAAGAAAAAATGAAGGAAAAAATAGGTAAGTATTTGACATTATATTCCTTGAATGAAATCAATTCCACTCTTCTAACACAGTCTCAAACAATTTACAGGTTTGTAATTCATTAAGCTCTTTATGTATTTTATTTTCTAGCTTTAAGTAATTAAGTAACCAATATTCTATATCAGCATTGGTACTATTATGCAGCCAGAATTTATAGATTGCATAAAATATATGAGACAATAAGGTGTTAAAGGGTTTATATGCAGGGTATACCACTTTATAGCCAAATAACAACAGTTTATATGTTAACTTTGTATTTATTCCAATCTTTTGAAAGGAATTTTCTAGCTTTAAAAAAGTTTGTTGTAAACGTGGACATGAGATAAACATGTGGTCATAGGTTTCAATGGTATCACAACCGAATCTACATACATTAGAATTTGATATTCTCCATTTATGAAGATTTTCTTGACTAGGTAATATCTTGTGAATTAATCTAAAATGAAAATCCGCTAATCGTTTATTTGTTTGCGCTGTCACACGAGAAGTCCAGATCTCAGTCCATGATGGCTTATTAGGGAAGATCTTGTCCCAATATTTTTCTATAAATGATCTTACTCTTAATTTTTGTATTAATATCTCATAATACCCTTTTGCTTTAGTTGGTAGTTCAAAAATATATTTATTTTGGAAAAAAAGGAATGGACACATTTTTTATTTAACTCTAATACTCATATTAACATTTTTCAGTTTATCTTTCCAAACCTTTGGAATAGATTTTATAATAGTATTGTACTCAATTATCCAATTTGCTCTACCAAATCTTTCTAATTGCCTAAATATCTCTTGACCTGTCTTGAAGTTACCTGCAGCGTCTAGAAGATCATCAATAAAATTAATATTGCTTTTGTGCCAGTTTTCATAAAATAATGTTTTCCCTTTTGTCTGTATGTTTTTGTTTCCCCAAATAACTTGTTGTCTTATTTCAGCTTCACTCTGAGGTGCTTTAAGTCCTCCACCACATGAATGCCAGCTGAGTATGACCTCCCTATAGAAAGTGGGAAGTTTTATAGGTAAGAGTTTTTCTTTATCAACATTCATACACATCAAAGTGCTAATGCTGCTGCTTTCCATATATTTCTTAGGAATTATTGCCCATGTTTCATTTTTGCTGTAATGTAACCACATACCCGACTTGATTCATTTTTATACTGTGCATTTGTTTCGGACCTTGTGCATAGAACACGTATTTTTTGTAACGTTTTCGGCGCGAAATAGTCCTTTTGGTGCTGATGTGCCGTAAAACCCATTTCACTCACTCACTCACTTCAAAAGGTATTCAAGTTTTAGAGCGGACACGAAATTGAACCTAACACCAGCATGGGGAAAACACTCAAAAAGGTACGAAAGCAAGAGTTGTCACCAGCAAGGGGAAAACACGCAAAAAGGTGAGAAAGCAAGAGTTGTCACCAGCATGGGGAAAACACGCAAAAAGGTACGAAAGCAAGAGTTGTCACCAGCAAGGGGAAAACACGCAAAAAGGTACGAAAGCAAGAGTTGTCACCAGCAAGGGGAAAACACGCAAAAAGGTACGAAAGCAAGAGTTGTCACCAGCAAGGGGAAAACACGCAAAAATGTACGAAAGCAAGAGTTGTCACCAGCATGGGGAAAACACGCAAAAAGGTGCGAAAGCAAGAGTTGTCACCAGCAAGGGGAAAACACGCAAAAAGGTACGAAAGCAAGAGTTGTCACCAGCAAGGGGAAAACACGCAAAAAGGTACGAAAGCAAGAGTTGTCACCAGCAAGGGGAAAACACGCAAAAAGGTAAGAAAGCAAGAGTTGTCATTCTTGTTTGCGACATATCGTCATGAGCAGCATGAACATATTTCAAAAAGTATTCAAGTTATAGAGCGGACACGAAATCACACCTAAAACCATCAAGGGGAAATAACTCAAAAAGTAAGAAAGAGTTGTCATTCTTGTTTGCGACACATCGTCATGACCTGTTGTACGTATCTGTGAAGTATGATGAAAATATTTAAAAAGGTATTCAAGTTATAGAGCGGACATGAAATTACACCTAAAACCATCAAGGGGAAATAACTCAAAACGTAAGACAGCAAGAGTTGTCATTCTTGTTCGCGACACAGCACCATGACCTGTTCTACATATCTGTAAAGTATCATGAAAATATTGCAAAGGGTATTCAAGATACAGAGCGGAAACGAATCTGCCAAAAATTACGAAAGGGGATATAAAAAAAGTACAATAGCAAGAGGTACCATTCGTGTACGCGACACATGATTATGACCTGTTCTACATACCTGAAGTTTCATGAAAATATTCCAAAGGGTATTCAAAATATAGAGCTGACAAGAAAATGTTTATGGACGGACGGACGCCAGGCTCATCGCTATAAAGGCCGAAACAAAAATCAAAAACCACTTACACATCTTCATATCATAAAAATATAACCTGTAGAATTTCAAATCAATCCGATGATAAAACGTAGGAGTTGCGGGGACAAGAGTTCGGAAGGTCCGAGTCAGCAAGGGCTGTAACTCCATAAAAATGGACAAACAAAATTATAAAACCACATGCGCATCTTCATATCATGAGAATACAATCTGTAAAGGGGGGGGGGGGGGATCAAAAAGGTGGGTGAGTGAGTGAACTCGGGTTTAACGTCCCACCAACAACGAGGTCATATGGAGACGGGACCTCGGTTTAAAGTCTCATCCGAAAGACCGGAGAAGCGGGGGATCGATCTTGCGACCCCCGGATTGGTAGTCTGGAGTGTTATCCACTACACTACAGCCGCTCCTCAAAAAGGTGGGTTTTCTGCATCCTACCAAAGTTTTCTTTTTTTAACTGATGGTTTACTCCAATGTGTCTAGTTTATTGAACCATATGTGACTTTGGTCAGAAAGCCGACTTACTGAGCTATGGGTCCACAGAAGTGGGTGGGGTAATTCAACATGGTTTTAGCCTGTTTTGTAAAACCATTCTCATTTGGTAGAAGAGTACAACAGACAAACAGGATTTGATCAAATGATTAACAGAATATATTTCCATATCATTTTATTTGGTTTAATTTGAACATATGTTATCAAAAAAGATTTCCTTCGACATTCAGCACTTTTTATCCCCCGACCGAAAGGTTCGGGGGATATAGCGATGAGCCTGGCGTCCGTCCGTCTGTAAACATTTTCTTGTCCGCTCTATATCTTGAATACCCTTTGGAATATTTTCATGATACTTCACAGTTATGTAGAACAAGTCATGACGATGTGTCGCGTACAAGAATGGTAACTCTTGCTATTGTACTTTTTGAGTTATTTCCCCTTTGGTGAGTTTTTTGGCAGTTTCGTGTCTGCTCTGTAACTTGAATACCCTTTGGAATATTTTCATGATACTTTACAGATATGTAGAACAGGTCATGACGAAGTGTCGCGAACAAGAATGACAACTCTTGCTTTCTTACTTTTTGAGTTATTTCCCCTTGATGGTTTGAGGTGTGATTTTTTTGCAGATTCGTGTCCGCTCTATAACTTGAATACCTTTTTGAATAATTTCATGATACTTCACAGATATGTAGAACAGACCATGACGATGTGTCGCGAACAAGAGTGACAACTCTTGCTTTCTTACTTTATGAGTTATTTCCCCTTGATTGTTTTAGGTGTGATTTCGTGTATGCTCTATAAGTTGAAAACCTTTTAGAATATTTTCATGATACTTCACAAATATGTAGAACAGACCATGACGATGTGTTGCGAACAAGAGTGACAACTCTTGCTTTCTTACTTTTTGAGTTATTTCCCCTTGATTGTTTTAGGTGTGATTTCTTGTCCGCTCGATAACTTGAATACCTTTTAAAATATTTTCATGATACTTCACAGATATGTAGAACAGGTCATGACGATGTGTCGCAAAAAGAATGACATCTTTTGCGTTCTTACTTTTTGATTTATTTCCCCTTAATCATTTCAGGTGTGGTTTCGTGTCCGCTCTATAACTCATATACCTTTTGAAATATTTTCATGATACTTCACAGATATGTAGAACAGGTGATGATGATGTGTTGCGAACAAGAATGACAACTCTTGCTTACTTACTTTTTCAGTTATTTCCCCTTGATGGTTTTAGGTATGATTTCGTGTCCGCTCTATAACTTGAATACCTTTTGAAATTTTTATATGATACTTCATAAATATGTAGAACAGGTCATGACGATGTCTCACGAACAAAAAATGACAACTCTTGCTTTCTGTCCGCTCCATAGCTTGAATACCTTTTGAAATAGTTTCATGATACTTCACACATATGAAAAACAGGTCATGATGATTTGTCTCAAACATGATGGATGGATATTTGACTTGCGATTTTACGTCCTTTTCAAGAGTATTTCAGTCATATCAGGACGATGGGACGATGATAATGAAAGGCTGTGTGCAATGGAACCCTGTTTACGGTGGGAAAGATTCTCGCCTCGAGCGGGATTCGAACCCGGGTCCGCTAGATCAGTAGGCCAGCGCTTAACCCACTGAGCTACCGGGGCTCCTCTCATACATGAATGACAACTCTTGCATTCATACTTTGTGAGTTATTTCCCTTTGGTATTTTGAGCTGCTGTTTGAGTCTCTGTTCCATATCTGTATAACCCTGGCCTGCTCCACAATTTTAATAACCTTATACCTTTTTGAATATTGATTAACATGCTGTGATATCTTATCAGTGTTCCTGACTCTCTCTGACCCCTCCACATTCCCCCCTCCCCACCAAAAAAAAAAATTCTACAGATTTGGATTCTTTGTCCAAATTCACTTACTAGAGAGCTCAAAATTAGGTTTGTAGGGCTTGTAGTTTAGAAGTTATTCACACATTTTGAAAGTTTAATGTATCATATGCTATATATTTATGTATATGGCGGCTGTTTGAGATATTACTTCTTTTTAGCAGTCAAGCATACTATTTTAGTCTGAGTGTTAGATAATCATGCATCTGTTAAACAGATAATGTCAATCAGAAGCATATAAGAATGACAATATATTACTTATATGTGTTTTGAAGTGCACCCTTTTTACCAAGGCCCATGGGGGTCTTTGGTCGGGGGATTTGCCATCTCCTCTGATGGCTATTTTTGTCTTACCAAAGACCAGCAGTCTGCAATGGTCTGCAATGTCAGTGTACCCCTAATGTGCTTAAGTATTGGGACACCTAAAAAAATTAATTTTCCATTTGTCCCAAATGGCAAATTCGTTATTTTTAGGTGTCCCAATATATACCCACATTACGGTAATCTGTTGTCAAGATTTCTGGTTAAGCTCTCTGATGTGACCACGTGCAGACAGGTGAGGCACCACATTCTGCAGAATTCTATATATAGGTGTATTTTCATTCTCCATCCTTATCAGTGTCAATTAAGAAAGTGACTTATTACGCCAAATAAAAATATACGTGTGGTTCAGGTCACAACCTGAAAAAATTAGGGTGGTAGGTAGGAAACATATTTTTTTTTGAAAACCTTTTTTTTCTTGGAATATTCAGATCTGCTTGGAAATGTATTAAATAAGACAAAACTGATATAAAAGGGTCTATTTTTGAAGTTATAACCTTGTTTTAGTCCTTTTACTGCCAATACTAAAGACTGAATGCATAGAAATTTAGATTTCTATTTCAGATGGTCATTTTGATACATATTCTGTTCTGCTATTTCCTTCCAACTTCAGAATTTGGAGAAAAAAAATTAGGGTAGGGGGTAAAAAATTAGGGTAGGTCGGGTAACCTGAACCACACATATTTTTTTTCTTGGCCTTAGGACATTGAGCCGCCACATGACAAAACCAACAATGTGGTTGTGCACCCAGCGCAGATTCAGATCAGCCTGGGCATCCATCCAGATTGATCAGACTCTTTGTTAAGTGCCAGAAGGGTAGCTAAGGGTCTATGCTACTTCCATGCGGACAGCGAAGACTCTGATCAGACTGGGCAGATGCCCAGGCTGATCTGAATCTGCGTTGGGCGCACATCCACATTGTTGCTTTTGTCATGTCGATTAGGCTTGTGCATGTTCATACCACAGTGAAAGGTTACTAACACAATGTCTGCCAGCTAAAAGTGAACAGTGTAGACCTTGAGCAGACAGACTAAGGGCCTATCTTAGAGAAACTTCTGCAGAAGAGTGATAATGTCACTCAGACCAGACACTAGTACCAGACACCCCTTGTAATCGAATTGGACCTACCCGAACAGTGATGTGGAAAACCCAGTAGACATTAACCCTTTTTTTAGCTCACCTGAGCCAGCGGCTCCGGGGGAGCTTATAGGATGGTAAGGCTCCGTCGTCCGTCCGTCGTCCGTACGTCCACAATTTCAAACAACTTCTTCTCTGAAACCGCAGGGCAGATTGTAACCAAATTTCATATACAGCCTCCTGGGACCTTAGGAACGAAAAGTTGTTCAAACGGTCCTGGTCACATGACCAACACGGCCGCCATGCCCATATATGGTAAAAACCTTAAAAAATCTTCTTCTCCAGAACCAATAAGCCGATGGCCTTGAAACTTGGTATGTAGAATGAAGTACGCGAGTACTATCAAGATTGTTCAAATTAAGACCTTGGGTTGACCTTGACCTTTTTTACGGTAAGGTCAAATTTGCTTCCTTATGCTTTTATATGGCAAAATGCTACAACATAAGATATCTTGGAAACTGTTGAATATTTTGGGCTAAAAATTGGTATCTACAGTCATCTTAATGAGTACATGAAGATTTATGAGTACAAGAGGTCAAGGTCATTCTTTGACCTTTGACCCTGAACTCTCATATTTTGACAAGTTCTAACAATCTTCTCAAAAGCCACTGGGCCAATTGAAACTAAATTTCATATAGAGCCCTTAGGGGTTGAGGGAACAAAAATTTATTCATACGGTCCAGGTCACATGACCAACATGGCCACCACGCCCATATATGGTAAAAACCTTTAAAAATCTTCTCCTCCAGAACCAGTCGACCGATGGCCTTGAAACTCGGTATGTAGCATCGGGTACTCAAGTACTATCAAGATTGTTCAAATTATGACCCTGGGTTGACCTTGACCATTTTTACGGCAAGGTCAAATATTGGAAAATGCTAGAACATGAGATTTCATGGAAAGTTTTGAAGATTTTGGCCCAAAAATTATTATATACAGTCATCTTAATGAGTACATGAAGATTTGTGAGTTCAAGAGGTCAAGGTCATTCTTTGATCTTTGACCCAGAACTCTCATATTTTGACAATTTCAAACAGTCTCCTCAAAAACCACTGGGCCAATTGTGATCAAATTTCATGTAGAGCCTCCTGGGGTTGAGGGAATCAAAAAAAAAATTCAAACAGTCCTGGTCACATGACCAACATGGCCGCCACACTCATATATGGTAAAAACCTTTAAAAATCTTCTTCTCCAGAACCAATTGACTGATGGCCTTGAGACTTGGTATGTAGCATTGGGTACTTGAGTACTATCAAGATGTTCAAATTATGACCTTGGGTTGACCTTGACCTTTTTTACGGCAAGGTCAAATATGGGAAAATGCTATAACATAAGATTTCATGGAAAGCTTTCAAGATTTTGGCCTAAAAATTGGTATATTCAGTTGTCTTAATAAGGTCATGAAGAATTATGAGTACAAGAGGTCAAGGTCATTTCTTGACTTTTGATCCAGATCTCTCATATTTTGACGTTTTCAAACATTTTCTCAAAAGCCAAAGGGCCAGTTGTAAACACATTTCACATAGAGCCTCCAGGGGTTGTTTGAATAAAAATTTATTCAAACGGTCAAGGTCACATGACCAACATGGCCGCCATTACCACTTATGGTATAAATCTTTAATATTTTTTTTCTCCAGAACCAATACACCTACGGCCTTGAAACTTGGAAAGTAGCATGGAGAACTTGGAAAGTAGCATGGAGAACTAGAATACCACCAAGACTGTTCAAATGATGACCTTGGGTTTACCTTGACCATTTTTGCAGCATGGTAAAATATGAGAAAAAGCTGGAACATTAGATTTCATAGAAAGTTTTGAAGATTTTGTCCTAAAAATGGTATATATGGTTTTCTTAATGAGTACATGAAGATTTATGAGTACAAGTGGTCATGGTCATTCTTTGACTTTTGACCCAAGACTCATATTTTGACAATTTCAGACATGATTAGAAAAAGTCACCTTGCCAATTGGTCAGGTGAGCGATTCAGGGCCTCATGGCCCTCTTGTTTACCAGTGTACTTGTCCATCCTTATCATTTGGACCAGTCCATTTCGAGTTTAAGGGATTTCTGGTGAATGTTTTCGGTTTTGTATTTCACATAGAAATTTCTGTAAGCAAGCAGTATAATGCCACGTTATGTGGCGTCTGAACTGAAGCAGTATAATGCCACGTTATGTGGCGTCTGAACTGGGTTGGCACTGTTGGTATATGTTCTTAAAATAGTTTTGCTGTCTAAAAAGGGTTAATGGACTGAAGATCAATACAGCAAAGAGTGTTTCCTGGGATTATGCTCTTGTTATTAGGTCTGATTTATGTGCTGCAGTAGTAATAATGTAAAAATGAGTCGCGACACGACAAAACTGACAAAGTGGCATATACACCAGCGAAGAGTCAGATCAGCCTGGGCATCCGCCCAGTCTGATCAGAGTCTTCGCTGTGCGCTTAAAGGGTAGCTAAGAGTCTGCGCTGGCTCCAAGCGGACAGCGAAGACATCAGACTGGGCGGATGCCCAGGCTGATCTGAGTCTGCGCTGGGTGCACACGCGACTTTGTTGGTTTTCTCGTGTCGTGGCTCATAAGTAGTTCATAAAAAATTATTGTTTTCTCGTCTTTTGCAGCATGAGATGATCCATGCCTACCTGTTTGTGACTGAGAACAAGACTGAGTACCAGATATGTATTATGCAAGTGCAATAAAATTGCTTTATTTTGGTATGTTATTTGTTTTGACACTTTTTTGTTCACCTGAAGCAGAATTCAAAACACATTGTGATTGGTAGCTTGAATTTTTGTTGAATTTTCTGGTGTAGTTCTGTTTCTGACAATATGCAGACAGGCAAGACAGTGCTCTGCAAAAGTCTTGTTTTTTTTTTTTTTGTCTCAGAATTTCCAACTGTTTGAGAACTATGGTGGGGTTGATACTGAGATTTATTGTAAAGGACATCTTTTTTGTAGCACCTGCGATAGCTGGGGCGATATAGGCATGCATATCCGTCCATTTGTCCCTAAGTCAGTTCGTCAACAATTCGCAGTAGGTGTCTTGTGAGCGCAACTCCTCCTACAGTTTTTGGCCAATCATTTTGAAACTTCACAGATGTTTGGGCCATGGTCTGAAGATGTGCATATTGTTTACACATAATTCCCAGATTAAGTTTTACCACTTTTTTCATGTTGAACTTGGTCAATTTTTTTACACAATACCTTCCATTGTGAGTGTCTTGTGAGCGCAACTCCTCCTACACTTTATGCCAATAATTTTGAAACCATAGATGTTTTGGGCATGGTCTGTAGATGTGCATATTGTTCACACATAATTATTAGCAAATAATCCCCAGATTATTTTTTACCACTTTTTATCCCCGACCGAAAGGTTCGGGGGATATAGCGATGAGCCTGGCGTCCGTCCGTCCGTCTGTCCATCCGTCCGTAAACATTTTCTTGTCCGCTCTATATCTTGTTTACCCTTTGGAATATTTTTATGATACTTCACAATTTTGTAGAACAGGTCATGACGATGTGTCGCGTACAAGAATGGTAACTCTTTTGGCAGAGTTTTTGGCAGATTCGTATCCGCTCTGTAACTTGAATACCCTTTGGAATATTTTCATGATACTTCACAGATATGTAGAACAGGTCATGACAGTGTGTCGTGAACAAGAATGACAACTCTTGCTTTCTTACTTTTTGAGTTATTTCCCCTTGATGGTTTGAGGTGTGATTTTTTTGGCAGATTCGTGTCCGCTCTATAACTTGAATACCTTTTAGAATAATTTCATGATACTTCACAGATTTATCCCTGGACCGAAAGGTTCGGGGGATATAGCGATGAGCCTGGCGTCCGGACGTCCGTAAACATTTTCTTGTCCGCTCTATATCTTGAATACCCTTTGGAATATTTTCATGATACTTCACAGTTATGTAGAACAGGTCATGACGATGTGTCGCGTACAAGAATGGTAACTCTTGCTATTGTACTTTTTGAGTTATTTCCCTTTTGGTGAGTTTTTTGGCAGATTCGTGTCCGCTCTGTAACTTGAATACCCATTGGAATATTTTCATGATACTTCACAGATATGTAGAGCAGGTCATGACAATGTGTCGTGAACAAGAATGACAACTCTTGCTTTCTTACTTTTTTGAGTTATTTCCCCTTGATGGTTTGAGGTGTGGTTTTTTGGCAGATTCGTGTCCGCTCTATAACTTGAATACCTTTTAGAATATTTTCATGATACTTCACAGATATGTAGAACAGGTCATGACGATGTGTCGCAAACAACAATGACAACTTTTGCTTTCTTACTTTTTGAATTATTTCCCCTTATTCATTTTAGGTGTGGTTTCGTGTCCGCTCTATAACTCATATACCTTTTGAAATATTTTCATGATACTTCACAGATATGTAGAACAGGTCATGATGATGTGTTGCGAACAAGAATGACAACTCTTGCTTACTTACTTTTCAGTTATTTCACCTTGATGGTTTTAGATATGATTTCGTGTCCGCTCTATAACTTGAATACCTTTTGACATTTTTATACGATACTTCATAAATATGTAGAACAGGTCATGACGATGTGTCACGAACAAGAATGACAACTCTTGCTTTCTTACTTTTAGAGTTATTTCCCTTTGATGATTTTAGGTGTCCGCTCCATAGCTTGAATACCCTTTGAAATATTTTCATGATACTTCACAGATATGCAGAACAGGTCATGATGATTTGTCTCATACATGAATGACAACTCTTGCATTCATACTTTGTGAGTTATTTCCCTTTGGTATTATGAGCTGCTGTTTGAGTCTCTGCTCCATATCTGTATAACCCTGGCCTGCTCCACAATTTTAATAACCTTATACCTTTTTGAATATTGATGAACATGTTGTGATATCTTATCAGTGTTCCTGACTCTCTCTGACCCCTCCACATTCCCCCCCCCCCCCCCCCCCCAAAAAAAAATGTTTTTCTCCAGATTTGGATTCTTTGTCCAAATTCACTTACTAGAGAGCTCTAAATTAGGTTTGTAGGGCTTGTAGTTTAGAAGTTATTCACACATTTTGAAAGTTTAATGTATCATATGCTATATATTTATGTATATGGAGGCTGTTTGAGATATTACTTCTTTTTAGCAGTCAAGCATACTATTTTAGTCTGAGTGTTAGATAATCATGCATCTGTTAACACGCAGTACAATCTTTAGACCCAATATTGACGGGCGTTGAAAGAATCAAGCGAACTTCCGGGGAAGTGAGGCTACAAAATTTATGTAAACAAATCGAGGATCGGTTTAGCTGCAAGGTAAAACTTATATTTTACACACTTCCTAGGAGAAACATTGCATGTCCGTGTGTGCAGTCTAAAGTTAATTGATGTGACTTCTCTATGAAGTCGACGAGAGAGTATAAGATCCCACAGTTTTATTGTGTAAACTGTCGAAAAATTTGAGTCGAAGCCGTGGTTGTCGCCTGTCCTGTCAAGTGACGCCAAGATATGACGAATTCCAATTTTCTGTATTCTCTGTGTTCTACAATCTTAATCCATCATCAGTTTTGTGCAATAAACAGTAAACGAACATGAAGTGACGTTATAAAATACAGTCCCGTCAATTTTGTTTTTGGTATAGGCGATTTTATGGGCGGTGATGAATGGTGTACGACATGGTTAACGCGGAGGTTGCATAGAATGTCAGATGTCAGCAGACATTCTGGGTCTAGTTGTTCGAAACATCGTTAGCTAGAGATGCCATTAGTGGTCAATACTTTAAATTATGCAGTGATTATAGGATAAAATACAGCGACTTTTAAATAAAAGAATGAGAGCTATGCTCTCCTTTTGTCATCACAAATTTCAATTTTTATAACTCTTTATTAAAAAATTTCTTGGCTAACGCCATCCTTTGTTTCAAATAGGTTTTTAACAGCCTATGCTGAAACAACAACAAAGACAAATACTTTAACTCTGTATTGGCCATCATGAGTATCTTTAGTAACCTTCGCCGAGATCCAGAGAAAATTATAAAATATGCAAGCTCAGCTGTCATCCGTCTAAATTTTAACGACTGAAACCTCCGCAACAACTAGGAGCCCCGGTAGCTCGGTAGGTTTAGCGCTGACCTACTGATCTAGCGATCCCGGGTTCGAGCCCTGCTGTATGCGGGAATCTTTTCAATCGTTAACGGGGTTCTCTTGCACACAACATTCCATTATCACCTATCCTTCGTCCTGATATGACTGTAGGGCGAAAAAAGGACGTAAAATCGCAAGCCATCCATCCATTTATCCAAAACACTTGGCCGATAGTAACCAAATTCCTTACGGTGTATTCATGGGTTGAATGAAACAAAATATGTAAAAACAATTCTTTTAGCATGATCAATATGGCCACCATCCCCATACATGGTAAAACATTTTAAAACCTTTTTAAGATCCAATAGATTGATGGCCTCGAAACTTCGTTCGTACCATTGAGTACTCGAGTACTACAAAGCATGTTCAAATGATGACCTTGGGTCGATTAGGACCTTTTCTAGACAAGGGTTAATTGGAAAAGGTTACATTTACATGAATTTATTTGATACCTCGCTTTAAGACAGGCATCATATGCAGAATCGAGTAAAATTATAACAATTCTAAAGTTTTATTGTACACCCGATTACATAGCATTATGCAAATGATAACTTTCTAAAAACGATGTAATGAAATAAAGGCTAAGAATAACTTCTTAATCTTTTCCACCCTTGACCTACTTGCCAAGCAATCTTATAGCCTTTTTCCCGCTTGCCCTCACATGGCCGCCCATCCCGTTTACTGGTTTAAAAAACAAAACCCAGTACTGAACCCGGATGTATTGTCGAGGCGTCTTTCATCGTAGGTATTCCACAGAGCTAGTCTTTTTATTATTGATATTTCCTCATTAAAAAAATATGACCAACAATTGTGGAAACGTACGTATATAGAAATGTTTTAACATTTTCCGTAATATAGACTAAAATCAACAACTGTGGAAACGTCTCTTTAAAAGAGACGTAAACGTCTGTATAAAGAGACGTTGCCTCATTCTCCAACAAAAAAATCAAGAAATATAAGGACTACTGACAGTGTGGAATATTACGATGATACATACTCCGATATGGCCGTAATTGGAGAACCTATCATCGTTAGTATTCTACACTTTCGTACTGGCAGTGTGGAATTCTAACAATGATAAATGCTCCGATTTTGTCCCCATTGGGGAACCTATCATAGTAAGTATTCCACACTATTCTAATGGCAGTGTGTAATATAAACGATGATAAATATTGATTTGGCCGAACTGGAGTACTTATCACCTTAGCATTCCATACTATCCTACTGGCATCGTGGGTACTAACAATGACAGGTTTTTCAATTTTGCGGTAATTAAGTTCCAATTATCGTTACAATTGCACACTGCCAGTATGACAGTGTGAAATACTCACGATGATAAAAACACCGATTGAATTTTAATTGTAGTAACCTTCATCGTTAGTATTCCACATCAAGTAGGATAGTGTGGAATATAAACGTTGATAAATGCATCGCTTTGGCAATTATTCGAGTACCTACCAGCGTAAGTATTACTCACTGTTCTACTGGTGATAAATAAAACTCCTATCTGGCCATGATTTGAGTACCTATGATCGTTGGTTTTCCACAGTGACCTTGTGACAATGTTGAATACTAACTTTGATAAAAAAAACATCGGTCTGAACACAACTGAAGTATCTATCGCCGTTAGTAGTCCACACTGTCAGTAGGACGGTGTGGAATAATGACGATGATAAATAAACCGATTTGGCCATGTTTGGTGATCCTATTATTGTTAATATTTCACACTGTCCTACCAGTAATGTGGAATACTAACAACGATACCTACTTCAGTTTGGTGCACATTGGAGTATCTATCATCCTTAGTATTTCACACTGCCAGTTGGGTAGTTTAGAATGCAAACGATGATTAATACATAGACATAGGAGATGACTATTATACAAGCATTGCGCTTACCGTCAGATCCTACATTGATATGATTTGTATTTGTATAAATGTATATAGTTTAACTGAATAAAATACTGTTTAAACCAAACCAATACATAGACAGCGGACCGGATTAGAATCCCGCTTTAGGCGAGTCTTTCCTACTGTAAACGGGGTTCCACACAGCCTTTCATTATCACAGTCCCATCATCCTGATATGACTGAAATACTGTTGAAAAGGACGTAAAAATCGCAAGCCATCTATCCATCCATCCTAATGGTATTGATATTTCCACAGTTTTGGAAAAGAATCACAGAAATTAATAGATGCGGAATGCCCCTATGTAGAGAAGATTCTACATTTTGCCACTAATTGACCAAATACATCAATGTAGAAACGTCCCTATAGATAGACACTTCCACAATTGCTAAAAATTGACCAAAATCACCTAATGTCGAAACGCCCCTTTAAGAGTTTAGTCCATGTAATCCCGCTCCCCCCCCCCCAAAAAAAAATAAAAAATAAAATAAATATATAAAATAAATAAAATGAAATAAAAAAATAGAGCCTACAATCAACAAATGTGGAAACTTTAAATACAGACCACTGACAGTGTGGAAAACTTACGTTAAATTATCATTCGATCTGTCCGAAATTGGAGTGCTTATCATCGTTAGTATTTCACACTGTACTTTTGAAAGATACATCGGTTTGATCCGCATCGGGTTTGCTAACGTAATTCCCCCCCCCCCCCCCTGTCAGAAGGACAGTGTGGAATACTTACAATGATAAATACACCAATTTTGCCCAAATTGGAGTACCTAGTAGGACAGTGTGGAATACTACACTAATAAATATACCAATTTTGTCAAAATTTGAGTACCTAGTATTCCACCCTGTGGTTAAAAACGATGATAAATACACTCATCTAGCCATAATAAGAGTACCTACCATTGTTAGTATTCAAAACTGAATGCAAGTGTCTGTAGGACAGTGTGAAACACAAACGATGATATAAACAACGATTTAAAAAAAGAGTACCTTTCATCGTTTGTATTCCACACACCCAGAGGATAATGTGGAATACAAACCGATATAAATACACCGATGTGCCATAACTGAAGTACCTATCTTTCTTAGTATTCCACACTGGTCAACTAGCGGTGTGGAATTCTAACGATGATAGGTTTCGGCCCACCTATCAGTGTTAGTATTCCACACTGCCAAAGGGACAGTGTGGATCACAAACCGTGATGAATATACTGATGTGTCTATGAGAGGAGTATCAGGTTGGAGTATCAGGTTAGTATTCCCCACTTTACTACTGGCAGTGTGGAATACTAACGCTGGTAAATACTCCAATTTACCATCGTTAGTATTCCCCACTTTACTACTGGCAGTGTGGAATACTAACGATGGTAAATACTCCAATTTGGCCAAAGTGGAGTACCCATCATCGTTAGTATACCACACTGCTAGTAGGACAGTGCGAATAAAGACCGTGATGAACATATCGATGTGTCTTTAACTGAAGTACCTATCGTCGTAATTTTTTCCACACTATTTTACTGGCAGTGTGGAATTGTAAGATGATAAATACTGATATTTGGCAAAAATGTAGTACCTATCATCGTTAGTTTTCCACACTGCCAGTACGACAGTATGGAATACAAATCGTGATGAATACACCGATCTGGGTATAATTTGAGTACCTATCATCGTTAGTTTTCCACGCTGTTCTACTGGCAGTGTGGCATTCTAACGATGCTAAATACTCCAGTTTGGCCGCCCAAACTGGAGAATCTATCATTGTTAATATTCCTTACCGTCTTTCTGGCTATTATAATACTGAGGTTTCTTTATCTTATTTTTAAACATGAATTCCGCCGAATGCTTTGTCGCACTTGCCTTGTGCTTCCACAGTATTTTTATGAAATAAAGCCCCGAAATTTGACACTTCGAAGGATTGATAATGAGATCAGTTTTGGGAAGTGTCCTGGTAATAAACCAATTACTTCAGGCAAACGCCATTAGCACGGGGTAACTCCTTTATACGACATTGAGATCGGCTTCATAAGATCTGAGATATATATTTATTCTGTTTCCAGATGATTTGGGTCAAAGATAATTTTCTTTTGAAACACTTGACAATTTCCGTTTTAAGCACGTGATGATGACATACGTTGTCCATCCTGTCTGTCTAAAAACCCAAAATCCATATGTTAATAATGCATGGCTTCGGGTATTTGCTTATACAAGCATCAAGACCATTAACCACCCTTAAATAAATAACAGCCGATTCGAGCTGATTCTAAAAAAACATCAATTCGGATCAATAATGTGTTGAAGTTTAGAATCAAGTGACAATTATGCGCGTATATGACCGGCGACACGAGAAAACCAACAAAGTGGTTGTGCATATAGCGCAGAATCAGATTAGCATGGACATTCGTCCAGTCTGATGAGAGTCTTGGCAGTGCGCTTTTAGGGCAGTTAAGGGTCTAAACAACCTCCGTACGGACAGCGAAGACTGATCAGACTGAGTGAATGCCCATGTTGATCTGAGTCTGTGCTGGGCGCACAGCACTTTGTTGTTTTTCTTGTGTCGCTGCTCATATGTTGTTTTACACGTGTGAACATTACTACAATTTTGTTACATTTTAAGAAGGGTAACATGAGAAGCTTTCTGTGGTCATTTTGCCACTAGGTAAAGCTTAAACAGATCTGGTCTTATTTAAAACATTTCTGTATTCTTTGAACCGTGGCAGTATATCTGGTCATGACGTGAACATGTGTTTTCACTTTATTATTTGACCATGGCATATCTTCATTTTCATATAAAAATACTATTTTCTCTAGTCACAACTTTAACCGGTGACACGAATTTCAACTCCGTAAATGTTGGCCTAGCTATAGCCTCACCGTCCAAGATATGCCCTAGTAATGTTTGCCTTTTACTGTTTGGGGGGAATTTCCACTATACATATCTAGAAAATATCCAAACTAAGCAAAACTTACCTTGCTGTTAGACAACGACCAGCTTTTCAAACTTTTTAATCGAAAATAACGGTACTAGTGTCAGTCGCTCACACGGGACTTGTGACATTTACTAACATGTAACAGACTCACCGTTTGCACGAGACAAGAGATTACCGCAATGATTATTAAATTCTTGTCTATTTTATATGTAGTAAAGACTGCACTTAGTTAAATCTAAAACAATAAATGCGAACGTATATTTTTATGTGATTTTCTGATGCCATTTGGGAATCTCCGTCGAAAAAACGGCCGTACTTCTACCTCACCTTCACGCGTTTGGCTTAAAGATTGTACTGCGTGGTTAAACAGATAATGTCAATCAGAAGCATATAAGAATGACAATTTATTACTTATATGTGTTTTGAAGTGCACCCTTTTTACCAAAGCCCATGGGGGTCTTAGGTCGGGGGATTTGCCATCTCCTCTGATGGCTATTTTTGATATTTGTGTCCTCAATTTTCAATATTTCTTGGCATTATTGTTAAATAAACAGACCAGTAATCATCAAACTCATGTCAAGGAAGCACCTTGACCAGGACATTCGGATGATGTGACCAGACTTTCACAATGACCTAGTTTTCATGGTTGACTGAACACATAAACTTGCTTGGTAGATGGTTTTTCGTTCAATTTTGACCTAAAATTACGAAACTTCGGTCAAATTACTATTTTAACTGCTACATTATGCCCTATACCCCCGCCACTTAAGGTGAGAGGATACATATTGGCTTCTGTGCAGATCTCCTTGGCGTTAACATTGTTAACATATTTAACCAGGGTTTAATGTGGTAGCTAGTGCACAAATGAAGTTTGCATCAGAAGCTAGACTAAGTCAGTTGTTCCCTTTGCAACACAGGGCCGACTTGTATGCAACTATCTGGGCAATTTGCGGACATTGAGGGTAGGGTCCTCATGCACCAGACGGAGAGATACCAACTCAATCTAACTTATAATGCCTCATGGTGACAAAGGGTGGTTCCTAGTATGTGTTTTCCCACCACCTTTACCCAGTACTAAGTCGGTCTGCTGACACCTCCTTACCCTTTGCAGCCTTCTCGATGACTCTAAACAGTCTACCCGTACAGTCATTTTATGCTCTTATTATTTCAATCTCAGGGATTGTTTTGCAGTGTGCACCGCGGCGGAGGGTGAGGGTGAAGGTTTGGACCCAGTAAAACCGGTTTAAACCCCCAGTAATTACTGACCGTCCCAAGGCGGTGCTTTCGTTGCGGTTACATTTGTTTTATGTTCGGTGCTGTTTAATTTATTGTGTTCTCATTTTAACCATTCTATAATTAAATATAGAAAATAGGTAAAAATAGTTGTTAAATGTTTTTTTTGAATAATTTGCTTAGTCGCTTGTAACCCTTTTGTTGGTCTAAATTATTTAGTTCAATAAAGATAGGTGAGTTGCCATCTATTTGGGAAAGAGCTGCTGACTCGGCTCATCACTTGTAATTTATTGTTTGTTGGGATATCTTTGTCAATCTTTCCCTTTGATGTTGGGGATAGAGTCTGGGATCTGATTCAGTCAGTTCCTGAAGTAGTTACTCTTTAAATTCTCATGTTTCCTTTGGCCCCACCCGATAATTTCACCCCTAGCCTGAACCAGTTGTCAAAGCCTGTTCTCAGGTAAGTATCATACTACATTTGAACTTGTAGCATAAAAGGTATCGAAGTTATGAGCTCGAAGAGAAATTCATATATTCATATTGCATATTTATTAAATAGTGGTAAAGGTATAAGGGTAAAGGTATAAGGGCAGTTTAAAAAAAAATGGCTCCAATGTGTTTTTCCAATCTAATACAAATAAAATAAGGTTTTTCTGAAGTTTCTTTACTTTAGAATGTGAGTTTTATGTCTTGTAAGTTTGCTTCCAAATATCTTTTAAATCGGTTAAAAAATAAAAATTTGGTGGTCAAAAATGTAGCTAAAAATGTCAGGAGGGTAATGCTTTTTGTGTGACATTTTTAGTTGTTACATGATTTTGAACTAATATCTTTAAAGCTTTAGCTCACGATTAAACTATGCACTGATATTTACTGGTTGCCTATCATCTTCAGTTTTTAAAAACATATACAGCTTCAACTTACTGAACCTACTGACCTAGAAATCAAACCATCAACAGTGCATCTGTCCTCATTATCAGGCCACCTTAAAAACCAATAATTTGTCCTAAATGCACTAGTTCTAATGTCTATTTATAGTTATGCACTAACTAACACATGTCATTCACAGTACTACTTGTAGACTTTCTCTTCTAACACTGCATGGCTTCATATCAACATCTGCAGATGAGATGTTGAGGCTTAATTAATACCACCCCTAAATGTCAGGAGGGTAACGCTTGTTATTTTCTTTGTTGCTATTTTGTACTGCATGCACTTTTCTTGCTATTTTTTTTATATTTTTCAGATACTTCCACCTTACAGATTCAGCACCTCATTCATGTCTGTTCTGCCTAGCATGATCTTTCCATAATGGGCTTTAAAGATAATGTCAGGAGTGTAGCGCATTTTTGTTGAAAATAGGGGCCTTCATTATGGCATAAATTCATACTTTTTTTCAGTATTTTTCACAAACTTATTTTCAAAAATTTACAAGAAGCTATGTAGAATTGTCTTTTAAAAAAGTTTCTGTTTGGATGGAGCCTACTTTTAAGAACAAATAAAGCAGAAATGTATTTTTTTTTCTTTGTACAAAAGGTCTCAGCATTAGATGCATAAACATGTTTCTGAAACGAAAGCTCCTTAAATGTTTTTGTGATTGCTCTTTCCTCTCAAATAATATGAAAGAAAATGGAGAGGCATGTTATTTATATGTGAATTCTACAATAATTTTATGGTTATATAAGGCGTTACACTCCTGACATTGTTAGAAAAATCATACAGATGCCTCAAATCACCATATTTTTTAACAGGTAGCTTTCTAAAGTAAATTCAGAGAAAAACTGCATTGAATAAAGAAACACTATGGCAAAATTAGTTGTTAAATTTCCAGCATGGACAAGATCGACTAGAAATAAAGACAAAAAAAGTGAAAAAATTAGCAATAAAACAAGAGCAGCAAGAGAGCGTGTTAGGAAGTTCAGAGAAAATCTGAAAACTGATCCAACTAACCAGAGAAAATTGCTTGAACTCAAAGAAAAAAAGAAAATAGAAAACAAGCTATACAAGGAGAAAGTAAAGCAAAAGAGAATGCAAAATGAATCTTTCAACCAGTATTACAAGGAAAAACAGAGACAATGGAAATTGAACAGTAGAAAAAGCAAAGGTAATAAAAAGTAAATCAGATGAAGCCACATGCTAGGGACTATAATACACACCTCAATGGTCATCAGATAAGATCAATAAAGGGCTGTATACTCTGGTCATGTAGATATTGCAGTAAAAGCTAAATTCGTAGGTCAGAGAAAAAATTTCATTGGAAAAACTTCTCATCGGGAGATTTCGTTTCCCGACCGGGAGAGCGTGAAAAAGGGCTCCAAATTGGCAGCTCCCGCCAAAATCAGGAGATATCACATATATGCATTGTATATATGGTCATTTGGGCACCACAGATGGCTTTGCAACCATCCATCTCTCTTGACGTGGTCCTGTTTATACCCCCGGTATACGAAGTATATAGGGGGTATATAATTTTTGGTCTTTCCGTTAATATGTTTGTGTGTGTGTGTGTATGTTAACATTTTTCCTGTCACAGATTTCTCAGGAACCACTACAGCGAGGACTTTGAAATTTGGTACAAACGTTGGGTATGACTAGTTGTACCGTGTAAGAGAGAATCAGCCTTCTCCTGCTTATCAGTCACTTTGTTTGTCCATTTTTTCTTTATCTCCAATTAATTTTTTGTCACAGATTTCTCAGGAACTATTACCGCTAGGACTTTAAAATTGGGTACAAATGTTGGGTATGACTAGTTGTACTGTGTAAGAGAGAATCAGCCTTCTCCTGCTTATCATTCCCTTTGTTTGTCCATTGTTTCTTTCTCTCCAATTAATTTTTTGTCACAGATTTCTCGGGAACTGCTTAAGCTAGGATTTTGATATTTCGGAAAAAAAACAGTGGGTATAGCTAGTTGTATCATGTAAGAGAAAATCAGTCTCTTCCTGCTCATCATTCTCTTTGTTTGTCCATTGTTTTCTTTCTCCCCAATAAGATTTCTTAAGAACCACTCTAGCTAGGCTTTTGAAATTTGGTTCAGACGTTGTGTATGACAAGTTGTACTGTGTAAGAGAGAGTCAGCCTCCTCCTGCTATTCATTCCCTTTGTCCTTTTTTTTCTTTCTCTCTAATGTTTAAAAAACATGAAAAGAAAAATTGTTCAAAGGCAGATACATGTATCTGCAATACATATCTAAAATGTACTTTTTTAAATATGTCAGGAGTGTAACAAAATTGTCCTATCGGTGAAAATGACAATAGCAACAACAAAAATGGTATTCAGAGGATAAATTGGCACTGCCATAAGGCAAATGATTTGTTTCTTCTTTTCTGAAACCACTTAGATTCTCTAAATTGAACACAAACACTTCCTGTCGTACATAAACTTTAAAAGTGTCAGCACGGAAATAGTGATTTTTTAAAAAAAAGATTATAAAATAGTCTTTATTAGCCTAAGAACTGGATCAAACAGATTACATTAATCATTTTACAAAAAAAATGTTTCACTGAACTGGGAAACTTATGTTTAACTGACAGAGAAAAATGATGTCAGGAGGGTAACAAATTGAGCTAAAACGGTCCTGTTTTTAAGACCAAGAGTGCAAAAAATTTATTATAGGCACAACTATCATTTTTTCTCTTTGGTGATCAAAATTGGCTGAATTTTGCTCTAAATCACACTTTTTTGAAATATTTGCAATATTTCTTAAGATATAAAAACTTTAACACCAATAATTCAGGAAAAAAGGATTTTTCAAAGAAAAAATAGTATTTTTTTTTGCATTTCTATGCGATAGAGTGAAATTTGCTTGACTAGAGTTTCACATTTCACCAGTTTTGTCATTTGAAGCAAAAAAAACACACACAGCACATTATTTCCAAGTTTATTGCTGTTAATGACAAGAAGGTTTTACTACTTTTTTAGTACCTATTTTGATTTTAAGCTTCAGTTATAAATACATCTTGAGAGTTATCCGCTAGTACCATGTAGTTCCAGTTATTACTGTAAGTATGGTATCACCTGGTAAAAAAATAAATGGAACAGGAAAAGTTTCATTTTTGACCACCAATGTCACACTTTGGAGCCATTTTTTTTTAAACTGCCCATAAGGCAAAATCACTCAACCATGAATAAAGGTCAAGGACACAAGAGTCTGCATGGATGCTTTGCTGCTGCTGCAACCCAATGCTCCAGGGAAGGTCCAGACCAAATACGAAGCAGGTACCTCGAATGAGTTTGGAGGTACGAGCCGTAAACTTTAACCGAAAACTTAAACATCAAGATCATCCTAGATATTGACCTCTTGCCCCATCCTGGACAAGGATTCTTACTCATACTTGTGGATATGATGAAGGGTGGGTGAAAGGGGAGGGTAGGGGGTGTCACAGGGATCTATGAATAGTATGAGGTCATTCGCAATGTCCGACTGATCCACTTTTCCAGGTTTATTCATCAAATAGTGGTAGAGTAAAAGACATAATCAGTAGACCGTGAATAAAGGTCTAGGACACAGGAGTCAGCGTGGAAGCTTTGCAGCTGCTGCAATTATAGGGATATGCTATTTGACCAAGTATCAATTCTCTTGTGTCAAAGGTATCATGAAAACTAAAAGATTTCCTTAAAAACAGTGCCAAACATCAAAGAAAGTCAACCGTGACATATAGGTCAAGGACACACAATTAAGTGATGCTGCTGCTGCAGTCATATGGATATATATGTACCAAGTATGATGACTGTAGCTACTGTAGTTTGTAAGATATCGAGTTAAACGCAAAAGTTAACAATGTGTTGACCTGATCACAGACGCCGACGAGGACGCTGACGCTAACGCCCACGCTAAAGGATACTCGGACTACGACGCCGGTGATATTGCATAAGCTCTCCTGCATTCGCAAAGGCGCGCTAGAAAGGGCCATAATTCTATCAAATATTAATGAAATTTCATCATATTTAAAGTCAATCAAGTGATCTACTCTTTCGTCCTAAACTACATTGAAATTTTGATGAGCGTAGCCTAAGCGGTTTTTGAGATAACAAACTTGCCCTGTATCATACAATTTGACAAAATTGACTGACCGTGAAAGGTAGGTCAAGGTCATGAAGTGATACTCTGGTGAGTGGGAATATTTCAAAGGTGAAGTTCATTTAAGGTTTGATAATTGCAACAGTTATAGTTAATGAGAAATAGACCGGGACATTAGGGTCCATGCTAGGGTGGTCGCAAATGTTGACAGATGGACGGACAGACGAAAGAACAAATGAATGAATGGACGGACAGAGGGCAGGACGGACAGAAAACCGGATCTGTTTATCACCATGCCTAAGGCAGGCGCGACAACAAACCAGTAATATACTTGTGAAAAATGATCTTTATTAAAACTTTACCATGAAATTTGCCGGGCCGGGTGGCGCAATCGGTAGGGCACCCGACTCGTAAGTCAGAGGTCCTGGGTTCGAATCCCGGTCTGGCCACATACTTTCGTTTCTCCTTCCGCTGATTAAAGAAGGGCAGTTGTCAGTTACTGGCGAAACTACGTGCACTTAGTACTGGTTAACCGCTTAGGAGGTCTAAGCCTGCCCAGGAATAGTGTGGTTAGGTTAACTGACCGTCCCGACATGACCTTAGTTGTTTACCGTGGACGTTAAGCATCAAATCAACCAACCAACCAACCATGAAATTTCAAAGTCAGAGACCTTGAGATCAAACCAAGCCTGCAATTAATGAACATCTACAGTATTTGAATAAATTTCCATGATCTGTATGCCAAAATTCCCATGTCTAAGTCATGCATGCAGTTATTGAACAACCGTAGAAGGTCACAATTAAAGTTAAGAGTAAAATTTGGATTCTGGGACTACTAAGATCTTCATCACAGGCAATTCGATGAAATTTTATAATTGGGGGTCAGATATCTAATTTTGTTTTGACAAATACTCCGACAAGGACCACAGTCAACTACCTTTGCAGTGAAGTTTTTGGAAAAACTGCCAAAACAACCTACCCACATAGAACAAGCTTCAATATCTGGCTGTATAATCCCAGAAGAGATAGAGAGACAGCTAGCTAAAGAAACAGAGACAGCAATGGTTTGTATAACTGGCATATATACTGAACAAAAAAGAAACGTTACATGCACATTCAGTGCACGTTTTCTTTGAACTGAATTAAGACTTTTCCAGGTTTATTTATATGTAACTGCCAAAAAGTATCCGTATTTAAGAAAATGAATATCACAACATAAGCTGCGAGATTAATGTCCCCAGATCAGTTTGATTCAATGAGGGGTCAGAATTTGAAATTGCTATTTTAAGATATCTTATGAAGACCCGTGTTTCACTCAAGTTGTCAGCCCATGTGAGCAAGTCACTTCTGAGACGTTTATTATGCATTAGTTGTTACGAAAACGGTTCCATCGCCGCTTCCAAAGGATTGATCAGTGAAGCACAAGGCTTGGAATATCGCTATTCATGACACTTGACTCTGACTTTCATGCTATGCACTGAAACTCCCATAGACAATGCAAGGTGATACACCACGGACAATTAACCAGTTTGATCCAACATTTTCAACATGAACCATTGTCTGGAGAAGCTGGAATAAGATCCATGAATTAAACTTGAAAATTTTATTAAAACGTACGGGTAAATCGGAGTAAATGATTTGCTATACTTTTAATTGCAAGGGAGACAATTTCAAAGACACATTATCTTTAACATCTTATTTCTTTGAGCTGCTGGTTAAGTGCCATACGGTTCATAGAGTTTCTTATTGGCGATTACAAGGCAAATCCGAAAGTGCAAAAATTTAAGCGCTTGCGCATGCGCATCGAGCGTATCACATTGTCAATGGTATTTTCAGTCAAAGTGGAATAATTCTGTAACAATTTATGCAAATCGCAAACCGATTAGTTCATAAGGCTGGGACACATGGGAGAATAACGTAGCATTATTCGAAAATAGTGTTCTTTAGCTTAAAATTCATGAATTATCTCTGTAACATTTTTTTGTTCAGTATATTTCAGTACAAGTGTGTTTGAATTAATAGCCTGAACTGTAAGGGTACCATATATCAGGGTTCTACAGAAAATTAGAAATACAATTTCATGACTTTTCTATGATAATTCCATGATCGAAGTTAAATTACCATGACCATTCTAAGAAAAAGTAAAAATAATTACAATGAAATGTTTGTACAATATATGTAATATTGTAGTTTATCTTTGTGGGCCACACCAATGAGGACGTAGATGCAGGATTCAGCAGAATCGCAGAGAAGCTGCGGCACAATGATGTTGAAACCCTTGTAGGGTTAAAAAATCGTCTTCCGAATGTTGAAGAGTTGAATCAAATGTGCGATGATAAAGCATGGATGAGTCCACACCTGTTTGACATTTCTCAACATTCATTGCATCATCAGTTTAAGTTTACAATGATAAATGGTACCACCAAGATCTTCTACAAATCTCAGCAGCATTTGCCTGGGACTCAGATGACTGGTCCTCTCTTTAATACTTATCCCAGAGGAAAACCTAAGATATTAAATCCAAAGTATTCAGATATAAATTGGGGAAAACTGGAAAAAACAAATAAACTCAATGAGAGTACTTTTTAAAGATCAAAGTGGTGGACAGACTTTATCAAGTTCCTCAAACAAGGGCCACAGTCAACAACCTTTGCAGTGAGGTTTTTGGAGAAAAAAAAACTGCCAAAACAACCTACCCACATAGAACAAGCTTCGATATCTGGCTCTACAATCCCAGAAGACATAGAGACACAGCTAGCTAAAGAAACAGAGACAGCAATGGTTTAAAAATTCCTTGATTTTTCTATGATAATTCTATGATCGAAGCTAGATTTCCATGACCATTAAAAAATCAATTACAATGAAATGTTTGTACAATATATGTAATATTGTAGTTTTATCCTATTGGACTTTGGTGCCTGTTGTATTCATTTGTATTTTTTGTTTTGTTTTAATGTATGTATAACTCGTTATGCTATATACAGGCTTGGCATGCTCTGCGCTTAGTTTTGGAGGATGTGGGCTGTTTGTGACACGTCACATGGATGATATTAGAGTGGCAGCTTTAGTTGCTCGGTTGGACTGTTTCTGTCATGGTGTAGTTTTGACAACCATGTTTGAATTCGCCTTAATCTGATCATGTTTACAGGCTTTTCCGTTCAACTATTGCTACACTCTGGTTTTTTATTCGGCCCTTGTTACCTTTCAACTACCTCCTTTTGTGAGCAGCCTCTTCTTCTGTACCTGAAACGAGCTGTCGCTCCACCCCCAACCCTCTCCCTGTCGTTTGACCGACGTTAGGTCAACGTCACTGTAGTGTCACATTGACGTTGGTCTGACCCGGTCTGGGTTTGCGAACTCGCTTTGACATGGCATGTACACATTTCCTACCTAACTCCTATTTAATGTACAGCTACCTACATAGCAATTTATAATTTGACTGTCTTTGTTTGCCTTCCTGTTGTCTTACTTTACTTATTACTTAAAACAGTCCAGGTGCCGGGTACTCGGGTGCAGTCTCGTTATTATTTTAGTTTTTTAGTGTAATCGATACTACTACTACCTATATTTTCATGTATCTAGTTAAGTTTATTTACAGTCATTGTACAATGTAGAGTATGGGCATGCTCTCTCTTAGGGCCGCGTCGTCATGCCCCAATTAACTTAATCCCTGTCTTCGGTATTTAATCTCGGTTTTCTCAATCTGTGTCACTAATGATGCCACGCTACGCTGTGTTTGGTGACAGTTATGTTAAAAGACAGGGAGTTTTGGGGGAAAGTTTCCAACCCCTGGCCAAGTACGCTTTTCGGGAAAGGCGGAATGCGCGTTAGCGCAATTCCAGCTGATCTTTGGGAGCAGCTAAGGGCGTATCGTCCGGATGTTTGTTTCCTCCATTTCGGGGACTTCTATACTGAGGCGGGTGAGATCGCCAGACTAACGTCGTGCTTGGAGAGATATTGCCCCGTGCAAGAGTCCGAGGGGCCATTGACTTGGCGACCTTTGACAAGGTCCGGAAGGCCGTGAATGTTAGCTTACGGCGTAGACTGCGGCGTGATTTTGTGTTTTTTCGTGTGCAGATCCAGGATAAGTCCGGAGGTCTGCACCCTCATTTCGATCCGAACGGTGTCCACCTCTCAGCTGCGGGGCAGGTACGCTACCATCGGGCCTTGCTGAAAGCGTTTGGTATGTGCTTTGTTTAGGGGAAATGGCACTTTTCAGGGCCCACAATTCTTTTTGAAAGAGACCTTATGTTGTTGCAATGCATTCCCTCCCTTTTAGCGAAAACAAAAGAATAAAAGGAGAAAGAATAGCCTATACCCTTTTGTTCCCGTGCTGTCTATATACGCGCGGCTCCTTATTGAGAGCAGACCATCGGGCCTTGCTGAAAGCGTTTGGTATGTGCTTTGTTTAGGGGAAATGGCCCTTTTCAGGGCCCACAATTCTTTTTGAAAGAGACCTTATGTTGTTGCAATGCATTCCCTCCCTTTTAGCGAAAACAAAAGAATAAAAGGAGAAAGAATAGCCTATACCCTTTTGTTCCCGTGCTGTCTATATACGCGCGGATCCTTATTGAGAGCAGGCCTCAATGTTTTATGGCCGGGGGTGTGTCGCAGGGGGAGGGGTCGGTGGCTTCGGTTCGAGACCCATAAAGTGCTAATGCCTGTGCCAATCTCGCAGTGCAGCCAGCGGGTCCTAACTTCTACCCTCCATGTCCCTCCCCGCCCCACACCTCCGGTTTTGCGTCTGGTCTCACCCTTGGGGTGCCCCCCTTTGGTGAGTCCATTGGATTGTTTCGCTCAGCGGGCCAGCGGGGAGTGGCCGAGAGCGGAGACCGTTGGTTTCGGTACTGAAGCCGGGAGTGCTAACGCCAGAGCCAATCATGCGTTGCAGCCAAATGGTTCAGTCCTAGGCCAGTGGGTCACCCCTCACCATACCGTTCCCCCTGGCCCGGTTCGCTCAACACTCCTTGATGTCTGGCGCATGATGGGGGGCAGGGTTGTCGCTTCAGGACCGCGCCCATTGAAGTGCTAACGCCCAGTGCGCTGCAACCAGATAGCGCCATCCGTCACCGGTCCTCTGCCCCCCCCCCCCCCCCACCCTACGCCCATTTCTTGGGTGCAATATGCTCCTTTTTGATCTATGGTGGTTTTATTGACCTTGAACAGGTCTCTTGTGATTACATAAAACCGAAATAACAAATATGAAAATTGAATAAAAAAAATCTGAGCGTAGACTTGTCCATCGCTGACAATGGCATGTTCGTGTAGGTGGCTGCAGCTACAAGCAGGAAAAAAGAAGAGGACAAGATACAGCTCACAGACTTCTATTTCCTTCTAACTTTCCTCAAACTATCGATCACCAACCTATCACGTGCACACCCTGTCTGAAAGCTTACCCTCCTGAAACAGTCTGAAAATATACCTTTTTTTTATTTTGTTTCTTTTTTTGGTTTCTATCGCTAACAGCTCAGCTTTTTTCCTCTCCCTTATTAAGGACCGTGTGTTTGTTATATATTACTAACAACTATCCCTCTCTCCACAACTCTGTTCTAAGTGCCAATCTAGCGGCCGAGATTGCGGAGCGACCTATAAACCACCCGCAACTCCACCGCAACACGAAAAGCAAAAAATGGCAACTACTAACAAGCTGGCCACAAACTTAAACAAACTCCACTGCTTGGTTTTAAGGGAACATAACGAGTAAAAGTTATGTTATCTTTGGAAATAATCAAAATTGCAAAACAACTTATAATTCCCTAATAGTACAGACGACCCACTCCCACACTTAGGGCTAGGAAACTTTGATACGAGCCGGATCCAACCAACACATACTTCACCCCAAACGATACCAAAGCACAATATAGGCCAAACTTAAAGGCCCGTACATTATGCAGCTTACTTTACGGTGGGATTTCAAAATTCTGAAACTTATGGAGGGGACCTCCATACGAACCGAACTACCAACTAATTGTGTGCACCGCAGCGGAGGGTGAGGGTGAAGGTAATTTATTGTTTGTTGGGATGTCTTTGTCAATCTTTCCCTTTGATGTTGGGGATAGGGTTTGGGATCTGATTCAGTCAGTTCCTGAAGTGTAGTTACTCTTTAAATTTACATATATTGCACAACAAAGGCTCACATCTTGAAAACGTGCAATATACCAGGCCAAGTTTCGCCCTAGGGTGCAACTAAGGCCCGTTACCCCGGCCAATCCCATAGCACACAATAGACAAAGGCAAGTGAACCTCAACATACACTGCCACAGATTAACTCATAAGCCCCAGGAGACCTAGACAGGTCCCTAGTACGTACCAACCCACCATAGCGGCCACGGAGGACGGCGGACTTGGCAATGGATGATGTCACGTGGAGCTGGAAGATGAGTCAACAATGGGCCTCTCTTTTCCTGGACCCCTACCTGCTTGGATGATGCACAGACAATAATAAGCAAAAAAAGTAAACACCAAGCGACGACAGGACAGACTGATGGAACCCACGTACGATTGAGTATTGACAGACGGGACTGGGCGCTCGCTGTGCCTTCATGGTTACGTACCAAGGGACCCCTCCCAGCCGACGGCCTGCGACTCAGGGAAACTGAAACACACACACACGTATTTAATTTCAGGGAAACTGAAACACGCACACACACGTATTTAATTTTTATTCCTTAAAGATGAAGAGATATGTGATTTCATAGGTCATAGAAGATTTATACCAGAACTTAATACATGTAGCCTATTATTTGTTTTTATGCTATCCATTTGCATGCTTCTTACTATAGTACCTGCTTAATATGTAGCTAAAATTTTCAACCAAACGGATTTGAAAAAAAATAAATAAATAGAAAAAAACACATTAAAATATATGTATAATTTCTGAAGTAAAAAAGAAACAAGGTATTCTGTATGTATTCCTCCTCTGTTTGCTAGTGAATATCTTTTTCATTTTTTCACGGTTTATTTTATCAGTTTTATGCTTTATTGTCATGATTTGCTAATGCCTTTTTAGTATTTTTATTCGTGTTTATTTTTTATATTTCAGATTGTAAAGTCTGGAAGGAAGAGTAGACGTACACTAACAGCAACAACGCAAAACACAATTTTAATAGTTTAATTAATCTCATATTCTTCTGTGAAATAGTTAGTTAAAACAGATGAGGTTATAATCTTCGTTCCAGCGGCGACCACCGGGCTCAGAATGAACACACAAATGAAGCCTGTTAGTAAGATGAAAAGATAGAAAAAGAAGGTCAGTAGATGGTATTCTGTAAGTATATGAAATATGTACAAGAGCGTTTGACACATTTAAGTATTTTAAACAGGAGGATATGTACAAAGGTCACTTTGTCAGTTTGCTGGAAGATAATTGAAAATCTACCTGTTTGTCAAAAACAAAAAGAAAAAAACTACCTGTTTATTTAAACCAAAAGATCAAAGAAAACTCACTAAAATAGACGGGTAGAAGGAAACTTCTCATGCTAAAATGTAGATTTTGGAGTAGAAACTTATTTTCTCTAAAAAAATCAATTTTTCTCATAATTTTGCTAAAAAGAAGTATGATATAGAGTTCAAAGCGGAATCATCCTGTATTGTTTGTGACTTTGTGCATTTCTTATAAGATTTGGATAATACAGATGCTGCAATTTGAGGCATAATTTTCATAAGTCATCTTGGTTGGTTGGTTGTTTTGGGTTTAACGGCCGTTTGAGACAGTATTTCAGTCTAAATCGGGCCATCTCCCAAAAAGAGTGTCTCTTGTATATTACGGATGATGTGTTTCTCATTACTCATAATTAATACGGCCTTGATATTTCATCGATGTGTTGAACATTAAAAAGTAGCAGCCCTGTTTTTTTTTATTCTTTTCATTTACCTTGTGAGAGTGAGTGGGTATATTGTTGGGAACATAGTGTTTAACAAACGTTTTTTTTAGTTCTTTCTCTATTCTTTGAAGTGTTTTATGTTAATTATACAACAGGATGGACGTACAATAAAACGGTTCTAAAACTAAGACAAACTTGTTATAGCGACAAGAATCTTAGCTGAGTTTGGTTTCCATTCTTTTAAACTGTTTTTGCTTTTTGCGGGTTCTTGCTGCACCGAGTATCTCTTTCCTAATGCCCTTGTCTGTCGCTTTTCTCGAGACACAGGCGCTGAGGTGGCTCGATGGAGACGCCTGCGCTCGTGAGTTAATACATAGGCGTATCTTACCTGATGTCTGCGGCTAATGTGTCCCGTGGAATGCGACAATAAGTGTGGCTCGGAGGGGGATGCTCGTTGCCTGCCGAGACCTGCCCATCATCTTTTTTCTTTCAAATTTTTGGGGTTTAGCGACACTCAAGAAGTTAAATACAGAAACGTAAGTCTATCGCATTAAAATTGGTATGGATACGTTTATATTCTACTAACTGAGTTATTCCGGGAACATGAGGAGGATTTTAAAAGTCCTGTGTTTAAGAAAAGAGATGTATTGCAGAGAGTTTCTGTTAAGATGAAAAGGAAAGGTAACATCATAACACCAGATATCTGTGACAAAAAGTGGATGGCTCTGGGTTACATGTATGTATTTTTTTTAACTAACAGCTGGGCCGTATTCATAAAGCCACTTAAGTCGTTGCTATGCGGTTGCTAAGGCTAAATATCTATAAAGGAGATGCCCTACAACTATGAAATTTGGTCTGGAGGAACAGTCTTTGTAAGACTGTTTCTCCAGAGCAAATTTCATAGTTGTAGGGAATCTCCTTCAAAGAAATTCAGCCTTAGCAACAGCATAGCAACCACTTAAGTCGTTTTATGAATACGGCCCCTGTTCGTTAACTTTCGCTTAACTATTTTGTTTAGCCCATATATCTCTTTAACAACATGTCAGATTCTTTTCATATTTGTATGCTGACTTTTCTATAGAATTACCTTTGACAAAAATTATTTAAGACGGAAAATCCAAAAAGAAAATCCAAAAAGAAAACAGCAACAAAAAAGTCCATGTGCATACATGTACTACTTGGTAGTGTTGACCCGTGCACCGTGACCTCTGATGTCATGAGGAAAAGAAGATTCATATGTTTCACAGCTACCTATATCTCCTTTCTGTAGGATCAGGCAGAAAAAAATATTAGTCACGTATTTACATGTTTACATTGTGAAATTACGTACAGGCATCTCGAAATTACGTCACGGCTAGTTGAAATTATTTGATACTATTAGGAAATAACGAGAAAGTTGAAATTATTTGATACTATTAGGAAATAACGAGAAAGTATCTTGTAAATTCGTGATTGAAAGTTTATATTTTATAATAACAATACGAAATAACGAGAAAACATGTCGTCCTTACGTGATTCCATGTTAAAAATCCCTGATACCATTAGGAAATAACGAGACAGAATCTCGTAAATTCGTGATTGCAAGTGCAAAGTGAATTATATCAATACGAGAATTCCGCGGAACGCTATGTCGCACCTGCTATGTGCCTTCAGATGAAGAACTCAATGAAAGCATCAGTTTGATATATATTTGTCAAAATCCATTTAGTAGTTCATGAGATATTGTCCGTTTCATATTTTTCCTGTTTATATAATGGCCAATGACAGCTGTTTTGGATGATCGATGCGCAAAAATTGAAATAGCTCCATCGAAGATCATTCTGACATACAGTTGGTCCAAACTCATTTAGAGGTTCTTGAGAATTGTCATTTTCATGATTTTGCTATTTTTAGTAACAGCACCTGAGGGCAATCTTAAACTGCCCAGTCAGATAAATTTGAAAGAACTCCATTTGTGGATCATTCTGATTCAATGTGACTGATATCTGTTCAGCATTTCTTGAGATATTGGCATTTTAGTAAAACTGGACTCGTAAATTGAAAGTAGGTCACTGTGACCTAACTCTGCTACAGATCTTGTTCATGTTAAAATTTTGAAAACCAGGGTCACACTTATGCTTCATGTAAAATCAGACAAATATACCAAATGGTTTTGTTGAAAAACATGATTTTATTAGTTTTACTATTTTTGGTGACGGTGGCCATCTTAGATTTTCGACTCGACTGCATTTTACCATTCTGAAATCCTACAGTCTGGTCATGCTGCACGTGAAATTTGAGAGCCATGGATGCAGTGATTTCAGAGAATAAGTCATTTGAATGGACTTAAATGCTAGGGTCGACGTAATTTATGCCAGGGTCAACGGAAGGTCACTGTGACCCAATTCCGTTATAGATTTTTTTTTATTTTGATAATTCTGAATACTAATGTCCCACTAATGCTTCACACAAAATTCAGTCAAATATACAAAGTGGTTCTGGGGGTCGTTGGGTGGTGCGATGCGATGGTGCTAGGTATAACTTCCAGTGCCGGGGCGTCCTACTGATTTGATAATAGTAGGGCAAGGGCCAACTGTGCTTGCAGCTGGTGCGGGTGGGGGTTGTTTGGACATTTTTTCTCTCGTCTATCATTTCTACTTTCCTTCTCCCTTTCTTTGGGAGACGGCCCGATATAGACTGAGACTTTGAGACTGTCTCAAAGGGCCTTTAAACCCAAAACAACAACAACATAGTGGTTCTGGAGAAAAAGTTGATTTTATTCATTTTGCTATTTTTAGTAACTGCGGCCATCTTGGATTCTCGACCCGGCTGCATTTTATCATTCTGAAGCCCTGCAGTCTAATCATACTGCATATGATATTTGAGAACCATGGATGTAGTGGTTTCTGAAAATAAGCTATTTGAATGGGCTTTAAAGCTGGGTTTAATTGAATGTTTTGGGTTTAATGATTTGCTGATCTGAGTCTGCGCTGGGCGCACAACCAGATTGTTGGTTTTGTCGTGCGCTGGGCGCACAACCAGATTGTTGGTTTTGTCGTGTCTCACATCTTCATTTTGAACTTGGTTTAAGCTATAATGATATCTTGTCTTGTTTAGCACTCAGTTAGGGGATTATTTGGAGCAAACGTACATTGAAACGTATATTGAAGCGTTAAAATTTGTTAAGACGGAAAAATAAAACTGACTAATTAGATATCGCTATGTTCATTGAAGAAGAGGCTGAAAAGTCGGGACAATTACACGGCTATAAATTAATGCATTTGAAATTTGAATTTGCGAATCGGAGCTGACTTTGGTACTGAAAATGTTCACATAGAGGCAATGCAGGTTCTACGAGAAAATCATAACGATGACTTACCTATCAACAGTCTTTCATTTATGGTTCTAGTAATCACATTCAACGCATTGAAAGCTGTTGGGGATTTCTTAGGAACCATAACGGTCAGTAGTGGATGGATGTATTCCATATCTTGAAAGATTCAGACTATTTTATTGGAGACTTCTTAGACAAGAATTTGATACAGTTTTGCTTCTTGAATATACTCCAGGGGAGAATTCTTGAATATGGAAGTAATATAATAGTCCTCTTCTCTGAAAATTCTATAATTATACTTTTAATCCATCAATGTGTAACCGCCATAAAAGCCTCAGCAGGACGCATCTGATCAGGGTCTACACTATTTGCATGAAGTATAGAGCTTTTGATGATTAACTCGACCAGACACCAATCAATTGGAAACGGCCCGATTATCAGATAATACGACCAATCCAGCTGCAAAACCAAGCTGGATAAACGCGCAATTCCATTCCCAACTGGAAATTTATCGGAAAAGTCGATTGATTGATTGATTTGCTGCTTTACGTCCACGGTAAACAGCTATGATCATGTCGGGACGGTCAATTAACCTGACCACACTGTTCCGGGGCAGACTTAGACCTCCTTAGCGGTTAACCAGTACTAGGTACACATACTTTCGCCAGTAGCTGACAACTGCCCTTCCCGAATCAGCGAGAGAAACGAAAAGTATGTGGCCAGACCGGGTATCGAACCTAGGACCTCTGACTTATTTGTCAAGTGCCCTATCGACTGCGCTACGCGGCCCGGTCTTGAAAAAACAAGCTTCTGCCAACAGTTAGCCGAAATAGCCAACATGTATCAAAGGACTGGCGGAGTTACATGTATCACACAACTCCTGAAAGTGGCCCGACGAAAATTTCGAACTGGCCGCTTTCAGGAATTTTGTGAGAACTCCGCCAGTTTATCTTGAAAGTTGTGTTCTGATAATTTTATAAACACATTGTTATATTTTGGCTAAACGATTTTGGAGACGCTTGATTTTTTTTTATCTCCAGGTGGTAATAGAAATACGCGTTTACCAACCGTGATAACCGGCGAGTTTTATTTTGCAAAACGCTTTTCACTGTGTATGTTCACGGTGGTAATACTAATTTGGCTACCTGTGCTTTCGACCGAGTCAGTCAATTACCATCGATGCAAAATTGGCTTTCGACCGAGACAATCGACATCAGTATCGGCTCGGTGGACCGCCACTAACAGTTGTACCATTTACCGTTATTGGTAATGCTTACGATCGTATTCTCGGTCGAAAGCCCCTTTGTATAGTACAGACTCGGTCGAAAGCACAGGTAGCCAAATTGGTATTACCCCCGTGATGTTATCGCGTCTGTTTAAGACAACTTTCAGCATGACTTTGTTCGGATGCCAGATGATGCTTATGGTTCTGTAGATCTGGCCGAGCTGTAGGGCGCCCTTTCAGGGAGTGTAGTAATCACCGACTGAGTCTACGGGGTTGGCCACTCTCCCGTTCTCCAGATCATGTTAAAACGTCAGCCATGGTCTACCGGACTGGTTGAACAAGTTCTGTTGGTATATTATCAACTTTGGCGGACTTTTCCCGTTTCAGTGCTGCTATTGCCCAAAGTCAATTGATACTATTGAAGAACATTGTTATATGGGAACCATAATCATTTACATGGCTGTTAAAATCGCCGCTTTATTCACACAGTCTAAAACACTGACTTAATGGTTATCTGAATCAATACCTCATTTACCCAGTAGCTTTCAAAATCTGTAGAATGGATGACTTGCGATTTTACATCTTTTTTCAACAATATTGTCACAACCAAGACGAGTAGCGTGGAGTGTTGGACATTATTAATAAGTAAAGCTCTTGAAAATTTGTCTTGTATTTATTCTTGGAATAATTGATCTATCTGCTAGCAAAATCCTTAACTCTTCCTTAAGTATCTTTATAATCAATATTTATCTCCCTTTCACTTCTAATAGGATAAATAGCTAATTTTTCTCTTTTTCTCTTTAAAAACACGTCTGTCCCTTCCCGAATCCCAGCCTCTTCTGCTCTCTGCAAGATTCTGCCCAGATTCCTCGATTCCGCCAAAAGAACGCATTAGCAGCAGAATTGTCAGAATCCGCCAAAAACGGCAGAATAAAAACAAGAAGGAATCCGCCAAAAACGGCAGAATAAAAACAAGAAGGAATCCGCCAAAAACGGCAGAATAAACACAAGAAGGAAAACGTGTCTTATTTTAATGAAACTCTTTAAGAGTTTGCCCTCAACTTAAAAATAATCATAGAAATTCCAACTTCGCCGTTATAATTATAATAAATTAGCAATAGAAATGCAGAAATCTGCCATTCTAAAAGTAAGTTGTTAACAAACGTGCATGCAAATGAATGTCACATGACCCGTTTCCAATACAATAACATTGACCCCTCTCGACATCCGGCAACACATGTCAGAAAACAAAATATGATTGAACTCTGAAGAAAATGCATCGATAATAACATTTAAACAATAAGTCATGTAGTTTCAAGGTAATACTCGTTTGTAATATAATTCTATCTTGCTACTATAACAATATAGGCTGTCGATGGACAATAGGTTAGAAAATTGATATCGAACTGGGGAAAACAACGATTTCTGGGTCTTTCTCCACCTATACATAAATAACATAAAGCAGCTGGAAATGTAAACATCGGGACCGCAGTTCATAATTCCCGAATATAACAATATTTCAGTCAAATCAGGACGATAGGAGAGTGATATAAAATATTGGCTGTGTGCAATGGAACTCCGTTTACGAGTTAAAATATTTCTGCCAACAGCGAGAATCGAACCTCGGACAGCAATTGGGGCTCCTAAATTCGGTACAATGTGGAGTTAGTACGCTTTGCCAAGGTACATGGTACATGTTTATTATTCTCTGCCAAAGGCATTGGGTTATTGTTTTGTCCAAGTCCATCCGTCCGTCTTTCCGTCCGTCCATCCATCCGGAGCCATAACTAAGTAACCATCGAACGTTATTTCATGACACTTAAAATCAATATATAACACTATGACACGCTGATGCACTTTAAGTTTCATTGGACTGGCTTCAGTAATGCGCGAGTAATTGCCATTGAATTAAAATGAGCTATAACTTTAAGTAATCAAAAACTGGATTTTCACGAAACTTAAAACGAATATGCCTGTGCACATAAAGTGTAATCAGAATGGCATCAGTAGTGCATTTGTAATTGCCATTGAATCAATCAGGATGCCTTGTCTTCTCTTACACCAACAAAGTACCAGGCCAAATATATAATTATCTGGAATTTCTTACAGGAAGAACTTGATAATCTTGCCCTCCTATGGAATACTCACCGAATAAAGCCAGTTAGAAACTCTGCGGCTCCAAGTTGAAAACCTATTACGATGTGCAACCTTTCAGAGTTATTTGACGCTCAAATACAACGCTGAAGAATTCCAGCGGCCGATCTCCGTGTGTGTGCAGAAGAATGCGAACCAAAAAAGCCATTACCTTGCGATGAGACTGTTTTTGAACTTTGTTTAAAATGGATGAAAATTACAGGGCTGCTCCAAAAGACGTAGATGAGGCTATTTCTTTGTACAAGTTTCTCAGGCAAACAATAAGTACGAACCTTGTAATCTATTAAAATATTTGAGCCGCGACACGAGAAAACCAACAACGTGGTTGTGCGCCAAGCGCAGACTAAGATCATCAGCCTGGGCATCGGCCAACTCTGATCGGACTCTTCGCTCGCTAAGCGCTTAAAGGGTAGCCAAGGGTCTAAGCTACCTCTATGTGGACAGCGCAGACTCTGATCAGACTGCGCGAATGCCCAGGCTGATCCGAGTCTGCGCTGGGCGCGCAACCACTCTGTTGGTTTTCTCGTGTCGCGGCGCATTTTGTATGAACAAGATCGACAGTTCGTTTGTCAGTTTGTTTGTTTTAGTATAATGTGGTGATATGTGTTCAATACAAAATAGACTTCATAGCGTGGGGAAAAGCGGCCGATAGCATACATCCAGCATGAAAACAAAGTGAAACACACAACTCTGGTAATGTGTAAACCAACTCTGATGACGAACGCTTCTGTTCCACAGCTAGCGGGCTACAACTCAGCTTAACACACAGGACCACAATAACCAAAAGTACAGAAGGCTCGTTTGTTTCTCATGCGGAGGTCACTCTATTACATAATGTACATGTATTACAATTTGTGAAAAGTGAGAAAATATTAATATTGCGGGCATGATTTGTTACATTGAGCATAGAAAAGGGAAATCTGGTAAAATATCTGACGGACTTTGAGATTCAAGTATCAGACTTGATAGGAAAAGTAGGTGACACTGTACTTGTTGAAAATGTTCATATAAAGAACTATGGCAAGTACAATGTCGTAAATGCTATCAAAGCAATCGTGCTGATTAATGAAATATTTCCTGAAATCAACTATTTGCAGGATGTTGAGTTCAAAACTAACATTAAGGTGAATTTATCCCCTAAACCTGAACAATCAAAAAGTTGAAAACATTGACAATTTACAGCAGAATAATACAAGCCAAATATTTATTGCTATTCCCACAGGTTGGTTAGTTACATAGATATGGTGGGTGTATTAAATTAACCAGGTGATGCTTACTATTTGCGAACACCTGATCACACCTCTTGTTTTGAGATCCATGTCGGTACATGTAGTATAACCCGAAATGGTCACTGTTTGAATGACTTACGAGTTCGGACTTATTATTTGGGGACTCTGAACTCTTTTATTCATATCTATTCTTAGGAAGTAGGTAGGTTAGCTATGAGACCTTTACGAGGATTGGTGGGACAAATCTTTGTATCGCTGTTGATCCCTTCGCGCTGTTCTACCTGTTTGTGCTCAGCGCAGGTTTTAGAGCAGACTCGGCAGGTTTTGGCGGAGCTAAAGTACTTTGAAATGCGTCAATGACAATCTGTACCATTCCAGTTGGTTGGTTGTTTTGGGCTTAACCACCTTCAAGACTGGTTTTTTTTTAAGTCCAAGAGAGAGGGAGATAGGAGATAGAAATGATAGAGAGACAAATGTCCAAACAACCCACACCTACTGCTAGAACAGTATGCCCTTGGCTTACTAATATCCCAATTAGTAGGGCATAGGATGTTTAGGGGTTTGATTAGATGCAGCTGATCTTTTACCAGTAAAGCACGGTTGACCTGTTTGTGTATCAATGCATGAAACATATACACCGGAGTGATGCTCGCGTAACTTTTGCCTGGAGCTGCAAATTGCTCTAAGTCAACGCTTTTCCGCGCTTCAGGGAAAGTGATTGATTTCTAATAGTTGACCATGACAATCGCTTCTTTCTCCAAAGTCGGACAGAGGATGACTGCCATCGAAACTGACGCATTCAGCTGCATTGTAGCTCACCTGTCAAGGTGAGCTTATAGTATAGCCTTGGTCCGTCGTTGTTGATACTGGAGCTTCTCAATCCCTTATTTTGGCAGATACCCTGCCATTGTCCGAGAAGACTTCTTCTGGGACAAGTGTCCTTATTCAGGGAATAGAATGTGGACTTGTTAATGTACCGCTTCATAACAGTTATTTCTCCTCAACCTTAATTTCTGGTCCAGTGGCTGTTGGTATTAGACCTTCATTACGCTTTAAAGGCGTTCACTTATTGTTAGGCAATGACCTAGCAGGAGATAAGGTTGTGACTAATCTACGTTTGACTAACACTCCTTGTGTTGATCAACCGCCTGACCCCATTGAGCAGGAAATTCCTGATCTTTACCCTTCGTGTGCTGTCACTAGGGCTATGGCAAAGAAGGCCATATTGAATGATGGGAAGCAGGACATTGATTTAACTGATACTTTATAGGTCAGTCTTTTAATGACGAGATTTCAAATTCTCTTTCACTCAGCCTGTCTGACATGCAGACAGACTTTACTCCCAACTCATCAGCGTCCAACAGGGACCACTCTCCTTCATTTTCAAATGACCAAGGTCATGACCTTCTGTCAAGGTCACAGCTTTGCAAAGAACAACACAGTGATCCTGAGATCTCACTTATATTCGAAACGGGTTTAGATGAAAATGACATGTCCCAGGTTCCTGTTCGCTATTATGTCAAAAATGACATTTTGATGAAAAAATGGCGTCCTCCTGATGTCTCAGCAGAAGACGAGTGGACTGTTAATCACCAAATTGTGGTTCCTGATGAGGCTTGAATAGCCGAAACCGCGGTATGGCCCAACTTCTTACTTATGAATGTTTTCTTTGCTCTTAAAGGATCTAAACTTTTATCATTATTTACTATCACTGCAGCTGGATGTTGTGCCGTGTGGCGGCCGTAAAAAGTCTCCCCGCACTCATCTATAGTGCAGATTATATTTTCCTTTTGGTCCTTTGAGATCATGGAATATATTCTGAGAAGTCAGAAATGATCATACGTTTAGATTCATTTTCTAAACAAATTTGAAATATTTTGGTATTTTTCGACTTATATCAGTCTTTGAGACGACTGCCATGTTAAAACTGCAAATTTACTGTTTTTTTCCTCTGGCTCCTTGTGCCAGATTTAAAGGGTCACTGATGAGGCTTGAATAGCCGAAACCGCGGTATGGCCCAACTTCTTACTTATGAATGTTTTCTTTGCTCTTAAAGGATCTAAACTTTTATCATTATTTATCGCTCTGAGATTTTAAACTTGGCCCATGAAACTCCCTTATCAGGTAATTTAGGTGTAAACAAGACCTACCACAAGATGTTTAACCTTTTTTACTTGCCAGGGTCAAAGTCTGATGTTTCTAAACATTCCAAATCTTGCCATACATGTCAAATGGTAGGAAAACCTAATCAAACCACCCCTAAAGCCCATTTGCAGCCAATTCCTGCATTTGAGGAACCTTTTAGCAGAATAATTTTTTATTGTGTAGGTCCTTTACCCAAAACAAAGTCAGGTTGTGAATATCTTATGACCATGTGTGCTTCCACACGTTTCCAAGAAGCAATTCCACTTATGAATTTAAGACAAAGGCCATAGTTAAGGCTCTTGTGAAGTTTTTCACATTTGTAGGTCTCCTAAATCTGTCTAGTCAGATCAAGGATCTAATTTTATGTCAGGAATATTTCAGCAAGTAATGCATGAACTAGGCTTTAAGCAATATCGGTCATCAGCATATCATCCTGAAAGTCAAGGTGCCTTAGAATGATTTCATCAAACACTGAAAAACATGATCAGATCTTACTGTATTGACACTAAGGATTGGGATGAAGGCATTCATTTACTATTATTTGCTGCAAGAGAATCCGTACAAGTATCTCTTGATTTCAGCCCATTTGAGCTTGTATCTGGTCACACAGTTCGTGGACCACTTAAACTTTTGAAAGAGAAATTTCTTTCTGATGAAAACAGTTCTTTGAATTGGCTTCAGTATGTCTCTGACTTCCAATACCAGACTGCCAAAAGCCTGAGAAGCTGCTCGGTCCAATTTCAAATCAGCTCAAAACAAAATGAAATTTCACTTTGATGAAACTGCCAGGGAACGAAATTTTAAACCTGGAGAGAAGGTACTTAAATGTAAAATGTTTTTCATATAATTTGCTTAGTCCGTGGTAACCCGTCTGTTGGTCTAACTTATTTAGTTCAATAAAGATAGCTGAGTTGCCATCTATTTGGGAAAGAGCTGCTGACTCGGCTTATCACTTGTAATTTATTGTTTGTTGGGATGTCTTTGTCAATCTTTCCCTTTGATGTTGGGGATAGGGTTTGGGATCTGATTCAGTCAGTTCCTGAAGTGTAGTTACTCTTTAAATTTGCTCTTTTGCCAATTCCTGGCAGACCTTTGCAGGCCAGATATTACGGCGCTTACACTGTTGACAAAAAAGGTCAGTGATGTAAATTATATTATCAGGACGCCTGGGAGGCGCAAGGAAAACAGTTATGTCATATTAATATGTTGAAAAAGTACATTGATAGGGATAATTCAGTTGTTTCACCAATAAATTTAGTAAATTCTGTCCCTCAAGAGCAATCTGAAATGGACTCTGAGGAAGTGAACTTTATAAAATCTGATCTCTCATCATCAAATCTCCAGAATTCTGACATCTTAAAGGATCTCAACCAGAAACTGTCACACCTGGATCCAGTCAAGAGACTTGAACTGAAACAGTTAATTCTTGAATATGAGCACATATTTCCGGACATTCTAACCAGGACTGACAGAATCTTTCATGATGCTTAACGTCCACGGTAAACAACTAAGGTCATGTCGGGACGGTCAGACAACCTAACCACAATATTCCTGGGCAGGCTTAGAGTAACTTAAAGGAACTTTTTTAGATTTTAATTAGACCTCCTCAGCGGTTAACCAGTACTAAGTGCACAAACTTTCGCCAGTAACTGACAACTGCCCGACTTAAATCAGCGGAAAGAGAAACGAAAGTATGTGGCCAGACCGGGATTCGAACCCAGGACCTCTGACTTACGAGTCAGGTGCCCTACCGATTGTGCTACCCGGCCCGGCCAGTATATCAGGGAAGAGATTCAATATTTGCTGGACAATGACTTTATTGAACCAAGTCAAAGTGACTGGAGTTCTCCTTGTATTCTTGTGCCAAAACCTGATGGAACTTTTCGCATGTGTACAGACTATCGAAAAGTAAATTCTGTGACAAAAACAGATATATTTCCAGTCCCACGTATTGATGACTGTATTGATTAAATTGGACAAGCAAAATATGTTACTAAATTTGATCTTCTGAAGAATTTTGGCAAATTCCTTTGACAGACAGAGCTAAGGGGATTTCAGCATTTGTACACCAGATGGACTCTATCAGTATAAGGTTTTGCCATTTGGTATGAAAAACCCTCCAGCAACGTTTCAGAGACGTATAAATAGCTTGACATCTGATCTGAGTGGCTGTAAAGCATACATCGACGATGCAATCATCTTCAACGATGAATGGAAATTACATCTACAGACTATCAGAGAATTCTTTCAAAGACTTAGTATTAACAATCAATTTAGCAAAAAGTGAATTCTGTCATGCAAATTTGACATTTCTAGGGCATGTTGTGGGTCAAGGTCGGGTAAAACCTGTAGAAGCTAAAGTGGAAGCTATCTCGGATTTTCCTGTACCTACAGGCAAAAGACAACTGATGCGCTTTCTTGGTATGGCAGGATATTATAGGAAGTTCTGTAACAACTTCTCTGTAATTGCAGGACCCTTGACAAATTTACTAGGTAAAGGGAAGAAATATATTTGGAACGAAGACTGTCAAAAATCCTTTGATAAGCTTAAGGCCATACTTATGAGTGCTCCAGTTCTCTTAGCACCAGACTTCAACAAAGCATTTAAAATGGTGGTAGATGCTAGTGACGTTGTTGCAGGCAATGTTTTGGTTCAAGAAGATTTTTAGTTGATTTAATGCTTAACGTCCACGGTAAACAACTAAGGTCATGTCGGGACGGTCAGTTGACCTAACCACACTATTCCTGGGCAGGCTTAGACCTCCTAAGCGGTTAACCAGTACTAAGTGCACAAACTTTCGCCAGTAACTGACAACTGCCCTTCTTGAATCAGCGGAAGGAGAAACGAAAGTATGTGGCCAGACCGGGATTCGAACCCCGGACCTCTGACTTACTAGTCAGGTGCCCTACCGATTGCGCTACCCGGCCCAGGTGGTTCAAGAAGATAATGATGGTGTGGATCACCCTGTTTGTTACTTTTCTAAGAAGTTTAACAAACATCAGAGAAATTACTCTACAATTGAAAAGGAGTGTTTATCTCTCATCCTTGCTCTTCAGCAATTTGAAGTGTACTTATCTTCTTCAGCCACACCAATTGTTGTCTTCAGTGATCACAATCCACTGACCTTCATTCATAAAATGAACAAAAATCAGCGGTTACTCAGGCGGAGTCTCATGTTGCAGGAGTAAAATCTTGACATCAGACATATCAGAGGAAAAGATAATATTATCCCAGATGCACTTTCAAAAGCCTAAATTTGGCTATTACTGCATGATGTCTCGATTTCTACTGTGATATATACAGTGTATAATCATTAAACATAATTCTGTTTCACAAAATTTGGCCATATGGCAAAAGAAAGCTTTATTTCATAAAACTTTGTTTTCCTTGAAGAGGGGATGTGTTATGAATTTAGTGTTAAATTTGGTGTAAATAATTTCTTTTACCATGATTTTGCAGTTTTTAGATGTTTGAACTAAACAAGTTGTTTACTTTGTACTTTAGAACTTTCTGGAAACCTATTTTTAGTACTGAGAAAATAGGACTTTCTGTTGTAAACATTAAGACTGCTGGTATAAAATTATGTCAGAATTGAGAACTATCTGGTGAAATCTATCATTGGTTAATTCCTGAATGTTCCTAGCTAATATATAAAGACCACAAATTCCCTTTGGTCATCTTTGTAAGTTTTCACCAGTCTATAGTTTAATAAGTTATACTGGAATTTAAATATATTGGATTACTTTTGCGAGTTTCATTCTGAGATTATTGGAAATATTCATGTGCTCATACAGACTTTATCTTCTGGCATCAGAAATTATTAGAACTTGTGTTTTAAATTCTGAGGGACATTCAGACTATACTAAAGTATTGTAAATTACATTTTGTCTTGATTGATTAATGACTGTTTTAATTTTGATGTACATGTAAATAAATTTTGTTAAGTTTTAAAACAGGCTTGTTGCTGGTTTACTTCCATCTTTTTTATTACCTCCGCCAGGTCGTAACATGAGGCAATATGTTTTGATTTCTCTGATTTATATTTAGCACCATGTTTGCTTCTTCAGCTCAAGTCGGTTGTTTGTATTGGGGTTAACGGCCCCAGAGAGACGGAGAAAGAAAAGAAATGATAGACGAGAGAAAAATGTCCAAACAACCCCTACGCATGTCCTACTGCAAGCATAGTAGGCCCTTGTCCTACAAAGGTGTTATAGTTTAACGTCCAAAGTAAACAGCTATGGTCATGTCGGGACGGTCAGTTAACCTCCTTAGCGGTTAACCAGTATTATGTGCACTTATATCACCAGTAAATGACAATTGCCCTGCTTGAATCTGCGGCGAAATGGAAGTGGCCGGATCGGGTATCGAACCCATGACCTCTGGCTTATAGTTGGTTGCTGGTTTTGGGGTTTAACGGCCATTTGAGACAGTATTTCAGTCTATATGGGGCCCTCTCCAAAAGAGAGGGAGAAAGAAGAGAGAAATGATAGAGAGAAAAATGTCCAAACAACCCCACCCGCACCTACTGCAAGTTCAGAAGGCCCTTGCCCTACTGTAATGCAAATCAGTAGGATGCCCCGGCACTGGAAGTTATACCCAGGACCATCGCATCCTCCCACTCTGGCTTTTAAGTCATGCCCTAACGACTGTGCTATGCGCCCGGCACGGACACCCCGGCACTGGAAGCACCAATTATCACCCGACCAACCCCGATCATTCTGGACCAGGTCATTATAATGGAAAAACTCCCGAGATTGTTACTGACTGATTGGTTTTGGTTTAACGGCCCTTTGAGACAGTATTTCAGTCTATATCAGGCCGCCTCCCAGAGAGGGAGAGGAGAAAAGATAGACGAGAGAAAAATGTCCAAACAATCCCCACCCGCACCTACTGCAAGCACAGTAGGCCCTTGCCCTACAATGGACGCCCTGGCACTGGAAGTTACACGCAGCACCATCGCTCCACCCGACCACACCCCGGCTGTTACTGAAGGAAGCTGATCAAACAAGTTCAAGGAAGTGATAACAGTACAGATTTTTTCGCTCAGTTTTGTCGTTGTGCCTCCAACATTACATAGACAGACAAAGCGTTTATAACATGCTGTGATATAGATACATCTGGCTATGAGACTAGATGCAAATGTTACAGGTCTAAAGTTAGGTGTAGTTATGCAACTGTACAAACTGTACACCACTTACAAATCAAAATCGTCTTCGACGTGCATTCCGCATAAATTGAATAACTGCAGTTTAAATCGCGGAAAACTGTTTAAGTAGATAAATGGTTAAAATCTCCCAGGAAAAGACGACCAAAACGTTCGTGAAAGCCTTGGAAGAACTTGGTTGTTTTGGGTTAAAGGGGCCTTTTGGTACAGTTTTTCGGTCTATGCCGACCGTCTCCAAAGAGAGGGAAATGATAGACGAGTGATAAAATGTCCAAACAACCTGCACCTACTGCAAGCAGTTGGCCCTTTCCCCTCCCATTGTCCAAATCAGTAGGACGCCCCGGCACTGGAAGTTATACCCAGTACCATCGCACCACCCAACCACTCCCACCTCAGAAGAAGATATAACATGTTGTCTATTTACGTTATCGAAAAGTTGTGAAATTCGGTATCATACTATCTAGTGTTTAGAAAAATATAGAACCACAGTTGTTGTTTTTTTTCTTCTTTTTCAAAAAATATTGACGTCTCAAGACTTTCTCCAAATTATAACAAGCACCATCTTTGCTTCTTGATCTCAAGTTGGTTGTCTTTGGTTTAACGACCCTATGAGACAGAATTTCAGCCTATATCGGACCGTCTCCCAGACAAAGGGAGAAAGAAAGGATAGACGAGAGAAAAATGTCCAAACAACCCGCACCTACTGCAAGCACAGTAGGCCCTTCCCCTACTATTATCCAAACTACTAGGACTCGCCGGTACTGTAAGTTATACACAGCACCGTCGCACCACCCCCTAAGAAACCCAAGTTTCAACCATGGAGGTAATGAGATAAACGATTCAGAACGTTCAGCGCATTTCAGCATACGACTGTCTTTTAATTTATAGAGTCGTTATATCGGGCGACAGAAATTGTGCTTTTCGAGTACCGCTCAGCAAGTTACTTTATATCTGTCAGCGTGAAGTACTAGCGCATTTTACCAATTACGGACTAAAAGGGATCAAAGACGTTATTTCTTCTCATTTAAGGTATATTTTCGTAAAAGAGCCGCATTAATACCCAGAAGTATAACGACTAAAATATACTTATGTGTGCTGTGTCCTTTGAAAAAAAGTAAACTCGTTTTCATCAGCAGGCAGGTCTGTGATATTGTCATGAAAGACTTGGTTGAGATTCTCCGTTGCTAAATTATCATTGTCAGCCCTTTGTTTCTTGATAATTATGTCCATTCTATGATCAAAGACTACGATCATTCTGGACAAGATTATTATAATGGAACAACTCCTAAGGCTGTGACAGCAGGAAGCTAATCAAGAAAGTGACAACAGTACCGATTCGCCTCCAACATTTCAAAGACAGACAAAGCGTTTATTACATGCTGTGATATAGACAAATCTGGCTATAAGACTAGATGCAAATGTTGCAGGTCTAAAGTTATGTGTAGTTATGCAACTGTACAAACTGTGCAACACTTGCGATACAAATTCTACTTCGAAGTGCATGCCGCATAAATTGAATAACTGCATTCAATTTAAATCGCGGAAAACAGTTAAAAGTATAAAACTGGTTAAATCCTCTCAGTTAAAGATTTGTTAGTTGTTTTGGGTTTAACGGGCCTTTGAGACAGTAATTCAGTTTATATCAGGCAGTCTCCCAAAGAGAGGAAGAAAGAAGAGAGAAATGATAGACGAGAGAAATGTCCAAACAACCCCCATCTACTGCAATCACAGTAGGTCCTTGCCCTTTGAGACAGTATTTCAGTCTATATCGGGCCGCAAAGAGAAAAAAATGTCCAAACAACCCCCACCCGCACCAACTGCAAGCACAGTAGGCCCTTACAATGTTCCAAATCAGAAGGACGCCCCGGCACTTGAATATACACACAGCGCCATCGAACCACCCAACCACCCCCTTGATATAAGGTCACAGCTATATAGGGTATGACAATACCTCGAACATGTTTGCGTTTCAGGTTGGAAGAATCAAGGTCACAGTTGCTATTTTCCAAAAACGTTGGGCATCGCGTTAGCGCTTTTACTTATGGATCGATTTTGATATAACTGCATACAAATGTTATGTATGACAATATCTTGAATAAATTACCATTTCAGCACTGCAGGTTCAAGGTCAAGGTCACAGTCGCAATTTTTATGCCCCCAACTTCGGAGAAGTTGAGGGGGCATATTGGTTTGGGCCTGTCCGTCCGTGAGTCCGTCCGTCTGTCCGTCCGTAACACTTTTTGGCAGGTGGGAAACTCAAGAACCGCTTATGCTAGGATCTTGAAATTTTATATGTGGCATGTACATGAAAAATAAGCAGACCCGTATTTTTTCTTTTTTCCGCCGGTCTTGTATTTACAGAGTTATGCCCCTTTTTCAACTTGGTCTGTGGAACCTTGTGAACAAAATATCTCAAGAACCCCTGATGCTAGGATGATGTAATTTTGCAGGAAGACATTACCCAAGGTGTAGATGACCTGATTAACTTTTGGAAAAAATTCGTGAATTTTTGACCGAGTTATGCCCCTTTTTTGACTTAGTGCATTGTAAGCCTATGGAACCTTGTGAACAAAATATCTCAAGAACCCCTGATGCTAGGAGCATGATTTTGTGCAGGAAGATACTGCCTAAGGTGTAGATGACATGATTAACTTTTGAAAACAAATTGTGAATTTATGATTGAGTTATGCCCCTTTTTCAACTTAATGCATTGTTAGCCTATGGAACCTTGTGAACAAAATATCTCAAGAACCCCTGATGCTAGGATCATGTAATTTTGCAGGAAGACATTGCCCAAGGTATAGATGACCTGATTAACTTTTGAAATAAAATCGTGAATTTTTGATCGAGTTATTCCCCTTTTTCGACTTAGTGCATTGAGGCCTATGGTACAAAGGTACCCTTACATATAGTCAAGAACAATAAGAGCTAGGAACTTGAAACTTTATACACATGATCAGTATGGAAAATAAGCAGACCCGTATTTTTTTATTTTTCCGCCGGCAATGTATTTCCAGAGTTATGCCCCTTTTTCGACTTAGCCTGTGGAACCTTGTGAACAAAATATCTCAAGAACCCCTGATGCTAGGATCATGAGGCTTTGCAAGATGAGAATGCCCAAGGTGTAGATGACCTGATTAACTTTTGAAACAAATTCGTGAATTTTTGACTGAGTTATGCCCCTTTTTCAACTTAGTGCATTATAAGCCTATGGAACCTTGTGAACAAAATTTCTCAAGAACCCCTGAAGCTAGGAGCATGATTTTATGCAGGAAGATACTGCCTGTGGTGTAGATGACCTGATTAACTTTTGAAAAAAATTTGTGAATTTTTGATCGAGTTATTCCCCTTTTTAGACTTAGTGCATTGAGGCCTATGGTACAAAGGTACCCTTACATATAGTCAAGAACAATAAGAGCTAGGAACTTGAAACTTTATACACATGATCAGTATGGAAAATAAGCAGACCCTTATTTTTTTATTTTTCCGCTGGCAATGTTTTTCCAGAGTTATGCCCCTTTTTTGACTTAGCCTGTGGAACCTTGTGAACAAAATATCTCAAGAACCCCTGATGCTAGGATCATGAGGCTGTGCAAGATGAGAATGCCCAAGGTGTAGATGACCTGATTAACTTTTGAAACAAATTAGTGAATTTTTGACCGAGTTATGCTCCTTTTTCGACTTAGTGCATTGTAAGCCTATGGAACCTTGTGAACAAAATATCTCAAGAACCCCTGAAGCTAGGAGCATGGTTTTTTGCAGGAAGATACTGCCTGTGGTGTAGATGACCTGATTAACTTTTTGAAAAAAAAATTATGAATTTTTGATCAAGTTATTCCCCTTTTTCGACTTAGTGCAATGAAGCCTATGGTACAATGGTACCTTTACATCCAATCAAGAACCGTAAGAGCTAGGAACTTGAAACATTAAACACTTGATCACAGTTATTCCCCTTATTAGACTTAGTGCATTGAGGCCTATGGTACAAAGGTACCCTTACATATAGTCATGAACAATAAGAGCTAGGAACTTGAAACTTTATACACATGATCAGTATGGAAAATAAGCAGACCCTTATTTTTTTATTTTTCCGCCGGTCATGTATTTCCAGAGTTATGCCCCTTTTTCGACTTAGCCTGTGGAAACTTGTGAACAAAATATCTCAAGAACCCCTGATGCTAGGATCATGAGGTTTTGCAGGATGAGAATGCCCAAGGTGTAGATGACCTGATTAACTTTTGAAACAAATTTGTGAATTTTTGACAAAGTTATGCCCCTTTTTCGCCTTAGTGCATTGTAAGCCTATGGAACCTTGTGAACAAAATATCTCAAGAAACCCTGATGTTAGGAGCATAGTTTTTTGCAGGAAGATACTGCCTGTGGTGTAGATGACCTTATTAAATTTTGAAAAGAAATCATAATTTTTTTATTGAGTTATGCCCCTTTTTCGACTTAGTGCATTGTAAGTCTATGGAACCTTGTGAACAAAATATCTCAAGAACACCTGATGCTAGGAGCATGATTTTATGCAGGAAGATACTGCCTGTGGTGTAGATGACCTGATTAACTTTTGAAAATAATTTGTAAATTTCGGATTGAGTTATGTCCCTTTTTCAACTTAGTGCATTATTTGCCTATGGAAGCTTGTGAACAAAATATCTGGAGAACCCCTGATGCTAGGATCATGATTTTTGCAGGTTGATATTGCCCAAGGTGTAGATGACCTGATTAACTTTTAAAAACAATTCGTAAATTTTTGACTGAGTTAAGCCTTTTTTTCGACTTAGTGCATTGTAAGCCTATGGTACAAAGGTACAAGCATTATTGGATGAACCTTCTCTAGAGACAAGCATATGGTTGGGGGCATAGTGTTTCATAAACACATTTTCTAGTTAGAATTATTTTTTTATCATCCCTCTAGCCCCTTTATTCATTGACAGATTTTGATGTTACGTCACCCAAATGTTTAGTGTGGCAATATCTTGGAAAATTTCGCGATCCAGAATTTTAGAAAGGTCAAGGTCAAGTCACGGTTGCTATTTTTAGAAAATACGATTTCATCCCTCTGGAATGATTTTGACATAACTTTACTCAAATTAAATATTTAGCAGGCAATATCTGGGACAAATTTACGTTTCAGCATTGTCGGTCAAAGGTCAAGGTCACAGATGCTATTATAGGTACATGTAAAACTTTGTCAAGGTTCTAGTACCTTTATTTGTAAACTGATTTTAATATCACTTCAAATCAAATATTAAGTATGATATCTTAAACAAGTTCACCTTTCAGGGTTGTAGAGCCAAGGTCAAGGTCACATACGCTTTTTCTTTAGAAAAAAAATGTCATCCCTCGAGCATCATTATAATTAACAGATTTTGATATAATTTCACACAAATGCCTCTTAATACATTACTCATCTAGTGTAGGCCGGGCCGGGTAGCGCAATCGGTAGGGCACCTGACTCGTAAGTCAGAGGTCCTGGGTTCGAATCCCGGTCTGGCCACATACTTTCGTTTCTCCTTCCGCTGATTCAAGAAGGGCAGTTGTCAGTTACTGGCGAAAGTATGTGCACTTGGTACTGGTTAACCGCTTAGGAGGTCTAAGCCTGCCCAGGAATAGTGTGGTTAGGTTAACTGACCGTCCCGACATGACCTTAGTTGTTTACCGTGGACGTTAAGCATCAAATCAACCAACTCATCTAGTGAGGCATATGGCGGGGGCATTCATCACCTTTAGTAATTGTCTTGTTTGTCCAAGAGTCAACTCTCTTTTCTCAAAGGTATTATGAAAATTGAAAATACTGCCTTCAAAACAGTGCCAAACAGCAAAGTCAGTCAACCGTAACATATAGGACAAGGACACATAATTGTGTGATGCTCTGCTGCAGTCATATGGATGTATATGTGTACCAAGTATGATGACTGTAGCTAGTGTAGTTTGTAAGATACAGAGTTAAACATCGAGTAAAACGCAAAAGTTAACATTGGTTAACCTAATCACGGACGCTGACGAGGACGCGGACGCTAACGCATACTCGGACTACGACGCCGGGGGTATCCTCCTTAGCTTCGTAAAGGCGCACCGAAAAATATATTTCTACTGAAATACAGCTTCAGCAAACACTTGCCTAAGAGCAGGGCACACTTACAGAACATTAAATTATCTCAGACTGGCTTATAGGTTGAGAAAACCACTTTTCCACTGTATGATTGATTTGTTGCTTAACGTCCACGGTAAACAGCTGTGCTCATGTCGGGACGGTACTTAACCTAACAACACTATTCCTGGGCGGGACGGTACTTAACCTAACAACACTATTCCTGGGCAGGCTTAGACCTCCTAAGTGGTTAACCAGTACCAAGTGCACATACTTCCGCCAGTAACTGATAACTGCCCTTCTTGAATCAGCGGAAGAAGAAACGAAAGTATGTGGCCATACCGAGTTTCGAACGCAGGACTTCTTTTTTCCACTGTATGAATTTCAGGTAGCATCTCACTTAAAATTCGAGAGGAGAATGGCATACACTGTTTGCGATGCTTCGATACTTGTTACATCATCCATTTGATACCATATCAACTGTTGTGCTTAGTACATGGCAGAAAACATCTCCATTGCGTCATTTTGACATCAATGTGAACCTTTAGTTGCTACTCTGAGATTTTTGACGTCATTGGTATCGGAGCGTGGCAAATGTGTATCCCATACTACGCCAGTTTTGCAATGAAATTACAAACTTCTTTCAGAAACTTCAACTTGTTGACTGAGTTAGCAGAGAACGACACAGTAGTTTCTGAGGCGCATGTAGAAACAGCGGACAAACCTTCAGAATGCTGTACAAGACTTTCTTTTACAGACGATTCTGCTGATACAAATGGAACCGTGTCAAGTACGGGATCTGATGATGACAAACCACTATCTGTGATCCAAAGTCAGATGCGGATGAAAAAGAAGAGAACCTCAATGATCCAGTTTCATAAGATTATGATGAGGTCATATGGAGACGGGACCTCGGTTTAAAGTCTCATCCGAAAGACCGGAGAAGCGGGGGATCGATCTTGCGATCCCTGGATTGGTAGTCGGGAGTGTTATCCATTACACTACAGCCGCTCCTCCCTTCCAGTGAGAGTATGTCAGATGCAAGTGAAACACCACCAATAGCATTTGACAGAAAGAAACGGGAAGTGGGTCAGAAAAAGGAATAGGCCAGCCAGAGGGAGGAAGGAAGAAAACATTTCAGCATTACAGAAAAAGTACCTCTTTATAAGAAAGCCACATTGATTAGAAGCAAGAAACCTAAAAGTAAAAAGTATGCAAAGACCAGGAACTGAAACAATCAAAATCCAAATCCAGCTGTTAAAAGGAAAAAAAAAAACACCTGCAAGGAAACACCTGTAAGGCTGTAGTGTGGTTGATAATACTCCAGACTACCAATCCAGGGGTTGCAAGATCGATCCCCCGCTTCTTCGGTCTTTCGGACGAAACTTTAAACCGAGGTCCCGTCTATATGGTGGGACGTTAAACCTGAGTTCACTAACACACTCACCTGTAAGGAAAAATCGTATTTCTATAAATAAGTTCCAAAAAAAGAAGGTTGAAGGAGAATCTGTCAAAGAGCCAGGAGGTCAAGATGAGTTAGATTTAGCAATTAGGAAAAGCAGACTAGAACATCATCACGGGGGTAAATCAATACGTGAAGGGACACCCTAGTCTTGCAAAGTTACGTTAATTTTCTGTAAGTATTGCCACAGTTTTGCGACTCATGGAGTAAAAAAATCTCATTTTTTTCAAAAACCACATTTGCAATGGTGTTGTGAATGAGCGCACGCTATTTGGTAATAATTTGTTTCGAGATATATGCAATAGAAACGGCACTTCCGTGTAAATCATGCGAGTTAATTCGGTCACAAATGCCGTTCTGTCTGTTGATTTCAAGTACATGTGACTTTGGAACAAATTTAGAAAGGAATCAGAGAAGATGCGAAGTTTGGTATATATTTTTCATGTTAATTTAAGCTTCGGTTTAATATTCTTTCTGGGCGTAATCAAATTATTTTTCATCGTTTTAAGGAAGAGAACAAATACGCATTTTATTGACCGTTTTGCTTAATGTACAGTTTATGCTGTGGCATTTTCTTTGACATAGTCAGAGTTCTTCGTGTTTTTAACCCATGTATATGGCGGATTCACAAATGTATGAGCCAGAGTATACATTCTATATTAGAAATACGTTGAGTCGAGAATTTTAACGAAAAAATGTCCGAACGAGAGTAAACCCGAAGCAGAACCAAATTTTTTTTTCTCTGACCACCATTGTCACTTGTCACAAACGATCGACCATTGTAATGAAGCGGATAAGACTCTACAACTACCCTTCATTTCTATGTCTGGTGGCTTTACGTGTACCTGGAAGTGGATAATAAGCCATTATTCCATGTGCTAAAAATGAGACTTCAAACGAGGTATCTTTTGACTCATGTTCGAATAGCGTTGTCCCATTTATCCTTTTTATACCCCCTTGAGTGTATTCAAGGGCCTTAATATTTGTTCCTATCCGTCCGTCTGTCTGTCAATTCGTCTTTACGTCACACTTTAAGTTATAGCGTTTCTATAAGCGGCTCTTCTCATTTTTTATGGTATGCTTTTCAAACTTTGTACATATGTTGCAGAAATAATGAAAATGGACATGTGTGTTTTAAAGGAAGTAAAATTAGTTTTGACAGAATTAAAGCCTTTGGAGCTTGTCATTTTGGACAGTTTTTTGTACTATATGAAGGGTATGGAATTTTTGGGTGATCAACTCCTCCTACAGTTTTCAATGGATTCTTATCAAACTTTGTACGCATAATTAGAGTTTAATGAAAATGTGTAAGTTGTATTTTGACAGGGAAAAAAAGAGGATCTTACACGAGTGGTCATTTCATGTGAAATTTATGAAACGAGCCTTGGCAAGTTTCATAAATTGCACATGAAATGCCCACGAGTGTAAGATTCTGTTTATCATATAACCCTTTAAATTAAATTTTTAACGCCTTCAAACTGAACATTATTTCAATAAGAAAACGCATTGTTGACATAGACGTTGTCAAAGACGCTACGTTACGCGCCAAAGTGTTATTACACCTGTGGTCATATGATTTTTATTACACGACGTTATCCGCTGAATAACAGCGACGTCATACGATAATATCAGAATCTATCATTAGTGTGAGGTACGGATAGAAAATATTTCATAAGGGTCATTGTGTAGCATCACGAGGCTTGCCGAGTGATGCCAAACAGTGATTCAAGGGACATATTTGTCCATCCGAACCTCACACACATGGTAGATCCTTTTTCTTGCATATCTTTATGTGCTGAAGCTTTAATTACATCAAAGATTCCTCTAGGCGCTGTGTTGCGACGTCCGTCATTTTGACAACCCTCTTTCTATCGTCGTTATGACGTCAGCTAGCGACGAAGTTACGTGACGTCCAATACAACCAATGCAAAACGAAGTCATGCGAAAACTTTCTTTTTTTTATCCTACCCACGGGTCAGATAACCAGGGTAAGATAAAAATTTCTATCCCTAGCAAAACACGGATATCGTTATCTGGGATGCAAGAAAATGAATTCTGACAGAATAAAAGACATTTGAACGTCTTCATCTCTGGACATTCTGCACAACATGGTACTGACTTTGTGTATTCAACTCCTCTCTCAACGGATTTTCGTTAAACTTTGTGCACATGTTTTGGGCGTTTTGATGGGGATAAAATTTGTTTTATCAGAATTTGTTTTATCAGAATTACGACATCTTGAACTTAGTCAGTATGGGTATTTTTTGCATTATAGGGGTTTGCGTTGACGTTGCCAAATTCTTCCACATATTTTAATACACTGCTCGAAATCTTTAAAGGAGCAAGCAAAAATTTTTCATAGACAACAGTGCAATGCATCCCCAACTTTGGAGACACGGAATTTCAAATATTTTTGCCAATTTTTTAAAGAGGGTCGATGTTACCTACTCCACAAGTTCCCATTCAATATTTATCCTGCCCATATCCATGGACTGTTTTTTTTTTGTAAAAATGCAATTTTGGTTGAATATTGCTATTTTTCAGAACAGGTGAAAAGCATGAAAATTTCAACCCAAATCCAAACGATCATTTTGTCAATGATACTGAATGTCTAACAAGGTGACTCGTTTGAAAGAATCACTTTTAACTCAAGTTTATGAGAGTTTGTAGACTTCCGGAAAAATGCCTCAATTTCGGTAGTTCGAAAGTTACTAAATTTAGTCCATAGAGGGGTTGGAGGGGGGGGGGGGGGGGCAGAGCATCAGTTGTAATGAAATTCTTGTTGTGGTAAACCCCGATCCTTCTTAAAAATTCTGCAAAAGAATAGGAAATTCTTGGCCACTAACTGGGTTTGTGTTACCGTAATGTCTTTGAGAAAATACCGGTTGCTCCGTTAAATATTTTGGACAGTGTATATGTTTGAGCGGTTGCATAATCATAATGCAAATATCGTAACTGCCGGATTACAAATGTAATTACGACTGTTTGAGGGCCTGTGCGCTAAACGTTTTTGAAACGAAGGCAAATACTTGTAGAAACCTTTCTGTCTTATAAGCTCACGTCGAATTAATATATTTTTAAGAAAGCAAATCTAAAGTTGAAACATAGGAGAAAAACTACTTATATCATAGGCTCGAATATCTTAACGAATGAAAACTGAAATAGTCAGCAGCATTTTCAGGTCTTGTAAACAAACAAACGAAACGGTAAACCGGTAAAATATGCACGCTTATAGTCATATGGCTCAGAAATTATCATGATGTGCACTTGAAGAGGCGTGTGCGGTAATTGAATGGAATGAGGTATGCATGTGACGCGATAGTGTTTGCTGGATATTTTAGTGATGTCCACAACCCTGTGACAGGCATCACACGGGGGCATCGTGCGTGTCTTACACATTCTTTTAGTTTTTTTTATGCCCCCGAAGGAACTTCGGGTGGCATATTAAAATCGCACCGTCCGTCCGTCCGTCCGTCAGTCCGTCCGTCTGTCCGTCCGTCCATCCGTCCGTAACAAATCGTGTCTCAGCCATAACTTTAAAAACTACTGAAGCAAATTTGATGAAACTTCACAGAAAGATAGAGCACATTGAGAAGGTGTGTCGCGCACAAGAGTTTGGTTCCTACGCCGAAGGTCAAGGTCACAATTGGGTCAAAGATCAAATCATGTCTTAAATCGTGTCTCAGCTATAACTTATAAACTACTGAAGCAAATTTGATGAAACTTCACAGATAGATAGAGGGCAATGAGAAGGTATGTCATGCACAAGAGTTTGGTTCCCACGCCCAAGGTCAAGGTCGCTGTCGGGGGTTAGAGGTCAAATAGTGTCTCTGCGATTACTTTCAAACTACATAACTGAATTTCATCAAATTTCACAGAAACGTAAAGAGTAATGAGGAGATTTGTCACATATAATATCCATATTCCCAAACCCAAGGTCAAGGTCACTGTCGGGGCTTAGAGGTCAAATAGTGTCTCTGCGATTACTTTAAAACTACATTACTGAATTTCATCAAATTTCATGGAAATACAAAGCATGATGTGAAGGTTTGTCACACATACCGGTAATATTTATATTCCCAAATCCTAGGTCAAGGTCACAATCTGGGGTCAGGTTGCAAATCATGTCTCAACAATTGCTCATAAATATACAAAAGCAAATTTCCTTAAACATCACAGAAAGATGAAGCTTAATGAGAAGGTAAGACACACACAAGATATAGGCTTTCACACCCAAGTTCAAGGTCACAGTCTGAGGTCAAAGGTCGTTTCTCCCCAATTACTAAAAAGACTTCTTAAGCAAACTGTACTAAACTTCCTGAAATGGTATTACATAATGAGATGGTATGTCACAAACAAAATTTAGGTTCCTGTACCAAAGGTCAGGGTCATAATCAGGGCACATAGGTCAGATTATATCTCCAAACTGACTAGAGGCTGCTGAAGTGAATTTCATCAAACTTCACAGAAAGGTAAAGCATGATAAAAAGGCATCTCACTTGCAAGATTTGGGCTGCCTTGACCAAGTTCAAGGTCACAATCAGGGTCAAAGGTCTGTTTAAGGGGCCTTCGGGGGCATCTGTTACATACTGTAACATTTCTTGTTTCTTTTAAATGTCGGTACTGCCACTACCATTTTACACGCCCCATCCCACCAAATTAAGCCAAAATAGATACCTTGCGTCACCATAGAGTATAATGTAACTCGTATGATCTGGATGCGGTCAACATTTCGAATATCTATACTGAACATAAAAATGCAGTAACATGCGCAGGTTTTAATATAAGAGGTGTCCACCGGATCCTTATGCCAACATAAATCAGCTTTTGCGGTGGGCCGGGCGGTGGCACAGTCTCATCACAGATATTCTGTTTGCATGAACGACCCATTAGACCTGTGGAATCAATACAGTGAAATGCCAATTTTCTAATTTGCTGTATGGACAACTACAAAATTTAGAAGGGACCTGAGGTCATTTACGCTCCTCGATGAGCAAAGTCTTTCCTTTAATAGTTGATCTCATTGAAAGAGGATGTAGTTATTAAAAGCAGAGTTGCTTCCCTTAAAAGTGTAATCATCTACCTTTTTAAAAAGAATGATAAACTTTTCTTATAGCCTTCACTGTATCTTGGTACAGAATATGCTAAGCTTATTTTTAATAAGGCAAGTGCTGCCGAGATGGTTTATGTCAATATTTCTAAAGCAGTCATATGGTAAAGGGTATCAGTAAGCAGCCAGTTGTAGCAAAATAGGACGTGTGGCGGCCGTAAAACGTCTCCCCGTACATCATCATAGTGCAGATTATATTTTCTGGTCCTTTGGGATCATTTAGTTCATTTGAGTTATCTTAAAAATAGAGTTCCGCTTAAACCTGTGCTAGGGGGCGTGGCTGGTGTCGCACTAGTCATTACTAGTCATGAACAGACTCAGTTAAACCGAGTCTGCTATTTTCTGTTCTTTGATGTATTCCTTGCTTCCAAAGGATCTTACTATTCAGAATTTATTTATATTGTGGTGACCGAATGGGCAATCAACCTTAGTGAAAAGTTGACTTGTCGGTTAGCATCGGAATTTTTTTTTCTTTCAAATTCGTTTACATGCAACACTATAGTATAGCCAAACCTGTCGTGAAGGGTCACCCAAGGGAAGGACGAATTGTGGCACTGTATTTTGGCTAGTGGGACCCTGAAATGTGTTTTCAGAAATCGGGTGATCCCTTAGTAGAGGTGGGTACATGAGCCGGTTTGACAGAGTTACGGCTCCTTGAGAGTTCTGACGTTTTGAACAAACCATTCCCTTTAGTGGCGTGTCCTTTTAGGGCCAGGCGCAAGGCTTGGGGCACAGTGTTTTACAAACACATATCTTGCCACTATTTTGTGACTAGCGATATGGAGAGTACAGGTTTATGATACGCTCGTATGGTCAGATAACGTAGTACACGTGCAGTACTTATCTGCTTATTTATCCCTTATTATTTAATAGGTTTTAATTTAGTGAAATGTGCATGTAAACTGGGGAGAGAGACAAACAAAATTATGGCGATAAAATTACTCTGATGATATAACACTTGTGATATTTTCGAAAAAAAATGGATATTGTGATTTCTGTAATGGATTATTCACGGAAAGTGTGGTATTATTCACAAAAGTTTTGGATTTTGACAGTGGCGCTAATTATTGCACGTGCTGTAGAATCGAATACATAAGAACTGAGTAAGTGAATTTGGATTGACCGTCCCACCAACAACTAGGACGTACGGAGACAAGACATCGGTTTGAAGTCTCATCCGAAAGGACCGGAGAAGCGGGGAATCGATCTTACGACTCCTGGATTGGTAGTCCAGCGCGTTATCCACTACACTGCTGTCGCTCCTTACGGTTCATGTACAATCTGGTGCAGTTTCTTACTGTAAGCAAATCGTTTGTATGAAGAGATTAGTTTGTACCTAATACCGTTCCAACACAACATTTGTTCCCTCAGTGGACACCCTGGCCGGACTGATCCGGGTGTACACCGTTTGACCAGACATGTCGACGGTAGAGTTGTCCGGAAAACTCCTGCCGGATGCCGTATTGACATGACGTGACCTACCACTTTGACAACAAATATTAGCATACTGTTATCTAAGCAAACGGTGTAGACCCAAGATACACTTTTCTTCCGGAACAGTCCGCACTGCTGGCCACATTGCCAGAAATCTTGACAACATCGCCTTACAGCAAAATCAAAGACGTTGTAAAACTTTAGGACATCAATAGTCATTTGGCAAAGGTATACTTGATTCGGCGCAATTGAGACAGTGGAATTACGCAGGTCCTCAGGTCCAAAACTTTTCTGATTAGCTATTAGTTGTTAAATACACATTTTATGTGTTCTTCGTAGCATTAACAGTATTTTTACAAATGAAATGCCAACGTGCATCTACCTTCTACTAGAAATACATGTAAGTGGGGTAGGCCTACACCGTTTATTTTTTTGGGCAATATAATGCAAGGCGAAACGCATTCTTACAGTACATTATTTAATCATAACAAGAGCCTATAAGTCGGTCACATTGATTCAGAAGAAAGTAAATTCTAACCTTCAGACTGCCAGTTTCCAAAGTTTCGAGCAAGTATATATTAAGTACTCATTTGTAATAAAAAGTAATCATTGGAGCAATACTAGTATCTGCACTTATTAACAATGGACATATACAGGTCTATACTAGGAAATCATGTGCGTACACCGTTGTTTTTATGCATGGAAACGCATCCTGCAACACGTTCTTAGAGTGTATCATATAAACAATCACAGAGGAAGCTAATTTTGTCACAAAAAGAGACGAAAACGTTCAGATTGATTCAAAAGAAAGAAAATTCCTACCTTCAACCAGCCAGCCTCAAAAAATGTACACTACCTTGACAAACTAGAACCGAATTGGCACGTTAACTACTGCATCTCACGTGAAACATTTTTAACGAATATTAACTTTAAAGAATCCTCCAAAGCGTGACCAGTTCACTTTTTCTATAAATGTCCCGTCATGCTTATAATTGGTACTTATTTCACCAAAACACTCGTGTTGACATAATGTTTCATCAAAAACGAAAGTACACCGTGGCAAGACTTTTACCAAATACGCCAGGAAACGCAAGACTAGGTTGTCGCTTCACGTATTGATTTACCCCCGTGATCATGCTAATTAAATTTAAAACACCTGGCATGAAAAAAGGCTTTTTAATTTACTCATAAGTATTAACTAGAAAGAATACCTGTAGAACCTGATGGAAATTAATATTTCAATACTGTACTTCAACTTGATTCTAGAACAAGAGGGCCATGGTGGCCCTGAATCGCTCACCTGAGCATTAATCAGATCACTGGCTCTGGTGAAGATTTATAAGAGTTTTTACCATACTAACATTTGACCTAGTTTTTAACCCGACATGACCCAGTTTCAAACTTGGCCTGGATATTATAAGAATAAACATTCTGACAGTTTCATTGAGATTGGATCAAAAGTGTGCCCTCTGGAGCGTATACAAGGTCGTTCTTATATTTGACCTAGTGACCAAGTTTTTGACCCGACACGACCCAGTTTCATACTTTACCTAGATGTCATTAAGATAAACATTCTGACAGAGTTTCATGAAGATTGGATCAAAACTGTGCCCTCTAGGGTGAACACAAAGTTTTTCTAAGATTTGACCTTGAGCCGACGTGACTCAGTTTCATAGGGGGCTTAGGTATATGGACAATAAACATTTTGACATAGTTTCATGAAGATTGGATCACAACTATGCCTTCTAGTGCTTACACAACGTTTTTCTAAGATTTGACCTAGTGACCTAGTTTTTTACCCGACATGAACTACTTTCAAACTTGGCCGAGAGTTTATGAAGATAAATATTCTGACAAAGTGTTATAAAGATTAGATCAAAACTGTGTCCTCTAGAGCGTACACAAGGTTTTTCTATGATTTGACCTAGTGACCTAGTTTTAGACCCGACATGACCCAGTTTCAAACTTGTCCTACATATTATGAGGATAAAGATTCTGACAAAATTTCATGAACTTTGAATCAAAACTGTGCCTTCTAGAGCGCACACAAGGTTTTTCTAAGATTTGACCTAGTGACCTAGTTTATGATTCGACATGACCCAGTTTCGAACCTGGCCTAGAGTTTGTGGAGATAAACATTCTGAAAATGTTTCATAAAGATTCGATCAAAACTGTGTCCTCTAGAGCGTACACAAGGTTTTTCTATGATTTGACCTAGTGACCTAGTTTTTGACCCGACGTGACCCAGTTTCAAACTTATTCTAGATATGAGGATAAACATTCTGACAAATTTTCAAGAATTTTGGATTAAAACTGTGCCTTCTAGAGCGTACACAAGGCTTTTCTAAGATTTGACCTAGTGACCAAGTTTTTAACCCGACATGACCCAGTTTCCAACTTATCCTACATATTATGAGGATAAACATTCTGACAAAGTTTCATGAACTTTGGATCAAAACTTTGTCCTCTAGAGCGTACACAAGGTTTTTCTATGATTTTACCTAGTGACCTTGTTTTTGATCCGACATGACCTACTTTCAAACTTGGTCGAGGGTTTATGGAAGTAAACATTCTGACAAAGTTTCATAAAGCTTAGATCAAAACTGTGTCCTCTAGAGCGTACACAAGGTTTTTCTATGATTTGACCTAGTGACCTAGTTTTTGACCCGACAAGACCCAGTTTCAAACTTGTCCTACATATTATGAGGATAAACATTGTGACAAAGTTTCATGAACTTTGGATCAAAACTGTGCCTTGTGGAGCGTACACAAGGCTTTTCTAAGATTTGACCTATTGACCTAGTTTTTAACCCAACAAGACCCAATTTCGAACCTGGCCTAGAGTTAATAGAGATAAACATTCTGACAATGTTTCATAAAGATTGGATCAAAACTGTGTCCTCTAAAGCATACACAAGGTTTTTTCTATGATTTGACCTAGTTTTTGACCCGACGTGACCCAGTTTCAAACTTATCCTAGATATTATAAGGATAAACTTTCTGATTAAGTTTCATGAACTTTGGATCAAAACTGCCTTCTAGAGCGAACACAAGGTTTTTCTAAGATTTGACCTAGTTTTTGACCCGACATGACCCAGTTTCAAACTTGACCTAGAGTTTATGGAGGTAAACATTCTGACAAAGTTTCATAAAGATTGGATCAAAACTGTGTCCTCTAGAGCGTACACAAGGTTTTTCTATGATTTGACCTAGTGACCTAGGTTTAGACCCGACGTGACCCAGTTTCGAACTTGTCCTAGATACTATGAGGATAAACATTCTGACAAACTTTCATGAACTTTGGATGAAAACTGTGCCCTCTACAGCGTACACAAGGTTTTTCTAAGATTTGACCTAGTGACCTAGTTTTTGACCCGACATGACCCAGTTTCGAACTTGGCCTAGATTTTATGGAGATAAACATTCTGACAAAGTTTCATAAAGATGGAATCAAAACTGTGTTCTCTAGAGCGTACACAAAGTTTTTCTATGATTTGACCTAGTGACCTAGTTTTAGACCCGACGTGACCCAGTTTCGAACTTGTCCTAGATACTATGAGGATAAACATTCTGACAATGTTTCATGAACTTTGGATGAAAACTGTGTCCTCTAGAGCGTACACAAGGTTTTTCTAAGATTTGACTGCGTGACCTAGTTTTGACCCGACATGACCCAGTTTCGAACTTGGCCTAGATTTTATGGAGATAAACATTCTCACAAAGTTTCATAAAGATTGGATCAAAACTGTGCCCGCTGGACGTCCGTCCACACGTACGACGGACATCACGGTATCCCAAAAGCTCACCCTGAGCACTTCGTGCTCAGGTGAGCTAAAAACAACAAATGAATTAAGATCTAAACATTGTGATCATTTACTGGCACACGCCGATCACTACAGATGCTACTGAGCAACAGTGCACAGCATAGAAAGTGATGAACTGTCATACACTCACAATCAATCAGTGTGAAGTTTGACCATTGAATGATAATCATAACAGCGAGTCTACTGGAGATATTTCATTTCATATCTGGCTGTGCATGGCTTTGAACACGATGATGGGTGCATTCGCAAAACAACTCTGTTAAATCAAACTGCTGAGCAAAGTATCAAAATACCAGCTTGTGCAGACAATGACATTCCATCAACAAGCACGCCTGAAAAAAGTTTAAACAATGAACCTAAACAAGGAAGTCTTTACATACTTTTCCAGAGACAATAATAACACCTAGAAAATCAGCAAATTATATATCGCCAAAAAAGATTACAAGAACCAGAAAACGTACTGCAAATGTTCAAATGTGGAAAAAGAATATAAGAGAAAAAAACAGAGGAATGCAGGAAAAACATGCAAAGCAACAGCAGCAGAACAGTTAATGAGTGCAAAACATGTGAGACCTCATAACTGTAACAATTGCAAAAACATGTGTCCTCAGAAGTTTCCAGACAGTGTTAGACAAGAAATATTTACAACATATTATAAGGAAGACATGACATATGAACGAAAGCGAGATTTTATGTGCCAGAGTATTTAGTGGAGCTGCTTAGAGTGAAAATTCAAGGAAATACTTCACTTGGTGATACAAGCATGAAATTTTCACTAAATGTTCCTTACGTGGCCCAGATTCAAAAATGATCGTGGGCCACTTAAAAATCATCCATTTTCAAGATGGCCGCCAAATTTCAAAATGTTATCGTTAATTTAAAACATGCTTATAGTCCGCAGGCATATGTAGTTCCCGTGGGCATGTGTCTTATTTTTTGGCAATATCTACATGTAAAAACTTCGTCAATGGATTGTTCACAATGGAAAAGCGCATGTCGAATTTTCTAACGACTATTTGGCCATAAGCATCGATTATATATGTTACCTATGTGTTTTTATTTTAAAATCATAATTTCAAGGTAAACTACTTTTTTATTTTCAAATGCAGTTTCTCCATAGAATCATCATAAAGTATTAGAAAATAGATTTTAGTACCGTTTTATTTTCATCATTCATTACTACTAGTAGTAACGTAAATAACTTTAATTTATGAGTTAGTCCATTATGATTCGACCTACAGAATTTCTTCATTGTCTCTCAGAGAACAATTATGAAGTTAATATCCAGGCAGTTCTTAAAAAACACTGTTCTCTTGGAACTATCAGCTTATGACTAATTTAGGGACTTCATGAGGTACGTTTTATACGTGACGAAACTCAGAATATTGCAAATGCTAATAATTGGAGACTTGGCAAACTCCATACACGCACAGCAGGTTTTGCTGCTTGTTTATTTCTAAAAGCATATATCTGCACCTTTAATGATTATGTCCAGCTACCCAGTCTTGCGATTCTGAAGACAGTAACATACATGACATTTTGTTGTATTATCAAAAACTGCAAAAGAGATACATTTCACTATAGAAAAAATGCAGCAATTATAAGCCAGCAAATAGTTTGTATACAGGCTTCAAATAAAACAATATATAATCGGTTGGATAAATCTGAAATCCGATTAGCGACTGTTCTGGTAAGTTTAATACTGTAAGATTACCAGTAATTAGCAATTCAAAACATGATATTGCCTTGTTTTTTGGACAGAACTGGTACATTGACCCTGCAGATTGAAAGAGTGTAAAACAAAAATGTTACCTTAGGCTTGAAGAGTTAAGCCACACCATTTTCTTACAAAGCTGACGTGAACACTTTCTAACTAAGTGTACTTACTTTGTAAGATTATCGCATATATTACGTTACCTAGGAAACCATCGTTGTTCAGTTAAAAGCTTGAAACAAAACACGAGTCAAAATGTTGCATAGTAGTTTGAGTTATCTGGTCTGTGTATATAGTTCCTTACGGTAATGTACCAGCCGGGACATTGAGAGTGCAGCATCAGACACATTTAATTTAGAAGAAAAAGAGGCAAGGGAAGTCGAGACATGGGTTATCACAGCAATATAGAATTACATGTTTTTGTTTAAAAATTAGTTTAATTTCCATGCTATTTTTCTTTCCTTTTCTAGTCTGCTTATATTCAACAGTCCCTTAAATGAGTCGATTTAGCATGGAACCAGCATTAGGACTTACTTTTAATTTGACGAATATTTTACGTTTTAAGGGACCGAGTTCTACAGAATTCTAAGCTTCAAAATTAAGTGGCAACGCAAAACGACAGCATATTTGATGTGGGATATTTCTGGTCAAATACCAGTTGTCCTACAGAATGTAATGACATGTAGTTTCACTTTGCAGTACGGTAACAAAACAAAGAGAAGGCAAAGAGATCGAATAACGTATACAACCAGTTACTGGTAATTTATAAGTTCCTCATATCTCTTAAGCTTAAACAGTAATACATTAGTTCTGAATTAAAAATTAGCAAATGATAAGGTAATGCATACTATTCATGTCAAGGACAAACCTTGATATATCTATTTTCAGATGACCTCCTTGACTTTGAAGATATTACTATAAGTTATATTATTAATAATTATTGTTTAGCAATAATTACACGGGTTAACTGTTATGAATGAAGTCTTACCGCTTTTCTGAATGAGTTCATATACAGTAAGAAATTGCAGCTTTCTGATACCATTTATATCAATACAATGATAGAAGAAGCATAAATATTAAAAGTCGAATGATCAAAACTACATTTGTCTTTCGTAACACTTAATGTATTGATAATAATGTATCAGCACACAAACAGGGACTGTACAGAATTATCTGACCAAATATATCTTGGTAATGTTACAATGAGAGATACACGTCATGAACAGACCCATGAAAAGACGCTTTATATGTGTCTCTTAAAGTATATCATTTTCCATTACTTAATTGACATAGTGATAATATGGTGCAGTGTAACAGATGGAAGCAACACAAAAAGGTAACGTTGTTTACATTCAAGCACGATGATAATAACTATCAAGTGAGCCGATACTTTATCAGTTGCCTCAGCTGACAGCCACTTTTGCATGTAGGTTACCTGATTGCCTCGGTAGACAGCACAGGTAGGGAAACAGGTATCTCCCCTATGATAATTCTAAACCTAAACATGGATCAGTTAGTTCAACTTATACATATTATACTGGTCCCCCAAGATTTTAAGTGATGCGTTTTGTGGTGTTGCTGTAAGTCAAAAATGTTAAGAAAATTCTAAATGCTTCAGATGTTCATGTTGAGTTCTTGTGAGTGTATAAAAAGTAAATATTAGCTGTCTTAATATCAATGGTAAGTTAAATGCTTTCTGGCATCCGAGAATTGAGCCTTTGAAAACAACTTACTCAAATAAAAAAAAATTATTCCTAATACATTACAGATATGTACCGTAATGTTACTGTTACAATGCCTTTCAAATACAGGACAATCCCATATTATCAGACTTGGAGGCACAAACAGTGGTGTTTCTTCATGGCTGCTTCACATGTGTAAACTTAAGACATAAACAGTTACACTGAAAGGCTATATCATCTACAGTTTGATATTTTCGTCAGTAACTGTTTTGGGGAAAATTCTAAGGAAAAGTAAACTTTTCTCTTCAGCTGACAATGCCACAGCTAACTGCTACTGAACTAATTCAACATATGCAAGCAGTTCTTTCAACATGATTTAAAGAGAAGTGACAGAGTATGTTGATTAAGGACCAATCATATAAAATTCATTCCAGCGATTCATGTATGTTAATTGTGTTTTAGTCACGGTTATGTACGTTACTGGTCTTATTTGACTGATGATTATCTTCATCTAAATATGTCAATATAGCTATTTATTTAGATATAAAAAAATCATATTGATAATTTTTAATTGTGCTTTACATTTATAACTTTAATTGTTCCCTACATTTCGTTTGTAACAGATTGCTGCTGAAACACGCTAATGTTACCCCACCCGTTACTTTGGTCAGTTTCTAGGTAAAACACATAAAATGATATAGCAACAACCATTTTTGAGCTGCTGAACGACTGCTTTACTGATTATGATAACAACATCAAATTGAAGTTGTTGTCTACACGAAGACCCGATTTTTATTACATATGACCCTGGATTATTCTTCCTGGGACGGATTTCGATTATGTTACGTAATGTTACTGTTTGGGTGCCTTTCAGATACAACCTAAAATTATTATTGTCTAATGAATATAAGAATAGCATTTTACATTGCGTACTTGTACACTTTTTCAATTTAAGACATAATACAGACTACAGCTAATGATACCTTCTCACCAGTGTTTCAGGAATTCATAAGAAATAAGTTACATTCTGTCTTCAACTGATATTGCCAATACTAACTGCAACCTAACTGATTCAAAATATATCAAGGAATTCTGTCAAAGTTGAGATGAGCATGAGTCAAATAAAAGCGATAGATTATGCTAATTTAGGACCACATGTAAAATTTTATTCCACCCTTTGGTCTGTTTCTCATTGATTATTTGTATTTTAGTTACAGTTATATACGTTACAAATATATCATGCTTTTTGGTCATCATTTCCAGACTTCAGTTTGCTTTTTATGTATAAGAACATTTAAAAAGGGATATTTATGACGCAAAGTATTTTCTACATTGCGTTTATTGCATTTAGGTGCTGTAATGGACCAGTGTTACCCCACCCACCATTTTTTCCATTTTTTCGGTAAAGTATCGAAAGAAACACTGGCAACAACCATTTTGCAACTCCCTAAGTCAATGCTCTAAGTGACTATAATCAGGGCATAAAATAAACATCCATGCCAACGGGCCTCTGGACTATTACCTTAAATAATGTGTTGAAAAGTACATAAAAATGGCGGACATTTTGTTTTTGCAGCGGCCATCTTGAAAATGACATAATTTCAAGTGGCCCACGATCTTATGTTAAAGTGCATGCCAGGTACTTGCTATCCTGTAAATTTCATGCTTGTATCATCAACTGAAGTATTTTTGCTATATCCCGCTCCACTAATTGAGGTGAAGTCAACAAGCAAACGATATGGACAATCTTACAAACACTGTTCGAGAAGTTTCTTCCGGCCTTTGGGAAATTCACGAGTTCGTGTCTGCAAACAGTTTTTCCTCAGAGCTTTGGATATTGGGAATAAGCTTGTTAGGTATGATTTGGCCAGACAAAAACATGGAACAATAAGTAAAACTGATCAAAAAAGGAAACATACACCATCAAATAAAACCGATGCAAAAGTGGATCATATCAAAAGTCATATTAAGTCTTTTCCTGTTGTTGAGTCACACTACAAGAGAAAAAATTCCCACAAGAAGTTTTTGGAACAAGACCTGACTATTCGTAAAATGTATGATTTGTACAAGACAAAATGCCAAGAAGATTCTGTTGTTCCAGAATCAGAAATGGTCTATAGAAAACTCTTCTGCACAGAGTTTAATTAATCTTTCCACAAACCAAAGAAAGACTCTTGCTAAGTATGTAATGCGTTTAATGAAAGAAAAAGCACCAATACAACAACAGAAGACGAAATAGCAATTAAACCACATCTGGATAGAACAGAAAAGTCCAGAGCTGAAAAAGAAAAAGATACACAACTGTCAAAAGAAAACAAGTCGGTTCGCTGCTTTCGACCTTGAAGGTGTTCTTTCAACACCATGCTCAAACGTATGCCAGATCTACTATAAAAGAAAACTAAATTCCTACAATTTGACTGTGTATTCATTAGCAGACAAGCAAGGGTCGTGTTACATCTGAGATGAGACACATGGCTAAAGAGGGTCCTCAGAAATTGGAACCTGTGTAAAAACACATATGAAATCGCTGCCGTCAGTTATCCGCCATGTTATTCTGTACTCAGACTGTTGTTCGGGCCAAAATCGAAATCAGTACCTAGCAGCAGGACTAATGCATACAGTTATGACACATCCCCATGTCCACACGATTGATAAAAAATTTCTCGAGTCTGGCCATATACAAATGGAATGCGACTCTATGCATCCGACCATTGAGCACGCGAAAAAACGTACATCTATATTCGTCCCAGACCAATGGGATACTGTTCTTCATATGGCTCGTAGGAATAAGCCTTACATCGTCATACCTATGCGATTTGACTGATTTTTAAATCTGAAAAGCCATGACCTGAGGAACTATAGAAATTAAAAAACTGATAGCAAAGGGAACAACATCAACTGGCTAAAGAGCAAACTGCTGCGCGTTTCAAAAAAAAAAGACCAGATGAAATTCAGGTGAAATATGAATATGAGGAAAGAGAGTTTAGAAGAATAGAAATTGCAAAATCTGTAAGGGGCAGACCAGCACTCTGAAACGATATAGAAAGAAAAAAATATAGCTGTAAAGTACCTATTACTGAGGCAAAGAAACGTGATTTGTTGGACCTCTGTAAAAACTGGTAATTCCAACTGCCTACCAAGGATTTTACGAAGCACTTCAGACCAGCAAGCATGTAAAAGATCGTCTTCCAGAGCCAGACATCCAGGAAGAAAATATTAGTTTGTCTAAACCAACCAATCACTATATCTTGTTCAGAATTTATATTCTAGGGCTCATGTTTACGATTCTATATATTACGAGTCAAAGTAAAACGATATCGTTTAATTAAAATATAATGGCGGTATGCCCAGCAGTTTCTATATTCCTTTTATAATGTATTCTGATGGGTCCTTTTGGCTCTGAAAATTTCGGTGCAGTTGTGCATGGTTTGTTCCAGCCAAAAGGACTCATCAACAAATTCCTCCATATTTGGCATTATTTAAACAAAAACAATAAATAGAGGTAAGCTCAATCTATGTCTGGGTGCAATATCATGAAAAAATATATACAGATTTTTAGTGCAACATGAAAACTTTAACTGCATTTTTCTCAATAGTACAAAATGTGCTGATGAGACTTTTTGGCGTTTTAGAGGCGGTATACCAATTTTCAGGTCAAAGTCTTCAACAGTTTCCAAGAAATCTTACATTCTAGCATGTTCCAGTATAAAAAGCGACAGAAAGAAAATTCGACCTTACCATAAAAACGCCCAAGGCCAACCCAAGATCATAAATTGAACTGAAAACTAGAAATGTTTTTCAGAGAAAAACTGATGTCCCCCCACCAGCCCATTTCCCATCCCCTCTAATGAATAAAAAGCCTGAAGAAGTAAAATATCTAGGCAAGTTTGGATAAAATCCAACCACTAGTTCTAAAGATATCCTACATAGATGACTATGATCTTGAAAATGAGTTCAAGGTCACCAAAATCAAATCACCTCTTAAACTTGTCCGAATGATGTATCCATGCAAGCTTGGCTTGATTCAAGAGATATCAGTGGTACAAGAAACTGTCATCTAAGTCCTCCAGTGACCTTGAAAATCAGGTCAAGGTCACCCAAATCTAAACAGCTCTTTAACTTGTCCCAATGATGTATCCATGCAAGTTTGATTAAATTCCATCCATTGGTTCAGGAGATATAGTGGGTACAAGAAATTGACATCTAAGTATTCCAGTGACCTTGAAAATGAGGTCAAGGTCACCAAATTCTGATCACCTCTTTAGCTTGTCCCAATGATGTATCCATGCCAGTTTGGTGAAATTCCATCCATTGGTTCAGGAGATATAGTGGGTACAAGAAATCTGTCACAGGGACGCCGACGCCCGGGATCCGCACTGAAAACAATATGTCCCCCTCACCTTTGGTGGGGGGACATAATTCGACCTTACCGTAAAAAAGGTCTATGTAAACCCAAGGTTATAAATTGAACAATCTTGGTAGTATTCGCGTAACCGATGCTATATATCAAGTTTCATGGCCATCGGCCTATTGGTTCTCAAAGGTTTTTACCATATATGGGCATGGCGGCTATGTTGGTCATGTGACCAAGACCGTTGAACTACTTTTTGTTCCTAAGTCCGCTGGAAGCTACAAATGAAATTTGGTTACAATCGGCCCAGCGGTTTCAGAGAAGTCATTAGAAATTGTGGACGGACGACGACGGTTGATTGATTGTTTTGGGTTTAACGGCCCTTTGAGACAGTATTTCAGTCTATATCGGGCCTCTCCCAGAGAGGGAGAAAGAGGAGAAATAATAGACGAGACAAAAAAAAAACGTCCAAACAACCCCCACCCGCGCCTACTGCAAGCACAGTAGGCCCTTGCCCTACAATGTTCCAAATCAGTCGGACGCCCCGGTACTGGAAGTTACACACAGCACCATCGCACCACCCGACCACCTCCAGACGACGACGGAGCCTATAGTATAAGCTGAGGTGTAAAAATTACTTGCCTGATCAAATTTTTGAGCTCTTAGCTTGCATTGCGCCATTCTTATTAATGTTGTGTATCTTTACAGGAAATAATTGCAAGACTGCGAGATGTTCTCTTCAATATGGCAGATAAACAGCCCGCTCTTCTTCTGGATATTTTAGAATTAAGAAATCAGCAGCGCCCAGATGAATCTGAGCCACCCCTAGGTGCAAGCAGCTGTCCAAACTGGTGTGTATATACATTTTGCCGAGATATGCCAACTTTAAGCTGCCGAGATATCCCAACCGATGAGGACATTTATGCCGTGGAAAATATAGCAATATAAAACTTAACTTTACAACTATAAAAAACAGTATTATGTGAATGGGTATAATTTTAGGAGAAGCAACTCTACAAATAATTTTGCCTCCCGCCTTTGAAGGGCAAGTTTTTTCCTTTGAGAGCAGATCCCATTTCAAGGAGCTTACTTATCCAGAGGAACAAACAGAAATTTGTGCAAATTATTTTCGGAGAAGAGATAGGGCATTTATTACAGTTTGGGCGTTTATTAGCATCAGTATGATATACAGGATCATACTGTTTTTTTTATAGAATTTGATTGCCCCGAGGCGTTCCTTTCACTGGTCTTTGGCAGCAAGAGCTTTGTCAGGAAAGTGAAGGGGCCTCGTTAGCTGAGTAAGTTTAGTGCTTTCCTGCTTAAGAAAACAAAAAGTGTAAAAGAAATTAATACTCAGATGTTCTATTTCAGAGGCTGTAAGAAAGACAAGAGGTCCATGATGGACCTAAATCGCTCACCTGTGTTATGATTAAATAACGGGAGATCATCTATTTGATGATTCAATTGGAGCAATTCTGCACTTTCGAATCTATTATTCTGACAAAGTTTAATGAAGATTGGATAAAAACTATGCCCTCTAGAGTGTACACAATGTTTTTCTAAGATCTGATCTAGTGAACTTGATATTGACCTGACATACTCCTGTTTCAAACTTTTTACATGGAGATAAACATTGTGACAAAATTTCAAAAAGATGCAATGGAAAATGAAGCCTCTATTGTGTACGCAAGTTTTTTTTTCTAAGACTGACCTAGTGACCTAGTTTTTGATGCAACATGATCCAGTTTAAAACATGGACTATATGTCAAGAAGATAAACATTCCTTTCAAATTCATGAATATTGGACCAAAACTGTGCCTTCTAGAGTGTACACAATGTTTTTCTAAAATGACCCTGTGACCTAATTTTTGATTTGACATTATTTTGTTACAAACTTGGCCTAGATTTCATGAAGATAATCATTCTGACATAGCTTCATGAACATTGGATCAAAACTGTGACCTCTAGAGTGTTCACAAGGTTTTACTAAGAGTTGACCTGGTGACCTAGGTTTTGATCCGACATGACGCAGTTTCATATTTGGCCTAGATTTCATAAAGGTAATCATTCTGACAAAGTTTCATGAACATTGGATCAAAACTGTGCCCTCTGGAGTGTACAGAAGGTTTTACTAAGATTTGACCTGGTTACCTAGTTTTTGACCCAACATGACATAGTTTCATATTTGGCCTAGATTTCATGGAGATAATCATTCTGACAAAGTTTCATGAACATTGGATCAAAACTGACCTCTAGAGTGTACCTAAGACAAGGTTTTCCTAAGAATTTACCTGGTGACCTAGTTTTTGATCCGACATGACCTAGTTTCATACTTGGCCTTTACTTCATAAAGATTATCATTCTAACAAAGTTTCATGACAATTGGATCAAAACTGTGTCCTATAGGTCATTTAAGTGAGTGAGTGAGTGATATGGGTTTTACGGCACATCAGCACCAAAAGGGCTGTTTAGCGCCGAAAACGCTATAAACGAAAACGTGTTATATGCATAAGGTCAGAAATGAATGCACAATATAAAAATGAATCAAGTCGGGTATGTGGTAAAACACACCGATCAACGGCTAGCTTAAGACTGATAACATAAAACGAACTCTCGGCCAGCGAGATGAGTAAACACAAATTTAAATCTACTGTTGTAAAAATACCGCGACTTAACTAAACTATATTTTACTATATATGCCAATCTCCTTCAAAAATGAAAAGATTTTCGCTGGTTCAACCGTGTCAAACAGTTGTTTCAAACTGTTGGCACGGAAAAACCTAGCACGCGTAATACGAAAATCCATGCAATCTAAAAGAAAATGTTTAACACTAAAAGGTTCCTGGCAAGGAATGCACAATAGCGGATCCTCACCTTTCAACAGAAACGAATGAGTAATAAAAGTATGGCCGATTCTGAGTCGAGCCAAAGTTACTTCTTCCTTACGATCAATTCTATAAGATGGTTGCCATTCACCAAGTGAAGGCTTGATGGAATGTAGTTTGTTAAAGACAGCAGCATTCCATGATATCTGCCATTTATCATGAAGGTAGGTATTTATGCAAGGCTTGATATCAGTGTAAGGAATTTTAAGATCAGAAATATGAAGAGCTAATGCCGATTTTGCAGCAATGTCGGCCTTTTCGTTGCCTTTAATCCCAACATGACTGGGAAGCCAACAAAATATAATGTTGTTTAGCTCAGCTAAGTCATTATGTTTCAAGAGGATATCCAAAAGAAGAGGGTTTTCCATATGGCGATTATTTAGGGATTGCAGAACAGAGAGGGAATCAGAAAAGATGATAAAATCTGTATTCCTAGACTGTTCAATATGATCCAAGGCTAAATCAATAGCTTTGATCTCCGCTGAAAAAATAGAGGCATTAGCAGGTAATCTACATTTGTATGTTTCGGATGGAGCAACACAAGCAGACCCAGCGGTGTCTCCATCCTTTGAACCATCAGTATATAAAGTCTCATAGTTAGTAAAGTCAGACAGCAGTTCATTAAATTTAGTTCGAAATACAAGAGGATCAGTTTGAGATTTTTTATCAGTACGCAAAGAAAATAAAACATGTGGCTGAGTAAATGTCCATGGTGGCACATCTGGAACCCTAAACTGTTCAATTGTGTTTAAATCTAAATTCATATTTTCAAATTCTGAGAATATTCTTATGCCAAAGGAAGGAATCATATTTGGTTTATTCTCGAATAATGTTTTATACTGTGGCCGGAAAACAGTTTCATACGTCGGATTTGATGGATTTGACTTTAGTTTAAGGGCATACTGCAAAGAGAGTTTAAGACGTCTATTATAAAGTGATGGTTCATTTGCCTCTGCTAAAAGACTCTCCGAGGGAGATGTTCTGAAAGCTCCCAAGGCGAGCCGGAGTCCCTGATGATGAATGGGATCAAGCATTTCCAAATAAGATTTTCTAGCAGATCCATATACTATTGAGCCATAGTCTAGTTTGGACCGAATAATAGTTCTATAAAGATTGAGCAAAACTTTACGATCTGCTCCCCAGTCAGTATGGGCAACAACTCGCAGTAGGTTCAACGCTTTTTGACATTTTGCTTTAAGCTGTTCAATGTGTGGTATAAAGGAAAGTTTTTTATCAAAAATAACGCCTAGGAATTTATTTTCTTCTACTACAGGAATAGGTGTTCCGTCCAAGGTGAGCACTGGATCATCATGTGCTTTTCGAAGGTGACAGAAATGCATGCAAACTGTCTTAGATTTCGAAAATTTGAATCCATTTTCAGTTGCCCACGTTTGAATTTTATTAAGATTTTGTTGAAGTTGACGTTCAATAGTATGCATATTTTTTGACCGATAACATATCAAAAAGTCATCTACATATAAGGAACAGTCAACACCAGGATTAAGACATTTAACAATATTGTTTATTTTTAGACTGAAAAGAGTAACAGACAAAATACTGCCTTGAGGCACACCTTGTTCTTGATCATGTGCCTCAGACAAAGTTGAACCTACACGTACTTTGAATTCTCTGTTGGATAAGAAGTTTTGAACGAATAGTGGCAATCGGCCTTTAAGGCCTATTTCATGTAAATCATTCATTATACCATACTTCCAAGTTGTATCGTAAGCCTTCTCTAAATCAAAGAAGACAGCAATTAAGTGCTCCTTCTTGATGAAGGCTTCACGTATAAAAGTTTCCAGTCTAACCAAGTGATCATTAGTACTGCGTTGGTGCCTGAAACCACTCTGAAATTCTGTAATAATATTATTAGTTTCAAGGTACCAAACGAGTCTTTCATTGATCATTCGTTCCAATGTTTTACATATGCATCTTGTTAAAGCAATAGGACGATAGTTGTTCGGGTTCGTATTATCTTTTCCAGGTTTTGGTATGGGGATTATCGTAGCTTCTTTCCAAGACTTTGGTACATTACCAGTTTCCCAAATGTCATTAAATGTTTTCAGAAGGACCGCAAGAGAAGAGTCTGGAAGATGTTTCAAAAACTGGTAATGGATATCATCAGGCCCCGGAGATGAATCATGAGCCTTTGAAAGAGCATCTTTAAGTTCCGAAAGAGAAAAAGATTGATTATAAGTTTCTGTGTTGTTGGATGAAAATTTTAGGTTCTGTTTTTCCTTTTGCTTTTTAATATTTTTGAATTTTGGACTATAGTTTTCAGAAGAAAAATTTTTCGAAAAAGCGTCAGCGAGGGTATTAGAAATATCTTTTTTGGAAGTGACTTTAGAATTATTTACATTCAAGTGTCCCAGCGAGCTAGATTTTCCTTTTCCCTGAATCTTACGAACCATGTCCCATACTTTCTTTATTGAAGTTCGAGAATTTAATTTGGAAACATACTGTTTCCAAGATTTTTTCTTTGATTCTTTAATTGTTCGACGAGCTTTTGCACGGAAAACTCGATAATTATTTAAATTATCATGTGTTGGACGATTACTGAATTGTCGCAGTGCTCCTTTACGTTGTTTTATAGCAGTTTTACAATCATCTGTAAACCAAGGCTTTTTAACCTTTTTTGATTTTGTTGATGTTTTTGGAACCGTATCTTCTGCTATATTAATAAGAATAGATGCAAATGACTCAATCGGATCATCAGCCCCCTGCAGGGTGTCTTCAAGAAGTCGAGTTTCACAAAGGGTTTGAAATTTGGTCCAATTAGCTTTATTTAATTTCCATCACGAAACAGGTTCATCAATATCTGGACCAATGTTATTGAGAAAAATTGGAAAGTGATCACTCCCACACAGATCATCATGAACTTTCCAGTCATAATCTAAAAGAAGAGTGGGATAGCAAATGGCGAGGTCTAAAGAAGTATAGGAACCAGTGGCTGGATGAAGATATGTAGGAGTTTTAGTGTTATATAGACAAAGTCCGTGGTTATCAATAAAATTTTCAATTATTCTGCCTTTGTCATTAATATCTTTGGAACCCCCAAGGATATTATGACCATTAAAGTCACCTAATAGTATGTAGGGAGAAGGTAATTGGGGAACAAGATCATCAAGGTCTTTGAGAGATAATCTGGAATTTGGAGGAATACATATAGAACAAATAGTAACCACGCGATGGAGAGTTATACTAACTGCAACGGCTTGTAAATTCGTGCGTAAAGGTATTTGACTATGAGGAGCATTATTATTAACAAAGATAGAGACACCGCCAGCGGCTCTTTCATTGTTTGTTGAAAAAGTATGGAAAGAGCTGTATTTTTTAATGGAAATGTTATCTGTATCTTTTAGGTGCGTTTCTTGAAGACACAGAGCAGCAGGCTCATAATCCTTAATAAGGAGCAATGTTTCTTCATAGTTGGCTTTTAAGCCTCGACAATTCCACTGTAAAATTCTATTTTTCATTATTATTAATTATGTCAAATGGAGCGAAATGGTTAGATCTATTCTTATGAAGTAGGTATTCTGTTAAGTGTTCCTTTTGGAAGACAGGATGGAGATTCCTTTGCCTCCATATCTTCCAAGACAGACCACTTATTATGCTGCTTAATCGGATCAGTAGATCCTTTCGGCAGCCTGTCTGATTCAAGTACATGTTTCTCCTTTCCCTTTGGTTTAGGGTCAGGAGGCTTGTTTGATGTATTCTTGTTATTATTGCCGTGTTTTACAAGTGTGTCACGGACAATTTGTACTAATTTTCTGTCTGCTTTTTCAGACAATTTGTACTAATTTTCTGTCTGCTTTTTCAGACTTTTCTTTTTCTTTTTGACTAAGTTTTGCTTCAGTAGAAGTTTCAGTTGATGCTGCATTATAAGACGAAGACTGTGGAGCTCCTGTGATAAGGACAGGATCTGTTTGTGTCGAGGCATCAATACATGATACCGTGACACCAGCAGTCTTCGTGATGCTCGCATAACTTTTACCTGGCGCTGCTGTGTAACTTTCTACGATTTTCCGCGCTTCTGGAAATGATATGTTCCTGGTGTATTTGATTTTGAGAATTTCTTTCTCAGCGTTCCAGGCCTGACACTGCCGCGAATCGGCGGGGTGGTTTCCTGAACAGTTCACACATTTTGCTGTATTTGTACAGTCTTTATCATGAGTTGTGTGTTTGGTTTCACCACAGTTGTTACATACCATTAGCTTTTTACATCTGTCTTCATGGTGACCAAATAACTGGCACTGGTAACAGCGCAGAGGATTTGGAATGTATGGATCGACAGAGACTCGAAGAAAGGCAATTTTCAACTGTTTCGGCAGGACTGACGTGTTGAAGGTGAAAACGAAGGTATTAGTGTCCTTAAGGGAGCCGTCTAGACGAATCTTGATTCTGCGGACTCCCACTACACCCTGCTCCCTCATATTGTCAAGGATCTCTTGTTCGCTGACCCCCCTTAAGTCGGGGCAGCGAACAACGCCCATGCTTGTATTGAGGGAGCTGTGCAATGACACTTTTACCTTCAGGTCGTGGAACTTTTCTAAGCGTAATAGACTTTCTATTTGCTTTTTGTTCGTGTATTCCACGAGGAGGTCACCAGATCGTAATTTTTTAATACATTTTTGGCACACCAGCCATGCCATGCAGTACTTTCTCTATAACGAATGGAGAAAGACTGGACATTTGCCTTTCTTCTTGAGAATGAATTACCAAGAAGCGCGGAGAAGCAGTAAACGATGTCGGTTGACTGAGCTCGTTCTCTGATGGATCATCAGAGTCCATGTCACGTGGCCGTTTCGAATTATGTTGAGAAGCTTTAGGGTTTGAAGTTGGGGGGGGGGGGGGGGGCATGAGAAGATAAAGAAAATAGTTCATCTCCGGTGTTCTCCACCCGCCGTGGAGCCCAACAAGGGAGCACTTATATAGAGTGGATATCCAAAACTCCAAGTGCTAGAGATACACTGAAGATATACTCGGATAGGACAGAATGCCTACACGATTGACCCCTCAGCCGCCGCCTTCTAGGAATGAAAAAAGATGAGAATAAGGGTTCATGGGCACATGGTCAGTATCAGAATGATACAAAGATTGGAAGAGAAAGGTAAAGTTGGTTCCCAGGGCATGGCACGACAAAGCCGATTGATCATATTCGGGCCCATATGACCTCCCGTCTAGTTGAAATCAGGGCCAAAGTGATGTGTTGCAGACTGGATACGTCGTAGGCAGTCTACTCAATCACCAGGATCCCTTCTTCCAACGACACAGGTCGCAGCTCACGGCAAACGAGCCGCCCCCTTTTAGACTGCCTTTTACGTCACGCAGAGGGATACGTCTGGCCTATTCTATCCCGGGACCAGCACGGGGTTATAGGTCATTTAAAGATCTATTACTATTTTTAGCTGTGGTTTTATTTCTATTTTTAGCTCTGGTGGCAATTTTGTTCAGTGGAGCGTAACCGTTTAGGCAATTTCTGTTCAGGGCCAAAAGTTGAACATGTCTGTGAAATTATATTGAAATCCATTCACTGGCTTGAGAGAAGATGTTGTTTAAAGGATTTTCTATTTTTAGCTCTGGCGGCCATCTTGTTCAGTGGAGCGGAACCATTTTAGCAATTTTGGTACAGGGCTATAAGAGGAACATTTGTGTGAAATTATTTTGAAATCGGTCCACTGGTCTAGGAGATGTCGTTTGAAGATTTTTTTTATGATTAAAGAAATTGTTGACTACGGACGGACGACGGACAAATTTCGATGACAATAGCTCACTTTGCGCACTTCGTGCTCAGGTGAGCTAAAAGGCCTTTTCTTCCGCGACGGATCAGGAGATATAATTCGTTGCGAAAGACTGGTTTAGATATGCAAGAGACAGATGTGGCGGGAGAAAAGAGAGGGGCAACAAGAAAACAACACAAGAATTCCGCGGAATGCGGTGTCTCGCCTGCTGGCGCTTTGTTACAAAACAGAGCTAAATCAGCAAAGATGTATGCATGAACCAACTTTCTTGGCTCTAGCCCTTATGGTTTCTGAAAAACAGACCTAAACGCGAAAGCTTGACAAAAAATTGCAAAGTCAGTCAACCGTAAAATGTTGTAAAGTCTCAATATTGATGATGACTTTTAGCTCTTCTCTTCCAGATGAATGCACGACTAAAGTTTCAAGGCTCTAGCCCTTATTGTTTCTGAAAAACAGACCTAAACGCGAAAACTTGACAAAAAATTGCAAAGTCAGTCAACCGTAAAATGTAGGTCAAGACTTAATATTGATGATGGTTTTGAGATCTACTCTTCCAGATGTATGCATGTACCAAGTTTCATGGCTTTAGCCCTTATAGTTTCTGAGAAAATGACCTAAACGCAAAAACTTGACAAATAATTGCGAAGTCAGTCAACCGTAAAATGTAGGTCAAGACTCAATATTGATGATGGCTTTGAGATCTACTCTTCCAGATGTATGCATGTACCAAGTTTCATGGCTCTAGCCCTTATAGTTTCTGAGAAAACGACCTAAACGCAAAAACTCGACAAAAGTTTACGCCGACGACGCCGCCGACGACACCGGAAAAGCAATACCTATGTCTCGCCTCTGCTTCGCAGGCGAGACAAAAAACGACAGCCAGTGTACAAGAGAAAAGACACAACAGAGTCTGAAAGTGATTCAGACGAAATTTTAGATCAAAACTTTATAACAAAAGTCGCAAAAGGGCCATAACTCTCACAATAATAGACGGATTTTACCTAAAATCGAACTTGCCCTGTATTTTATGGTTATGTACCTACGTATAAAAATATAAACACTAATGATTTCAAAAGATATCGAATGGAACTAATATTTCGTACCTACGGAGGTAAGGGACGGACATAAGGATAGTGGTGATACTATATGCCCCCTTAAAAATGGCGGGGGCATAAAAAATATCTTTACCATTCATAATAAGAATAGTCATCACGTTGACTTCAAATACCATTGTTTTTTCAGGCTACATGCAGGAGGATGGAAGGACGGGTCGAGATTGTCTGTCAAGTCAAGCCTGTATTTTATAACAGCAACGACATAGGAGATAATATCACTAACCTTAAGCCGGAAATGACAGCGGTCTGTCGTCTGACATCCTACAGAAGAAAATTTCTGTCCGAACATTTCGGGTTTAATAACAATACTTTTAGTATGCTTCATGAGTGTTGCGATATGTGTGACCAGTCCTATTTATTCGGCAATTGCGTTGCACCATCATTGAATAAGAGTGCTTGTAACAGATAGTGTAGAAGCCAAGAAGGGGCGCACGTTGGACACTGACGACGTGCAGCTCATCTTGATACAGAACTTCGAGGCAGAAAACGCAACAATAGATATTCCTGTTGCCTCGGCTTTCACAAGCATGACGAGAGAGATAGCTTCTGAAATTTCCAGATCATATAAAACTATCTCAAGTGTTGAAGATATCCTTTAAATTTATAACATGGACAGAAGGTTCATTGATTTTTTATTGATTGATTTGATGCTTAACGTACAGCTATGGTCATGTCGGGACGATCAGTTAACCTAACCACACTATTCCTGAGCAGGCTTATACCTCCTAAGCGGTTAACCAGTACTAAGTGCACATACTTTCGCCAATAATTGACAACTGCCCTTCTTGAGTCAGCGGAGGGAGAAACGAAAGTATGTGGCTCATAGAAAATATATTGGACATAATTCAGGACTACTGCTCAACAGCTTCAAAATGATACATATTTTCATCCAGAATACTTTAAAAAGAAGAGTAAGAACATGAATTTATGTTTCAGCACTACTCTCAAATCTAATAAACGGCTGTAGTTTAATTTCCTACCTCGTTTGAGAATCTCATGGTTATGTTGAGTATAACGGCTCTTTGAGACAGTATTTCAGTTTGTATCAAGCCATCTCCCATAAAGAAGGAGAGAGAAAGCGGGTGTGAGTGTGGAGAGAAAAAAAGTCCGAACAACCCCTTCCTGAACCTGCTGCAAGCACAGTAGGCCGATGCCCAGCTATTATCCAAATAAGTAGGATGCCCCGCCCGACCACGACCTTCACTGTTCAGTGATATTGCTATATTACTTGAATCCGGGACCGCTAGTTCAGCAGGCCAGCGTTTAACCTATTGTGTTGAATCCTTGCATTATTATCTAAGTGTTTAATAAGGTTCCAAGGCTTGTAGATTTTTCCCCATGAAAAGATGCTTATAACTAAACTGATAGTGTTAACTTTTCAGGAAAAATAATCGGATTCCATAAAATAAAAAAAAAAAGTTCTCTTATAGAAAAAAAAATAACAAGCTCTTCTCTTGGAATTGAAGAGGACGGACAGACTCAGTGCTAGCAGCCCAGTTGGGAAACCTCAGGATGAGGATCGAATTCGATGGTTGGTTGTTTGGGGTTTAATGGGTCATTGAGACAGTATTTTAGTCTATATCGAGTCATCTCCCACTGAACAAGGCAAAGAAAGTTGGTTCTATTGGGTTTAACGGCCCCTTTTAAACAGTATTTAAGTCTACATCGGGCCGCCTCCCAGACAGAGGGGTTGATTGTGTTGTGTTTTGCGGCCTTTTTAGATAGTATTCAGTCTATATCCGGCCGTCTCCCAGAGAAAGGGTGAAAGAGATGAATTGATAGACAAGAGAAAAAATGTCCAAACACCCCCCCCCCCCCTCCCGCTGCAAGCACAGAAGGCCCTTGCCCTACAATGTTCGAAATCAGTAGGATGCCCGGCACTGGAAGTTACCTACAGCACCTTGGCACCGCCCCCTAGAGGAATTGATTCTTTTGGACATAACGACCCTTTGCGACGGTATTTCAGTAAATATCGAGCCGTCTCCCCGAGAGAGAGGTAGAAAGAAGAGAAATGATGGTCAAGAGTTAAAAAAGAAAAAGTCCAAACAACACTCACCTACTGCAAGCATAGTAGGCCCTTGTCCTACAATGATCCAAATCAGTGGGACGCCCCGGCACTGGAAAGGGGGGGGGCAGAATTCCAAACAATCCCCACCCGCACCTACTGCAAGCACAGTAGGTCCTTGCCATGCTTCTTTCCAAGTAAGTAGGACGCTCCAGCAATGCAAGATACCCCAAGCACCATACCCCGTCCACCATCTTCACTGAGGCGAAGAAAATGTATGAAATACAAGCAAAGATCTACTTGCTCTTTAGAAAACTGATTATTCATAATCTGAAGCAAGCCTCACAATCAGGAACACAACAGTAATGGATTGCTTTGGGTTTAACGGCCCTTTGAGGCATTGTTTCGGTCTATATCGGGCCGTGACCAAGAGAGAGGTTGAAAGAATAGACAGAAATGATAGACGAGAGATAGCAAGACCTGTCACCGGGACAGGATAGGTCGCCTGACAGCGCCTTGCCCATCACATAAAAAACTTGACTGGCCGACCGGGGTTCAACTGGTGGTCTTCTTTTGCTCCAGTGCTCCAGTGGTGTTGCTGGCGCCCCAGGGATCTCCTGGTGTCTCAACACGTTTTGGCTGTCGAGTCCTCATCCTTGCTTCATCGCGGTCTTTTCTTGATCTTAATTGTTGACCGTGATGACTCTCTGATGAGTTAGGGGACCTCCATACGAACCGAACTTCCAACTAATTGTGTGCACCGCAGCGGAGGGTGAAGGTTTGGGCCTAGTAAAACCGGTTTAACCTCCCCCCAGTAGTTATTACTGACCGTCCCAAGGCGGTACTTTCGTTGTGGTTGCATTTGTTTTATGTTCGGTGCTGTTTAATTTATTGTTTTCTCATTTTAACCCTTCTATAATAAAAATAGAAAATAGGTAAAAATAATTGTTAATTTTTTTCGTATAATTTGCTTAGTCTGTTGTAACCCTTCTGTTGGTCTAAATTATTTAGTTCAATAAAGATAGCTGAGTTGCCACCTATTTGGGAAAGAGCTGCTGACTCGGCTTATCACTTGTAATTTATTGTTTGTTGGGATGTCTTTGTCAATCTTTCCCTTTGATGTTGGGGATAGGGTTTAGGATCTGCTTCAGTCAGCTCCTGAAGTATATCTCTATCTCTATCTATCTCTATATACTGCCTCACGCCCTCGCGGACATTCTAGGCAGGTACGCGCGTCAAGCAAGAAACAGGCAGAAAATTAATCTAGAAAAGAACAGTAAAAGTAAAAAAAGTGCAGGGGATAAAAGATGATAGGTTAAAATAGAGTAGTGAAGTTAAAATCAGATTAAAAACAACTACCTCTGGATCTAAGGCCTTGAGTGTTGCAGTACACCAACCGCATCCTTGAATGCTTCTAGGGTTGGTAGGCGTACAACATACTCGGGAAGGGCATTCCACTGGACAACTGCCAATGGATAAAATGAATATTTGTAAAAATCTCTGGACGTATGAATCTGCCTGAAGGTCATCGAGTGGCAGTACCGGGATATTCTATTTGAAGGTTGGATGTAATCAGGAAGAGGTACTGCCACAAGGCCATATACAATCTTATAGAATAAACAAAGACGCGCGTCTGCCCGTCGCTGTTCTAGGGTCCGCCAACCTAAATTTTGTAACATGGCTGTCACGCTTGACCGGTAATCGTAATTACTGGTGGTCCATCGCGCAGCCCTACGTTGGATCTTTTCTAGCTGGAGTATCTTTTCTCTTGTATGGGGGTCCCATATTGGGGCAGCATACTCCAGCTGAGGGCGTACAAGTGTATTGTAGGCAGTCTCTCTGACCTTTTTATCCTTAGTTTTAATATTTCTTTTTACGAAGCCAAGAGTGCCATTAGCTTTTGCAGTGATTCGGTCTATGTGGGAGTTCCAGGATAGGCCACTAGATATGTCGACCCCCAAGTACTTTGCACTGGTGACCACTTCAAGGATCTGACCATGCAACTGATATGAAGTGTTTGTAACCTTCCTTGCAGTGGTCACCCTTACAACTTGGCACTTAGAGGGGTTGAACTCCATGTCCCACCTGGACTCCCACACAGACAGTTTGTCCAAATCCTTTTGTAGCACATTGCTGTCGTCCATGCCTCCGATTGTTAGGTACACGGCCGTATCATCTGCAAAGAGTCGCACTTTGGATGTCAATTCATCTGGCAGGTCATTGATGTAAATGAGGAACAAGATCGGCCCCAGGACAGAGCCCTGGGGAACCCCAGAGGATACTGGGACCGACCCCGATTCCTCACCATCAAGGACCACCGTCTGCGACCGGTTACCCAGGAAGGCACAGATCCAGCGTAGTGCATTTCCTCTGGCCCCATACTGATGGAGCTTCCAAAGGAGCTTGGAGTGGTTCACTTTATCAAACGCCTTTGAAAAGTCCAGCAGTATTAGGTCTGTTTGTTTTCCTGCACTCGCACTCCTGGCAAGGTCCTCGACCAACATGGCAAGCTGGGTTTCGCATGACCGTTTTTGCCTCTAAAGCCATGTTGTAGATCATACAATAGGTCATGCTTATCCATGTGCTTAACCAAGTTTGAAGCTATTATATGCTCGAGGACCTTACAAAGTATGCAAGTGAGGGAGATCGGTCTATAGTTTGCAGCCGATGACTTGTCTCCTTTTTTAAAGACTGGAGTTACTAGGGCTTTGCACCAGTCTGTTGGGAGTTTTCCTGTTTTAAGGGAGCGCTCAAAGAGTACCTGCAATATGGGGGCAAGCTCTTCTCTCAGCTCCTGCAGCAGGAGTGGTCTAAGCCTGTCAGGACCGGCCGCCTTACCTGGTTTAAGGTTCTTTAGAAGATTCAGGATACCTGCAACTGAGATCCCAAATTCCTCCATAACAGGAGTGGAATTTAAGATCCCAGCTGGGACAGTGTCAGCAGATGTCTGCCCACTGTCAGCCATATCCTGGAGCTTCATGGTACATAGTCTGGAAAGTGAAAGGGGGGGGGGGATTTAGCTGTGAAGACAGACTGAAACTCGGAGTTCTGTAAGTTTGATTTTTGCAGTGTATCAGTGACTAGGTTGCCATTATGTCTGAGTGGAGGACTGCCAATCTGGTCCTGCTTTGAGCTCTTCAGAAATGCAAACAATTTTTTACTATCACAGGTGGTATTATCATCATTAAGCCCAAGAAGACCTTCTACATATTTCATATGAGAAAGTTTAATTTTACTTTTGATTTGCTTCCTCAGCTTAACAAAACTATCTCGAAATACCTGGTCTCCATATTTTTTGAATTTGCGGTACAGCTGGTCACGTTTTCTGATCAGGCGTTTGATCTCTTGAGTTACCCAAGGCACAGAAGGTTTACCTTGGACCAGTTTAGAGGGTATGCATTGTTCTGTGAATTTTTCAATGGCTGATCTGAAATCAGTCCAAAGTTCCTCTACGTCCTTACCTTTATGACTGGAAAGGAATTTTAGTTGGTAGTCTTTCATTAACTTTTTGAATTGTAGTAACTCTTTAAATTTGAACGTTAAACTTAACATTTTGCAAACGCCGACGCCGGGGGTAGTACAATAGCTCTTCCTGAACTTCATTCAGGCGAGCTAAAAATGTCTAAACCCGCACCTGCTGCAAGCACAGTAGGCCCTTGCCCCACTATTATCCAAATCAGTACGACGCCCCAGCACTCAAGTTACACCCAGCACTATCGCACCACCCGACCAGCCCCAGGAACACAACAATAAAATACCATGATTTTAATATAATTTCTCAAGGATAAGTAAAAAGAAATGGTAATTAATTTGAGGTCTGTAAGTGTACAGTGTAGTATTATATTATATTACCAAGATATCATGTGACCTGCTAATTTCCTTGGTGCTTCGCCAATATAGTGTATTGCATGTTCGCGCTCAGTCCACTGTACCTTTTTTTTAAGCCAAAATTTGGAGGGTGGGTGTCGCTCAACTGGAGCTTAAGTCTTCAAGACGCGCTAAATAGTGTAATCGGTTACCTGTTACCTGGAGCGAGTATTAATGTGAATGCAGTTATTTCCCTTAGACCCGCGAAGCGATAGGTATTAATCGATATTAAGAATGTCATATCGATGTCCATATCCCCGGATCCGTACAGGTGTTGAACTTCTCTGAAACCGGTTTTTTGTCATCACTGTGTTTAATATTTTATCAGCATAATAACAATACGAAGGAGCTGGATGGAAACATTTTTATTTTTTTAACAATATGGGTTTTCTTTTTCTCAGATAAATCAATTTACTTTTCTCACTTGCTCACTTTTGTTGTAATAAGTCTCTTTTTCCACATGTTTAGGTCAATTTCGTAAGGATTGGCGAGAAATATTAGATCTGATCATTGGTCGTTTTAGTTTCTGACAGCAAAAACATAAAAAAATAATACTTATAATAAATTATGATATTTCAATCTCTCTTTGACGGTCTCAGCTTTATGGAAAGATTAAGCCTGATACAGATACGATACCCATCCACCCACATTAAGCCTGATACAAATATCCATCCACCCACTTTTTTTTTATTATTTACTTATTTTTTTTTCTTTTGCCCCGCGCTCGCGAAATAAATATTGGCTGCCTGATGCTTCTGCGGCAGCGGCTGCTAGACCTGAATGTCATTTATCGCAAGCCAAGTTTTGCTAGTAATCCTACAAATTCAGAGGCATTATCTCGACATGACTGAAATGTTATTTTCTGGGACGCTAAACCACAACTCAGCAGCAACGACAACTTTTTTCTTTTGACTTTCTGTTTTGACAAAACTGTTCAAAAGTTTTATGCATATGCCGTCTTTCGGCTTTCTGCTAAGATGCGTTATTTAAAACATTTAAGTTTAAATATTTACGATTAGTATTTAAAAGCTGCCTTTTCTGCGAAGAAAAAAAATGAGGCGCGACACGACAAAACAAACAAAATGGCATGTGCGCCCTGCTAACACCCAGATCAGCGTGTGTATCCGCCCAGTCTGATAGTCTTCTCTGTCCGCGAAGAGGTAGCTTAGCCCATTGGTTATCCTGCCCAGGCTGATCTAAGATTTCGCAGGGCGCTATGGCACTGTGTTCGTTTTGTTGCGACGCAGCTAAAATTACTATTTTTATACGGTTAAAAAATCATCAGAAGACGATCTTTAATACTTATCGGATTGAATATCGATTTCTGACTTTCATTGCCCTTAGCGAGTGTTAATTATGAAATTGCATTGTTTTGACAAGACATGTGACCGAATTTCACACCTTCAGACAGATGGCGTGAAGACAACTGCGGCTCAGTAGGCTTCTCAGTCGATGACTTAAGCAAACAATTAAATGAGCCGTGACCTGACAAAATACAGCTGCATGTGCGCCCAGCGAAGACTCAGATCATCCTGTGCATCCGCTTAATCTGATCAGAGGCTTCAATATCGGCATGGAGGTAGCTCAGAGTATTAGCTACTCTTTAATCGAACAGCAAAGACTGGGTGGCTGCTTAGGCTGATCTGCGTCTTCGCTGGGTGCACATTCCACTTTGCTGGTTTATCTTGTCGCGGCTCGTATGAGGAAAATTATGAAAAATAACCAGAAAAAAAGTGGCTCGACCTTGACCGCTGACTTGTGCCTTGTATCTTCGTATTTCTAACTGTTTTTAATTCTAACTAAATTAAATTACAACATGAGAACAGCTTGCCAATTTTAAATGGTTTGCGCACAGACACAGCCTGATTTGATCACACATGTTTAAAATATTTTGATCAGAAATTCGGATCAGTTAAACGGGTTAGGTTATACAAACTAATACTAAAATTGACAAAGACAAAGATTATTAACTGATCATAGCCTCAGACCAGTGTTTCGCAAGTGCATAAGCTGGTCTGAGTCAGTTTGCATATTGATCAATTTATATTGTTTGAATTAAAATATATATTGTAAGTCATGCCCCAAACTGTGAATAACTAATTCCATAAATTGAATGTTGGATATTTATATTTTTAGCATTTATCTTTGGTTATTTCATGATGAGTTCATTTCAAACTTTAATGAGATGACAATTACTATAACTGATACATGTAGGAGGTAATATCGGATTTTATGATCGATAATCGATTAATGCATGCGTAATAAACATGTTACTTATACTGTGTACATAGCGTATTATCAACGTATTCCGATCAGCTTGCGCAAACTGTTCAGACACTGTTTGGTCTTATCATTTCGCACATATCAGGGGCTGATAACATTGCGCAGATGCACAGGCTTATTATCGTAAGTACTCATTTTAGCAGAAATACCAAAAATAGCACCAAAATTTTATCTTTAAATAATCCTTTCCAGCTTCACTTAAAACAGTCATATATTAAAGGGACAAAGTTTCATTATGAACAGAAATATTACTAATAAAGTGAAACATAAAAAAATATTTCTATTGCCTTGCAAGAAAAATGTTTTATTATAGCACTTTTTCCTTAGCTATGCGGACTATGCCATATAGTAAGCGTTCCTTACACAACATTACGATGAAATCTTCATCATGATTTAGTTTCTTACAGTCAACAGTTTTTCGACAGTACTGTAATATCTAAAGAGAGCAATACAGTGTATGTCTCTCCATGTCTCCTAATCATAAATGAGCAAATCTGCTTGTTAGCTAGTCAATAAAAATACGATTCTGTGGCTTCTAAGATCCTACCCTGTGATAGACAAAACATATTTCGGTTTCTTTGATAAATAACCCCCACCACACTCGAATGAATTTCAATCAAAACTGTAAGCACAAACACTATAAATTATATGATAACTAATAGATTAAATTACCATTACCATAAAATATGTAATTATTTGTTTTCATGGTTGATTTTTTTTAGCTTATTAAGAATTAAAAAAAAACTACAATTAGTCGATTAACCGTGTTTTTTTCCACGTTTGATTGTCACGTTAAAGAGTAAATTGACTTCTTTCTCTTTTTTCCTTTCTTGCATTCTTCTTTCATTCGATCTTTCTTTCTTTCTTTCTTTCTTAATCAGACTATATAAATTATGTTCCTTTCTTAATTACATGTAGATCATAAAAAGCACACATAAAATATATAAACAAAACACGAATACCAAGAAAGGATGTGGTGTTAGCCTTTACGCAATATAGGCGGATTTGGACTTAGACTATTTGAGCCATAATTATGAGCGAGGTTTCATCGAAACACGACTTTTTGTATGTTTAGAGATCAATGGAAGATACTTATAGTGCACTTATTTTATAATGAATTACATCAATGTAAACCTTATAAAAATCTCGCGATGGTGATAACTTATAAAAGTTTTATAGAAAATTCGATCATTTTCAAATTTTAGGCTGAACATAGCTTCTTGGGCATTTTCGACATAATTCGTATATAATTTCAAGTGATTGAAGCTTCAATCTTCAAAAGCCGATGGAAGAATCAAAACATGAAGTTATTTTACAAATTTTTACACCATATTAACGGTCAAAGACTGAAGTTTATGTTCATAACTTATAAAAAATTGTCGTACTATCATTTATGTATTTAATTTAACATTTTACATTATATTCCAATGTAATTGCATATAGCACTGGACAGGATTTCAACAGGTAAGCTCTCGGATAAACCCGTAAGTCGCTATCGGTAATTTCCGCCGTATTGAAGCATAAAGTTCCCTATGGAATTTAGTCACGCCGCTCTCCTTGATCCGTATCAGCGCAGGATAAGTTGCCTTTTTCGTTCAGCCCCTGCGCCTACTGGTGTGTCCGATTTTCTTACAAATACAGAATCAGCAAGGTCTCTAGACGGCTGAAAATGTATCGGAAAATGGTGATGTTGACATGTTTCGTCCTCTTTTTCTGCCTTTGAATCGACTGCCCAATTAAAATTAAGAAATTACAGTATGCTTTCTCTGGTTTCGTCACCAGATATTGTCTGGGTCACTGACGAGGCTTTATTAGCCGAAACTACGTTGTCTGGTCCATGTTCCTTTTTCTGAATGTGTTCTCTGCTCTTGAAGGAACTATTTCAGATTTTATATTACCTCACTGTAGCTGGTGTTGTGCCGTGTGGCGGCCGTAAAACGTTTCCCCGTACATCATCCATAGTGCAGATTATATTTTATTTTCGTCCTTTGAGATCAGAGGATAAATTGTGAGAAATCTAAAATTTGAGATCGATTGAGACTATTATTCTAGATCATCGTCTTTTATATTATTTGGATCCTTTTTGATACGAATCAGTCTTTGAATCGACTGCCCAATTAAAATTAAGAAATTACAGTATGCTTTCTCTGGTTTCGTCACCAGATATTGTCTGGGTCACTGACGAGGCTTTATTAGCCGAAAGTACGTTGTCTGGCCCATGTTCCTTTTTATGAATGTGTTCTCTGCTCTTGAAAGAACTATTTCAGATTTTTTTCCATCTAAAATGGCTGCAGCTTCACACATGGCTAAAATATGACAGTAAAATAAACAAAATGTGCTGTAAACTTTAGACTGGCAAAATGTAGACCCATATCAGACTTCATGCTCAGTCTGATCTGGGTCTACACTGTTTGAACAAACTTGATTTTACGATGAGTTTTATGCTCCCCCCGCCCCCTGTGACGATAGTCAGGGGCATTAAGACGCTTTACAGTATAGAGTTTGTGTAATCAACTCCTCCCACAGTTTTAAAGGGACCTTTTTCGAACTTCGCATTCATGTTGTAGACATATTGAAGATGTGCATGTGGGTTTGTATTGGAGCTACAATTAATTTTGACAGAATTACGGCTTTTTGAACTTAGTCATTTAAGGCAATTTTTGCAATGTAGGGTATGCACTTTGTGTAAACAACTCCTCCCACAGTTTTCAATGGATCTTTTTCAAACCTTGCATACATGCTGTGGATATACTGAAGGTGTGCATGTGGGTTTTTTCCCTACTTTTTGTGAACAGTATATTATCCAATTCAGTAGGACGCCCCGGCACTGGAAGTAACACGCAGCACCATCGCACCACCCGACCACCCCCACAAGTTCTGCTCGTATATTATTAACTCCGGCAGACTTCCACTTTTTCAGTGCTGCTACTGCAATCTCAACTTCCTCACGAAGGGTCGGTTGTAGATCTTCTAGGGGCTGACTGCACTACAGAACTACATTGATTTAAGCAGTACTTATATTTGAAAAAGTTACAGAGATATATTTGTACAGAATACATAGTATAGGATTCGCTTGAAAACTCTTTGTCTTGTAGAAACCCTCCTTGCAGAACTGCATTATCATCACGGCTCTCGTGCTTGCATAGAGGGCAAGTCAGTTATTAGTTGGGAGGAAATATGACAATGAGGTCGGACACTTCTAACATCAACTTCAAGAAATCATAGACCAAAGAAGATTCTGTTTGTACAAGGGGACTGGAATGCTAAAGTTGGGAAGAATGCACAGGCTGACAGGGGAGAAATTGTTGACCAGACTGCAATATCGAGACAAATGGGAGAGGTCTCAGATTTCTCGCGTTTGCAACGTTTAATAACCTGGTACTGACCTTTAGCCCTCACAACCCATCCAGAAGATGGACATGGCACAGCCCAGATGGAAAGCATTAGTCAGATCGACTACATCTTAGTGAGGAAGCGCTTTCTAACAGGACTAAACATCCATATGACAAGGATGGATGGATGACTTGCGATTTTACGTCCTTTTCAACAGTATTTCAGTCATATCAGGACGATGGGCTTGTGATAATGAAAGGCTGTGTGCAATGGAACCCCGTTTACGATGGAAAGAACTCCGCCTCCAGCGGGGCTCGAATCCGCGACCGCTAGATCAGTAGGCCAGCGCTTAACCCACTGAGCTACCGGGGCTCCTCATATGACAAGGAGTTATGATTTATTGATTGTTTTGATTTTAACGGCCCTTTGAGACAGTATTTCAGTCTAAAGCGGGCCGTCTCCCAGAGAGTGAGAAAGAAGAGAAATAATAGTCGAAAACAAAAATGTCCAAACAAACCCCACCCGCATCCAGTGCAAGCACAGTAGCCCCTTTCCCTACAATGTTCCAAATCAGTAGGACGCCCCAGCACTGAAAGTTATACATATCACCATCACACCACCCGACCGCCCTCATATGACAAGGAGCTTTCCTGGAGCAAAGTCTTGATCATGATGACATTTTGAGTTAGTCTGAAGAAGGCCAGGAAGTCAACCCAGCCAAGATTGAAATCTGATCATGCCAAGTTAAGGGACCACGATCTGGCATAAAGTATGATAGGCGAGAGAAGAATATCCAACCGATCCCCACCCGCACCTGCAAGCACAGTAGGTCCTTGCCTTATTATAGTATCCAATTTAGTAGAATGCCGCGACACTGAAAATTCCCCATCAGAATCGCTCGACCCGACCGCCCCTATATAGCCTGGGTACTGGGTTGATTTATTGATTGTTTTGGTTTAAACGGCCCTTTGAGACGGTATTAAACGGCCATTTGAGACAGTATTTCAGTCTATATCGACCATCTCCCAAAGGGAGAAGAATACAGAAATGATAGACGAGAGAAAAAGGTCCAAACAACCCCCAACCGCACCTACTGCAACTCTGCAAGCACAATAGGCCCTTACCCTACTATAAGCCAAATCAGGAAGATGCCCCGGTACTGGAAGTTAAAATCAGCGCCATCGCACCACCCTACCATCCCTACTGGGCTGAAAGGGGGTCTCGTCAACGCCAGAAAAAGAGCATTTTTATAACATCCATCTGACTGAATATTATGAGACTGGAGTTTTACCCCTTAAAATGTGTACGGACCGCAAATCCTGACATCGCAACCCTATGTCCTGTTTGTTTTCCTGCTCCATCACCTGCTTTATGGTATTGAGAGATTCCTGCGCAGATGGAGATGGTGTATTTATGCTACAAAGCAGCTTTGAAAAACTAGAAAGGTCAACAGAAGTTTGCCTCAGGCCTACATAAATGGCCTGATTAATATCTGCTGGATGGCGGCCTGAAAATATCTTATCCTAACCTGGCCTGAACTAATGTTACCTGCATTACATTAATGAGCCGCGACACGACAAAATCAACAATGTGGTTGTGCGCCCAGCGCAGACTCAGATCAGCCTGGGCATCCGCCTAGTCTGTTCAGAGTATTCGCTGTCCGCATGGAGGTAGCTTAAACCCTTAACTACCCTTTGAGCACTTAATGGTCCGATCAAACTTGGCGGATACCCAGGCTGATCTGAGTCTGCGCTACGCGCACAACCACATTGTTGGTTTTCTCGTGTCGCGGCTCATTTGGTCGTGTACTCGTCCGTGTGTATGATATGAGCAAAATAAAAGAATCTGCCGGTAAACAAATGCATGACAAAACTATGGCTCCTGGAGCAGGGAGTCATTGTTTTTATCTTTTTTCCACAGAAAATTGAAATTGACTGCCAGAATGAACTTTAAAAAAAGTTTGGGAAAAGAAAATATATGTTTACTTTATCACACTGAAAGGTCTTAAACTGCCACTGTTAAAATATAAAACATGCAGCGGTAAATCACCATATTCGTAATGTTTCAAACGCAAATCAATTTGTAGCGCTGTGTTTTGTTGTTACTTTACTTATTTTTAGCGCAAAGACGGGCTTATGCAGTATCATTCGTGTGCTTCTAATGGTTGGGCCGTTTACATGGGCTGTCTTGACATACATGTGCAAGACTTGCATGTTTCAGACCTGCATGTTTACATGGCATGTCTTTGTTCTGTGTGTTGTCATTTCCCGCATGTTTCAGACCTGCATGTTTTTCCTGTTTACACGGTATGTCTTTGTTCTGTGTGTTGTCATTTCCCGCCAATAAAGGAGCGAAATGGAAGATGAAAATGTAGCAATTTCTTTGTGTTTAATAATAATTGCTGGTGCAGCCCTGCGACTTAGACGTGACAGGAGGCGGCCCAGGCAACGGGTGCGCCCATGGATACACAGGAGAAGACAGTTTGAAGCATACAATGCTTGCTTCTGAAGATCCACAAAGCTTTAGAAATTTTGTACGAATGGACAAACAATACTTTGATGAACTTCTTACGAAAGTAACGCCTTTTATTCAGAAACAGAATACAAACATGCGTGAATCTATCACACCAGCAGAGAGACTGTCTTTGACGCTTTGATATTTAGCAACTGGAGATTCATACCATTCCTTGTCATACTTGTATAGAGTACACAAATAAATTCCAGAAACTTGTGATGCAATATATCTTTGCGTATAAGAGGATTGCTTGAAGGTAAGAAACATTTTATTTGTTTATTGGTTTAAACTTTATTTTATTTGCATAAACATTTACACATGTTTCTAAACATAACATTTTATGCAAATGGGATTCAGAAGAAAGTCAATCAGTGCTCCAGATAAGAACAGGTAACTGGGATAATTTTGCATATTTCTCCATAAAAACATTTTGTGACCCATCATTAGAACCGTCGCACCGAGACGGTTCTAATGAGGGGTCACAACATGTTTTCATTGAGAAATAAGAAAAATATCTCTAAATTATCCTCATTACGCCCTCTTATCTGGAGCTCTGGGCAATTGTTTCTTGTCCACCGCATTTACATGTACTTTATTCAGAGTGACTGAATCCAGTTTCTGCTACCAACAGTTTACATTGAATAGAATGTGCGGCGGTTCATTTCAATCTGTTCATCGCAGCTGCTTGGGGTAGTATCTCTTGCTACCCCTGTCCGATGGTACAGTCCATGTGGCTCAGCTTGACTGGTGATCACCCTTGTCTGTGCTCCTGGCTGAAAGCTCCCCTTTGTACTGACGCCGGCACGGGTTCTTCATACTGAGCCTCAAAGAGTATTGACTGAATCCTACATCTTGCCAGAGATTTAGATCTTTCAATTTTGATTTTCCTCATTTCTCTGGCAACATGTTTACCAAAAATGTCATCATCATCATCATCCTCTTGAATAACCGGCTGAGGAGCAGATCTTTGTGTTGAACTTATTTTTGATAAAATAGAACATGCCTGCTCTATGACCGCCTCGGGTTTGGACAGCTTCTTTTTTGTCCCTGCAACCATACTCCTTGGGGGGCTGTGAGGAAGGTTGGGAGACTTGTGTTGCTGAGATGCCGCCAGAACCAGCAGAGCTGTCAGAGTTATTGCCATCATAATCACTTCCCTCATCGCCATGAATGGAACTATCCTGAAATTAGATGAACAGATAATTAGTACATTTTTATTTTGTACCAGGTTCCAAACTCTGAAACAGAATGGGAAAAGGTAGAGGAGGCAATCAAGAACAGATGGAAATTTCCAAACTGTGTTGGAGCTATGGATGGAAAGCATATTTCTATCAAATGTCCAGCAAACAGTGTATCTTTATTTTACAATTACAAACAGTTTCATAGTATTGTGTTATTTGCGATAGTTGACGCTGATAATGATGTTGGGAGCAACGGAAGAATGAGCGATGGTGGAGTATTTGCTAACACTCCGATTTACAAGAAACTTCAATCGAATGCACTCAGATTGCCACCAAACAAGGCTCTTCCTGGACGAGAGAAACGTATTCCACATTTGATTGTTGGTGACGATGCATTTCCCTGGAAAACATACCTCATGAAGCCATATCCGTGAAGAGAACTAGATTTTACGAAAAAGGATTTTCAACTACAGACTATCACGTGTACGCAGAATAGTTTCCATGGCAGTGGAATGCAGTTAATTGAACTGTATTTATTGTAGAATTATAATATGAATATTTACAAGATTTGTTGTCGACCTTCTAGGAATGACTTGTGCTCTAAGAAAAGCATTAAGTGTGTCGTAGTGGCACCACTTGCTTGTGTATACTTCTTCTGTGCCAGCCCCGCTTTTCTTGGAGTCAGTTACTTTTTGAACTCTTTGCAGTAATAGCTTCTAAGGTTTGCTATCTTGTCCCAGAGCTGACCATCTGAATACAAATATATATATATGCTTGATGAACAGAGTACTGATCTTCTTTGCGCATATGGTTAAAATACAATGTACAGGCATGAGACCCTAATCATTGTCCCACTTCATCATCGCTTAACTCTGAACCAGAAAAGAAAAAAGATCGGAGCGATTTGACATTTTTCAAAAATATGTCCTTCCTGCTTGACTCAATATATTCATGCCAACTGACATTTTATCATCAAATGTGCAGGTATAACGGTTTGTGTTTAGGTGTTTATTACCACTGATAGGACTATCAGTGGGAACGCGTATCCATGGCGGAGTGATATTTGTATACACATAGCAACGAAAAAACATTCTAAATTTCTGAGACTCAGATTTAATCGACGAACGTGTCGCAATTTCAGTGATGCTTTGTCGGCGAATCAAACTACACATAGCCGAAAATAATATATGGTTTTATTCCTTACATCTTGATTTAATTCTCTGTGCCTTTAAGAGCAGAGCTAAAAACCGAGATATTCGGCAATCGAACGTTTTACGTGATCATGTAAAGACGACTCTTATCCGCCAACTTCAACAGCAATTTTCAAAATAAATCGACTGTCTCCCGTCGGCGGACATATGCCATGAAAACCCATGGTGTCTGCCCTTTCTCCATTATAAAAATTAAGTAATTCGGTGTGTGGGACAATTTCCTTTGCAAAATAATGTTTAGGTACCCTATTCATTTTCTCAAACAATGGCGGATTTTTACCTGGTCGATAGACAGCAAAACAATCTGTAATAAATTCAAACATTACGGAAATGTTCTTGAATCCTGAAATCCGACACACGAAGAGGAACGCATCTTGTAATTCAACATACAACAATATTTGTTTTCTGTACTTTCTTCAGAATGATTGGGAAAAGAATCCTGATCAGTAGCCTACACCAAACAAATCGATCGATTTATGACAGTTGTGACGCAATTACATAACCGCGTCACCTGTTTCAGCCTTCGCATTTACTTGCTTATTCAGTTATTCAGACCGGTACATTGTGGTCAAAATCAGAGGGACTGCTAGAAAAAAAAGCAATTTTGCCATCCAATTTATCCAGCACGTGCCAATATTTCAAAGCCTCTCTTGCAACTCACACGATAACCCTACCCAACTTAAGGCCCCTCTACCCCCCCCCCCCTTCCTCCCCCCGCCCAAACCACCCCTACACAAACACACACACACAACTTTTAACCTTTCTTGTACATGAAAAACTAAACAAAATGTAATAGATGTTTAACCATAACAAATACTTGCGAAACTTCAATGACTAAATTCTTAAATAAAAAGTGCAGTGTAGACCTGGGTTAGACTACTTCCAAAACAGCAGTCCAATCAGGGTCAGTACTTCTTGATTTTTCCAGCAATTTCGGCACACAGTCAGATGGTGGAAGTGGTAGGACAATTGCAGTAATGAAGATTTTGTTCTAACTTTAAGCTTAGAAAATGACTTGGCCATACATACACTATACACTCCTTTACACTTCATATAATTTCAGCCAACATTGAGAAGCAGCATATATACTATTAAATGAGCTTTTAAGCATTAAAATTGCAGTATGCATTTTTATAACATATGTTTTGGCCCTCCATAGAACTGCCTTAATGAGGAGTTCTAATGAGGGGTTACAACATACATATTTATTATGAAATGTCAGGTTTGTCAAATACTAGCTCATCAGGTGGGGTGGGGGCTGTCAGCTCTGCAATGCCCTTGGTCTTGCCTTGGTTCATAAATTAAAATGCCACAGTGTGTTTATACACTCAGTGATATTTTGAGGGATTTGCTCTAATTGTTGCCAAAAATCTCATGGAAATCTATCAGTAGGGGCAAATCTCATGCAAAAATTATATAATTTATAATGAATGGTACCTTAACTTTTCATTGAGAAAGGAGAATTTCTCAAAAATTTTAGTTCAATGAAATGTGTTCTCTAATATGATTTTGAGTCACATTCACAAAAAAACAAAACAAATAAAAAGCACAGCTGCCCAGCAAACCAGAAAACTTGATTAAATATGTGGCACAGGCTCAGGACTAGGTAATCCATTCTTTAAGTTGAATAATGGTAAGATATAAACATGTTTAAACAAGAAAAATAATAGGCCAATATTTAGTGAGCCAAAGTGGAGTTATTCTTTATCATTTCTCTTCAAGTAAAATGTACATTTGTATGTTGTGGTGTCTCATCACAGTTGCTTTTGATCAAAAGTTAAAATTTAACACAAATTTCAAATGAACAAATTCCTACTATATAGGTATTCTGAATGTATAAAGCTCTGATTAAATTATAATATTCACATGCAGTCCGACATTGCCCTTCAGTGTTTTCCCTGTAAGTATAAATAAATAATATACAAAATAAATTATTATAACATATGTACATAATAAGAAAAAAAAATCTGGAGACATTTCCACAAGTGATGGTTTTATGATAATGATTTTACAAAGACTCAGCTGGGGCATGACAGCAATTCTGGGAATTCTGTCTTATTCAGACATAAAAACATTTGCTGTGATCCGTTAATAGAACCATCTATGCTCTTGCTGAAGTGCTTCTCATGAGAGGGCACAAAAGGTGTTAATATGAAGCCCATTGATGCTGGTGCAACATTTATGGTGGAACTGTGTAATTTTTTCATTCTAACATAGTCTTGACATGCAGAAGGACAAACAGCATTATGCAACATTCCACATAAAGTGCAGGGTCCAGCAGTTAGCAGGGTATGCCCCTTTCATTTTTTATGCACTTATAATGATATAAAAAAAACTTGCTAGCATAATAAAGTCCTTAATATTTGGCCAATAAAATCCTCTGTGAAAATGCTTTTTAATAGGTTGATGTGTGTGTGTGGGAGGGGGGGGGAGGGGATAGATAGGAAGGGGCTACCTCTCATTCAACTGCACTAAACTGCATCCCTTTACAGTCATGACTCATCATTTAATGTCTGTCATCAAGCTTTACTCTCTAGTAACTTAATAACTGATTAGTAATTACAAGTATCTTTGCTTTGGTCAGAAGCTGCAAACATTGAAGTTGGATTAAACTAATCAGGAAATATAAAAATGTTTTTTTTTTCAATTTATGGTATCATTTCTATCGATATAACTTCAATATGAGCCTTTTAATTTTCTTTATGAGATTTAAGCTAAAACATAACTTTTGGCATTTAATTCTATAGAATATATATTTCTTCATGCCCCTTTCTCCCCTTCCCATCTCAGTCACAGGCCAAGCATAAAAATATTTTGTTTGCAGTTGCCTATTAACTAGGATTTTTGGAGGGCAGGTAGGTAGGCTTTCTTTTTAATCCCTGCAAACTATGAAAAAAAAAATAACGATTCTACATAAAATGTCACATACAAATACAGTAATTACCCATTATACTAAGATAACAGCATCCTACATTTTGAACATATCTATTTCACCCACAAATGGTGTACCCAAAATGTGCAGGTATCAAGGCAAAAAGTGCAGACCCAGATCAGACTGCTCCTGGGTCTACACTGTTAGGTCAGACCTCTTTGTTTTACTATGCAGGTTGATCAGGGTAAATTTGCTATCTTAAAAAAAATTAATAAAAAAAAATTGGCTGTCCAAAATGACTTATTTTGTGTGTGGGGGGGGGGGGAGTGGTGGTTAGGGAGGATTTTGATTTTGGTGGGTAGCTATGCAGCTGCAAATAAATTGGCCTACCTACCCACCAAAAGTGCAGGGTCCAGCAGTTAGCTGTGAATGAGTCCTGATCTTCATCATGTTATCGAATCAATCTCACTAAAACTTGTTCAAATCTTGCAGAATGCAGTCTGGAACAACGACACATATGCAGTTGTAGCTCAGCTGGTTGTACGAGGTTTGACTATCTCACCAGGTGGTTGTGAGTGTTGGGGAGGGCATGTGCAGGAGTGTGTGAGGAGGGGGTGGGGTGGGTGAGGGTGTGGTTGTCAGCCCTCAAAATCGTATTTATAGAAACAAGTAGACACTTACATTGCACTGTGATTCATTCTATACTTCCTTCTTTTAATCTTTAATAGTTTGAGAAAGCAAAAACTATTGTTACGCCAAAGATGAGCATCATACAAAACATTCAACATAGTCTAACACTTGCACGCGCTTGGAATTTCCATCTTCCAATATTGATTGATTTCTCTGTCATCAGATCTTCTCCCGTTATATTACCTTACAAGAAGGACGACAAGCATCCCAGCTATGAAAATTTTACAATGTCATCGAAATCGGTTTGTGGGACAATTTTCTTTGCAAAATAATCTATCGAAGGGTTTAGGGGTCTTTGGTTTATACGAACTGGGTGCATCAGATTGTGTCCATTATTTTCTATGTAAGGAAGTTCAGTGGGGTCTTGAAATCATTTCAAGCTCACAATAATAGCCAAAATATTTCCCTGATTCGTGTTTCTAGTAGTGTCAGTCATCGTAGTAACAATAACAAGTGGCATAATTAGAAGCAATTTTTACTGAATTTTCGCCGCCATTTTGTTAGGGATTATTTCTTTGTGCGTAGACGACCGTTCAGAAATGTGATGAGTCTGCGTTCCAACTGTATGGAGACTTTAAAGTCTTCAGTCTTATCAGTGGTAAAATTATCTGAACGAAAATCATTATGAAAAGCTGTTCAACCTTTCTAACTCCTGATAAAATGTGGATTGCTTTGCCCGTACTGAGTCATTTAACCGGATAAAAAGGGGAACATGTTTTTGAAAAAAATCACAAAATGTTCCCCAAAGTAAGATTTTTTCTAGTTCCCCGTTGAGCGATGCAATATAAATAAGGACGAGGAATGCAGCCCACACCTGTACATTGTATTTTTATACCCCGCCACACTTCGTGGTGGGGTTTTATGTTACATCTTTCGGTGTCTGTCCGTCGTTGCTCACCATTTCCGATTGATAACTTGAGTAATTATTCACAGAATTTCTTCAAATTTTGCATACATATTATTATCGGCAATGAGTAGTATGCAATTGTTAATGGGCAATTGCAATTGTTCATGGGCAAAATCCGTCCATTTTTAACAGAGTTGCTGCCCTTTTTCGTATTGGAAAAATGGTCTCTGGCTTGTTATTCCTTTACTGTTTATGATATCTGAATGAAACTTCACATCAAAGGTTACATATTATGACCAAGGACCGTCACTCTGACCTTCCCAGTTTGAGTTATCCGCCCTTGATAGGTCTGAAAAAAGGTTTTTGACCTGTTGTTCCTTTACTATATGGAACATATGCATGAGACTTCACAGATATGTTTCACATCTAAGGTTACATATTGTGACAAAGAACCGTCACTCTTACTTTTCTGGTTAGTGAGTTATCTGCCCTTGATTGAACTGAAAAATGTTTTTTACCCGTAGTTCCTTTATTATATGGAATACTTCACAGATATGTTTCACATCAAAGGTTACGTATTGCGACAAAGAACCCTCACTCTTACATTTCCAGTTCATGAGTTATCTGCCCTTGATAGGTCTGAAAATGGATGACCTGTAGTTCCCTTTCTATATGGAATATCTGAATAAAACTTCACAGATATGTTTCACATCAAAGGCTTCATATCATGACTAAGAACTGTCACTCTGACCTTTCGAGTTCGTGAGTTATCCACCCTTAATTGATCTGAAAAATGTTTTGTTTATCTGTAGTTCCTTTACTATATGGAATATCTGAATGAAACTTCATAGATATGTTCCACATCGAAGGTTACTTGTTGTATCAAAGGACCATCACTCTTACCTTTCCAGTTAATGAGTTATCCCCCTTGATAGATCTGAAAAATGGTTTTTGACCTGTAGTTCCTTACTATATGAAATATCTGAATGAAACTTCACTGATATGTTTAACACCATAGAATAAGAAACAGTCTCTTAGCTCAAAGAAATGCTTTACAGCCTGATCTAAATCTACACTGGTCAGAATGCTCCACGTTGTTGGGTGGTTTATATTAATATTTATTTACAGTAAGGATTTCATATCTCTGTCTATCCCAGTTCTGTGCCTATTTAGCTATTATATATCTCAAAAAATAAGTTACGATGCCCAGCAGTGGCGGGGTATCATGCAGTGCCTGCGGTGCTTTTATTACTATTTTATGAAAGTGAATGATATAGAAAGTAGGCCTTTTAGTTGCCAGGAGGTTCATGGATGTTTTATTTGTGAGAAACTGGCAGGGATCACGACAAAATATTTCATAAGATTTAACCACTAATATAGCAATGGATCAAACGTTTAACAGAATTAAATTAGCTGACTGTTTCTAGCTGGATAAATAAATATAATTCAGCTTTATATAGTATAGTAAATTTGTTAGATGTCATGATGAAATCAAATAGCAGAGGTGGGCTAGCGTTGTGTGTGTGTTTTTTTTTTTTTTGTTTTGTTTTTTTTTGTTTTTTTTGGGGGGGAGGGCAGGGCTGACAGGAAAGAACAGTGCACTGAGTTGTTAGTGATCAAATTCCGCCCAAGAACAATACGATCTCTGACCGTGTTCAGTGTGAGCTCAATAGTGCTGGCTGGGCCGGCTGTTAAACCTCGATTTCAATACAATCAAACAATCGCCCTACCTCTCAATCAATCAATAAATCGATCAATCAATCAATGAAATAATCAGTCATTAACTAGACTGGCTGCAGTCTGAAACATTGATTTGCCTAAATTCATATTTTTTTCGTAGACGGTAATAAATTTCATTCTCTTTAATCCCTCTTTTCTCTAAGCTGATGTTTCAGACTGGTATTACTAGGTTGAATGCTTCAGAGCTTAGCCAGGTTTGATTGACATTTATTTGTTTTTCATGATCCTTATCTGATTTAGTGAACCCTCAAAATGATCCCTTCACAGAGCCTGTAAGAATTACTCAATTACTGCCTAACCAGTTCCTTAACAAAATGAAGCTATGTGTATTGAAATTAGACAGGACCATTATCAGAATAACCAGATGCCCATAGGATGTCAAAAGTGAAAGGTACCGTAAGAATTCTACAAACATGGACACCTAAATATACAACGTACTGTCATAATTCTTATAAATGGAACAGTTTCGTTTTACAATTCATTAATACGCCCAATGGAAGCAGATAACAGTGTAGACCTGTTGAGAGCAGTCTGATCTGGGTCTGCCATTTTGCTCGAACCAATCTGTCCCAACATTCAGAATTTTATTTTAATCAGATATATATGGTCACATTTCTGTTACGACTTCGCGATAATTAGATGACGAGGCATTTGGCTATTACATAGAGTTAGACTAATGTTTGAACAATTTCGTGCTTGAGCCCACGTGGCAAGTAAAAGCATCATCGCGGATACGCGAGACGCCCCTACCGTCTGTCTAGTTTGGTCTTTGAATTCTGTCTGGTTGTGTGAATCACCCAAGTAAGCAGGCCTAGCAATTCCAGTACCCCCCCTTAATCCCTCGATATCGGCTCTTCCTGATCTTACCCAAAACCCTACCGTCAATCGACAGGAGATTTGCCCACGCAAGACGTTTTAAAACCAAATTTATTAATTGAAAAATCAAAACGGAATACTGAACTTGCATGCACTATTTACAAAATAAAAAACCCTAGAACGGGTCTGGCTGGAATGTGGATCAGCTTGATCCATGTTCTGGACGAGTCCAAAACTGTGACGGTGTGTGTACCATGATCTGTCTGACCTCTACCTTGTATGCCCTACTGGTCGCAGAACAATCTGACAAGGTTGATTGTACCCTTGAGGGCCAACCTACATAAATGAACTTCGAAACCAGGGTCCTCTATACTAAGCTCTTTCAGAGTCTTGGTATTGTTATGGTGCCACCCGCCGCGGCATCCGATGGCGAGTCCCCTGACTGTCACCTCATCAACATTGCAGGTGGCTTGTATTATTTCAGACAGTGGAGAATACTTATCAACCTTCGCCTTATTGGCCTGCACCAACGATTGACCGGTCTCGTGGACGATGGGCGGATCTATGACTACTGCCTTTCTGTCTTTGACCAGGACTAATTCTGGTTTCCATACATTGTTGGAGTCATCCTTAATCCTAGGTTCATTCGTGACAATCCATTCCTGCTGCTTACACTTTTCTGCGAGTGTTTGTGTAATGAGATTGTGCCTTTTTATCCGGTAATTCTTGACCGAGGTACAATGTCCGGAGATGTGACCTACAGTCTCTACTATTCTGTGACACTGCCTGCAGAGTGCATCTGAGGGCCTCCCTGCACGTGACATAGTGGCTCGACAGGGAAAAGTGTTACTTCTTAACTGCATCGCCGTAATGTAATCAGACTCCCCGAAGTACTGCGCATTGGATGTTGCCCAACTATTCGAGCGTTTGTTTTGAAAGTCCCTGACTCCCTGCCCAGCTACAGAGAGTCTCCCCCACTCTTGCAGAGGAAGGTGCTTCCACTTTCTGTTCCCTTTGGTTGAGGTAGGAACCGTTAAGTTAGCAGACTGTGCATATTTTTCGATGAGTTCATCTATTCTCATCACTTCCGCCATTCTTGGGATTTTCCGATCAGAACTATTTTTCAACGCTCTCAGGTTGTTTATCCTTTGCGCTGGGACAGACTTTGTAAATTCAGGAAGTCTGAATCCACCGTTGGCTTTGCTACTGTGGAAGATCGCATTACACGTGCTGTCGGGTAAGTGAAGCCACTTCTTAAGATAAGACCTAACAAGTCGGTCTAACCTAAGTAACAGACATTGAGGATTATGTTCCTGTCTTAGAGGGAACGCTACTTTGGGTAGTGCGTAGGTCTCTGCATCACTAATTAGCTCACCTGGCCAGAAGGGCCATAGTGAGCTATTGTCATACCAATGCGTCCGGAGTGCGTCGTCCCGAAATGTGTCCGTCAACACCTAAAAGCAAATATTCAAACATCTTCTGTAAATCTACTGGTCCCATGTTTCTCAAATTTCACATGGAGCATGACCTGACTCCAGGGTCTCAGAATTGTAAAATTGGGTCAGGTTGAAAATCCAAGATGGCCGCCGTTACTAAAAATAGCAAAAACAACAAAATAAACTTCTTCTCCAGAAGCACTGGGTATATTTGTCTGAATTTTGGCATGGAACATCAATGAAACCTTGGTATTCAAAATTATAAAAATGAAAAAAATCTGTAGCAGAGTTTTGTCACAGTGACCTACTTTCTGTTTACGAGTGTAATTTTGCTCAAATGCCAATGTCAAAAAAACGACATATTCAAACGACTTCAAACAACTTCTCTAAAACCACTGCACCCATGAGTTTCAAATTTCACATGAGCATGACCAGACTGCAGGGTTTCAAAATTGTAAAATTGGGTCAGGTCAAGAATCATAGATGGTCGCCGTTACTAAAAATAGCAAAAACAACAAAATCAACTTCTTCTCCAGAACCTTTGGTATATTTGGCCGAAAGTTTGCTTGGAACATTAATGGGACCTTGGGATTAAAAATTGTAAAAATGAAAAAAATCTATAGCGGAATTAGGTCACAGTGACCTACTTAGCGTTTACAAGACCGATTTTGCTCAAATGTCAGTATCTCAAGAAAACACAATCGATTGTGGTCAGATTTGGTCAGAAATGGTCCTTGAAAGGAATTATTTCAATTTTGTGCCAGTTGACTATCCAAGATGGCCACCATGGGGGCCGTTTCTAAAAATAGCACAAACATAAAATGACAATTACTCAAGAACCCTTGAATGGAATTGGACCAATTTTGTGTCAGAATGTTCCTTACATGAAGCCATTTCGATTAATTGCAATTTGGCATTCCAAGATGGCCACCACCTGCCGTTACTAAAAATGGCTCAAAACATGAAAATGACAATATCTCAGTAACCGCTGAATGGATTTTGACGAAATTTGAATCAAAATAATTTTTGCATTGAGATGTTTCAAAAGTAACTAAATATAGACAAGTCATAATGGCCTTTGTTACTAAAAATAGAAAAATGTGAAAATAAGAAAATCTCAGTGGAATTGGACTAATTTTCTGTCAGAATGATCATTTCAATAAGCTTCTTCGATTTTCTGCATTTTGGCATTTCAAGATGGCCGCCATCTGCCGTTACTAAAAATAGCACAAAACATGAAAATGACATCTCATTAACCGCTGAAGCGATTGAGACGAAATTTGTGGCAAAATGATTCTTGCTTTGATGTGTTTCACAAATTAACAAATATTGACCTGTCAAGTTGGCCTCTGTTACTTAAAATAGCAAAATTTGAAAATTAGAAAATTACAATGGAACTGGACCAATTTTGTGTCAAAATGGTCCTTGCATGAAAGCTTTTCAGTTTTTTGCATTTTGGCATTCTAAGATGGCCGCCATCTGCCTTTACTAAAAATAGCACAAAACTTGAAACTGACAATATCTCAGTAACCCCTGAATGGATTTTGATGAAATTTGTGGCAAAATGATTTTTGCATTGAGGTGTTTCAAAAGTAATTATATAAAGACCAGACAAGTTGACCTCTGTTACTAAAAGTAGCAAAATGTGAAATTGAGAAAATCTCTGGAATTGGACCAAGTTTGTATCAGAATGGGCACCATTCAGATACAAAAGCCAGGTGAACGATATCAGGCCCATTTGGGCCTCTTGTTTCTGTCATGGTTTGAGGTCCGCTCCGTCAATAGCTTTTAACATTTCTAGTTTGCTTTCGACGTCTTGGGCAATCAAATTAACCCACACACTGATCTTGCTACCTAAGTACTTAGTTGAGTCTGATGGCTTTATTATTGGTACATCTTCTCCTCCAACACGCAACGGGGTGGAGAACTTGTTCACAAGGTAGCTTCTGCTCCCTTTTGGAGTAAAGCGAAAGCCGCCGACTTTTTCACATTGAGTCTCATAGCGGTCCTTTCGCAGAAAATGTTCACTGATTCGAGTTTTGTGTTCATTTCCTCCGGTGATCCTGTTAGTAGACTGTTATCATCGGCATAAGCAAGTGACTCAATGCGATCATCATTGGCTGGACCGAACTTGTATCCATTGCTGCTGCTTGAAATTTCGGCTAACAACGGATCCATTGCAATGTTGAGCAATGGACTGAGAGGGTCTCCTTGTTTCACTCCTCTCGTTATCTGAATTGGCTCTGTATTGCCTTTTCTGGTCGTGAAGGTAGTACTTTCTCCTTTGTACAAATCCTCAACGATCTCGACAAAGTGCTCGCAGGCGCCGAATCTTCGAAGTCCCGCCGTGATTTGTTTATGGCTCACGGTGTCGAATGCCTTCGCAAGGTCTAAGAAGGCGACACATAACGGGTTCCGATTTTTCTTGGCATGCTCTATGATCTTTTCAAAGAGGAAGCCGTTCTCTGCACAACCCGATGCCTTAATAAAGCCCCTCTGTCTTTCGTTAATCTTAAAGACAGCTACAACTCTACTAGCTAATATGTTTGTATAGAGCCTCAGTACCACAGAGGAAATGGTAAGAGGGCGCCAATTATTTGTTATCAAGGTCGTCAGACCCTTTCGGGAGGAGAATTGAACGGTTCTCTTTGACTCTGGCACATTGCCTGTGAGCAGTCATGTGTTAAAGACATTCGAGAGAGCTTTGCCTTCATGATCATTTGCCTGGAGTTTCTGGAGATCGATCAGATCTGGTCCAGCAGCAGTATCCTTCTTTGCCTTACTTAGTGCCCTCTTGACCTCGACAGGCGTGATTGGCTGCATCAGCCGATCATTATCCACCTGCTCGGCGGGAGGGTACACTGAGAGGTCCACATCCTGTGAAAAGCCACCTAATCGTTCCTTATATGTGTCTTCTACAACTTTCGGTTCCAGTTCACACTTGGCGATTGCATCTCTCGCAAGAAAATCTCAAGAAACCCTCCCGATGTTTTCTTTCGATATGTTCTCTGGGGCTACGATAGATGACCTTCCCGCGGTGCCCTTGGTGAGTAACTGATGAAAAACTCAGCGAAACTAACAATGTATCAGCATTCCGAAGACTCTAATTTTGGTAATTACGCAAACATGCCTTGTTCTGCGAAAACGTCTGAGCACGGGAAGAGGAATCTCTCCCTTGACCGTGCCAGCGGGGTGCCGTCCCCAACAAAACGGCGTACCACCCAGTCATCTGATTGTGGCAGAGACTGGAGGAGGGTCCAGAGGGACCTCTACCATTACTTGATACAACGCCCGCCAGGTCACCACGACCTGGCAGACGGCGACATACCTCGGATATTCCATGGGTCTGGTGTGCAGAATCACCTAGATCCGAGTCTGGACAACCCGATGAGGCAGTCATCGGGCAGAATGAGTCTGGTTCGCCCTGCGGGGAGACCGGGGTAGTAGAGGTCATTGACCTAACTGCAGATGAAAAGTTGTGCGACATCCTTCCAACAATAATAGTGACTAAGCACTTCATCTTCGTAAATGGAGAACGAGTCCGGCCGGAAAACATTCCGGAGAGACTTGGGCACTGCATCGAGTCCGAGTTCAGGTCAAGTCCGGATACACAAGAACCGGAATGGATAGAGAATGTTAGAGAAGGGAGTCATAGTTACTCCCGCCGTTTACCCGCACGCGACAAATTAGCTTGATCATTTGAATGCTTTTGAAATGATTAGCTAGAAAGTCAAAACTTGCCTCGAAATATTAATGCAATAATCTAATTTTTAGCTCACCTGGCCCGAAGGGCCATAGTGAGCTATTGTCATACCAATGCGTCCGGCGTGCGTCGTGTGTCGTCCCGAAATTTGTCCGTCAACACCTAAAAACAAATATTCAAACATCTTCTTCTGTAAAACTACTGGTCCCATGGTTCTCAAATATCACATGGAGCATGACCTGACTCCAGGGTCTCAGAATTGTAAAATTGGGTCAGGTTGAAAATCCAAGATGGCCACAATTACTAAAAATAGCAAAAACAACATAATAAACTTCTTCTCCAGAAGCACTGGGTATATTTGTCTGAATTTTGGCATGGAACATCAGTGAAACGTTGCTATTCAAAATTGTAAAAATAAATCTGTAGCGGAGTTTTGTCACAGCGACCTACTTTCCGTTTACAAGTGTAATTTTGCTCAAATGCCAATGTCAAAAAACGACTCATTAAAACGACTTCAATCAACTTCTCTAAAACCATTGCACCCATGGGTCTCAAATTTCACATAGAGCATGACCAGACTGCAGGGTTTCAAAATTGTAAAATTGGGTCAGGTCAAGAATCCAAGATGGCCACCGTTACTAAAAATAGCAAAAACAACAAAATCAACTTCTCCTCCAGAACCATTTGGTATATTTGGTTGGAAGTTTGCGTGGAACATTAATGGGACCTTGGGATTAAAAATTGTAAAAATGAAAAAAATCTATGGCGGAATTAGGTCACAGTGACCTACTAAGCGTTTACAAGACCGATTTTGTTCAAATGTCAGTATCTCAAGAAAACTCAATCAATTGTGGTCAGAAATGGTCCTTGAAAGGAATTATTTCAATTTTGTGCCAGTTGACTATCCAAGATGGCCACCATTGGGGCCGTTACTAAAAATAGCACAAACATAAAAATGAAAATTACTCAAGAACTCTTGAATGGAATTCGACCAATTTTGTGTCAGATTGTTCCTTGCATGAAGCAGTTTCGATAAATTGCAATTTGGTTTTCCAAGATGGCCGACATCTGCCGTTACTAAAAATAGCACAAACATAAAAATGACAATTACTCAAGAACCCTTGTATGGAATTCGACCAATTTTGTGTCGGAATGTTCCTTGCATAAGCCGTTTCGATTAATTGCAATTTGGTTTTCCAAGATGGTCGACATCTGCTGACAATCAGTCAAGTACCCTTGAATGGAATTGGACCAATTTTGTGTCAGAATGTTCCTTACTTGAAGCCTTTTCGATTAATTGCAATTTGGCATTCCATGATGGCCACCATCTGCCGTTACTAAAAATAGCACAAAACATGAAAATGGCATTATCTCAGCAACCGCTGAATGGATTTTGACGAAATTTGTGTCTAAATGATTTTTGCATTGAGATGTTTAAAAAAGTAACTAAATATAGACAAGTTTTAATGGCCTTTGCTACTAAAAATAGAAAAAATGTGAAAATAAGAAAATCTCAGTGAAATTGGACTAATTTTCTGTCAGAATGGTCCTTTCATTAAGCTTTTTCGATTGTCTGCATTTTGGCATTCCAATATGGCCGCCATTTGCCGTTACTAAAAATAGCACAAAACATGAAAATGACATCTCATTAACCGCTGAAGCGATTGAGACGAAATTTGTGGCAAAATGATTCTTGCTTTGACGTGTTTCAAAAATTAACAAATATTGACCTGTCAAGTTGGCCTCTGTTACTTAAAATAGCAAAATATGAAAATTAGAAAATTACAATGGAACTGGACCAATTTTATGTCAAAATGGTCCTTGCATGAAAGCTTTTCAATTTTTAGCTCACCTGATTCAACGGCTCCGGGGGAGCTTATAGGATGGTAAGGCTCCGTCGTCCGTCCGTCCGTCCGTCGTCCGTCCGTCCACAATTTCAAAAGACTTCTCCTCTGAAACCGCTGGGCCAATTGTAACCAAATTTCATATGTAGCCTCTAGGGGACTTAGGAACAAAAAGTTGTTCAAACGGTTCTGGTCACATGACCAACATGGCCGCCACGCCCATATATGGTAAAAACCTATAAAAATCTTCTTCTCCAGAACCAATAGGCTGGTGGCCCTGAAACTTGGTATGTAGCATCGGGTACGCGAGTACTACCAAGATTGTTCAAATTATGACCTTGGGTTGACCTTGACCTTTTTTACGGCAAGGTCAAATTTGCTTTCTGGTGCTTTTATATGGGAAAATGCTAGAACATAAGATTTCTTGGAAACTGTTGAAGATTTTGACCTGAAAATTGATATATACAGTCAGCTTAATGAGTACATGAAAATTTATGCATACAAGAGGTCAAGGTCATTCTTTGACCTTTGACCCTGGTCTCTCGTATTGCGACAATTTCATACATCTCCTCAAAAGCCACTGGGCCAATTGTGACCAAATTTCATGTAGAAGGCTCTAGGAGGCAAGGGAATGAAAATTTGTTCAAACGGTCCTAGTCACATGACCAACATGGCCGCCACGCCCATATATGGTAAAAACCTATAAAAATCTTCTCCTCATGAACCAATAGGCCGATGGCCTTGAAACTTGGTATGTAGCATTGGGTACACAAGTACTACTAAGATTGTTCAAATTATGACCTTGGGTTGACCTTGACCTTTTTTACCGCAAGGTCAAATTTGTTTTCTGGTGTTTTTATATGGGAAAATGCTAGAACATAAGATTTCTCGGAAACTGCCGAAGATTTTGACCTGAAAATTGGTTTATACAGTCATCTTAATGAGTACATGAAAATTTATGCGTACAAGAGGTCAAGGTCATTCTTTGACCCTGGTCTCTCGTATTGCGACAATTTCATACATCTCCTCAAAAGCCACTGGGCCAATTCTAAACAAATTTCATGTAGAGGCTCTAGGGGGCAAGGAAACGAAAATTTGTTCAAACGGTCCTAGTCACATTACCAACATGGCCACCATGCCCATATATGGTAATAACTTTAAAATCTTCTTCTCCAGAACCAATGGGCCAATGGCCTTGAAACTTGGTATGTAGCATCGGGTACGCAAGTACTACCAAGATTGCTCAAATTATGACCTTGGGTTGACCTTGACCTTTTGTACGGCAAGGTCAGTTTGCTTTCTGGTGCTTCTTGTATGGGAAAATGCTAGAATATAATGATTTCATGGAAACTGTTGAAGATTTTGACCTGGAAAGTGGTATATACAGTCATCTTAATAAGTACATGAAAATGTACACGTACAACAGGTCAAGGTCATTCTTTGACCTGTGACCTTTGACTCTGGTTTCTCTTATTACCTCTCCTCAAAAGCCACTTGGCAAGTTGTAACCAAATTTCATGTAGAGGCTCTAGGGGGCAAGGGAACGAAAATTTGTTCAAACGGCCCTAGTCAAACGAAAATTTATTCAAGCGGTCTAGGTCAGATGACATACATGGCCACCATACTCAGGTGAGCGATTCAGGGCCTCATGGCCCTCTTGTTTGCATTTTGGCATTCTAAGATGGTCGCCATCTGCCTTTACTAAAAATAGCACAAAACATGAAACTGACAATATGTCAGTAACCCCTGAATGGAATTTGTGGCAAAATGATTTTTGCATTGAGGTGTTTCAAAAGTAAATATATAAAGACCAGACAAGTTTGCCTCTGTTACTAAAAGTAGCAAAATGCGAAACTGAGCAAATCTCTGGAATTGGACCAATTTTGTATCAGAATGGTCCCGTTGCACAAAAGCCAGGTGAGCGATATCAGGCCCATTTGGGCCTCTTGTTATCTCGATAGTTTGTGCGTTGCTGCCCAGAGTTGCGATAGTTTTTGCAGTACTGACAACCATCGGTGATCGAAGAATGACAAGACTCCCATTTAGTGTAAACATATTTTATTTCAATTTTATACAAGTTATGTACAGGTTGCAAATAGTATACAATAGCATAAGGATCTGAACGGAAGCCAGGGGCTTATTCAGTTCTATATCAAGCTGTATCAAGGATTCGTTTAAAGGATTTAAAAATTCACTAAAATCGTCATTTTTTTCCTAAAATAACTACCTTTTCAAGTAAGGGAAATAGTTACCTATCTGTAATCCATTGTAGAATTCGGAATGGTTGTAGTAATCTCAACAATGATTTATTTCGAAATCATTTGAATGTGTCACCTTTATGTTCTTGTAATAATGATAACGAAACGCTCAATCACTTCGTTTTTGAATGTCCCCTTTTCGATGAAGAGCGACTTACTTTTTTCACAAGAACAAGATGCTATCACCATCTTAGTATAAATGCACTTTTGTTTGGTAAAGACAATCTCAGCGATACCGATAACGATGTTCTGTTTATAGAGGTCCAATCTTATATCAAAGATACGGGGCGTTTCAAATAATTTAGTATTATCTTCTGGTTGCATGCTTTCTGTCCGGGCAGACGGAGGATGCGAAGCCGAACACCTCGTATATAAACATGGAAACGAGTAGTTCGGGAGCGACTGGATGTTGCCTCTGGATTATTCAGGTTCATGTTACTATGTAATCCGCTTACTTTAACTTTACTCATATCTATTTTCTTTTCACCTTCTTACTTTGCTATTTTTCATCTCTCTTTGACCTGTTGGTCGTTTCTTCAGTCATGGGGTGGTCGGGCTCTCTTTGTCCTGTTGGTCGTTTCTTCAGTCATGGGGTGGTCGGGTGGTGCGATGGTGCTGCGTGTAACTTCCAGTACCGGGGCGTCCTACTGATTTGGATTATTGTAGGGCAAGGGCCTTCTGTGCTTGCAGTAGGCGCGGGTGGGGGTTGTTTGGACTTTTTTTCCCTCGTCTATCACTTCTCTATTCTTTCTCCCTCTTTCTGGGAGACGGCCCGATATAGACTGAAATACTGTCTCCAAGGGCCGTTAAACCCAAAACAATCAACCAACCAAATTCTTCAGTCATATTATATTGTTATTTATTCCTTATATTCAAAGTCAAAGTTGTTCAAATGTATATAGCCTTGTTGACGATTTGTATATACTGCTCTAAGGGAAGGGCTGTAAATAAGGTTGGTAGAACTTGTAGCCCAACCCTATTGTAATATTTTGGACAATAAAATGTTTAAACTAAACTATGAGACCAGTATGGAATATGAATTTATATATAGTTGTTTTCATGAACATGGGCATTTTTCCACTAAACAATCTTATATTTCTCTTTCTTTTTCAGGTGCTGCCCTCACTATATACCTACCCTTCCGTCGGCCTTCTAGAGCACAGGCAGTTCAGCACAGGGGAATTTCAAGAGCGGTGCAGCCTGGAGCGGGGTCTCATGTACTGCGGGGCGGAGAGAGCTTGATCAGCCTATGAATCTGTGCTGACTTATCAGATTGTTTCCTATTAATAAATTCTGCGGATGTTTGGAAAAGTAAAGAATCTGATCGGTCTGCGCTGATGCATTTGCTAGATTGGGAGCGCTCTGTTCGCGCGTTCCTGGGATCCCTCTTCGAGTGGCATCGCCAATCTCTCTGTTTTCTCTTCTTTTTTTCTTCCTTTTTCTCGTTTCCTTTTAGTCATATTCACTTAACAATACTATTTATTTACTTTATCACCTTTATATCATTTTATATCTTGATATATTTAAATGACATGCAATTCATATGTGCATGCATGTGCATGTACCTATATGCATGTGATGGCATATGTATAATGCGTAAGTATAATTATATTTACATGTTTGTTCTTCATCCATATATTTAGTTATTCTCTTTCTGTATCGTATTGTAAATATGCTGTAGGGGAAGGGCTGTAACTAATGTTGTGAGAACTTGTAGCCCAACCCCATTGCTTGTTTCAAAGGCAATAAAATATGATTAAACTTAACTAAGCTGTATCAATTTAGGCAGAATTATATCTATACAGGTAAAAGGAGGCTAGACTCCCATTTATTGCGATATTCCTTAATATCAAGCTGTAGCATGTTGTTTTTTTGCATTATTTTTTTCGGGAATTATAGAAACTTCCGTGAAAGTAAGCAATATTATTATTAAATCCATAACTTCCTAGCTTCTTAGAAGCCCGAGTAGATCAGTAGGTTAAGCACTGGCCTACTGATCTAGTGATCCAGGGCTCGAGACACAATGGAGGCGGAAATCTTTCCAATCGGGTGTGGTCGGGTGGTGCGATGGCGCTGTATGTAGCTTCCAGTGCCGGGGCGTCCTACTGAATTGGAACAGTGTATGGGAAGGGCCTACTGCGCTTGCAGTAGGTTCGGGGGGAAGTTGTTTGGACATTTTTCTCTCTTCTATCATTTCTTTCTCCCTCTCTCTGGGAGACGGCCCGATATAGACTGAAATACTGTCTCAAAGGGCCGTTAAATCCAAAACAATCAATCAATCAATCTTTCCAACCGTAAACGGTGTTCCCTTGCACACAGCCTTTCATTATAACCCTCCCATCGTCCCGACGTGACTGAAATACTGTTGAAAAGGACGAAAATCCTTGGTCATCTATCTACCTGTCCTTTGACAGAAATATGCAACCATAGTTATGTTTCCATATTTTCCATTTATCAAGTTCTCTTGCATCGTATTTACAGCGCATAAAAATGCAAAAACGTTTCGTCTGAGGTTCGGACGTTGGTATTCTACCTAATTCCTGTCATATCTATTTGGAGCAGGGCAAACGTATTTGGTCCCTCTAAATATAACAAAGCTATTTACGTTAACGATACAGTTTATCGGAATTGTGGCTATTAGCGATTCCGCTTCCGCTGTTATTCGCCACACTGATCCAAAGGGCTCCGCATTTTGAAACCTCTGGATCAGTGCAACGTTAGCAGTTGTACTATCATGTAAATCCAACTGAATGAAACGTATTACATTAGCAAAGTGAAACTTTATTTTCTGAATATGTAACAAGTCTTGTCGCCTTTTCTGTAACCTCTTAAACTCATGACCATGCACATAAAAACCAAGTTTGAACATGTTGATTTTGTCAAAGCATTAAAAAAAAACGTTAGTACTGGTTAACCGCTTAGGAGGTCTAAGCCTGCCCGGTTAGGTTTACTGACCGTCCCGACATGACCTTAGTTGTTTACCGTGGACGTTAAGCATCAAATCAACCAACCAGTCAACAACCCTGGTTTGGGCCCCAAGCTGCGCTACAGCACAAAACTCTTCTTCTGATAAATTTCTCCGTCTTACAGAACCGACAGGCCTTAAACCATCTTCAAATTCGTCTTCGAAGGCCCGTCGGTTGTAGACACTATCGTGAAGGCCATAATAGATAGTTTAGCATCAGATTCTGAAGAACTGTCTCCCAAGTAATAATTAAACATTAACGGCGTGACTTTCAGCATGCTAATAATACCCATTTAAGTCTTCGAAAATTAAACAGATGTTCACAAAGAGAGGCCACACTCGTTAAAAGGACTAGCTAATGTAAGTTCAGTGTATAATACCAAAGACCATAAAGGTGAACAAAATACACGCCTCTGCAGTTGCAAATCTTGCGCAGAAATTTCTTCTTTACACAACAAAAAATACCATTTTGTGAGCACACAGAAATGGGCGAAATGTTCTGCATTCAGTATCCCTTTAAGAATAGGAACGCCCCAATATAGAATAAAGTTCCGAAATTCTGAAGATTTCCGGTGAGCAAGATCGTCAAGGCTCCTTGGAATTCTTGTTACATAGATGGCGGGCTTGACGTGCTGAAGAGCATCATTGGCATTTTTTCTAATTTTCTAATTTTTACTAAGTTTTAGTTTAATTGGATGTTAACTACAGGAGTTATCTGTAGACAAGCATAATCATCCCTTAAAGGGCTGGATTTTGTTCTATCATTTTGACCCCCCCAATCTAATCCCCTCCAATAAACAAGTGATAAGAAAATCAAAGGCACCTCCTAATCACCTCATTTATTAGGGTCATAAAACAATGCAGGGCTGAAACCGCTGCCTGCCTGTGGGGCTCCAGTGGGATAAATTCTTGCATCAGTCAAAATGTATGAGATCAGAACAATATATTCTGTAATTTGTAAAATATAATTTGCTGATAAGCAGTCAAAGAAAACTCATATATTAATTAAAAAAAAAAAAAAAGAAAAAAAAAGAGGAACAGTAAAAAAACTGAATAAAAAAGAACTTAAGGAAGATAGAAAAACAATAATTGAATATATTTTACAAATATTGTCTTGTATCATCACTAAATAATTTAACTTTTTTATATATTTCAATATGTTATTTTTAATTTTATGTTCTTAATTTTTATTTACTTATTTTTATAATTTCTTTTTTTATTTATTTATTTATTTATTTGTTTTTTTTTTTATGTGTATGTGAAGTGAGTCAAATGCTCTATAATTTAATACATTAGCCATTATAATAATCTCAAGAAGAAAAAAATGCAAGATTTGAAGATGAAATTTTGTTTCAAGGGTCACATCAGAGACCCAAAAGACTTCAGTTTGATACGATTGTGAAACCAATGTTTCGAGCAGTTTGGTGACATTAAACATGTTTTTCACACCTTTGAAAACAGTGAATTGGTTAAAGTTCATTTGTTTTTACAAGCACTGTCACTGTAGTTTTGTTGGTTTTAGACTGCAATTTGACAACTATGGATTTATCATTATCAATATTTTGTTTCCACATGCAGAGTATATTATTTTATTTTGGCTTCTCTCATAATGAATTTTGATTGTGAAAAGAGATAGATGTGAACTTAAGATTTTGTAAACATTACCAGAATATATGTATCTAAAATGATTTTCTACATCAAACTTTGATGAATATTAATGCCAGTAATTAAAACAAGGTATCTCTGTTATTCATTTCCCCCCATTTCGGGCCTCCGTAAGAGACTGCTGGGACACTTGTCTGGAGAAGACAGCTTAGCCACAGGAGACTGTTTATTGGATTAGATAAGGATTACATAACTTACTAATGACAAAAATCCAGGTCTTTAAAGAGAAGCAACTCTGCTAAAAATCATTAGAGCGTAATTTTGAAACAGCAAGGTCTAGCATGGTCCACCTCATGGTCTCAACATCTATCAAGTTTCAGCTTGATCAGATGTATACTGTAGGAGTATACAAAAGCTGATAACGGATAAACCGTCACCATGTGCATTAGCTTTAATGTCATCTTATTTTACGTGAATATCAAAATTACTATATACATGTATCAAGATAAATACCACTCTTGCATCTGTAAGTATGCTGTTAAGCCACTCCTCATGCTCCAGTCTCTCGGGTCACTGTAATCCTTGGACCATTGGACCTTGGACTAGTCCAACTCGGACTGCACTAGTGTAATCCTTGGACCAGTTACCTGTTGGACCAAACTGATACAGGTACTTTGGGTGATTCAATATACAGTGATTATTAAATCTAAGTGTCATTTCGCACCTGAGAACCACTTGAGACTAGTGATAGAATAATACTTAAGACTTACCTGCTGTTTAATAAGAAAAATAAAATATTGAAAAAGCAGAAAAGAATAAGATATTGAAAAAGAAGAAAAAATAAATATCTACATTATCCAATTTTATATTTATAAGTATGTACATGTACAGTATTTCAATTTATTTATTCATGCATCTATATATTATTTCATCAACTCTACTAAAAAAAATCTTTTTTGCATGAAATAAAAAATGTATTACTTTACTGGTTGCCTGTTGGGCCAAACTTTATACATGTATAGACATTTAAGATTTTTTTTAATATATGATAAAATTAATATGACAGTTGAAAAGATACATTGTAATGAGTTATGCTGAAAGAAGAAAGGGAAGGTACCTGCTGAAGAAATTAAAGAAAAAATTTAATTGCAGAATATATTAGAATATGACTGTTGAAAAGATACACTGTATGAGCTAGTATGCTGAAACAAGAAAGGGAGGGTGACTGCTGGTGAAATTAATATATATATATATTTATCATCAGGCAATTAAATGTCAGATATTTAGAAGGTTTAAGCATTTAATAGATTTAAAAAAAAAAACATCATGGAATAAAGTAAAAAAATATGTAATCTATTCTCACATATATTAAAGCATTAAAGCATGATAAAGCGAAAATAACAATTTGTTAGGACTTTATGGCATTTATTACATAATACAGTATACTGGGTTTATTTACCTGTTGTACTAAGTCAGTTGGACTGTTTGAACTTGGACTGAAATGGGGTAATACTTGGACCAAATACCTGTTGGACCAGAATGAGATGTTTTTAATCATATCAAGAACTTTTGGAGCAAATTCATCTGTTCCTGTGACACTGTTTGTTAATGTACCCTTAATAAGTATTATTTTTTTATTTTAACAGGTCAGTATTTCATACATGAAAACAAATAAAAGAAATTGACAAAAAATATTGCATCATGAGAACAAATAACCCCTTTAACTCTCTACCTTTTGGACCAATTTTAAGACCTTAGATAGTGTTGGAAAACAAAAAATTATCGTTTTCATTATTATTTCAAGATTTATATTTCTTATGAAAGAAAACAGGCTAACATGGGAGTGCCTGGCCCAGTGGACTAAGATGAATAGATATGCTTTCCAGGGAAGAATGTCTGCCATTTTCATTTTTGCCTTCCTTCTCAATGGTGGTCAACTCTTTTAGTCTAGCCCAGTAATTAGCGTGAAAAAAAAAGATGAAATTCTATTATATGCTTCATTTGCATGAGGCATAATGGAGGGGTTCCGTCCTTTTTTCAGGTAAAACTTTGGGATAGACTTAATCTTCAGGCAGCTATGAGTGAGACAACATATGTGTGCATAAAAGACTTTGCATTACATGAGAGTCTGGATGATGGGTACCAGAAATTAATGCTTATCTTTTATTTATTTATTTATTTTTTTTTTTTTTTTTTTTGAAATTTTATAGCCCTTTAATCAGTCATCAAAAAATTAGTATTTCAGAGGTTATTGTTGCTAATCACTATAAATTTAAGGCCTTACTAAACTGCTAATCACCAGAGAAGAATGTCATTAATGACTAATTGTTAGACCCAATCCAGACCCTCTTAGATGGTAACTAAAATGTTGAAAAACAACAGCTATGAGTTTTATGATTTTTATTTTTTATTCAAATATGTCTTGTAAATAACAAATCATATTTATTCCAAGTTCATTGGTAAATCATGTGAAAGGACATAAGATAGAAAGCTTATGGCAGTGACTTCTTACATACTATCAGTACCATGTTTCTTCTTATAAAACCCCTCTCTATAAGAAGTCTTCAAAGACACACAGTCATCATAAAAAGTGGCCAAATTTTATTATGACTGTAGTGGAAGAGCATGGCTTTTGTATTGCCCACGTGAAGTGACCTGGCAGGGCGGGGCTATCGATTTGGTTCAATGCATTATGAAATAGGTAAAGCAGCATTTTCGTAACCAATCGGAAAGATATTCGTAAGTATTCGTTAATCATCGTGTATCATGTATGAATTATAACTGTTAACTATATCTCACAAATGTGTAAAGACTCATTGGTGTAGTGGATCTCCCCTAGACGTACTAACCTTTTTTGTATCTTATAAGGGTCCAAGGTTCGAATATACCTAAAATTAAAAAAGTTTTTTCATTCTTTCTTTTTAAGTTTTTAGGTAACAAATGATTATTTTGCATGACAGAAATTTCCGTTTGTTTTGATTACTCCATATACTTTGTGCTTATAATAAAAAAGGAAAATCTTCAGAGGTTTTGTTTGTCTGATTATGCCCAGAAATATGCACGAGGCATTTAATAGATTATGGTATTTTATGCTCGAGAAAAGTGATATGCATGCACGAGCAAACAATGAGTGAAAAAAATAATTTCTGATTTGGTATTCACTTTTCAGTTTCAGGGTGTCTACCAAAGCATACATGTCAAACTCTAATCCTTTAAATTATCTCGAGCGAAAGGAATTACTGGAAATGTCTTTTCTCCTAAAATAAAATGATTAAAACAAATAAATATGTAAAGAAAATAAAGTTTGAAAATAAAAACAAATGAGAGAAAAAAAAAGTTTATTCTCATCCTAGATTTGAACCCTAGATCGTCGTACCAAGTGCCTTAGTAATGCGACTACAGATACACTACACCACGACGCTCTGTACATGATCTGGTTAAAATACTGTTATTACTTATAACAAGAAAGGCGAGGATTAACGAAGTCGTACGGATGTTTTTCCGATTGTTGCCGAAAATAGGAATTACTGGAAATGTCTTTTCTCCTAAAATAAAATGATTAAAACAAATAAATATGTAAAGAAAATAAAGTTTGAAAATAAAAACAAATGAGAGAAAAAAAAAGTTTATTCTCATCCTAGATTTGAACCCTAGATCGTCGTACCAAGTGCCTTAGTAATGCGACTACAGATACACTACACCACGACGCTCTGTACATGATCTGGTTAAAATACTGTTATTACTTATAACAAGAAAGGCGAGGATTAACGAAGTCGTACGGATGTTTTTCCGATTGTTGCCGAAAATAGGAATTACCTGTTTCACAATGCACTGATCCATAACGCTAGCTCCGCCCTGCCAGGTCACTTCACGAGGGCAATAATAAATTGCCAAATGTTTCCAGAAAAAAGCCACTTTGGTCACCTGTGAATTTCACAACCCCAAGGTGTTTATGAGAAGAAATATGATATAACATTTCATAGATCATATTTACACTAAATACATATATTTTGACACCACAGCTTATCTTCATATCTGACCAGCCCTGCTTGCACAATCAAGAGAGGTGCTGACCCTGATCAGACTTGGTGGAGTAGTATTATCCTGGCACTTTTTGCTCTAGTTATCCTGCACCATTGTTTATCATAAAATATGAACATTATGTAAGTCATCAAGAATTGTGAGAAAATATACTGACTGACACATGCAAATAAAAAGGCAGAAAAGTCGGTACATAATTGTACAATTTAAACAGGCTGCTTATCTCCACAATCACCTGAATTAAGAAATCAAGCATATGGCTATTATTCAGCCCTTTTACTTAAATGCAAGTACACATTGTAAGCTTCAAATCACTCTAGGCATAATTATGCCAATTGTCCTATTCTTTGTAAATGTGGTGATTGTAGAGATCAACTTACAAAAAATTGATTGTGGAGATAAGCATCCATTATTGGATCAGCAAATACAAAGCTTTTTGGAGTGGGCCAATTCAGCATATTTGCATATGCTTTAAAGAACTCTATCACACATCAGTCTCATTTGAGCCGCGACACGAGCAAACCAACAATATGGTTTCGCGCCCAGTGCAGACTAAGATCAGCCTGGGCATCTGCCCAGTCTGATCAGAGTCTTCGCTGTCCGCATGGAGGTAGCTTATACCCTGAGCTATCCTTTAAGCACTTAGCGAAGAGTGATCAGACTGGGCGGATGCTGATCTGAGTCTGTGCTAGGCGCACAACCACATTGTTGGTTTTCTCATGTCGCGGCTCATTTAAGGATTGTCACCCAGTCAATAGACTCAGTACTATTATTGTAGGGGTAAAACTATTATTTGCTGGGTGAAGTTGGGCATGCTGTCAACCAATTCAGAACTGTGCAAAGTTGCTGTTGACTGAGAAAAATGCTTTTAGCAACACTAGTGATGGTAAATGATAATGTTGTTAACTCAGCTGCTACTCGCAGCTGCCATTTGTCTCAGCCGACAGCGACTTTTCCATGTAAGGCCTATGGTAAATGAAGAGCCAGCTTGGTCGACTTCACAAGTTGGAAAATTGGTATTACCTCTGTGATTGTCTGTGCAGTAAATTTCTTTAACTACACTTTTAGGCAAAACTTTCTTAAAAACCTGACACACACAAACACAAAAAAGTAAAAAAAACACACAAGAATTCCACAGAATGTGGTGTCTCGCCTGTCCGCAGTGTCACAAAACAGAACTAAACCAAAAAACTTGATGCTGGGAAAGTAATTCCCATTTCCCATACCTCTCTTTTCTGCTAGATGCTGGTCACCACTCCCCCATTTACCCCCCCCCCCCCCTCCCAAACACAAAATTGAATTAACACTAATAATTTGTAAGTTCATAAATAAATACATGTATTAAGTTTCAAAGTCATTACTTTGTAATATACTGGGGATGAAAACATTTAATATTTTGATAATTAGAGCATGGGCAGGAGCTCAAATATACCCCCAGGCAGTGCTACTGCCTAATAAAAATAAAAGTTGAAAAAAATGACAAAATGACGTACGGATTTCCAAGTCTGTGACCTAACCTTAGATCAGCAGCTGCATCCAGATGATGTCAACTAATATGACTCAGCTTTAGAAGTAAATCAAAAGAATCTTTTCAATTATATTGATACCACTAGCACACACAAAAAAGAATTCAATGGGCTAAGACCTAGTTACTGATCTCGAGCCCAAACCAGGGGATAGAGACATTTCATAACAACAGTTATGCTATTGAGAGATCATAAACCAAATACGAAACCAGTCTGACATGGTGTTTCAGAGATCTGAGCAGTCCAAAAGGTTTAACACAAAACTTTGACAAAATAAAAATGCCTATGTCCTATTATTGACAAAGGCTCCACTCAAGAGCCTGATGCTGGGGTTTATATTTCCACATCAAAAGTGATGGTACAGACATAGCATGTATCAAATACAAACTGAAATTTTAATATGAGCAATTTGAACGGTGCAAAGTAAAAATTGGACATAGAAAATTGTCAAATGAATGGAAAAATGAACAAACGGATGGAATGACAAAAATTATATCCCCCATGGCATACTTCATATGAAGGGTGAATAAGTACAATGTATAAGACAATGAGCTGCTGCATGTAACCTTCAAAGTCCTAAAATGGAAAAATGTTGAATTTTCAAATAGCATAGGTCCAGATGAGGCGGCTCATAATGAGCTGCCTCAGCTGGATCTACAAACATTACTTGGACTTATATGACAAAGATGTAACACACAATTTCATTGGCGGATTTGACGTCACGTACCAGTCAATATTTTGTGATATTCACCGGCCAGTCAGTGAATATTACTTAAATGCTGACGTCATAGTATTTTTGGGACGTTACGTCTGATGTATGTGGATGTTAATGGTGTAACGTCGTGAGATTATGCCATGTAGTACCATTATAAATATCAAAGGAAACTGTATTTAGAATTATCATATCATAAAGCAATTACTGACCTTTGTTGAGGTGAATATGCAGTTTTATTGACCTGTAAACATAAAACATTGACCTCCGCTTTGAATTGGTCAATATGCTGTTAGCAGGTCAATAAAACTGCATATTTACCTCAACAAAAGTCAATAATTGTATATTACTAAATTTTTGCCCTGTAAACATAAAACATTGACCTCCGCTTTGAATTGGTCAATATGCTGTTAGCAGGTCAATAAAACTGCATATTTACCTCAACAAAAGTCAATAATTGTATATTACTAAATTTTTGCAGACATGAGTTTTGTTGTGGGCTATTTTTTGCCTCAAATTTCAAGTGTTAAGAGAAAATAATATACTGTTATGAACAACTAAAACAGCTGAAACGGTTTTCAGCCATTGAGATGTCAGTTGGTGCCATAACACAATGTTTATGGAACCATGACAAACAGGATTCACATTGGACAACATCATCCAGGCATTCTGGCATATTACACATGCATACAAGATCAATGCTGAATGTTTTTGGCTCTTTTTTGCCTCTAAGATTTAATGACTTGCGAGTTTTTGGAAATTCTAGGAAAGATTCAGTTTCTAGGCAGGAACTTAAGTGTTTTCTCATTTTGGTTGTATCAAAAATAACATCTGGGCATGTTTTTTGTTTCATACAGAGTTCCAATAAGTGTGCGACTGCAAACAGTCCACAGTCGGTACTGTTGTTCTGTCTTTGCGTGTCTGGGAATATGATATCCAAGCTTTTCCTATCTTTTCCATATAAAATAGCAAGTTGAATTTGTAATCCTGGTGTAAGGATACATCTTTCAGGACGTTCTGTACCGAGGCTATCAAACACATAAATTTTATTATCTTTTTCCAAAAAAGAGACAACCCAGTGGTCAGTGTGGGTATGAAGGATCTGGCCTGCTGGTGCAGTAACAGGCTCCATCACTGTCCCAGCAGTTTTTTTGCCACCTTCCTTCTGCTTTGATAAATGTGGGCACTTTTTCAGTGAGTTGAAGACTTTGTACATTGGGAAACTGTTTTCTAGCAATAATGTTAACAGCTTCCATATGATTAGAATTTAATTTTTTGTTATGCAAAAGGAGATACTTGTCTGTTGCGGAAAGAGAAAGTGTCGGAATCCAAAGTTCTTCCTTTGCAGTCTTTTCCTGCTCAAAGGAGCTTGAAAGTTCCAAAGCTACATCAATTTCTAGATCCTCAATGACCGGTTGCTTTTTTGGAATTTCTATTTTTGTCATTGATTTTTCTGTTTGTTCTGGGTCAAAAGTCAAAGATTTTTTACTGTCAGAGTTTATGGCCCTTTTTTTTAATATTGATTTTGGTGTTCGTGGAGTCAGGGTGGCATGTTTGGGAGTGGATTCAGTTAGACTAAAGTTAAAATCATCATCACTTTTCTCTTCTTCAATGTTTGCTAAAATTGAATCAGGGGCTGGTGCTATTAGGGTATTGTCTAGGTCTCCTATGCGTGGTTTTTTTCTTCCTGACTTTTTATCTGTTTTGCTTCTGCTTCTTTTTCTGAGCTGGCTCAAATTAAAAATTTTATTTTTATTATCTTCTGGGAGATTTATACTTTTCCTTGCGGCTATTATGTGGTAGCAGCGCCCAGTTGAAGGGCACTGACATGACTCTTTAGGAAAAAGCTTAACTGCATATAATGTACCATTTGATCCCCTCACCATAAACCCTCCCATTTCAGGTACTAGTGTTATCCCTTTGTCATGCAGAACTTTACGGGCAAGGGCTTGCTGTGATGAAGCTGTAGAATTTTCGTTTATTTGCTTATTAAGCTCTGGTAAAACATTGGACTGCTGTTCCAAATCACTCACCTGTTCTGCTCTGGCATTTGAATTTTCAATCTGATTTTGATTTTCAGCAGCTTTACCCTTGATCAATTCAATGACTTTGTTAGGGTGTAAAACAGGACTTAAAGATACATCACCAGGATCTTTTTTCAAATACTTAAACTTTTTTCTCAGCCTTAAATCCCCTAAGTCACAGAAACCCTTCATGATTGAATTAACATCATTATTTTGCAAATATTGAAAGAAAAGTATCATTAAATCTACTTGATGTTCTTTGAATTCTGTAGGGTGCTTATATCTTGCATGATTTGATTCTGAAGCATTATTTGTAATGCCAGAAAAAGGATTGTAGACATCAGAGTCATGCACCACCCATTTTCCAGCAGTCTCTTTAATTGTACTGTCTAAAGTTTTATCAAAATAATCGACAAAAAGTTTACTCCAAAATGACCTAAAACCTGGTTTGCTATTGCTATTTTTTTCATTGGCTTGATAATCTCCTAAGAGTAGTCTATTGTATTCATCTAAAGAATTGCACTCAAGTAATTGTTTCACATGGTAATTATATGCTGTTATATTTTCTGATTTTTCCCCATTTTTTCGTAGCCATTCTTTTGTATCTCTTAAAATGTGGTTCCAACAAATTAATAAGCGTAGATTTGGACAAGTCTTTTTGATTGCATTTATAATTCCTACTTCTCTGTCTGTGACAATTGCAAGTTTCTTGGTGGTGAGTCTTGGGATTTTTTCTTTAACTGAACCTAAAAAAACTTCATGGTGCTTTTGAAATTTCCTTTCGTGTATCATTATTGCCAATGGTATAACAGGCGGATTTTCAAACAAAATGTGCTGAAATGATAATGTTGAAACATAAAAGTCACCCAAGTTAAATGTTGTATTGTAAAATAATGGAATTGTGTCATCAGTTTTAAATTGCAACAGTCTGTCAAATTCATCATGTATATCTTTTAAACCTAATATTACATATAAATCAGGTGCAGTTTTGATATCAGATATATATCCTTCTAAATGATAAAAAAGTAAATGCAAATTGTACAGGGAATCAGGCCCCAATCCATTTTCCAGACGCATGCGTTTTTGTGTATTTATTACTTGCATTCTGTTACAAATATTAGAATAGCCTGTTTCCCTACATTCAGCATTGATTTCTGCATTTATGTTGTTCATAACTGCCACTGGATTTTTGGGTTCCTTGCTTCTGATTTTTTTCAAAACAGAGGGTTTTGTGCGGACAAACTCTGTATCGTTTGTTTTACTATTACCATGAGGCTGGCCCTTATAAATGGTTTCATCCCCAGTATACTGGATAAGTAAAATATTATTATTTTCATGACTACCTTCTAATCTCCACACATGTTTTTTAAACCTGTTGTCTTCTTTTTTTTCATTAAGTAATTTATAATATGTCTTGCACAGATTCAGACCATGCTCTTTAACTTTTACTTTTTTAGTTCCATTTTGCCAAAAAGTGTACCCATCACATTTCCAGTCCTCGTCCTTCAAAACAGACTGGTTTACTGCATACAAAAAAATATTACCCCCTTTCAGTCTAAAATCTATTTCTTTTGCAATTCTGTTTACATCTACCTTATTTAAAATGTCAAGCACTTCAAGAGGTGATAGTTCCTTGTTTCTCTGCATATATACATTCTCACTGATAGCTTCCTGTAACTGATCTGGTTCAGCCCCACCCCTGCCCTCCAATTGGTTCTGCACTGATTCTGACACTGTCTGATCTGGTTTATTCCCACCCCTGCCCTCAGATGATATCTGCACTTGTTCATTCCCACCCCAGCCCTCAGAGTGTATCTGCACATGTTCATTTCCTCCCCTGCCCTCAGATTGTATCTGCATTTGTTCATTCCCTCCCCTGCCCTCAGATTGTATCTGCACAGATTCTGACACGGTCTGATCTGGTTCATTCCCTCCCCTGCCCTCAGATTGTATCTGCACTTGTTCATTCCCTCCCCTGCCCTCAGATTGTATCTGCACAGATTCTGACATGGTCTGATTTTGTGTATTCCCACCCCTGCTCTCAGATTGTATCTGCATTGATTCTGACACTGTCTGATCTGGTTCATTCCCTCCCCTGCCCTCAGATTGTATCTGCACAGATTCTGACACGGTCTGATCTGGTTCATTCCCTCCCCTGCCCTCAGATTGTATCTGCACTTGTTCATTCCCTCCCCTGCCCTCAGATTGTATCTGCACAGATTCTGACATGGTCTGATTTTGTGTATTCCCACCCCTGCTCTCAGATTGTATCTGCATTGATTCTGACACTGTCTGATCTGGTTCATTCCCTCCCCTGCCCTCAGATTGTATCTGCACAGATTCTGACACGGTCTGATCTGGTTCATTCCCTCCCCTGCCCTCAGATTGTAACTGCACTTGTTCATTCCCTCCCCTGCCCTCAGATTGTATCTGCACAGATTCTGACATGGTCTGATTTTGTGTATTCCCACCCCTGCCCCCAGATTGTATCTGCACATATTCTGACATGGTCTGATTTTGTGTATTCCCACCCCTGCCCCCAGATTGTATCTGCACAGATGCTGACATTGTCTGATCTGGTTCATCCAGTTTGTTTCTGACTGACACAAGTTTTTGCACTCTGTTTCACCTCTGATACTCTCTGTTTAGCTGATTTACCTCCATATTCCTCACTCACTAAGCTAGAAGGTGCCTCAATGAAACTTACAAGTTTATCTATGAACTCATTTTCTTGTGATTTTGCCTTCTTATGGTGTCTTGAGGTTTTCTTGCTGTTTTTACTATTTCTAGGCTGTGACGGGTTACATTTGTTATCAGTCAGCACTTCCTTGGGTTTGTAGTTCTTCAGTAGGCAAAATTTGTTCACAGGGACTGAATTATGTTTCTCATTCTCTTGAGGAGAGTTTTTGATAATTTTTCCACCTTTATTAGTCTTACTCACACTTGTTTTTTTACACTGGGAATTGAAATTTCTCTTCATTTTCCACCTCTGTACAACAAACTTATGTGAAGATTTCATGAGCTGCTTACTTGTGATACTTTCAGGTTTTTGTTTAAACAGTCCCTGCTTTTTAAACAATAGCTTGACAGTATCTGAATACCTGTAAGGGCCATATGAAATTTCCATATCAGTTTGAACTACATGTTCTTTGTCTGTTGTGTCAGTTACTTCAGACATGCTTAATTCTAGTTGCTCTACAGGACGAAAATTTGTCACATTGTTAGAAAGCACATGAATTGCCCTAGCTATTTCTTCAGTGACATACTGCGTTCCTTTAAAACTTAAATGCAGTCCATCTTTGCTAAGTAGCCGTGTATTTACGGAACCATCACAAGTAAGAAAATCTGAGAAGTTCAGATAATGTAATTTCTCATCACATAATGGAGCTAGTCTTAAACACTGGTTGGTTTTCTCAATGGTCTGACCAATAAGTACAAGATCACTAACTGAAAGCCTCTTGCCACCAGGAAAACTACTTTGAACACGGGGAAGTACTTCAGACACAACCAAATGACAGCTGAAATTGAAAGATACAAATACTGCTTTAAAACAAACTGGTACATGTATGCTGTATGTTTTGAATATGGGCATGTTCAAAAAAATGTGACAAAAACATTTCAGAGCATTTTAAAGAAAACAGGGCTTTATTAGAACATTATTTGTATTGCTAAAGATGTATCATGTCCCCTTGAAGATAACTGCCAAAATTTGTAGAAATACCTTGAGTAAAAACAAAGTTATGGTCCAAAATATAGCCACAAAAACTCAGGAGAGTAACACTTTTTGTGTTACATTTTTTTGATTACTGAATTTTCAGCAAACATTTTTTGATTACTGAATTTTCAGCATACATTTCACAAAACTGTGCTGATAACCATACCAATTAGCCATCTTTTTGACTTTCCAGTCCTTTGGGCTGCATGAAAATGTAAGATTGATGTTTCATCATCACCCATGGAATTAGTAATGCTTAACTCAAAGCACTATGCTGAATTTCTGGTGCACCAAAAAAGAAGAGATTCCCATCTGATTGGATGTCATTTTTATATTTGAAATGCTTCTAATCTCTATAACATGGTGTGAGGAAGGGGGCTTGAAAATATGACATATTTATGATTCAATTTCAAGAGAAGTTTTGATTTATTTTTTTCCTTGAAATATATGTTGTGACATCTCATTAGAATCGCCTCCTCGAGGCGATTCTAATGAGATGTCACAACATATATTTTGAATATTTTGATCTAACCACATTGGATATTTTTTCTCAAACTGTCATTAGATACTTCTTTTTATCTGGAGGCCTACATATCAAATATAACACAGAGGCCAAATGGCGGGGCTGCAGCCCCAAAGCCCACCCCACTGGATCCGGGGCTGCTTAAAGTCATATGATCATGATTTTAGCTACCAAAGCTTTCATAAAATTTTGTCACTATTACATTTTTATCCCCCGACCGAAAGGTTCGGGGGATATAGCGATGAGCCTGGCGTCCGTCCGTCCGTCCGTCCGTCCGTCTGTCCGTCCGTCCGTAAACACTTTCTTGTCCGCTCTATATCTTGAATACACTTTGGAATATTTTCATGATACTTCACAGTTATGTAGAACAGGTCATGACGATGTGTCGCGTACAAGAATGGTAACTCTTGCTATTGTACTTTTTGAATTATCTCCCCTTTGGTGATTTTTTGGCAGATTCGTGTCCGCTTTGTAACTTGAATACCCTTCGGAATATTTTCATGATACTTCACAGAAATGTAGAACAGGTCATGACGATGTGTCGCGAACAAGAATGACAACTCTTGCTTTCTTACTTTTTGAGTTATTTCCCCTTGATATTTTTAGGTGTGATTTTTTGGCAGATTCGTGTCCGCTCTATAACTAAAATACCCTTTGGAATATTCTCATGATACTTCACAGATATGTAGAACAGGTCATGACGGTGTGTCGCGAACAAGAATGACAACTCTTGCTTTCTTACTTTTTGAGTTATTTCCCCTTGATCATTTTAGGTATGATTTCGTGTCAGCTCTATAACTTGAATACCTTTTGGAATATTTTCATGATACTTCACAGATATGTAGAACAGGTCATGACGATGTGTCGCGAACAATAAAGACAACTCCTGGTTTCTTACTTTTTGAGTTATTACCCCTTGATGGTTTTAGGTGTGATTTCGTGTCCGCTCTATAACTTGAATACCTTTTGGAATATTTTCATGATACTTCACAGATATGTAGAACAGGTCATGATGATGTGTCGCGAACAAGAATGACAACTGTTGCTTTCTTACTTTTGGAGTTATTTCCCTTTGATGATTTTAAGTGTCCGCTCCATAGCTTGAATACCTTTTGAAATATTTTCATGATACTTCACAGATATGCAGAACAGGTCATGACAATTTGTCTCATACATGAATGATAACTCTTGCTTTTAGACCTAGTGAATTATTTCCCTTTGGTAGTTTGAGCTGCTGTTTGAGTCTTTGCAACCCTGGCCAGCTCCAGAATTTGAATAACCGTGAACCTTTTAGACTATTGATGATCATGCTGTGATATCTTATCAGTGTTCCTAACTCTCTCTTACCCCTCCACATTCCCGTGCCCCCTCCCGCACCCCCCTCCCCCCCCCCCCCCCCCAAAAAAATTTTTTTTTTTTTTTTTTTCCAGATTTGGATTCTTTGTCCAAATTCACTTACTAGAGAGCTCAAAATTAGGTTTGTAGGGCTTGTACTTTAGAAGTTATTCACACATTTTGAAAGTTGAATGTATCGTATGCTATACATTTGTGTATATGGTGGCTGTTTGAGATATTACCTCTTTTTAGCAGTCAAGCATACTGTTTCAGTCTGAGTGTTAGATAATCATGCATCTGTTAACAGTTAATGTCAATCAGAAGCATAAAAGAACGACAATATATTACTAATATGTGTTTTGAAGTGCACCCTTTTTACCAAGGCCCATGGGGGTCTTCGGTCGGGGGATTTGCCATCTCCTCTGATGGCTATTTTTGTGTGTGTAAATTTCTATCCTAAAATCAATTAACGGATATCTATAGATCTTCTGGACTGCCACAAATCAACATATATGCATGTTATTCAAAATGAAACAGCAGCAATGATACAATGTGTATGTCAGTTCATTTAAAGAACAACCTAATAATCTAAACTATTTGGGGGTCAGGCTACTTAAAGCTGGTGGTCATGTGCATAGACTGGGAAGCACAATTTTTCCAGGATAGATTGAGGAGCATGCAGACTGGTCATGTTTCAGTCAACCATACTAACCCTAAATATTGGGACAAACTGTGAAGACACAGATCAAACTGCAATGGTTCATGGCCAGCAATTTTTGCTATTTTAACCTTCAAATCATTATCATGGTACAAATTTCCGGATATTAACAAGCAAAATAAATTTCAGCTCTTCCAAGTTCTATTATTTTTATGGTAAACAGAAAAAAAAAACCTCTTATTTCTAATTCGTATGAATGTGTACAAATCATCAAATTTCTCCATCAGAGTCAGGTAGTCATCTCTTGGTATATTGTTTATCCCACAAAGAATTACGAGGGTCATCCAATAAGTCTTGCAAACGCCGTCATTACTGCTTTATTAATTGAGGCAGGGTTATCAGATTACACCATTATCAGCTTACGTATATAATACACATATGTGCTAAAAATCATACATGTGCCATTCCTTTCTCAGATATGGGAGGATTTTGAATGCAAAGGTGTAAGCGATACCGGCGGTGAAATTGCACAAACATGACGTCTTTTACAAGAGGTTAGGGGAAGAAAATTCCTGCATATATGTTTATTATTCTTTCAAATTACAAGAATTCATGTTCTTAAGTAATCGCCATATATTTAAGAATTCAAGTTTGAGACAATTATCACTTCACATTACCAAACAAATGTGGTTGCTAGGCAACAAGGGAATATTACAGAATTTTAGCAAACTTTTAGTTTTTGACATTTACCTCTGGTTTCTTAAGGCTGCAAACGATATTAGGCAAGGCTCGAAGCATATATTTTCTCTAATATCTACATTTCAGCATCTCGAGACTATTCTTTGATAATAAATTAATGGCAGTTTAGGAAACACTTCATCTGCTGTGAAAGCCTCTTCTTCATATACTCATTTTATATGATATTTTAGCTGCCCGAAAACATGGTGATCTGCCTTTGAACAATAATTATATCTTGACAGACGGCAATATCTCAACCTTGGTACCGTGTACATACTTCAGTATTTTTTTTCCGTATCTCCCAGTAATTTTCAGATATTTACAACGGTTCTGAACTAAGCTAGGGGATCCTAAACAGACAACTAGAAGCCACCGCCGCACCCATAATGGTAGTATTCTTTAGTTGCCTAGCAACGCCATTTGCAAGATCATGACGTTTCTGGAAATTGTTGACTGGAAAGAAGGAAAGATGCAATGCAGGACTGTGGATTGCTTGATTCGTTTTTAATTATCATTTGCCTGAAACTCGGCCGTTTGCAGGACTTATTGGATGACCCTCGTACAATAACCTGAAAGAAAAACATTATGTATAATACTATGCAACATATATATATTAAACCCACAAAACTGAGAAAACAAAGTTCCCCGAGTTAAATAATGATAACAAGAATTCCGTGGAATGCTATGTCGCACCTGCATTGCACTTTCACAGTAGCAGAGGTCATGGCCCATGATGTTTCCATGCAATATTTCAACCAAATATACCAAGTGCATGGTTCTGAAACCATGATTTTGTTGTTTTTGCCATTTTAAGTAAATGCAGCCATCTTGGATTCTCACCCTGCCTGAATTTCACCATTCTGAAGTGTTGCAGTCTGTTCATGCTTTATATGAAATTTGAAAACTATGGGTGCAATCGTTTTAGAGAAATTAATCGAACAGACTTTAACACCAGGGTTAACTAAATGTGAATGATTTTGTTGCAATGGCAAACATCATGGATTCTCGACCTGGCTAAATTTTATCTTTCTGAAGCATTGCAGTCTGGTCATGCTCCATATGAAATTTAAAGGTATACTCCCTCGTATTTCATTACGAAGTAATCACAAAATTATGAAACTGGTTAGTTGTATGCAGCATAATTAAGATTTGTTCAAAAAATCTTCAGCGAAAACCTCTTTGTTACGGAGGCAGAGACGATATATCAATGCATACCCTTCTTGAATATTCACGAAAATTTTGTCGTCATAAATTGATTGACTCCCACAGGCGTTTCTGCAAGCATGTTTTGAATTTTATGATTGGTGGAGTAAATAACTTTATAATAGCATTAACTCTAATCTGTGCAAGTGAGTTCTTTTCAGCCAATAACTGTATGAAGACGATTAAAGAAAGGGCTTAAGATTATTCATGATATAACTTTAACCTGATTAACTATGATTGCTAGGCGTATCCAGTCTTCATTTTTGGCGGGAATGGCGACCCGCTATTGCCGCTCTTTTTGTTTATTTTCTTAAATTCTCCTATTTTCAATGACCATCACAAATCATAAATTTGGCAGATAAATGTACTTTTAATAGCTATCATTATCATGCCTAGGATATAATGTTTTGTGAGAAATTTTAAAATTAATAGAAATATTGAGGGTGTAAATCTTTAAGAACCATGGGTGCAGTGGTTTTGGAGAAATTAAGTAGACTTTAACGCCAAGGTTGAGTGCTTTTTGTTGCAATGGCGGCCATCTTGGATTCTTGACCTGGCTGGATACTGTGGTTTTTAATTAAATAGAATTTAACGCCAGCGTTTACATAAAATTAATGTGAACAGAAATTTGCTGCAATGGTGGCAGTCTGGTCATGCTCCTTATGAAATTTGAGAACCATGGGTGCAATGGTTTTGGAGAAATTAATATTTAACGCCAGGGTTAACGTAAACGTGAACGGAATGACGGACGGAGAAATGACAGACAGACGGACGGAAAACCGGACGCCTATATCACACCTTGCTATATAGCAAGGCCAAAGCAGGTGCGACCAAAAAACAACAACATATATATGATAAACAAAATTTAGCTCATCCATAGTTAAATTGTTTGGTTCATTTATTTTCTTCAAAACATGTATAACTACAACTTGCAGTATTTGGCTCTGATTCAATATATCCATTTTAAAAATTTACATATTACTAAATTATCAGCTACCAGTTTCCACTCATTTAAAATGATGCATAATGCTTGTTTAGATCAGAGACAGATTTGGAATTCTTAAAAATGGTTTTTGCTCTTTTTTACCAAATTGGAGGGTTAGAGTTTATTTATTGTGTGCGTGTGTGTGGGGGGGGGGACTTTACGTAAGGGGGAGGGGCGTAATTGGAGCCCCAAGAGTAGTAATAATAATAATAATGACTTTATTTATAGAGTATAACTCAGTAGGACAAGTCCTATCTTCCCTGAGGTCCTCTCTCAAAAGCATATACACTATCTACAGGGACATTGTAACTTATCATTAAACAAAAAAAAAAAAAAAAAAAAAAAATAATAATAACAAAACATGCACTTATGTTGAACCATTAATGCTTAGTGTCCCATAAACAACTTCATGACAAACAGAACAGACCCAGATCAGCTGCCGTGTTCCATGGCATTTGATTAAGGCCAACACTGTGTGCAACAAATACTGGTTATAATTCAGAAAGAGAGAAAAGCAAGGTTGAAGAGTCCACTAAACATCAATGGTACAAATTACCGTAAAAATCTAATTATTGGGACAGACAGGTCTGAACAAACTGTGTAGACTTAGATCAGACTCAGGGGCTGCACCATTTGCTACCGGCATTTGCATCTTTTGTACATATTGAGTTCCGTTTTTAGGACAGTTACTTTAGTTGTCCCAATTTTCAGAACCTTTATGGTAAACAGAAATAATATACAAGATCACAAAACAGCTGGCATTAATATTGAATTTGTGTCCTAGTGGGCTGTCCATGATTATTCTCAGGCAATTATATCTTGATTTGCATAAGATTAATTTATATCTCCAAAAACAGTAGGAGTTATCATTATTCACAGAATTATGCAAATTGACTTGACTCATTTATAGAGTTATTGGGCTTCAACAGCTACCTGTTAGGAGTGTATATTGCAGTTTTATTGCACTGATATCTTCCTAACGGTAGCTGAATTAACAAATCCAATAAACAGTAGGGGTCTCTCAAAGTCAAACCATAAAAGACATTACCATATATACAGTAAACATTTTCAAAGTTTAGGTACTACTGCCCTCTCCCTCACATATATAAGCAAATTCTTTTAGTGTTTGTTCAACATTTGAATAAAACAAAGGAAAACAAAAAATATAAATAAATAAATTGATTTAAAAAAAAAAGAAGAAAAAAAAGAAGAAACCTGAAGATAACTGAAAAAAAAATGCCATAAAATTGTCTGAGATTTACAAGAAGGAAATACTGCATTCCATTCTCTGAATAGTCTAAGTAAATTTGCCATGTTAATTAAGATGTATTGCAAACTTATATTAACAACAACATATTTTTTTTTTCAAAGTAAAATTAAAATCTTAAAGAGTTCCTTCAAGAGCAGAGCACACATACAAAAAATGCTTCGAATTTTGTTCATAATTGCCATTACATGTATTTGGGCTTTATATTTGAACTATTCATAATATAAACATTTCTATTTACTTGAATTTCTGATATAAATTTTTGAATCAGTTGAAATTAAAGCATTTTTTATTATTATTATTTTTTTTTTTTTTTACATTTTTATACCATAAAAAAAAGGGAAGGGTTTCCCATAGCCTAATAGCAGTAGGGGCAGTGGGGATTAGAGACCCACTATATCTTGGGCACAGCTGATGAAAGGCGGAGCCCATCTCTCTCTTTTGGCTGCTTATCCTTCCCTGATTCGAAAAAGGTACCCATTTACTGCTGGGTTGACAGAGTTTTCCAGTCGTCGGATGGCTCTATTATTTTTCTTCCTCCCTCTCTCTGGGAGGCAGCTCTATTAGGTTGCGTGGAAACTGTTTCAAAGAGCCATTAAACAACAAACCCACCAAACTTTCAGGGAAATTAATAACTTCAACATTACCATGCCAGCCGGTATATTTTAACTTCAACATAGTTCAGTCAGGAAATAAAATGCTGATTTTTTCTTAATTCTGTAGCATACGTTGTAGTTTATACTGAAATCATATTCATAAGCATGCCCCATCAATTAAATATATTTTTCATTTTATTTCTTTTGTTAAATGCAGGAAAATTGAAATTTTTGTTAAATGCAGGAAAATTGAAATTTTATAGAAAAAATAAATAAATAAATAAATAGTTATCAAGATGTCTGCATTTTTACGAGTTTTTTTTATTATTATTTATATATTCTATTGTACAGATTGTATGATATGAAGAAATAAAAATGCATTCATGTTTTTAATAAATAAGTGTAAATAAAGCATTCTGAAATACTGAATTTTGTTTTTCTTGTGTTTTTCTTTTCTTTTGAATCCTAATCTTTTTAGCCTGATGGATTGTTTAACCAGGTTTAATTGTTTGAATGTCCCACCAATATTATTATATTCAATCTTTATACATTAATACAATTCCAAACTAGCTCTCTTTAACTGAGCCCTTAGTGAAAAGAATGGCAGTTAATATCATGACTGAGATTTTTTTTCAAATTTTTATACCAAAATTTACATAAATATTGGAACACTATTTTAATACTCTGATATCAGCTTATACTGTGTGTCAACTGCATTATTGCCAGAAATGGCAAACAAAGAGACCTCGGTGATCAGATTGTTTCTCAGATGCATCAGCTCCCTACGCACTGATTGCTTAGGCACTTCTCAGATGCATATGTCAAGAAAAATATGTTCTCTGTTTGATAGTCATACATATTTCAGATTTCCTGTTAATCATGTTATATATATTAAACATATAGTATTTGCAGAACCAGTAGCCCTCTGCATTTCCCGTCTACAAAGAAAGCAGCTTGGGTTTTAATCCAGCTGTGGGAAAGTCTTTCTGACCTTAAATATGGGTGCAGTGCACACAGACTTTCATCATCATCCTACCATTGCCCTTATATGACTGAAATACCTTTAAAAAGGATGTAATACCTTTAAAAAGGATGTAAAACTTAGCATCTGTTCAGCCAGATTAAAATACTTCTCACCCCTATGTATTATTGTACGGGGTGCTGTTTTACTATTTATTCCCAATTTATTGATTTCCATAATCCAAATCATGGATATCCATTATTTGATCAATTGAAATCTATAAATTGATTTATGGATATCAATAATTTGAATGGTGGATATCCATAATTCTATTCTATTTATTGATATTTATAATTCGAATTATTTATATCCATAAACCAAATTATGGATATCCATCAATCATGTCTAATTACTGATATCCATGGTCCCAATTATGGATATCTGCGATTAAAATTATGATTATCCAAGTTTTGATTTATTGATATCCATAATTCCAATTATGGATTTCCATTATTCAGATTACTGATATCCATAAATCAGGCTGAGTATTGGATAGCCATAACTCGAATTATAGCTATCTAGATATGGATATCTAGATAGCTATAATTCGAGTTATGGCTATCCAATACTCAGCCTGATTTATGGATATCAGTAATTTGAATAATGAATATCCATAAATCTTTTCTATTTAGTGATATCCATTATTTGAATTATGGATATCAATAGATAATTATGGATATCCATTAATAATTATAGGTATCAATAATTCGAATAATGGATATCAAAAAATAGAAAATAAACAGTTGAAAGGCGGTGAGACGATTGACCGAAATCACCGAAATCTACTGAAATCACCGAAATCACCGTAGAATTTACAGAAATCACCTATAATAGTGTCAATTAATTGACTATATATGTATAACTGGTTATTAATAAGTCATAATTTTCTTTCCTGATAAAAATCTGCCCTATAATATAAGAAATATGCATAAAATAGCACCATAGTGACGATAAACCGAAATCACCATTAGCTGATGTTTCAATACACTCATAAAATCGATAACCGAAATCACCTATAGGTATAGACATGTATAATCTGGTTTATTGTACATGTATACACAGTAAAATCAACCAAAATAAAGCATCTTTAATGCAATCTTGATTTTAAATTTACAAGTCTGTAGGTAATTTTCAACCAAGTGTCCAACAAGCCTTCCTTTATATTAACCGACAGAGTTATGCTTTTATGTATCGACGATAAACCGAAATCACCACTGAACTCTTTCTTCTCAAATTTGGCTGGCTCAGATAAAATCGACAATTTGGTGATAAACCGAAATCACCGATGAAATATAAGATAAAATGAATAAAACACACACGCGTAAATAAAAAATATCTGATGTCTCTTTCCTGTACCAAAAGCATTAGTTTTTTTTTATTTCTTCATTTATTCAATTACAAGTGTATAATTTCAGTACAAATAACCACGCACGCCCAATATTATTTTTCCGAAATAATTTTCTTTGTAACCTATTCGATTTATAATCAATCCTATATTTTTGTGTATAATGGTATACAATGACCGTCATTTTTTTAAGTTTGTTTTAAGTACTGTATAACAATTAGTTTCACTAATAATGCCCAATCAGTTCACTTAATTATATAATCACGGCGGCATATACATTAAACATATTACGCTATGCGATAAAACTGCAACAAAGAAAGATTAGAGAGAGAGAAAGATAGAGAGAAAGACGGGAAAAGAGAAAGTATATGCCAAAACTAAAATGCAGACATGACGACAGGAGGAAATGTTTTGCAGGCGTATTTTTAATATTGTATGTAGTATATAGAATAGATATTACGTTTTTGCCTGTTCTCCTGTGTGTCCGTTTGCTCGTCCGTAAGGTCTCATTTCGTATAAAATGTGCGTTAATTGTTTTCTAATAGTGTTTCGTATGAACACAATATTAGTAAGTATCGATCTTAATTTATTTGCAATTTGTTGATGCCGATGCTGTTGCTGACTTAAGGCCAAGGCACAGACTTTGAACTTTTGTATCATTTGGGTTAAATGTCAAGGGCCAAACAAATGATGAGAAGTTTGCAGATGTAGGTATAAACGCAGTGATTGCTTTCAAAATCATTAATTAATTATCAGAGCTGGGAAGCAATCAGCCATAAAACGTCTTTTGTCCCAGTTAGTTTTGCAACAGCTGGAGGCGTTCCGAGTAATTTAAGTTCTTTGTGGTGATTTCGGTCAATCGTCGGAAAGGTGATTTCGAACCCAAAACCGTGGGGGAAACACTTTATTATTAATTTATTTCTGTATTTATTAGTTTTTTTAATTGATTTAGAAGCAATTTTAATATATCTGCCAAACAAAAAACTAGACATGTACGTTTTCCAATACTGAGGCTAATACCAACACAGACTTTTCGATGCAGGCCCATTGGTGATTTCCGTTTATCATATCTTAATTAATACATCAATATTAAAAAGAATATAATTTATTTCTTTTTTTACAAATAAATTCAATACATATTATCAATAAAAAGTGATTTCAGATGAATTCAGTGGTGATTTCTGCAAATTCTACGGTGATTTCGGTGATTTCAGTAGATTTCGGTGATTTCGGTCAATCGTCTTACCCGTTGAAAGGCACCCCATATTATGGCATCCCCTCACCAATGACACTATGTTGAGGAAGACTGCAAAAAGAGCCAATATGTATGTAATCACTTATCTGAACATCCTCATCAAGGCAGTACAAACAATTGAGGGGCCACATCATATACATAAAAGCAATTTCTCAGAAGACAGTTCAAATGAAAAAGCACAATGAAGGGTCACAACATACATATATATGTAATATCTCATCAGAACATTCTCATCAAGAGGCAAGATGAGGGGTCACAACATATATGCAATATATATCACATAAGGAGTCCCATTACAAAGTAGTTCACATAAGGGCTACAATATATATGTTATCTATCTTCAAAACTCCCACATTATGTTCACAACATTTATGCTGTGACATTGACGTGAGTTAACATTTATTAAATTGTAGGATTAATAAAATCAAGGGATCACATATATTATAGAGGAATTTGGTGAATATCATGTATATTTTCTGAATGCTCTGAAATGAAGGAAGCAAGACCACACAGTAGCTAACTAGTCAAATAGTAATAAGAATACTTACAGAAGCCCTAGGTACAGCCTCAGCAACTTCATCTTTGAGTACGAGGTCTTCCACCTTACAACCAGGGTAACACAACACCTCAACATTGTCTTTCGGATCAAAATAGTTTTTAAAGTACTTTGTCTGACTATGCCCTATGACAAGAGCCATTTTGAAATATACAAGTGCTCAGACGTAAATGGATGGTTTACGCAGGAAAGTTAAAGTTTTCACATTAATTATCAAACTTAGATTTGCAATTTTAATTATCTATCCATTGTGAATTGTGACAATAGGTAGAATAGTAGAACACAAATAGATAATTCAGGTAAAATGATGAAGTTTTTACCAGTATATTGTTTTAACATCAGTCACAAATTAACTACAGAATGCATCATTAACACAGAGTTAACATAAATAACCCTTACTTGATGGTTAAACAAACAATTTACTTTCACTTAATTACTCACTTTATTGCTCAATTTAATTTTCAAAGATTTAAGCAATCAAGGAATCAGAAATTGTTGTCAGTTTGATTATTGTCACAGACCAATATGTTACACTTTAGTACCTGCCAATTAATTCTGTTAATTGTATCATGTATACCTTTTGTTGTCTTTGTGACACAGGTGTTAATCATTATTGAATAAGTATCTGTTGATTCCTGTTTGATCTTTCATCATTTCATGTATGAAATATTCTTACTCTCATATCAGAAAAAAAAAAAAAAAAAAAAAACTGAAGAAAAGAATTAATGCTAGAGAAAATGTATCATTTTAAGAATGATCTGGATAAATAATTTTTACAGTCCATATGATTAAAGAAGTTCAGATGAACTTTAAAAAATCACATTCCATAATAAAAGTATAAATGATACAATATTATTTCCATTTGTTGTTTGCCTTTATTCAAGTTTCTTGAAGATTTTCAGATTTTCCGGATAATATAAAATTTTAGATCTACCCATTTTTAGAAGTTTATTTCTCAGTTTCGGTAAAAAAAAATTAAAAAGATAAAAAATCTAAAAACTAAGCCAATAAAAAAATTTAATAAAGCTGTTTATACCCTGCCTTCAGTTTTCAAAACTATTACCCTGAACATATTTTTTGGGGCCGTAACATTATCCTGTACCATTTATACTAAAATAAATAAAAAAAATTATGAATGCCAAACTGAACTTTTAAAGTACCGGATAGGCTCAAATCCAGACGGTAGCTTTTCCTTGTTAAGGCCATTATGACAAGACAATGTTAATCAAAATCACTCTTTATTTCAAGTTTTAAGCCTCCTGGCCTTTATGAAGAAGAATCAGAAGGAAATTTGAAACAAAGGGTGATTTTTATTAATATTGCTTTATCAAGAAGACTCAGAAAAACTCTTGAAAAATTAATTTTAGGGTGATTTCATTAATATTGTCATAATCAAATTCACTGTGAAGAAATACTTCTCATAAAGTAAACAAGAAGCTAGAATTATGGATTAAAATTATTAAATGCACATGAATTGAAGTTGGGAATTGCAAAAAATTTCTTCATACTTAAATCATATTTTTTACTATTTGATATAACAAGTTTCTTGTAAACTTCTTTACCAGACTTTAAATTTATAGGTCTAGTAACTCACACAGACAGGCCTAGTGGGCTTCTCAGGTAGTCATTTATTATTTATTACATATATATCACTGCATCTCCAATCACCCAAAGTACCTGTATAAATTTGGTCCAACAGGTAACTGGTCCAAAGATTACACTAGTGCAGTCCGAGTTGGACCAGTCCAAGGTCCAATGGTCCAAGTGATTTGGTCCAAGGATTACAGTTATCCCAGTCTCTCAATTAAGGAAGCTCGGCTACCAGATCTGGTCTGAAATATGGTTTTGGAATCAGTCAATACTTAATTAACTGGTATATAGATATGTAGATTATTACTTTTACAGAATATAACTAAGTGTATAACTCAAAGTAAATTTCAGGGGTCTTGTATATTTGCAAATTTCGTGAGTCTTGTCCATTTGCACAAAGTATTCAGATAATATAGAGTTGAAATGAAGCAAAAGAATTATGTCAACTTGGTAGTATATACTAATGGTTTCATAAAATTTTGATGGTTACAAGAAAACCTTGTCGACAAAATCACCACCGTCAGTTTGACAAAAGCGTTCAGAGACAGTATCACACTTGGTGAAAGGATAGCCTGTCTCACGCCATGCACTAAACATGGAGTACTTTTATTTTGCAGGCATGCAAATGCCATGATCATATATCTGTTTTTGCATTTTTGAATATACCTCATTAACTCTTCTTCTGGCTTGCAGAGTAGCTTTGAAGCCTTGCAGTCTCCATGGGGATCAAAATGCTTTCTGACACTATTTGTAGGAAAGTATGGTGGAGTGATCTGGAAGGTACTTGGCTGCAGCTGATACTGTGACTGGAATTGTGAAGTTGGTATCTGATTGCTGACCAGAGTAGAATGACATGCTGATGTCTCATTGTCTAATGTAGAGAGTATGACTTCCAAAAGTTGATGGCATACTAATCGGTGTCTGACTGTTGCTTGTAGATGGCTGTCTAGTTGGAGTCTGACTGTTGTCTATGGCCAGCAGAGTTGTTGGTGTCTGGTCATTAATCGCAGGTAGCTGACTGGCTTTGGGAAGACTATGGACACTGGATTAGTTGTCGTCTGATTACTGACTGTGGACAACTGACTTGTGGTGTAGGTACTGAGAGATGCTGAGTGCATGCTGGTGAACTGATCACAGTAGATGGCTGACAGATAGGCTGAATCTCCATAGGTTCATACCATTATAAGATTGGTTTCATTAGGCGGTGGCACTGGTCGGGGGTATACATAAGGCCCTGCTCACTTGCTCTATTTGTTAATAGTTGTGACCTTATAATTCCCTGTGGCAGTTCTCAACAAAAATTTCAGTGCAAAGTCACAACAGTCCATAGTAAGTAAGTTTCTATTACTGAAGCCAATTGACCTTACCAGGTAAGGTTGATTGATTGATTGATTGATTTGGGTTTAACGGCCCTTTGAGACAGTATTTCAGTCTATATCGGGCCGTCTTCCAGAGGGGGAGAAAGAGGAGAAATGATAGACGAGAGAAAAAATGTCCAAACAACCCCCATCCGCACCTACTGCCAGCACAGTAGGCCCTTGCCATACAATGTTCCAAACCAGCAGGACGCCCTGGCACTGGAAGTTACACACAGCACCATCGCACCACCCGACCACAACCACCATGTAAGGTAAAGAAAAACAAGAGGATATAATGGTCCTGAAACACTCTCCTGAGAATCCTGCTCAAAACCTAATACTTGGAAATTCTGATTAAACTAAAAAATCTGCATCCTTTAACTACAAACTGTCCCTGACAATATGCATGTCTCTGTGATACGTTTCAGGCAAGTTCATTTAAAATCTGATTTTAATTCGAACTCTTGATTTTATGCATGTACACAGGCCATGGTCCATGGCCTGTGTACATGCATAAAATCAAGAGTATGATGTGTTGTATTAGGGTTAAGGAGAAAATGGACAGAAGAAAGGGAGCGGGTATGAAAGAAATAATACAAATTACATGGTGGCTTACCTGTTTTGCCCTCTGGCACACATGGCGAGAGACGAGCTCGAATCGCTGTATACTGCTTGAAGGCTGGGTGGTAGGTGATTTCCAGTGTCATTGGTGTTCACTCGTGCATAGCCTGAGAACTTGTGCATGTGTCTGTCAGCCGTGCCTCTCGTGGTGCAGTGGTGAGATGTCTAACATGGTACATGTAAAATCACACTGTGTATGCGGATAACTTGTGCGCGGTCTGGGGTTATAACAAATGAATGCGCACAACACATGGACAGGAGAAGACAACCGACCTGAGACAAGGTTTGATCATGACATCAGGTTTTGTACTTTGATAATGTGTATGAAGTTCTAGGAAACTCCGGGGGTGGTCGGGTGGTGCGATGGTGCTGCGTGTAACTGCCAGTGCTGGGGCGTCCAATAGTAGAGCAAGGACCTACTGTGCTTACGGTAGGTGCGGGTGGGGGTTGTTTGGACATTTTTTCTCTCGTCTACCATTTCTCTTCTTTCTCCCTCTCTCTGGGAGACGGCCCGATATAGACTGAAATACTGTCTCAAAGGGCTGTTAAACACAAGTCTATCAATCAATCAATCTATGAAACTCCATTTAAACTATAATTTATAATACATATTAAACAATCGGATTTTATGCATGTATTTAGCCTAAAGACAGGTCAAATAACTCCCGGGAAGCAAAAAATTGAAATGACAAGAAGCTTTAGCTGTTCAGAGGCATACATGATTCAATGGTTAATATTTGAACAAATTTTATCAAGTATACCTGGTCAAACAACAACTGGCCATATTTTCAAGGAACCAAGTGCATATTGGAATTAATTGAGGCTACTGTGTGTTTGGGGAGACGCCAAGAAACTAAGTCCTCAGAAAATTGTCAACTAATACTTTTCCACATAAGAGTTATCTGGCAATTTTCAAGTAGAAGTAATTCGATTGTATCTCATTACTGCACATGCACAGGAGTAAATTGAGCCTCGACACGAGAAAACCAACAAAGTGGTTGTGCGCCCAGCGCAGACTCAGATCAGCCTGGGCATCCGCCAAGTCTGATCAGAGGCTTCGCTATCGACATGGAGGTAGCTTAGACTCTTAGCTACCCTTTAAGCGCTCTGCAAAGAGTCTGATCAGACTCAGCGGATGCCCAGGCTGATCTGTCTGCGCTGGGCGCACAACCCCTTTGTTGGTTTTCTCATATCGCAGCTCAATTTGTATTGCACTGGGAAGTCCATAATGCAGGAATGTAGAAAAACACTGATTGTGGAGTGTAAATTCTTCAAATTCTCAGATTATCTCCCTTTGAATTAAAAAGAATACCGGTAGCGATTTCCAAGACATTATTTTATGACTGTATCAGTCCATCTTTTTTCAAGGTTTCTTTGTATACATTTTTTGCTGTGTCATTGTTTCACTGCTTAATGATATCACTGGAAGAATCATAATAATTGAGCCACGACACGACAAAAGCAACAAAGTGGTTGTGTGCCCAGTGCAGACTCAGATCAGCCTGGGCATCTGCCCAGTCTGATCATTATCTTTGCTTAGTGCTTAAAGGGTAGCTAAAGGTCTGATCTACCGGACAATATCCATGGATTCAGTGGACATTGCCTATGGACTCAGTGGCCATTGTCCATGGACTTAGGGAATAGTCTGGACATTGTTTATGGACACCCTGGAATTCATCCAGAGGGTCCAGGAGAACTGGACAATGTACATAGACAAATTCCACTGTGTCCAGGTGTGTGCAATTACATGGATATGTCCTGCTGAGCCACCTGCGGAACATCGTTACAAGAATTGAAAGAAACAAGACAATATATAAAACATTGTTGCACACTGGATAGAAAATGCCATTTCACTTGGGATAGAAAATCTTATCTTACCCATGTTATCTCACCTAGGACTGGAGAAAAATCACGAGCTGTCAATGCATTGGTTGTATAGGAGCTCACATACCTGTGTCATCAAATGACGTTGGCATTTTAGATGATGATGTCACGAAGACGGCAAAAGTGACGTCTGATTATGCATGCCAGTCATTGATGTAAAGAGCCGAATGGCGGTCGTTGAAAGCAGCGCCTTATTTCAAAATCAATTTGAAACCTCTCAAGCACTAGAATTACCCATTCTAACAAGTTCCAAAGTTAAAATGAAATGTGGTGTGCAAGAAAAAGTATCTATCATGGGTGTGAGGGGTGGATAGAAAAATCCGTCACTCGGGATCACTGTTCGGCATCACTCGGCAAGCCTTATGATGCTGAACAGTGACCCTCATGACAGATTTTTCTATCCACACCTCACACCCATGAGAGATACTTATATTATTTCTTTTTATGGGATCTGCCTGTATGGTAGAGGGCCTAGAGACGGTATGTATGTCATGAATTACAAACGAGATGCATTGTGAAATGGATGTATGCATTCCACTTGGTTGGATTGCTATAATTCTTTACTGAATAAGGTGTAAGGAAAACACAGAAAAGATGTCCAGGGACTGAGTGGACATTGTCCATGGTCTCAGTGGACATTTTCCATGGACTGAGTGGGCAGTTCTGTGTTCTGTACTCATCTGTAGGCAGTCCAAGGGCTCAGTGGACATTGTTCATGGACCCTCTACTGAGTTCATGGACTTTTTACAGACGCATATGAATCACAGAATTTACGGAAATCATTTTAACAACTTCGAACTTGAAGAATTTTAATGATGTTAGTTTGCAAAAATAAAAAAATTACCTGATGCACACCATATTTATCCGGCTGTAAAACATTGTGTTTGATGCTCTGGAAGAACATGACGGAAAGGTTAGCATAGACGGCAGAAACATTACCAATCTGCGGTTTGCTGATGACATAGACGCTCTAGCTGAAGAAGAGAAGGAACTAGAAGCTCTAGTTGAAAGTCTCGTCCAAACCTGCACAAGGTATAAGATGGAGATCAGTGCTGAGAAGACCCTTGTCCCTTGTCATTTCCATATTTCTGTATGCCTGTGAATCGTGGACATTGACAGCAGAGTCAGAGAAAAGAATGCAGGTCTTTGAGATGAGATGCTACAGAAGGTTACTGAACATTTCGTACAAGGACAATATAACCAATAAGGAGGTTCACAGAAAGATCCAAGCAGCCGTTGGAGAGCATGACAAACTCCTGACGCTGGTCAAGAAACGGAAACTAAGGTTGTTTGGCCACGTCTCATTTGACCTAGTAACCTAGTTTTTGACCACCATGACCCAGTTTCAAATTTGACCTAGATTTTATGGAGATCAACATTCTGACAAAGTTTCGTGAAGATTGGATCAAAACTGTGCCTTCTAGGGTGTACACAAAGTTTTTCTAAGATTTGACCTAGTGACCTAGTTTTTGACCCGACATGACCCAGTTTCAAACTTGGCCTGGATATTGTGAGGATAAACATTCTGACAAAGTTTCATGAAGGTTTGATCAAAACTGTGCCCTCTAGAGCGTACACAAGGTAATTCCTATCTTTGACCTAGTGACCTAGTTTTTGACCAGACATGACCTTTTTTTTAAACTTGGCCTAGATATTGTGACGATAAACATTCTGACAAAGTTTCATGAAGACTGGATCAAACTGTGCCCCCTAGGGTGTACACAGTTTTTCTAAGATTTGACCTAGTGACCTAGTTTTTGACCGGACATGATCCAGTTTCGAACTTGGCCTGGATATTATGAGGATAAACATTCTGACAAAGTTTCGTGAAGATTGGATCAAAACTGTGCACTCTATAGCATACACAAGGTCTTTCTAATATTTGACCTAGTGACCTAGTTTTTGACCCAACATGACCCACCTTCAAACTTGGCCTAGATATTGTGACGATAAACATTCCTGACAAAGTTTCAAACAAATTGGATCAAAACTGTGCCCACTAGAGTGTACACAAGCAAAAGTTGACAGACGGACGTCTGTCCATCCGGACGTCCACATGTACGACAGACCACGGACATTAGGGTATCCCAAAAGCTCAGCCTGAGCACTTCGGGCTAAGGTGAGCTAAAAAGAAGAGGTGGGAAGACAATATTAAAGAATGGACAGGGATTGACTTTGCCAGCTCAACTAGGGCAGCTGAAAGACAGGACAAGGTGGAAAGGGATTATTTGGAAGTCATCTGTGGTGCCCCGACTACCAAGTAAGGTTATGCAATAGAATAGAATAGAAATATAAAAAATAATTAAGCTGCAACACGAGAAAACCAACAATGTGGTAGTGAGTCCAGTGCAACCTCAGATCAGCCTGGGCATACGCCCAGTCTGATCAGAGTCTTCCTGTCCGCATGAAGGTAGCTTAGTCCCTTAGCTACCCTTTGAACACTTAAGGAAGAGTCTGATCAAACTGTGCGGCTGCCCAGGTTGCTCTGAGTCTGCGCTGGGCGCACAACCACATTGTTGGTTTTCTCGTGTCGTGGCTCATATTGTTTTTCTGCCTCTAGAATGACACCAAATATACAAACTAGTCTTCAAATTTTGCTTTGAGATAAGTTTTCTCTTCTACAACAATTCCAGAAATCTAGATCTGTCTTATAATGGGGTCCACTCTTCAAGGAAAGAATTTGCTTCTATGGGAGCAAATTCTTTTTCTTTGAGAGCTGACACTTATTGAAAATGTAGGCAGAAATGGAAAACATAAGAATTACTTCACCTGACAGTGAATCAATTCACCTAAAAAAAATCTGTTTACTAGAAATACTTTGGCAGTGGCTGGTTCTCTTTAGGCACTCAATAATGCCCACCCCCCATCCCTTTTTCATAAAATGAAATGCCTCAGGGTGCTTACCATGAATAATATGGTAAACTGAATTAAGATTGCAGACCCTGTCAGACTGCATAATGTAAATTTTTAATTCACAAAAACTAGGTCACTAGATTAACTCTTAGAAAAACCTTGTGTACACTCAAGAGACTTCATTTCCATTGAATTCTCATGAAACTTTGTCAGTATATTTGTTTGAACAATATCTAGCTTATTGATAGATTGATTGATTGATTTGTAGCTTAACGTCCACGGGCAACAGCTAAGGTCATGTCGTGACGGTCAGTTAACCTAACCACACTATTCCTGGGGCGGCTTAGACCTCCTAAGCGGTTAACCAGTACTAAGTGCACATACTTTCGCCAGTAACTGACAAATATCTAGCTTAAGTCTGACTTTTAGGGCAAGGTTGAATTTGCTTTCTGGTGCTTTTATGGGAAAATGCTAAAACATAAGATTTCATGGAAATTGTTGAAGATTTTGGCCTAAAAATTCGTATATAGAATCATCTTAACGAGTACATGAAGATTTATGAGTACAAGAGGTTAAGGTCTTTCTTTATCCTTTGACTCGGGTCCCTTATATTTTGACAATTTCGAACTATCAGATGTGTTCAAATGATGACCCAAGTTTGACCTTTGACCTTTTTACTCAGGTGAACGATTCAGGGCCTCATGGCCCTCTTGTTTGATTAATATAAGTACATTGTATTTAAAAAATGTATACATTTTTATTCTAAACAACTGAACAAAACATGCATCTCATTATAAACCAGAGGACCAATGGTCCTGAAGCTCACCTGACACCTTCTGTCAACAGACACAATTTGTCATTTCGCTCATTTGTTACAAATTTGAAACCAGTAGCTTAAAAGGTGTGCATATTTTAATTTTAAAATTTCAGTGACCTTGAGCAAAGTTCAAAAAGTGACCTTGACCTTTGATGACCTTGTCTTCATGTATTCATGAATTTATATCTAGGCTTAAAAAAAATCTGTAACATCAATTGTTTAAGCATTTTCCCACATAAAAGCATAACATACCCAAGTTGACCATGCCATAAATTAGGTCAAGGTCAATGCGCCATCATGATTTGTACAAACTATGATGGGCCCGAGTCCTCAATGCTACATACCATGCCACGAGGTCATTGTGCCATTGGTTCTAGAGAAGTAGATATTTGAAGAAGTTTTACCATATATGGGCATGTGGTAGACTTGAATGGTTTCTGAGAAATCCACTGCTTAAGAATTTTCCAATGCATCAAAATTGACCGTGCCATAATTTAAGTCACAGTCAATGCACAGTCCTGATTTGTATAGATTATGATGGGCTCAACTTCCAATTGCTACATACCAAGTTTCAAGGTCACAGGCCTTTTAGTTCTGGAGATGAAGATTTTTGAAGGGTTTTTACCATATATGGACATGGCGGCCATCTTGGTCATGTGACCCAGATCCTGGGAACCTACTTTCGTTCCCCCATCCCACAAAGACTCCATATGAAATTTGGCTTGAAAATCTTGACAACAGATGGACAGGCTGACAGAATGACCTTGACCTTTAGTCACAATATCTTCCTCTGGTCATTCAGTTAACCATATAATCCAAATATTGTACCTTAGACTTGAATAGTTTCTGAAAAAATCCACTGTATAAGCATTTTCCCATATAAAAGCCTAACATACCAAAGTTGACAGTGTCATAAATTAAGTCAAGGTCAATGCACAGTCATCATTTGTATAAAATATGATGGGCCAGAGTGCCCAATGCTACGTGCCAAATTTCAAGGTCATAGGCCTTCTGGTTCTGAAGAAGATTTTTGAAAGGTTTTTACCATATATGGGCGTGGTGGCCATCTTGGTCATGTGACCCAGACCCTGGTAACAAACTTTCTTTCCCCCATCCCAATGATACTCCATATGAAATTTGGCTTCAATCGGCCCAGTGGTTTCTGAGGAGAAGATGTTTGAAAATCTTGATGGTGGACGGGCTGACAGAATGACCTTGACCTTTAGTGACATAATATCTTCAGCTATTAAGTTTACCATATATACCAAATATTGTGCCTTAGACTTAAATAGTTTCTGAGAAATCCACTGTTTAGGCGTTTTCCCATATAAAAGCCTAAGGTACCGAAGTTGACCATGTCACAAATTAGGTCAAGGTCACCGCACTGTCATCATTTGTATAAACTATGATGGGCCTGAATGCGCGATGCTACATACCAAGTTTCAAGGTCATAGGCTTTTTGGTTCTGGAGAAGATTCTTAAAGGGTTTTTACCATACATGGGCGTGGCTGCCATCTTGGTCATGTGACCTGGATACCCAGAACAAACTCTTCCCCCCAACCAAGGTAGAATCCATATGAAATTTGACTTCAATCGGCCTAGTGGTTTCAGAGGAGATGTTTGAAAATATTGACCACAGACGGGCTGACAGAATGACCTTGACCTTTAGTGATATTATATCTTCAGCTGTTCATTCAGTTGACCATATATGCCAAATATTGTACCTTAGACTTAAACAGTGTCTAAGAAATCCACTGTTTAGGCGTTTTCCCATATAAAAGCCTAACATACCAAAGTTGACTGTGTCATAAATTAGGTCAAGGTCACCGCACTGTCATCATTTGTACAAACTATGATGGCCAGAATGCCAAATGCTACATACCAAGTTTCAAGGTCATAGGCCTTTTGGTTCTGGAGAAGATTTTTGAAGGGTTTTTACCATATATGGGCATGGCGGCCATCTTGGTCATGTGACCCAGACCCAGGTAACAAACTTTTGTTCCCCCATCCCACTGAGACTCCATATGAAATTTGGCTTCAATCGGCCCGTTGGCTTCAGAGAAGAAGATATTTGAAAATCTTGACAACGGATGGACCGACAGAATGACCTTGACCTTTAGTGACATAATATCTTCATTCGCTCATTTAGTTGACCATGTATACCAAGTATCGTACCTTAGACTTAAATAGTTTCTGAGAAATCCACAGTTTAAGCATTTTCCCATATAAAAGCCTAACGTATCAAAGTTGACCGTGTCATAAATTAGGTCAAGGTCATCATTTGTACAAACTATGATGGGCAGAATGCCCAATGCTACATACCAAGTTTCAAGGTCATAGGCCTTTTGGTTCTGGAGATGAAGATTTTTGAAGGGTTTTTACCATATATGGGCATGGCGGCCATCTCGGTAATGTGACCCAGATACCCAGAACAAACTTCCTTTCCCCTGACCTAGGTAGGCTCCATATGAAATATGGCTTCAATCGGCCCAGGGGTTTCAGAGAAGATGTTTGAAAATGTTGACGACGGACGGACCACGGATGCCTGGCTATACTATAAGCTCACCTATGAGCCTAAAGGCTCAGATGAGCTAAAAAGGTAGAGAGGTGCCATAGCATGTTATAAATGCTTGTCTTCTGACCAAGATGACAGGGTTAGGATAAAAACAGAACAATAATAACAAGTATAGATATATTAACTGATATGTTATGTTGTGTCAATTATATTGTTGAAACTATAAAATAATAACAACTATAGACACATGAACTGGGTCAGAGGTTATAAAACTTGAGTACAATCTCAAACTCAAAATAAAGCACACTGATTGGCTGCTTCTGAGCATGTGCTCGGAAGCAGCCAATCAGTGTGCTTTATTTTGAGTTTGAGATTGTACTCAACTTTTATAACCTCAGACCCTGATATATTACAGTGTTACAATAACGTTAAAGCTATAAAATAAAAAGATGTCTAAAGATGTAAACTGAGGTATAAAATCAATGGAACAAGATATAAAAGTGTGTACATCGTGTACAAAGTAAAAACATCACAGCTGTTGAACAAATGAACTGTGACATGACAAAACCAACAAAGGGGCATGTGAGTATCCTGGGCATCTTCCAAGACTGATCAGAGTCTTGGCTCTTGACATGGAGGTAGCTTAGACCCTCAGCTACCCTTTAAATGCATACCAAATATTCTGATCAAACTGGGGGGATGTCCAGGCTGAACCGAGTCTCTGCATGACACTCACTTTATTGGTTTTGTCGTGTCACGACTCAAGTGTAGATTCACACAAATTTAACAGAAAGTATATGTGAATTATTACACTATTTATATAGTGCCTTCTTGTGAAGAACAGAGTTATACCAGATACTAATTTCTTGCACACCAGATAAGAATATCTGCATGTTTCACCTGTACCAACAATTATCTCACCCATGTTATCTCACCGAGGACTGGATAAAAATCACATGCATTCAATGCACTGGTTGTATAGGAGGTAACATGTCTACGTTGCCAAGTGACATTGGTTTTTACAGACGGTGACATAATGATAATGGAAAAATGACATCAGCTTCTTCATACAGACGTTGACACTAAGAACCGAATGGTGGTCGTTGATAGCACTAGCTTCTTAGAACTGGGTAGAATCCTTTTCAAGGCTAAAGCACTACTGTTCTGAAGTTCTACCTTGAAAATCAAGTATTGTAAACCTAAAAGATATGCAAGAAAAAATATATGGTTTGGATACAAAATTCTGTCACTAAGGATCACTGATCCTCATCGCGAGCCTCATGATGTCGATCAGTGACCCTTTTGATGGATTTTTCTAGTCTTACCATACACCCATGAAAATTTAATCTTGCCTACGAGACAAGGATTTCCGCTGCTTTAACCAGTGCTTGAAAATCTTACTTTAAACCCCTTATTAAGCCCTAGGCCTGGATAAAAATGAAAAGAAAACTGTCAGTTAATTCAATGCCTTAGTCATATAAGAGATCATGTCTTGGTGTTGTCAAGTGACGTGGGTTATAAAGACGATGACTTCACAAAGATGGCAGAATGACATTAATTTAGGCCATATTCTAATGCACTTAGGTATGTAACGTGATGTCTGATTGGATAACGTCAAAAATTTGCGACAGTATATCCTGCTATATACTGTCTGAAACCTGATGTCATTAAGTAATGTGGCTGCCCATTGGTCAACGTCTATTTTACGTCGCTGAAAGCATTTGCTATGGTGCAAAGTAGCACACTTTGAAAGGTGAAAATGAGAAAAGTGTATTATAATGGGGATAACTATTGAAAATTGTCATATGGGGAGGTAAATTGTCCGTTTTATGGTCGCAAACTGCGTTTTATGGCTCCCTTGGCACGTCGCCATAAAACGAAATTTCTGACCATAAAACTGATGATTTACCTCCCAATATGACAATTTTAAGTACAGTTATCCCCTAATTGAATGATGATGTAAAGAACCAAATGTCAGTCACTGACAGCGTAAGCTTTTTCATAATTAAAGAGAAAACTGTCAAATGCTAAATTATGGATTTTAACTAGTTCTATGTTTAATATCAAATGTAGTAAATGAAAAAGGTATTCATGAAAAAGTATCTATCATGGGTGTGAGGTGTGGATCAAAAAATCTATCTCTCAGCATCTGTTTGCGTCACCCAGTAAGCCCTGAGATCCCGAACAGTGATAGATGGATGACTTACAATTCTACGCCCTTTTTAACAGTATTTCAGTCATATCAGGACAATGGCTGGGTGATAATCAAAGGCTGTATCCAACGGACCCCGCTTTACTGTAGAAAAGATTCCCACCTCAAGCGGGTCTCAAACCCTGGACAACTAGATCAGCAGGCCAGGGCTTAACCTACTGACTACCGGGGCTCCTCTCATAACAGTGACCCTTGTAAAGGGTTAGTCTTCCAGTGCCTCACACATCCATAAAAGATACTTATATTTCCCAAGAAAGGTCTTGTATTTATTCCGCTATAAGATGAAGTGTTTACCTTCCAAAATTACCCTAAATACAGTAGAACTTCAATGGCTCAAACACAGATGGCTTGTTAACCCTGCCTGGCTAGAACTCATTTCTGGGTCCATAGAGGTCATTTTATATAGAAACTAACCCTGGTTGGCTAGAACTACCCTTGGCCGGAACTATTTTCCATGGTCCCAAGCCTGTTCTAGCCAATAAAATTCTAAGTATGTAACTCAGACTTGTTTTATTTGGCAGTAAGATGGGGTTTTCTCTTCCCCAAAAAAAATCCCCAAATCTAGATCCATCTTATAAGATGGATCTAGATTTTTGGGACTGTTTTGGAATGAAAAACCTCTTGTTTTGGAATTAAAAACATGTCTTAACCAAATAAATATGGTTATCTAATCCCAAAAAATTTCTAATTCCAAAAAAATCCCAAAAATCTAGATCCATCTTATAAGATGTGTCTAGATTGTTGGGATTGTTTTGGAATGAAAAATCCCTTTGTTTTGGAATGAAAAACCTGTCTTAACCTAATAAATATGGTTATCTAATCCCAGAGAGTGAACGTGATAAATTCTACCTATAGTCTACAGATGATCAACATTATAACATGGTAACAAATTGTGGGTTTCCTAACCCAGTAACCCCTGGCCATGAGGTTATAAAACTTGAATATATTCTCAAACTCAAAATAAAGCCCACTGATTGGCTGCTTCCGAGCACATGCTCGGAAGCAGCCGATCAGTGTGATTTATTTTGAGTTTGAGATTATTCTCAAGTTTTGTAACCTCAAACTCTGGTCTAAGGTCAATATATGCTATGAGATTATACAAACAAAATGTATGAAAATGACAATATATAAAAATAATCTCAGTAACAAATGCAAATATCTGGATGTATGGTTTATATACACAATATTATGTGATATATACAGTGATATATACACAGTATTATGTGATATATACACACACTGTCACATGGTGTATACATGTATATAAAACATTACTGATCTACTAACATCAGTCATTATTTTGATTTATTGTTTCATATGTCTGGGAAAATGAAGCTTCATTTATTGTCCAAAACTATTTACATGTAGATATCTTCCATTTACAAACCTAAATCTTGTATATCTTAATTAGAACCCCATTGCAGAAGGCACCAGGGATAATTCTGGAAGGGGCTGTGTGCAAAAGAAAATGGCCCATATTTTTTCAAAAAAAAAAAAAGGCTCCCTCTTCTAGAAAGTATGGGCCTTTCTCTAATGTAAAGGCATAGGGAGTTATTGTCACGAGGGTCACTGTTCGGCATCACGAGGCTTGCCGAGTCTGGCTCAAAATTTGTCTGGCTCAAAATTTCTTTTTTTTTTTTTGTCAAAAAGGCTCCTCACGTCTTAGCCAGAAATATCCCTGGGCATCTCAAGTTGATAAGTAACTATATAGAATTTTACAGGGTATAATATAAACAGATTATCTATCAACCATTGATTAAACTCTTCTAACAAGTAGGGTCAAGTCAGGTAACTTCAGACTGCGGGTTAATTCGGACACATGAAAATCTAGATGAGACTGCTCATAATGAGCCATCTCATCAGGATCTTCACTGTTTGCCCTGTTAATTTTGTTTTAATTCCCAACAACTGGCATATAAAGGAAACAACGTCACTGTCCGAATTTACATGCTGTCCGAATTTACCCGACTTTACCCTATCTGGTCCTCTGAGGATGAAAATTGTACTCCATGGCCAGGTTGTTCAAAACTAATGAGGTTGTTAGTTATCAAGATGTTTAATTTTCAAATGTACTGCATGCAAAAAATACAGCCATTTTTGCCAAAAAAAATGTAAGCAGCTTTTGCACTGCAAAAGCTTCTCTCATCTTTTCAGCAAAAATATGAGCACACTTGATTTTATATGTACTGGAAGAATGAACAGATCCCTGACTAACTGCTTCATCAAGCTATTGAATGGGCCCTAGTCCTAATACTCAAACCTGTCTGAGCATTTTGAAAAGCAACTACCTATCAGGGCCCAGTTGCTCAAAGCTTATTTAGCTTTACAGAGTTGTTAGTCAAGGATTTTTAAGACTTCTGGAACACATAATGTAAAGTGTGCTAATATTTTTTGCACTGTAAAATCTTCTAAAATTTATTAGCAAAAAATGGCCGTGTTTTTAGGCGCAATACCAGCCCTGGATCCAGGGGGTGAGATTTGGGGCTTCATCCCCACCACCTGGGCCTGATTAGGTTAAAATATAACTTGTGACATCTCATTAGAATTGCCTCGGTGAAGTGATTCTAATGAGATATCACAATATGTGTTTCAAGGCCAAAAGAAAAGAAATTGATTCCTAATTATGTCATATATTTTCAAGCCCCACTCTCCCCTCTCCCCCCCCCCCCCCCCCAACACACCCACCCTCTTCCAAAATACATCTTGGAACCTCCCAGCCCCACCAGTTATCCAGAGCCCTCCAGTATGTGGTGATGTGGTGGTCTGGATCCAGGCCTACAATACGTTTGAAACTGTTATGTCTATTCTCATTAATGAATGACCTTGTTAGTTTTGAACGTCTGTGCCCTGTTGTTACAGGTATCTCACTCTGTGGTAATTCATAGTTCCGAGATGCCACTCAAAGCTAATAAGCACTTACTTAACTACTATTCACTGGCCAGTCAGAAGTGCCACTGACTGAGCATGCTGTGACAGATAAGATCAAATTTAGCCATTTGGGGGACTAGTCCCACATACACGCTGAAAATGATTAAAACATATAGTAAATTCTTACCTAAACAACTTGTTAACTATAAAAGTTTAAAAAATTGCAGAATAACTTTTATAGGTTATTATAAAAATATCTACTAAATCTGACAAAATATGATTTCAAAATAAAACATTTCTTATGCAAATGAGGGTAGGTGGAGCTAAAGGTAACTCAGTGAACTATGAATTGGAAAGTCATGGTGACACAAGAACCAAAACTAAACTCCCTTTTATCTATATTTGGCAGGATAAGCGTGATTTCAATCTCATTATTGTCGAGTTGCTACATATGTACATATTTGCTACATTCATGTAAATATATTTACTCTGTAACTCTACCATATGAAATGCATGTATCACTATTCACATAATATAAACCAATATGTGTAAATATTTTCATGTATGTTTGGCTAGCAAACAGTAATACCCATATACATGTACAAAGGACTGGATAAGTGGGAATACTTGGTGATAATGAGGGATAATTTAAATTAAATGCAATAAAACATGTTGTGAGCCCTCAATGAGATGGTTCTAATGAGGGGTCACAACTAAGTTTTTAGTTGAGAAATAAGAAAAATAATCCCAAACTATCATCAAAAACTACACTTGTCTGGGGTTAGGAAATGAGGATATACATACTAGCACAATGAACATAATAAGAAAGGTTAACAATGATAATTTAGGGATTATTCTCCTTATTTTTCCATGAAGCATTTGTTGTAACCCTCATTAGAACTGTCTTGCCGAGACAGTTCTAATGTGAGGTCATAACATGTTTTAGTTGAGAAATAAGAAATTATTACAGAGCTCCAGATAAGAAGGGGTAACAGGGATAATCGAAAGATAATTTTTCTTATTTCTCAACGAAAACATATGTTGTGACCCCTCATTTGAACCGTCTCGATGAGACGGTTCAAATGAGGGGTCACAACATATGTTTTCATGGAAAAATAGTGATAATTATCCCTAAATTATCTCTGTTACCCACTCTTATCTGGAGCACTGTATTATCTTTGAATTATCCATAAAACCCCTCTTTATATGGAGCTTCTCAATCATTTCTATCTTCTAGTTTCAACATGTAATATTCTCCCTCCTGAGTAATGTCTGATAAACAGTGCTCCAGTTAAGAAGGGGAAAGAGAGATAATTTTGGGTTAATTTTCTTATTTCTGCATAAAAGCACAGGCTGATATATTTTCATAGAGAAATAAGAAAAAATTATCACAAAATTATCCTCAAAACCCCACCTTTTTCAACTGTAAACTGAGTTCCACTGCACTCAGCCTTTAACTATTCCCCTCACATCGTCCTGATATGACTGAAATACTATTGAAAAGGATGTAAAATTGCATGTCATCCATCTGATCAGGCTCTGCACTGATACTGTTCAATGAGTCACCCATGGGTTGCACAAATACACTTGCTAAAACCTTTCTTATTTCACCTTAAAAACTGTGATCCATCGGTTCTAATGAGGTGTTACAACATATTAGAGCCGTGATACCAGAAAACCAACTAAGTGACATCCCCCCAGTGAATACTCAGATCAGCCTGGGCATTGGCCAGTCTTAGCTGTGTGCTTAAAGGGTCGCTAAGGCTCTAAGCTAGCTCCATGGGGACAGCAATGACTCTGATCAAACTAGGTGGCTGCCCAGGCTGATCTGAGTCTTTGCTGGGCACACATGCCACTTTGATGGTTTTGTCATGACGTGGCTCACATTCTGATGGAAGATTATCATCAAGTATTACCATCACATAATCCCTTAATTCTCCCTCTGGATAAGGTGGGAGCCATAGTAGCTCAGTGGGTAGGGTGCTGGCCTGTTGATCTAGCGGTCCCTAGTTCAGTTTCCCGTGGCTGAAATTTTTTCAATTGTAAAGGAGGTTCCATTGCACACAGCCTTTCATTGTCACTTTCCCATTGTCCTGTCCTGATATGACAGAAATACTGTTCATTAGGATGTACAATCCCAAGTAATCCATCCATCCATACTATCAGATACACATTATTTCGTGGAGTTCTCTTCTGGTGAATTTATTTTGATCCATAATTTTGAATCTCTTGTTCAATAACACAAAATTCAAACACAGAAAATAAACATACTATATTTTTCTTATAAAATGTATAAAAATTATAAAAAAAATGTATTCATTCATACCTATATAAAGACAAATAAAGTTAAAATCCAAAAGAACAAACTGCACCAGAAACGTCTTAGGTCAGTGCAGAGTGCTCAGATATTTTGTAAAAATACATAGTCTTGCAAACAACCAAACATAGAAGATGACCATGACACAGCCAATACAAAGGGCTGTTAACTCTAAAATGCTTCAAAGAGTATTACTGTACTTCTGCAGTTATAGTACAAAGGTTTTTCCGTTCCAAAACAATCCCAAAAATCTTGATCCATCTTGTTCCTTTCCAAAACAATCCCAAAAATCTAGATCCATCTTATAAGATGGATCTAGATTTTTGGGACTGGTTTGTCCACCTTATAAGATGGGTCTAGATTTTGGAATTGTTTTGAACGGGTAAAATTCATCTTTAATAAAGCAGAATTTCTTAAGACTGATTTAGATATTTGAGGTCATTTCAGAGAAGGGGTAAACCCTGTTTTATAGCCGAAGAAATATAACTGTCGAAACTTGAAATGTTTTGAAGGCTGTTCAAAAATTTATATGCCCACAACCTCAAAGTCACATGCACATTTACAGACTAAGTAAAAGAAGCCTGCAAAGTTTAGAAAAGATTTGCATAACAGGGAATATTTCACCAACACTCATTTAGTTTTAAATATTTCAGAGATTACTAATATTTACTCAAAACTTTGAAACTTTTTCCAGAATCTTAACAGTACTACCTTAATGACCCTAAAATTTTGGACATGCGGAAGTTTGACAATTATTGTTCCAAAATTGTTACAAAGTGGATTTTACATAATTAATGCATCCAAATGATGCTTAGTGAATGGCAAACGTTGAGGAGCAGTTTGATCTGGGTCTAAATGTTTGCTTAGTTTAAACATATTTTATTTCATGAACATGACAAAGTACAACATTTCATAATTACAAGTTTAAGGATCAGAATGAAAGCAATAAAACTTATTTAGTTCTTTTCCCTAATGTTTGCTCAGACCTGTTTGTCCGAATATTTAGGGTCATTACAGTACATCAAAATTCCTAGTTCTGCTCAGGCAATCTCTCTAGCAATAATTTCAGAGTTTTGTCGAGACTTTTCAATGTTTCATCTTGGCTCTTCAGTTTCAACTTCAGTTTGTCATTCTGTAGTTTCAAGTTCTGTTGTTCTTCCTGGATCTTACTAACATCACTCTGAAATTGCAGTGAAAAAATAGCTAAATTTATCATATGACGTCACTGTTATTCAGTGGAGAACGTCATGTCATAAAAATTGTATGACCACACGTGTGATAACACTTTGGCACATATACGAAACATCATTGACAACGTCCATGTCAACAATGCATTTTCTTATTGAAATAATGTGCATTTTGAAGGCATCAAAATCCCTTTCTAAAGGGTCATCTGATAAACAGAATCTTACACAAGTGGTCATTTCATTTAAAGTTATCAGACTGGACACTGAAACATATGGTCACAACAGCCAAAAGCTTGTTTTCTGCCATTCTTTTTTTAGCTCACCTGGCCCGAAGGGCCATAGTGAGCTATTGTCATACCAATGCGTCCGGCGTGCGTCGTGCGTCGTCACGCAAAATGTCCGTCAACACCTAAAAACAAATATTCAAACATCTTCTTCTGTAAAACTACTGGTCCCATGGTTCTCAAATTTCACATGGAGCATGACCTGACTCCAGGGTCTCAGAATTGTAAAATTGGGTCAGGTTGAAAATCCAAGATGGCCACCGTTACTAAAAATAGCAAAAACAACAAAATAAACTTTTTCTCCAGAACCACTATGTATATTTGTCTGAATTTTGGCATGGAACATCAATGAAACCTTGGTATTCAAAATTGTAAAAATGAAAAAAATCTGTAGCGGAGTTTTGTCACAGTGACCTACTTTCTGTTTACGAGTGTAATTTTGCTCAAATGCGAATGTCAAAAAATGACTTATTCAAACAACTTCTTCTCTAAAACCACTGCACCCATGGGTCTCAAATTTCACATGGAGCATGACCAGACTGCAGGGTTTCAAAATTATAAAATTGGGTCAGGTCAAGAATCCAAGATGGCCGCCGTTACTAAAAATAGCAAAAACAACAAAATCAACTTCTTCTCCAGAACCATTTGGTATATTTGGCCGAAAGTTTGCGTGGAACATAAATGGGACCTTGGGATTAAAAATTGTAAAAATGAAAAAAATCTATAGCGGAATTAGGTCACAGTGACCTACTTAGCGTTTACAAGACCGATTTTGCTCAAATGTCAGTATCTCAAGAAAAGGCAATCGATTGTGGTCAGATTTGGTCAGAAATGGTCCTTGAAAGGAATTATTTCAATTTTGTGCCAGTTGACTAACCAAGATGGCCACCACAGGGGCCGTTACTAAAAATAGCAAAAACATAAAAATGACAATTACTCAAGAACCCTTGAATGGAATTCGACCAATTTTGTGTCAGATTGCTCCTTGCGTGAAGCTGTTTCAATTAATTGCAATTTGGTTTTCCAAGATGGCCGACACCTGCTGTTACTGAAAATAGCACAAACATAAAAATGACAATTACTCAAGAACCCTTGAATGGAATTCGACCAATTTTGTGTCAGAATGTTCCTTGCATAAAGCCGTTTCGATTAATTGCAATTTGGCTTTCCAAGATGGCCGACATCTGCCGTCACTAAAAATAGCACAAACATAAAATGACAATTACTCAAGAACCCTTGAATGGAATTGGACCAATTTTGTGTCAGAATGTTCCTTACATGTAGCCATTTCGATTAATTGCAATTTGGCATTCCAAGATGGCCACCATCTGCCGTTACTAAAAATAGCACAAAACATGAAAATGACAATATCTCAGTTACCGCTGAGTAGATTTTTACGAAATTTGTGTCAAAATGATTTTTGCATTGAGATGTTTCAAAAGTAACTATATATAGACAAATCATATTGGCCTTTGTTACTAAAAATAGAAAAACGTGAAAATAAGAAAATCTCAGTGGAATTGGACTAATTTTCTGTCAGAATGGTCCTTTCATTAAGCTTTTTCGATTTTCTGCATTTTGGCATTCCAAGATGGCCACCATCTGCCGTTACTAAAAATAGCACAGAACATGACAATGACAACATCTCATTAACCGCTGAAGCGATTGAGATGAAATTTGTGGCAAAATGATTCTTGCTTTGACGTGTTTCACAAATTAACAAATATTGACCCGTCAAGTTGGCCTCTGTTACTTAAAATAGCAAAATTTGAAAATTAGAAAATTACAATGGAACTGGACCAATTTTGTGTCAAAATGGTCCTTGCATGAAAGCTTTTCAATTTTTTGCATTTTAGCATTCTAAGATGGCCGCCATCTGCCGTTAGTAAAATAGCACAAAACATGAAACTGACAATATCTCAGTAACCCCTGAATGGATTTTGATGAAATTTGTGGCAAAATGATTCTTGCCTTGAGGTGTTTCAAAAGTAACTAGAAAATGTGTTTATGAAACACTATGCCCCCAACCATATGCTTGTCTCTAGAGAAGATTCATCCAATAATGCTTGTACCTTTGTACCATAGGCTTACAATGCACTAAGTCGAAAAAGGGGCTTAACTCAGTCAAAAATTTATGAATTGTTTTCAAAAGTTAATCAGGTCATCTACACCTTGGGCAATATCAACCTGCAAAAATCATGATCCTAGCATCAGGGGTTCTCCAGATATTTTGTTCACAAGCTTCCAACGGCAAATAATGCCCTAAGTTGAAAAAGGGGCATAACTCAATCCAAAATTTACAAATTATTTTCAAAAGTTAATCAGGTCATCTACACCACAGGCAGTATCTTCCTGCATAAAATCATGCTCCTAGCATCAGGGGTTCTCCAGATATTTTGTTCACAAGGTTCCATAGGCTTACAATGCACTAAGTCGAAAAAGGAGCATAACTCAATCAAAAATTTATGATTTCTTTTCAAAAGTTAATCAGGTCATCTACACCACAGGCAGTATCTTCCTGCAAAAAAATCATGCTCCTAACATCAGGGGTTCTTGAGATATTTTGTTCACAAGGTTCCATAGGCTTACAATGCACTAAGTCGAAAAAGGGGCATAACTTTGTCAAAAATTCACGAATTTGTTTCAAAAGTTAATCAGGTCATCTACACCTTGAGCATTCTCATCCTGCAAAACCTCATGATCCTAGCATCAGGGGTTCTTGAGATATTTTGTTCACAAGTTTCCACAGGCTAAGTTGAAAAAGGGGCATAACTCTGGAAATACATGACCGGCGGAAAAATAAAAAAATACGAGTCTGCTTATTTTCCATACTGATCATGTGTATAAAGTTTCAAGTTCCTAGCTCTTATTGTTCTTGACTATATGTAAGGGTACCTTTGTACCATAGGCTTCAATGCACTAAGTCGAAAAAGGGGAATAACTTGATCAAAAATTCACAAATTTTTTTCAAAAGTTAATCAGGTCATCTACACCACAGGCAGTATCTTCCTGCAAAAAATCATGCTCCTAGCTTCAGGGGTTCTTGAGATATTTTGTTCACAAGGTTCCATAGGCTTACAATGCACTAAGTCGAAAATCGGGCATAACTCGGTCAAAAATTCACGAATTTGTTTCAAAAGTTAATCAGCTCATCTACACCTTATGCATTCTCATCTTGCAGAGCCTCATGATCCTAGCATCAGGGGTTCTTGAGATATTTTGTTCACAAGGTTCCACAGGCTAAGTCGAAAAAGGGCATAACTCTGGAAATACATTGCTGGCGGAAAAATAAAAAAATTCGGGTCTGCTTATTTTCCATACTGATCATGTGTATAAAGTTTCAAGTTCCTAGCTCTTATTGTTCTTGACTATGTGTAACGGTACCTTTGTACCATAGGCCTCAATGCACTAAGTCAAAAAAGGGGAATAACTCGATAAAAAATTCACGATTTTTATTCAAAAGTTAATCAGGTCATCTACACCACAGGCAGTATCTTCCCGCAAAAAATCATGCTCCTAGCTTAAGGGGTTCTTGAGATATTTTGTTCACAAGGTTCCATAGGCTTACAATGCACTAAGTCGAAAAAGGGGCATAACTCGATCAAAAATTCACGAATTTTTTTCAAAAGTTAATCAGGTCATCTACACCTTGGGCATTCTCATCTTGCAAAGCCTCATGATCCTAGCATCAGGGGTTCTTGAGATATTTTGTTCACAAGGTTCCACAGGCTAAGTCGAAAAAGGGGCATAACTCTGGAAATACATTGCCGGCGGAAAAATAAAAAAATACGAGTCTGCTTATTTTCCATACTGATCATGTGTATAAAGTTTCAAGTTCCTAGCTCTTATTGTTCTTGACTATATGTAAGGGTACCTTTGTACCATAGGCCTCAATGCACTAAGTCGAAAAAGGGGCATAACTCAATCAAAAATTCACGAATTTTTTTCAAAAGTTAATCAGGTCATCTACACCACAGGCAGTATCTTCCTGCAAAAACTTATGCTCCTAGCTTCAGGGGCTCTTGAGATATTTTGTTCACAAGGTTCCATAGGCTTACAATGCACTAAGTCGAAAAAGGGGCATAACTCGGTAAAAAATTCACGAATTTGTTTCAAAAGTTAATCAGGTCATCTACACCTTGGGCATTCTCATCCTGCAAAACCTCATGATCCTAGCATCAGGGGTTCTTGAGATATTTTGTTCACAAGGTTCCACAGGCTAAGTTGAAAAAGGGACATAACTCTTGAAATATGTGACCCGCGGAAAAAAGAAAAAACAAATTTCGCTTATTTTTAATACTGATCATATGTATAAAGTTTCAAGCTCCTAGCTCTTACGGTTCTTGAGTTATAGATAGAGGACAGACGGACAGGCCCAAACCAATATGCCCCCACAATTTCTCCGAAATTGGGGGCATAAATATATAAAGACCAGACAAGTTTGCCTCTGTAACTAAAAGAAGCAAAATGTTGAATTGAGAAAATCTCTGGAATCGGACCAATTTTGTATCAGAATGGTCCCGTTGCACAAAAGCCAGGTGAGCGATATCAGGCCCATTTGGGCCTCTTGTTTCCCCAAGTTCAGACATTGTTCCTGACTTTCTTTTGGCTTCTGGGATAATGAACCCTGCAAATAAGGGGGGTCTACTCTTAAAGGAAAGAATCTGCTTTTACAGGAGCAATTTCTTACCCAAAAGAGTTGATCCCAAATAATAATGAAAACAAAATAGTAGAGTTGCTTCCTTTGAAAGTGTTCCCAATTACCTTAAGATTTTGATTGATTGATTTATTTGATGCTTAACGTCCCTGGTAAACAGCTATGGTCATGTCGGGATGGTCAGTTAACCTAGCCATACTATTCTTGGGCAGGCTTAGACCTCCTAAGCGGTTAACCAGTACTAAGTGCGCATACTTTCGCCAGTAACTGACAACTGCCCTTCTTGAATCAGCTGAAGGAGAAACGAAAGTATGCGGCCAGACCGGGTTTCAAACCCAGGACCTCTGACTTATGAGTCAGGTGCTCTACCGATTGCGCTATGCGGCCCGGCAATTACCTTAAGACAAACTGCTCAGAGGTACAGATTGATTCTAATACAGTAGGGTCCCTAGCCAGCCAGCAACTTCTTGTTTTGAAGCCTAATTTAATTTGCGGCTATAAAAGTGGGAAAAAATAATCCAGCATGAGCCAGTTCATGTAGGATTGAAATTACGAACCCGCTCAATCAATTGAAAAATCTCAACAAACTTTTGCAAACCCTCTTTCGAACCCTCTTGCATGCCTCAAAAACAGATAAACGGGGATTAAAACAGCCAGAAAGTCATCTGCAATGTATAAAATAATGATTTATCACAGAGTTCATGTTAGTTTTTATCCAATATTATTGTTCAGAAGCTGTTTTGTGTTTGATAAAAATTCCTTATATTTTCTATTAGCTCATGCGGAACCGGGCTAACGATGCCAAGTTTTTGCATATATTTTCTAAATTCTAAACTGTCCATCATGGAAGGCTTACTTCCAACATTTGAATTCACGCATACAGTACTTTGGTTCACTTCTTTGCGACTGACAAGGTCAGAGACTCAAAATCAAGCAAGAGAATGTGACTTTTCCCTACATGTATATAGACTGACCTTGAACACATGCGCCGCTGTACTAAATGCATATCTGGAAAAATGCAAGACCATGTGCCCAATCCTTACATGTGCTGAAGAAGCAATCTATATTTGACAAAATAGCATTCTTATATTTTGCATAAATAGCTTTCAGAGAAAATAATACCTCAAACCTTGTGCCGATGTCAAATTTGTTTACGATTTCGGCTCCCCTCCTGCAAAACCGGAAACTCCTCTCATGGATTGCCGTTCTGAACCGTGGTTTCGCATGAGAGCGATTGGTAGGCGTGTACATGGACACTCATGATGGTTTTTTAAAATAGTCAACTCTCTGTATCTCGAACATTGATATCTCCAAGTAACCTCTTATATAAAAGAATATGGTTTGGGCATAAACCCCTTTTTATGTACATTTCAACTCCTGTTATCTAAAACTACTGGTATCGCAAAGTAAATTTTCTGTGGCTTTGAGATATTAATAGTTTTGGATGAATTTTGAATTTGAGATATCAAGAGTTGACTGTATTGAACAGTGGCTATATGTACCCCTTTTACACCTTGAGAACAGTACGAACAGAGTTAAAGCTGCATAACAAGAAGCATTAGCATCTAAGATAAGTTTTAAAATTTCTACACAAGAAGATATGACTGGTGAGGAGCCCTGGTAGCTCAATGGGTAAAGTGCTGGTCTGTTGATTTAGCCATCCCAGTTTTAATGCCCATCATGGACCTTGAATAAACACTTGATAGATGTTGTCTAAATGTTACATGCCCCCTAATACTTTACCTTCTCAGGATTTTTAGCTATCCGAATGGCCTCTTTAGTAATACCATAGGACTCTAGACCGAAATACGTGTTCAGATTAAACGGCAACTTTCTTGGTTTGTCACTCAGCGCTATAGTCTCTGTCATTCCCATGTCTGCTAGACCACAGAGACCAACCTGTACTACACTCTCCAGGTCAAGAACTAAATCAACCTACAAAATAAATAGGGCACTGTGACACAAATGAACAGCGACATGAGAAAAGCAACGAAGTGGTCATGCTCCCCGCTAAGGATCAGATTAGCCTGGGCATCCGACAAGTCTTATCAGACTCTTCGCTAAGTGCTTAAAGGTTAGCTAAGGGTGTAAGCTACCTTCATGCGGACAGTGAAGACTCTGGTCAGACTGGGTGGCTGCCCATGCTGATCTGAGTCTGTGCTGGGCGCACAACCACTCTGTTGGTTTTCTCCCACCGCAGCTCAATTTAATATGAATATGTCAGTTGAAACATGGATTGTGCCAGCTGAACTTTGCCCTTATTGTAAAGTGTTGAGCATAATTATGTTTAGAATTTGAAGAGCCAATTCTTATTCTAAGTAGCTGATTCAGGCTCTGACATGAACATAACTTTAATTAATATTTATATGAAATGATATATATAGCAAAGATAAAAGTGTGCAACTTATGGTATTCAGCAAAATCCTCAATAGCAAAAAAGCTGATAAAATTATGGAAACTTACAAAGGGATTCTAATCAGGTCTGACTGAGTAAAACAAAAGCACCAATGGGCAGGGCAATATAAGAGGGCTGTTCAGAAAGTTATTATTCTAGCTGCATAACTTTGTTTAGCAACATGCTGGGGACAAAATTAATGCTATGTATGTATTGAAAACACTACATTTCACCTTTAAAGTTATATCTAATACTATAAAAAGATACAATTTTCTTATCAAGTAACAACAAACTTTATTAGGCCCCAGTCATACCACTGGGCTAATTTCATATGCGAAATTATTTTCAGTGTATCATTCAAGTAATAAATCATTGTAAATACAAAATAAATTTTTGTCAGGCTTTTTTGTCATTCGTTGCTTTCAATATCCATTCAAAAGTTAGAAGGGTTGAAAACGTTATTGATTCAGTTCTTGCAAAGCAATGCCCAGTTTTTTGGTGTTATTGAATCCAATATTAACATCATTTTGAAACGGTTGGAGCAGCTTTGTGTTTTAAATTAATGTAAGTTTTTCGACGGTTTCGAACTGGCCTATGTAAAGGCAATTCCTGACAAGATGTTGAATGTTAGGACACTTGATTTCTTTACAAAGCCATTAAAACTTAAGCAGAAAGGGAGAAATTGCTACTACATAAAATGCGGATAATCTCTATTAACAGTATGGAACCTAGATTAAAATTAATTTCCGTGATATTAACAGGATACAATTGCCTGGGGACTGTGTTGAAGTAGCAATGATGAAAAAATCAAAGACTGCTCATATATGAACTATGACCTCAAGTAAAAATCTGCAGTGACTTTAGCATATACCTCTTTTAAAAATGTTAAAAAATATGTCCTTTAGAAAATAGACGTGTTTGCAGAGTTGTCCAGACATACCACAGCATTATATATTTTTGCTATCCAAAGTTCTGTGTTTATGATGGTTACCAAAATAATATGCCACAAACAGAACTTTCTGAACATCCCTCATATGCTTTTGGGAATACGTCAACACAACTGACCTGCATCTGAAGCCTTTTCAACTTGGCCTTGTCTTGTATCATCTTGATATCATCTACAGCCAGACCAACCAGGAGATTCATCACAAGAATCGTCATGCAGATGAAGAAGCACACAAACAATATGTATGTTGCTGCCTCATTGTTGAGGTCACCGGTAACAAAGTCATCACCGAAGTCAAACTCACCAGTCATCATGACAGAGGTTTTCACAAATGCAAGCCAAAAGTTGGCATAGGCTGCCTGAATTTAAGAAAGGGAAAAGAAAATTTAAACTTTCTCATCAAACATTGTAAACTAATGTAGAACATATATCATGACTTGCCTGCATGCATGAAAAGATAACCCATGAACTTAAGTGTGTGGATTATGTCTCATACATGCTGCCAAACCATTGTATAAACTATTTTTTATAATATAACCAAGATGTAACACACAATTTCATTGGCTGATTTGACATCACGTGCCAGTCAATGTTTTTGCAATATTCACCAGACAGTCAGTGAATATTACTTTTACGCTGACGTCATTGTATTTTCATGACGTAACGTCTGATATACATTAATGTTCATGACGTAACGTCTGATATACATTAATGTTAATGGCGTAACATCGCGAGATAATAGCATGTAGAACCATCTTAAATATCAAAGGAAACTGTATTTAGAATTATCATATAATAAAACAATTGTTGACCTTTACTTCGGTGAATATGCAGTTTTGTTGACCTGCAAACATAACATATTGATCTCCACTTCGTGTCGGTCAATATGTTGTTTGCAGGTCAATAAAACTGCATATTCACCACAACAAAGGTCAATAACTGTATAATACCACACTCACCAGTATAGACCTTGCACAATATTAAATAATTTATGCTTAAGTTTGCATTTTCTAGCAAGGGTGGTATAATTTCAGCTTAAACAAAATCAAGTGAGGACATAGGCTGACAATACCCCCAAGCACTGCCCTGCTTGATAGAAACAACACAAAATGTTAATGCAAATGCACATGAACATAGCAACAGATGGGCAGTCAATATCAAACCTACTAATAGACTCAGTCACATATCAAAAGGTTCTAATTACTACTTCACCTAGCTTTAACCCTATTGCACTCAGAAAGGCCAAAACTCCATGGAGTTTTGGCCATGCTGAGTGCAATAGGGTTAATAAATACACACATGGAAAGTAAACATTTTGAAGAAAGTATGTACATTATAAAGGAAGGAAACCAAACTGCCAGCTTTATTAGTGCCTCTGCAAATATATACTGCACTGACAATGGCACCGAGTGCCTTAACTAGGTAATACTATAAAATCTGTTACATATGACAAATGTATGGAATGGACTTTACACTACGTTTAAGATACAGTTGAACTTCATTGGCTCTAACAGGCTTGGAACAATGAAAATTAGCTCCAGCCAAGGATAGTTCTAGCCATCCAGGGTTAGTTTCCATATAAAATGACCTCTGTGGACCAAGGAATGAGTTCTAGCCAGACATGGTTAATGAGCCATCAGGGTTCGAGCCATTGAAGTTCTACTGTATTAATCAACAGGGGCCCAGATTTCACAACAGCTTTTCTTATTTTTCATCTGAATGTATGTCGTGACCCCCTCATTAGAACTCATTAGAACTGTCTAAGACTATTCTAGACAGAGATCACAGCATATATTTGTATGAAAAATTCCCAGAAATTATCATAGAATACTCTTTCTTACCTGGGGCTCTGAACAAATGATTAAAACAGTCTAGACTCAGTGCCTGTACTTACTGTGTTTCTCATTTCAGAATAAAATCCCAGAGCAAAGGCAATGATGAACAACACATAGACAATGAAGAATTCCAAGAATGTGGAGAGAATGTCTTTGAACATCATGATGTAGATACCCACAGTGGGGAACTTCTGAATGTAAAACGCCAAGTTGATCCAGCCGAAAAACATGGAAGCAGTGCCAATCGACCATTGCCATTCCTGTAAATAAATAGGGGATCTTACATGAGTGCTCATGTATTATTGAATTTATTAAACGAGTTGGGGAAAAAGACAAGATGCGAGGCTATGCCGAGCATCTTATCGGTTTTCCCTAATGAGTTTAATAAATTCAATAATACAGGAGCACGAATGCAAGATTCTATTTATCATATGACACTAATTTTGCATTTAATTGGCAAGTTTTGCACTAAAAACATCACGATTTTGCCATTAGAAGAAGCAACGTTTTATGTATGTCAACAATAATATTACGACGTAATTTGTATATTTAATCCACTAGCATATATGATAAAGCATATTATCAGACTTAAGGTGATTGGGTTCACAATAATTGTCAGGGGAAGCAATCCTGAAATTTTTTTTACCTCCCTTTAAAATTGCATCAACTCTTAAAGGAAAGAATTTGCTCCTCGTCAAATACTAATTTTTGGGGTCTATTCAGTGACAAAAAACCTCATCAAATACTGCTTTTTGTGTCCATTCAATGACATAAAATCTTATCAAATACTGCTATTTGTGTCCATTCAGTGACATTAAATCTCATCAAATACTGTTTTGGGGTCTATTCAGTGATATAAAATCTGATAAAACAGTGCTTTTGGCATTTATGAGATTTATCTTACACAGAAAAAATAAAGTTTCTCTCTACATTCCATGTAAACTTAAAAGTCAACCCAAATTTGTTTAACACAGTAATATTCATTCATCAGTCTATAAACTGTACAGTCAACTCCCATATCTCGAACACTGATAGCTCAAAGTAGCTTCTTAAAATAAAGAATATATTTCCTATTTTTATTTTACATTTCAACTCCTGTTATTTCAAACTACTGATATCTCAAAGTAAATTTTCTGGTATCAGAAAATTTACTTCGAGATATCAGTAGTTTTGACTGAAGTTCGACTTCGAGATATCGAGAGTTGACTGTATTTTATTTGGCTGCTCGGAAGCAGCCAATCAGTGTGCTTTATTTTGAGTTTGAGACTGTACTCAAGTTGTATAACCTCCGGGCCAGGGGTGATACTGTACTCACATATCTATAACTTGTGACATCTGAACAGCTTGTGAAGTCTATTGTCACTATGATGGCAAATACAAAGATAATCCACTCTATGAGATTCTCAAATTCAAAATATCCTTTCTTCTTCTGATACAGCTGTATTACCTGAAACATAACACTTAAACTTTGGGGATAACTGTACCCATAACTGTCATTCAGAGAAGTAATTTGTCACTTTTATAAGTCACACATCTTACAATTTTTGACAATGCAATTTGTGACCATAAAACCAACAACTTACCCGAGTCCCCAAATGACAGTACTGTTGAAAATTAACTTTTTAGCAAGTATTAAATGTAGTAGCAAAACTTATATACCTGGTAGCAAAAATTGGTGACCATATGCCAGCCCTCCATCTGGTAGTTGTCAGATATATGACCAAACAAAATTTCTTATGGTCAAAGGCATTGATAATGCCTTTGACCATAAGGAATTGTGTTTTCTCTCACAAGCTGAATTATTTTTTCAGGAAAATTAGCTTGTACTTCCAAGAAGTTAATTTCACTAAAGAATTCTGAGGCAGCAAATTATTGCTACCCACTTTTTTGACAGGTGGCAAATGGGATTTTCAGGTGGCAAATTTGCTACCTGCTGCTGTTTATGTTGAACCCAGACAGAACAAGATATGGGATCTTTCCAGTGTTACAACACTCACACATTGTAAACCCATGAAAACAGCGCAGGAAGGGTCTAAAAACAAGTAGCCCAAGGGCAACGACCGCTCACCTGAGTTATAAAATGTAAGCTTCTAGCTCAGGTAAGCTAATAAACAGGCTGCAATTCTATAGGATTCGATGACCCCATGGGGTGTGGCAAGTTTGGACCCCAGGGGCTTGATTGGCAGGATTTATGTAGAGGCAAACCATACACTGCTACATACTAAATACATAAGCTCTTGGCCTTATGGTTTCATAAAAGAAGATTTTTGAAGGTTCTTTAGCTATATAGCTCTATATAAACAAACAACCCACTGGGGTGTGGGCAGTTTGGACCTCAGGTGCTTGATTGGCAGAATTTATGCAGGGGATCACTAGACATTGCTGCATACTAAATATGTAAGCTTTGGGCCTCATGGTTTCAGAGAAAAAGATTTTTGAAGTCTTTCCCTTTATAAGTTTATGGGAGCAGCATGGCCAATTTGGACCCCAGTGGGCATGGTTGGCAGGATTTAAGTTGGAGACCACTAAACGTTGCTACATATGTACTAAAGAAGTTAGCTCCGGGCCTCATGGTTTAAGAGAAGAAGATTTTTTAAGATTTTCCCGTTGTTAGTCTATGGGAACTAATGACCCCCGGGGCGTGGCCAGTTTGGACCCCGGGGGCATGGTTGGCAGGATTTATGTAGGGGAACACTAGACATTGCTACTTGCTACATATAGGCTCTTGGCCTCATGGTTACAGAGAAGAAGATTTTTTTTAATTTTCTCTTTGTAAGTCTGAAGGAGTTTATGACCCCCTGGGCGTGGCCAATTTGAACTGCAGGGTCAGGGTTGGTATGATTTATGTAGAGGACCACTAGACATTGCTACAGGCTACATACATATGCTCTGGGCCTCATGGTTTCAAAGAAGAAGATTTTTCAAGATTTTTTCATTGTAAGTCTATGGGAGCTAATGACTCCCAGGGCGTGGCCAATTTGGACCCCAGGGGCATGGTTGGCAGGATTTATGTAGGGGACCACTAGACGTTGCTTCATGCTACACATATAAGCTCTGGGCTTCATGGTTACAGAGAAGAAGATTTTTTTAAGATTTTCTCTTTGAAAGACTATGGGAGCTAATGACCCCTTGGGGCATGGCCAATTTGGGCCCCAGGGGCATGGTTGGCATGATTCATGGAGGGACCCACTAGACATTGGTACATACCAAATATATAAGCTGTGGGCCTCATGGTTTCAGAGAAGAACATTTTTTAAGATTTTCCCATTATGAGTCTATGGGAGCTTATGACCCTTGAGGAGTGGCCAGTTTGGACCCCAGAGGCTTGGTTGGGGGGATTTATGTAGGGGACCACTAAACATTGCTACATGCTATATATATAAGCTCTGGGCTTCATGGTTCCAGAGAAGAAGATTTTTGAGGTTCTTAAGCTATATAGCTATATATATACAAATGACCCCCTGGGGCGTGGCAATTTGAGCCCCAGGGGCATGGGTGGCAGGATTTAAGTAGGGGATCACTAGACATTGAAACATTCTATATTTATAAGCTCATGGGCCTCATGGTTTCAGAGAAGAAGAATTTTTAAGATTTTCCCATTGTAAGTCTATGGGGGCTAATGACCCCTGGGGCATGGCCAATTTGGGCCTCAGGGGCATGGTTGGTAGGATTTATGTAGGGGACCACTAGACATTGGTAATATACTAAATATGTAAGCTCTGGGCCTCATGGTTTCAGAGAAGAAGATTTTTTAGTGTTTCCCATTATAAGTCTAAAGGAGCTTATGACCCCTGGGGAGTGGCCAGTTTGGACCCCAGAGGCTTGGTAGGGAGGATTTATGTAGGGGACCACTAAACATTGCTACATACTATATATATATATATATAGGCTCTGGGCCTCATGGTTCCAAAGAAGAAGATTTTTGAAGGTTCTTAAGCTATATAGCTATATGTAAACAAATGATCCCCTGGGGCGTCGCCAATTTGAGCCCCAGGGGCATGGGTGGCAGGATTTTAGTAGGGGATCACTAGACATTGATACATGCTATATATATAAGCTATGGGCCTCATGGTTTCAGAGTAGAAGATTTTTTAAGATTTTCCCATTGTAAGTCTATGGGAGCTAATGACCCCCGGGGCGTGGCCAATTTGGGCCCCAGGGGCATGGTTGGCAGGATTTATGTAGGGGACCACTAGACATTGGTACATACTAAATATGTAAGCTCTGGGCCTCATGGTTTCAGAGAAGAAGATTTTTGAAGGTTCTTAAGCTATATAGCTATATATAAACAAATGACCCCCTGGGGCGTCACCAATTTGAGCCCCAGGGGCATGGGTGGCAGGATTTTAGTAGGGGATCACTAGACATTGATACATGCTATATATATAAGCTATGGGCCTCATGGTTTCAGAGAAGAAGATTTTTGAAGTTTTTCCCATTGTAAGTCTATGGGAGCTAATGACCCCCAGGGCGTGGCCAATTTGGGCCACAGGGGCATGGTTGGCAGGATTTATGTAGGGGACCACTTGACATTGGTACATACTAAATATGTAAGCTCTGGGCCTCATGGTTTCAGAGAAGAAGATTTTTGAAATTTTTCCCATTATAAGTCTATGGGAGCTATCTGTTGCCATGGCAACAAGAGTTCCAACCCAATCTACCCTTAAACCTAATGCAGTCAATCCCCCAGCCCAACAAGGCTACACTTAAAATCAAGATTGGCCTGCTGGTTTAGGAGATATTGGTGTTTAAAAGTGTGGACGACGACGACGCCGACGACGGAGGACGGACTATGGCTATACTACATGTATAAGCTCACCTTGACAGGTGAGCTAATAAAGTGTAAATCTAAGAATAACAAGACCTGTCACAGGGCCAGGATAGCTCGCCTGACAGCGCCTTGCCCATCACATAAAAAACTTTAACGTAAAACTTGAAAATTTTGCTAACGCAGACGTCGCCGCCAACGCCAACGCTGACACCAACGCCGACGCCGGGGTAGTACAATAGCTCTTCCTGAACTTCGTTCAGGCGTGCTAAAAATTTGATTTTTCAGCGTTCATCCTGTGATTAAGCCAGTGGTCATTGCTAAAATTCTACAAGAAGTGCTTCGTGCTTCATGGAATCTTAGCTCCGCCCACTGGCTTCATCACATGATGAATGCTAAAAAATCAAATTTTTGTTCTTATATGAAAGCAGAAATGAAATGACAGAAATGCTTTTCCTGTAAGTATACCCAGTCACCTTATATTTTCAGTTTTTTTTATTGTTCTGAGAATATTAGCACAAGCAATTTACTCCAGATAAGATTACTGTGTGTGTGTGTGAAATCTATACATGAGCCATGACACAACAAAACCAACAAAGCAATTTACTCCAGATAAGATTATTGTGTATGTATGTGAGAAATCTATGTATGAGCCATGACACAACAAAACCAACAAAGCAATTTACTCCAGATAAGATTATTGTGTGTGTATGTGAGAAATCTATGTAAGAGCCATGACACAACAAAACCAACAAAGCAATTTACTCCAGATAAGATTATTGTGTATGTATGTGAGAAATCTATATATGAGCCATGACACAACAAAACCAACAAAGCAATTTACTCCAGATAAGATTATTGTGTGTGTATGTGAGAAATCTATATATGAGCCATGACACAACAAAACCAACAAAGCAATTTACTCCAGATAAGATTATTGTGTGTGTATGTGAGAAATCTATGTATGAGCCATGACAAAACAAAACCAACAAAGCAATTTACTCCAGATAAGATTATTGTGTGTGTATGTGAGAAATCTATGTATGAGCCATGACACAACAAAACCAACAAAGCAATTTACTCCAGATAAGATTACTGTGTGTATGTGAGAAATCTATATATGAGCCATGACACAACAAAACCAACAAAGCTATTTACTCCAGATAAGATTATTGTGTATGTATGTGAGAAATCTATGTATGAGCCATGACACAACAAAACCAACAAAGCAATTTACTCGAGATAAGATTACTGTGTGTATGTGAGAAATCTATGTATGAGCCATGACAAAACAAAACCAACAAAGCAATTTACTCCAGATAAGATTATTGTGTGTGTATGTGAGAAATCTATGTATGAGCCATGACAAAATAAAACCAACAAAGCTATTTACTCCAGATAAGATTATTGTGTGTGTATGTGAGAAATCTATGTATGAGCCATGACACAACAAAACCAACAAAGCAATTTACTCCAGATAAGATTATTGTGTGTGTATGTGAGAAATCTATATATGAGCCATGACACAACAAAACCAACAAAGCTATTTACTCCAGATAAGATTATTGAGTGTGTATGTGAGAAATCTATGTATGAGCCATGACAAAACAAAACCAACAAAGCAATTTACTCCAGATAAGATTATTGTGTGTGTATGTGAGAAATCTATGTATGAGCCATGACACAACAAAACCAACAAAGCAATTTACTCCAGATAAGATTACTGTGTGTATGTGAGAATTCTATATATGAGCCATGACACAACAAAACCAACAAAGCAATTTACTCCAAATAAGATTATTGTGTGTGTATGTGAGAAATCTATGTATGAGCCATGACACAACAAAACCAACAAAGCAATTTACTCCAGATAAGATTACTGTGTGTATGTGAGAAATCTATATATGAGCCATGACAAAACAAAACCAACAAAGCAATTTACTCCAGATAAGATTATTGAGTGTGTATGTGAGAAATCTATGTATGAGCCATGACACAACAAAACCAACAAAGTGGTTGTGCACCCAGCACACACTCAGATCAGCCTGGGCATCCACCCAGTCTGATCAGAGCCTTCGCTGGCCACATGGAGGTAGCTGAGACTCTTAGCTACCCTTTGAGCCCTTAACAAAGAGTCTGAGACTAGGCTGATGCCCAGGCTGATCTTAGCCTGCGCTGGGCGCACAACCACATTGCTGGTTTTGTGGTGTCGCAGCTCATATTTAACTTACCTCAGAAATCAGCAAAACTGCTGCAAAAATAAGAGTGATATATTGAAGTGCTGTGGAGTACCCTGGCTGTGTGTAACCTCCTGCCGCTAGCCTCTCACAGGTACTACCATTACCAACCAATGTGTAGTCAGTGGCACTGAAAATATTTACCTCCTTCACTTCAATCTGAATTCAGCCGCGACAAGAGAAAACCAAGAAAGTGGTATGTGTGCCCAGCACAGACTCAGATCAGCCTGGACATCCATCAAGTCTGATCAGACTCTTTGCTAAGTGCTTTAAGGGTAGCTAAGGGTCTAAGCTACCTCCACGAGGACAGCAAAGACTCTAATCAGACTGGGTGGATGCCCAGGCTGATCTGAGTCTGTGCTGGGTGCACAACCACATTGTTGGTTTTGTCGTGTTGTGGCTCAATTAATCTAGCTGGTTTGACAAGATAAAAATCTCTGGGCCCAGTTGTATAAAGCATTATAAGCTTAACATAGTCATTAGCCAAAGATTTCTTAAGTCTTTCAGTATTCACAAAATCAGTTGCAGGAATTTATTTTTGCTGAAAATTGTGAGAAGCTTTTGCATTCTAAAAGATTCTCACATTTTTTTTCGGCAAAAACTGGCAGCCTTTTTACATATAAAACCCCAGACTACTTTTTATTTTTGGCACTTTACTAGAACTTCAAGGCCAGTATAATTTTAATAAATTTATCAGTGCTGTTTATCATGACAGCAAGTTAGAAATTCTTTGGAAACATTCAGATTTTTTCTGTAAAATGAAAATATTGGAAAAGTTTGCAAAAATGACGTAATGGCACCGGCAAAATCGTTTTTTACCTGATGGGCTATATTCCAATTTTGCTTGTGCCAAAAATAATCATTATTATGAAAGAAAGTACTTCGAATGTGTCTTTAGATGCAGGGTGCGCACCACCGACGGCTGCGTAATAACACCAGACAGGAGTGCAATGAGGAAATTAACTCTGAATAGGATTGCTAGACACATAGATTGTAATCCAAAGGTACAACTATGACTGAATAGCCAGTACTGAAATGCTTTCCCATGTCTCCGGTGTTGTATTATGAAGGAAGGTGTGTACCAGACCTAGGTTTTGTCCATTATGCGGACTCTTCAGGAGAATCCTGTCTAAAATGGACTCAACAACTGCGAATCCAAGTTATGATTTGACTGGTCAAAATTGCGCCTTATTCAGAGAATACAAGGTAAGGAAATGTATTTGTAGAATGACGGAGCGCATCCGAACACTCGAACTTACAGGGACACATCAGTCCCTACATAGCTCACTGATCATTCAACAGCAGAAATGTCCTTTCAGAGAAAACAATATACAAGCATAATCTTAACGGACCTTAAAATGGCTCCTTTCTGTCACGGCGTCATGACTTTTGCATGAAAAAGTGCGGAGATTCTAGCCGTTTACTTTGTAACAGGGTCTGGATGTGTTTAGCAAGATGATAGCAAACTTCAGTCATTTTTGTTATAATCCAAAGTTAACTTACAACTTATACTGTTCAATCCCTATAATCGCCACTTTCCTGCTTGTTTGGTATGCTCTATTTTGGAATTCTAATAGCTGTTCTGGCACAGTGCACACAGCCTAATCAAGCACGGCCCTTGACACAGGTGAAATAAAAATTAAGTGTTAATGAGGCAATAAACTCTGAATAGGATTGCTAGTTAAATATAGATTACAATTCAAGTAACTTACAACCAGAGCTCTAAATAAGAGGGAGTATTTGGTGAAAATTAGAGATAATTTTTTTATCCTGCATAAAACCATATGTTGTGACCCCTCATCTGAACCGTCTCGCCGAGACGGTTCAGATGAGGGGTCACAACATATGGTTTCGATGAGAAATAAAAAAAATTATCCTTAATTATCATCAAATACTCCCTCTTATCTAGAGCTCTGCTTACAACTTATACGGTGGTGTGGATGATGTCATAAATGCTGTCAGAAAGGCCAGGAAAATGGCATATACAACTAGCTGGAGGTAGAAGATTAACATCGCCTTTCCACGGTTCTTACGTCTCAGGAGCCCAGACACCAGGGGGTGGGAGAGAAGCTCAAGTTTTTCTGAGGCAGCCTGCAAATAAACTATTACTATAAGATACTGTAAATCCCTTTACTTTCACATGTTCTTTATTTGGGAATACAATAATGACCCCAGATATTTGGACATACAGGTCTGAGGAAACATTGTAGACTAAAGTGTTTGCCATTCACCATGCATCATTTGGATGCATTAACATGTGTAAAATCCACTTTCTAAGAATTTTTGGAATTTCCGGGTGTCTGAAATTTTAGGGTCATTACGGTATTCTAGTTATAGAATTACTGACCAGTTCTTGAATTTCTGGGAATTCCAGGCAGTCCCAATCTGCAATTTCTGTTTGTGCCTTACAAAAGTTTTAATTCTGGCAAGATATTTGAATTCACCAGCTAGAAGATTTGCTAGTATTACCGTATTTCTTCGGCTATAAGACGGGGATTTTTCCCGCCAAAATGACCCCCAAAATTTGCCCCCGTCTTATAACCGAGGCTTTGGACACCCTAGCTATTTTCACCAAAGTCCCTGAGCAGCTGGTCACGGTCCATGTTTGTAAATATACAAGGTATGTATAGGTGCATCGCAAAACCCAATAGGTGTTGAGACATAAACAATACCTCTAGTACCGATCACATGAAATGATACCGTATGCAAACACTGATTGCATCTAGCAAAACCGAATTTCTCTACTGTGTGCCGTCATTAAACTCCTTATGAATTCCAAATCCGCAAACAATGTGTAACATTATCCTCTTTATTTTTTTCCTAAACATTCATATAGGTATTTTTCTGCAACCTAGATGTAAAAACGTAAGTCACTTTTACTCTTTATCTGTCGGTATTAATATCCTGACTTGACCCGAGTGACCTGTCAAAACTGAGTCGGTTATGTAATTATTTTGAGAGCAGTATTGATCGAGCTGAAGAATAAGATCAAAGAAGCCCCAAAAAGTGAGCCGGTCAATGACCTTTAGGTGACACAATGTTTGTTGAACTACTGGTGTTGGATTTGGATATTGACTGTATTTATGCTAAATATTCGGCTAGTGAATAAAAACAAAATCTGTTTAATATGGATTCTTCCATCTTCAAACTGGGATACAGGAATATGTTTTCTCCACTTGTGTACATGCAAAGCTAATTTAACTTATGGAAATACGACCTTTGCTCATACTGGATAAAATAATGAGGTAATTAATCCAAGATATTTATGCACATTACGGTAACTGCATAGCGACCAGTTTAAATATATGTAGACATCGGTGACCGGTGATGACCTTTTGGGGAATTTAGTAGTAAATCTAGCATCTCAGCAGAATGAAGTAACGGGGCGCCGATCATCCGCCCATGTTGGGGAATTGGCAGAAAATAGGCCCGTCTTATAGGCAAGGCTAAGCTAAATACTTGCCCAGACAGTCCAAAAAACACCCCCCGTCTTATAAACGACTCGCCCTATAGCCGAAGAAATACGGTAGGTAAAATAAATCTCTTGCATATATACTAAGTGATTTACAGTAAACAGCATTATTGAGCCACAACGTGACAAAGCCACCAAATAGGATTGTGAGCCACATAAAGACTCAGATCAGCCTGGGCATCCACTCCACCTGATCAGTCCTTGCTGTGCCCTTAATGGTAGCTAAGGATCTAAGCTACCTCCATGTAGACAGTGGAGACAGCGAAGACTCTGATCACACTGGGCGGATGCCCATGCTGATCTGAGTTTTCACTGGGTGCACATGACACTTTGTTGGTTTTCTTGTGTTGCAGCTCAATTATGTTTAATTAGAAATGTCTTTTGGCAAAAACAGATGACCGCCTACCGCCCCCCCCCCCCCCCCCCCCCCCCCCCAATTTCCCAGCAGTATCATTTTCCCTAAATGCTTCCAAGTTCAGAACTCCTTTGAACTTGAAATAGGATCAAGGTCACCAAAATTTAATCACTTCTTATCCACCTCAAATTTATACATTTACAGTAGAACTTCAATGGCTCGAACAGGCTTGGGACCATGAAAATTAGTTCAAGTCAAGGGAAGTTCCAGCCATCCAGGGTTAGTTTCTATATAAATTGACCTCTAGGGACCCAAGATGAGTTCTAGCCAGGCAGGGTGAATGAGCCATCAGGGTTCGAGCCATTAAAGTTCTACTGCATCTATGTTTGGTCATAATCCATCCATCTCTTCATGAGATATGGTGCAGACAAGCTGTTTTTCAACATTCTTTGACCTTCTCTGACCTTGGAAATAAGGTCAAGGTGACCAAAATTTAATCACTTCTTTTCCATTTCCCAGTGATGTATCTGTGACAGTTTGGTTCAAATCTATCCTTTAGGAGATATGGTGCAGACAAGCTATTTTTCATAATTCTTTGACCTCCTGTGACCTTGAAAATGAGGACAAGGTCACCCAAATCTATTCAGTTCTTTGCCATCTCCCAGTGATATATATATCTGTGCCAGTTTGGTAAAAATCCATCCATTCCTTCATTCCTTCAAGAGATATGGTGCAGACAAGCCATTTTTCATCATTCTTTGACCTCCAGTGATCTTGAGAATAAGGTCAAGGTCCCCAAAATCTAATCAGTTCCCCCCCCCCCCCAAACCCAGTGATGTATCTGTGCAAGTTTAGTCAAAATCCATCCATCCTTTCAGGAGACAGAGTGCAGACAAAAAGCTACGCAGTCCCCCACCCACATACACACGCACACACCTATGGTGCGGGGTGGGGGCCTAATTATGTCTTATCTAAAAATAATCTACAGTATTATCACTGCCTGGGTTCGAGGTTATAAAACTTGAGAATGATCTCAAACTCAAAATAAAGCAAACTGATTGGCTGCTTTATGAGAAGCAGCCAATAAGTGTGCTTTATTTTGAGTTTGAGATTATACTAAAGTTTTATAACCTCTGAGCCAGATTCACTCACCAACACTGTTAATACATGAGTCTTCTTGTAAGTTTTATATGTTCTCTGCTCTGTCTCGGTGACATCATCCTCAGTTTTCGAGGCTGAAAATATATATTATTGGTGTAATATGAGAGGGGACCTTAACCCATGTACCGTATATACGGTAATTTTTGCGGGTTCAAAGTTTCACAGTTTAGGATAAAAAACATAAACCTTAATTTTCGTGATTTTTAATTTTCGTGGTTATCAACATGCGCTAAAAGTAAAATTGCTTCTTTTTCACTTGAGCCTGTTCTTTCATCAACCTGAGGCTGGGCCACAGGTTCATGAAAGAACTAGCTCCAGTGAAAAAATTTACCATAGCCAACAGAAACAAAACATATAGACACTGTTGTCTACTGAAAATATTTTGTATGACGTGAAATTATTTCGCGATTTTAATATTAGCGGTTTCTAAGTTACAGCCAAATACCGCAAAAAAAGGAACAGCGCGAAAATTATCCTGTATATGGTATATACAGTGAATACTAAATTCAACCTGCACATTTGCACAATCTGATTCGCTGGTCTCTTATTTTCACATTTCAAATTTCCACTGCACTCTTATCAATCCTATGAAATACTTTGCTATCTGAATTCTTTTGGTCTGTTTCATCTTTTATTTTTCATTTATTTATTTATTTTATTTTTTTTGTTTATTAATACTGGCTTAATTTTAACTGTTCCAAACATAAATTCTATTCTAGCTGTGTTTTATTTACAAATAATTATAAGATATATTTTTAAGTCTTTCAACTACTGGTATCATCACATTACAATGAATATTCCAAAATACTGAATTTTTGCAATTTTGGTCAATGGTACATCTTATTTTTCAATTTTTTATTTTTTTTTTAAATTTCAAGTTTTAAACTAACATTTCAGTACTTCCCATTCAAACTTTATTTCACAATACAAGTCAAATTTTTCTTGCAAACCAGCTCCATAATTAGTTTTATGTTCATGCAAGCCAGTCTGCTGGTTTAAACATATTTTATTCTTTTTAGAAATTGTAACATACATACATATAGTATACAATACAGGCTTGGGATTAGAACGAAAGCTGGCCCAGAGGTTATAAAACTTGAGTACATTCTCAAACGCAAAAATAAAGCGCACTAATTGGCTGCTTCCGAGCACATGCTCGGAAGCAGCCAATCAGTGTGCTTTATTTTGAGTTTGAGATTATTCTCAAGTTTTATAACCTCGAACCCTGGGCGCTTCTCAAACTCAAAATAAAGCACACTGATTGGCTGCTGCCAAGCACATGCTCGGAAGCAGCCAACCAGTGTGCTTTATTTTGAGTTTGAGATTATTCTCAAGTTTTATAACCTCGAACCCTGGGTGCTTATAGAGTTCTTCTCCCTAAAGCCAGTCTGCTGAAGCTCATTCAGAGAGTACTTACACTTCACATGCTGAGTTTTAGCTGCCCATTCTCTCCGTGACTGAGCATCATCTAGGTAAGTGTAGTCAAACGTCACAGTGTTACCCTCCAGGTTCATACACTGATTGAATACCATCTCTGCTACACCTGAACATACCATAACAGTGCTCCAGATAAGAAGGGGTAACAGGGATAATTCTGAGATAATTTTCGGTATTTTTTCATATAAGCATATGTTGTGACCCCTCATTAGAACCGTCTCGAATTATCATCTAACCAAACTGCATCTAGAGCTCTGGGACCAGTTGTTCAAAACTAACATCATCCTTAGCTAGCTAGGCAAATAAATTTGAACAAAAATATCTGTGTATTTGGCTATAAAGTGTAAAACACTTATGAGCTGACCTCTTAAAGAGCTTGTTAGGCTAACAATGCGTTGGCAACTGGGCCCTGCACATTTTTGTTGTTTGATTTTTTTTTTTTTTTTTTGCTTTTTTATAAAAATCAGACACATGTAAAACAATTGCTTTTTGCTCATAATCGCTATGCAGGGAATAAATTTTCCATTTCCCTGACTTTTCCCTAATTTTTCAAGTGCTTTCCAAATTTCCCTGAACAATCAGAAAATTCCCTGTTGTTTCTTTGACCTGAAAAAAAATCATTTTCCAAGACATTTTTGCCTGGTGTCAGTGCTTCAGATAAGAAGCGGTAACAGGGATATTTAGGGATAATTTTCCATATTTCTCAAAAAAAAAGGTAAGTTATGACCCCTCATTAGAACCGTCTCGTCAAGACGGTTCTAATGAGGGATCAAAACAAACATTTGCATTCAGAAGTAAGAAAAGTTATCTCAGAATTATCCCAGTTACCCCTTCTTACCCAGAGCTCTGGGTAACTCTGTTATTTTGGAAAGGGAGACAAATTAATCTGCAAAATGCTTCCCTCCATTACCTCCCCTAGTTAAGAGAGGCAACTCTATTTCTACCATTCATGTGTTTTCTTACTTGGCATATATTTGATGAGTTTCCTCATTGGGGTGTTGATCATTGCTGGTCTATCACTGACCACCACAGCATCACAGTTCTCCATCACAAATGGCCGCGCTCCCTCTGTTGACACAATCATTTCAGCAATTACCCTGAAAATGTATACATGTATACAACTTATTTAGGAAAGTTTGTCACAACATACCACATTTTTTCCACAAGAAACCACATTTTTTACCACAAGATACCACATTTTTTACCACAAGATACCACATTTTTTACCACAAGATACCACATTCTATTAGCTACAGACAAGTTTTCCCCCTTCAAAACAATCCAAAAATCTAGATCTGTCTTATAAGACAGATCTAATTTTTTGGCATTGTTTTGGAAGGGCAAAAAGATATCTTACAGCAGACCTAGCATGATAAATTTATACATGTAGGGTCATTTGGAGGAGGCAAAATGTCTGTTTTATAGCTTAATAAATGCCGTGCGAAAGTTTCAGGATGATGTGACACAAACTCAGTAGAAGTTGATAACACAAGCATGCTCCAATAATTTTGGTTTAAACAATATTTCATTCATAGTAATTTACGCATATGTAGTACAAAAATAATGGTACATTGATTGATTGATTTGTTGCTCAGAGAGCCAGATAAGCTTCGTATTTGCGTAAAATACGGACCAAAAAAGACAAAATACGAAGTGTCTTGAAATTTCAATCGTACCGAATACGGTAGTCATTTCTCAGCTTACGAAAGCAGCTCAAATGTGCTACGTATTTACGCTATAGCATGCGCTGTCAACCGTTTTTCAATAGCCAGAATGTTACCTATTTTTAGCATTTACTAATCATTGCTTCAGCGCATGCGCTGTCTGAGCATGCGCAGTCAACCTTTTTTCCGAAAACAGAAAGCACATGGTACCTATTTTCAGCATTCTCTTTTCGGCTTTTACTGGTCGTTTTTATGAATAGACCGGGAACAAGCATGAGTATTGGAATTTACCGAGCATTAGCCAATGGCTAAATTGCACATGATCTTTCCGGTCGATTGCGTAGGTACTTTCATTTTCGTAGAACAAACATGTTGCAAAAAACGTCTCTGTTACTTGACTGAACAGTCAATAAATGGCCCCACCTGGTTGTGCGAAGCTGGAAAACTTTGGCTTCGGCAAGCCAGTGGTTAATTCTAGTGAACTCTAGCCAGCAAAGATCAGCCGATCGTCCCCTGATGCGTGGTAAAAGGAAAGCAAAACACTGTCAGGGTCGGTAACGGGTCGTTTCGGCCCAATTCCCTTTCGGCCCCGGGTCGTTTCGGCCTTATTCCCGTTCGGCCTGGGTCGTTCCTGTTGTCCAGAGTTTTAAGCAAGAACCCTGGACAAGAACAAGTAGACTGACATTTTGGGAGACCAGTTGTGCGTTAAAAAGATACTGAACAACCACTGGATCTCAGGAGTACCAATACTGAAAGGACTCATCAGGATACTGAAAAGGTTAAAATTCTGTTTGGTAAATACTGAAACCACTGTAAAAATTATCTGGAGCTCTGGTTGCTTTACCTCCATGGTAAACAACTATGGTCATGTTGGGACGGTCAGTTAACCTAACCACACTATTCCTGGGCAAACTTAGACCTCCTAAGCGGTTAACCAGTACTAAAAGCACATACTTTCACCAGTAATTGACAACTGCCCTTCTTGAATCAGTAGAAGGAGAAATGAAAGTATGTGGCCAGACCAGGTATCGAGCCCAGTACCTCTGACTTATGAGTCAGGTGCCCTACCGACTGCGCTACGCGGCCCTGCAAATAATGGTACAGGATTTGACAGTAAGCAAAATACTTTTTATAAAGGAAAGAATTTACTCTTATGGAGCAAATTCTTTTTACTAAGAGCTGACCCCTATTGGGAAGGGAGGCAAACATAAAAATGGCTGAGCTGGTTCCCACAAGTACTAGGTTTAAGTGTCTCAATATTCACGGCAATAACAGTACTCAAAATAAGGACGGTAACAGAAATAATTCAGGGATAATTTTCCATACTTCTCCAGAAAATATATCTTGTGACCAGGGCTCAGCCTAGAGGGCGGTTTGGAAGAAATAGTCTCCCTAAGCTGGCTGACTTCTCCCTATTTTGAGCTGAGGGATACGTGAAAATGTATAGAACATATAGGAAAATCAAACATTTGGGTAAAAACTACAGCTCCCTAAAGTCCTGAAATCATTGCAAAACTTCTCCCTGTCTGAAAGCCCTAGGCTGTCCCCTGGTGACCCCTCATTAGAACTGTTTTGCTGAGATGGTTCTGAAGAGTGGTCACAACATATGTTTTTGTTGAGAAAAAGAAAAATTATCATTAAATCATCCTCAATATCCTTTTATCTGGAGCTCTGTTTTATCATGCATCTGCAGTGAAATTTACCTAATATCTCAGGTATGATAACAATCATGATATGATATCATGTCACTTTAGAACTGCGCTTGCACCAATGTTATCAGGCGATGCCTTTAGAAGCGATCTCTGAGGTTGATTGGCTACATACTGACTTTGGCCATGATCTCAACATTCAATTGGTTAATTGATGTCACCAACTTACGTCATAATGCATTCGTGACATCAGCAAATTCGAACAAAACTGCATTTGGTAATCATTTGTTTGCTGTTCTTTATGCCGTAAAATCTCCTGATGCATGATAAATAGAAAACTATGTAAGTGTCTTTCAACATCAAGTTCATCAGGCTCGACCAGAAACATGTTGGACTGGGTCTGCAAGCCTCGCCATTCCTACGCTGTTTCTGGTCTAACCTGATAAACTTGATATCAAAAGACACTAACATGGTATTCTGTATACAACAGTCTGCAATTTCTTACTCATGTCCTCCCTCCACGGCTAAATCCAGACAGTTTTTGCCATCCTTATCATTATGTGCCATGAGATTTTTCCAGTCATAGTTCTGAGCATCCTTCACATCCCCCCACTTCATCTCCTGCTCCACCATGTCACGCCAGTACTGCAGTAACATAGCAACCACCTCTACATGACCTTCCATACAGCTGATCTGAAGGGCAGTCCTCTGAAAATTACAGTATTAAATGAAAAACACATATGAGCCGCAACATGACAAAACCAACAAAGTGGCATGTGCACCCAGTGAAGACCTAGTTCAGCCTGGGCATTCGCCTAGTTTGATCTAAGTTTTTGCTGCCTGCAGGGAGCCACCTTAGACCCTTAGCTACCCTTTTAACATACAGAGAAGACTCTGATCAGACTGGATGGATGATCAGGCTGATCTAGTCTTCGCTGGACACACATGCCACTTTGTTGGTTTTAGATTTCTCATGTCATGGCTCATATTCCAAATCCTTCTATGACTTGGAAAATAGACTCCATGACACCTCAAATGAGCCGGCGACACAACAAAACCAACAAAGTGGTTGTGCGCCCAGCACAGACTCAGATCAGCCTGGGCATCTGCCCAGTCTGATAAGAGTCTTCCCTGTCCGGATGGAGGTAGCTTAGACCCTTAGCTACCCTTTAAGCGCTTAGCAATGAGTCTGATCAGACAGGGCAGATGCCAAGGCTGATCTGTGTCTGAGCTGGGAGCACAATCGCTTTGTTGGTTTTCTCGTGTCGCGGCTCAAATATTAATTATCCTCCTGTCTTTTTCTAATGATATATGTCCACAAAACCGGGCCTAGTATACATCAAATGGTTTGAGATTATCCAGACAATAAATAATTAGGTTCTCAGTCATCGTGAACGTATCTCTAGAAATTTCTAATTGTAAAGTAGTTACAGAATAAATTTGCCATATTCCAGTGGGCCATTCTTGTTTCATGAATTTTAGCGTGAAGCTCTTTTTCTATAGAAAAAGCTCTTTATCTGAAAAATTGTGAAGCAGGAAATGCCCAGTTCTTACTTTATTTACGTCCTCAATAGTAACATCAACATTGGCGTTCAATAAAATCTCTGATGTTTTCTGCCACCCTTGTTCAGCAGCTAAAAATAATGGTGTCTTGTCCTCATCGTTCCTGAAATAAACATATGCAACAGTTAGCAGTCCTGTAATAAACTGCTGGATTTGATGTAATTATGAAACATTCTAATGCACTTACGTATGAAAAACGAGGTTTGATTGGATAACGTCAAAAATTTGCGACAGTATATTCTACGATATACTGTCGCAAACTCGATGTCATTCAGGAACGATCGTCGCTTCTCATTGGTTGACGTTTGGTTTTACGTTGCTGACAGCGCTTGAAATGGGTGCAAACTAGTACATTGTAAATGATGAAAATGTAGAAAAGTGCATTAGAATGGGGATAACTGTATTGAAAATTGTCAGTTGGGGAGATAATTTGTCGGTTTTATGGTCGCAAATTGAGTTTTACGGCTCAGCTGGCGAGTCGCCGTAAAACGAAATTTCCTACCATAAAACCGACGGTTTACCTCCCCAAATGACAGTTTTTAGTACAGTTATCCCCTAACTGATTTTCAATGGCCGCCATCTGGTTTTACCATGCTGAAAATGCTTGCTCGCGGTTCAAGATCATGGTGCACCATAAAAATATATACCTGAAAATTTGCAATAGAATGGGGAAAAATTGTACTGAAAATTATCACTTGAGTAGATAAATTGTCTGTTTTATGGTGTCATATTCAATCTATGGCTCTGTTGACATGTTTGTCTTAAAACAAAATTTGCAGCCACAAAACCATAATTTACCCCCCCCCCCCCAACCCCCCCCAAATGACAATGTTGAGTACAGTTATCCCTTAATTATGAGTGTGTAAATGATTAGAAAACTTAGATATAATTCATGTATCTAAATGCAATTAAACTGAATATATCCTGCATGGAAGTATGAATGCAAATTTTTATTCATAACAGCTCAGCATCCACTAAAATATATCTGTCAGTATTTCCTGTTTTTCAAACTCAGTCCAAGCTTTTAACCCTTAAAGCGCCAAAAATTAAAATAGTTAAATTTACAAACAGTGTAGATCCAGATGAGGTGGCTCATAATGAGCCACCTCATCTGAATCTACACTGTTTGCCTTCTAGTGTTTGAATTCTCAATATGATATCGCTTGGACGAAACATTTTTTGAAATTCTGCAGACGTAAATTTTGTAGTCTGCTTTTTTGGTGCATTAAGGGTTAAATGAATACATATATATGTGAATTACTGTATTTCTTCTACTACATGTGAGCTGCAACACGAGAAAACCAATTATGAGCTTGTGCACCCAGCGCAGATCAGATCAGCCTGGGCATCCACCCAGGCTGTCAAACTCTTCGCTAAGCGCTTAAAGGGTAGCTAAGGGTCCAAACTACCTTCATGGGGATAGTGAAGACTCTGATCAGACTGGGCGAATGCCCAGGCTGACCTGAGTCTGCACTGGGCGCACAACCACATTGTTGGTTTTCTCCTGTCGTGGCTCATGTGGCCTCCCCAGCCCTTCCTCCCTTTTTTCTGCATAACAGTGGCCAATTTTTTATCATACTTGGTCTTAAACTACTGAAATATGTCACTATCTGCCCATTTTTTTTCAAAATGCCATTTTTGGACATGTGGATTGCAACATTCCAGGGGTGGTTTGTAAGAAGAAATACAGTAAGGGATTCAAGAGGTAATTCTCCCCTCTCTCCAGTCCAAATTCCTCTAAATTTATTATTTTTTTTCATTTTTTTTTTTTTTTATCTTTTGTTAAACAACGTACGCAGAGCTATATATGAGTGAGTTCTGGTTAGGGTTCTATGATATTTTATGCTTGTGGATGGGCACATGCTGTGGCTCTCACTAGTCCCAACTAGCTTAGGAGGTTCGAGTGAAGCCACGACATGTGTTTGCTTAGGAGATACATTGTATGGAACAATGGTCACGGGATCGCTTTCTAGGACTCTCTTTCTCTGGACCTCTGTATGCTTATATATGTTTGAACAATATCCTATGCTATGCTTATATGACATAATGTAATTATCTTTAAAATGTTGTATAGGCCGTCATCTATAATACAAACTGATTATATTGAGGATAAGAACTCAATAAGCCTTAGCTTCCTTTCTGATCCTTTGAATGTTTACATGTTATATATGAGCCGCGACACGAGAAAACCAACAATGTGGTCATCCGCCCAGCGCAGACTCAGATCAGCCTGGACATTCACCCAGGCTGATCAGACTCTTTGCTAAGCGCTTAAAGGGTAGCTGAGGGACTAAGCTACCTTCATGCGGAAAGCGAAGACTCTGATCAGACTGGGCGGATGCCCAGGCTGATCTGAGTCTGCGCTGGACCCACGACCACATTGTTGGTTTTCTCACGTCGCGGCTCATATGTTCATGTATGTAATTGTGATGATATTTGAAATAAAATATGTTTAAACCAAGAGGTAATTAGTTCATGACTTACTTAGAGTTTACATTGGCTTTGTTGTTGATCAGATATTGCACAATCCTAAAGTTCCCCCAGAACGCTGCTAGGTGAAGTGGCGTATTCATTCGGTCGTCGGTGTCATGTATGCTAGCTGACTCATAGCCAATAAGCTCCTTCACAGCCCTGTCAACAATGCAAATGATCTGTGTCATACAATAAAACCAGAGGACCAATGGTCCTGTAGCTCACCTGACACTTGGTCCTGGTATATATTTTAATGCTTTTATACATGTATATAGCACTTGGGCAGGGGCAGATAACCCCCCCTCCCTTGGGGATTAATGTTGAGTCCCAATTCTATATACCAAGCCACAAGGTCACTGGGCCTTTGTTTCTGGACAAAGATTTCAGAAGGGTTTTTATCATATATAGGCTTGGTGGCCACCATGTTCATGTGACCATGACCATCTGAACAAACTGTGATTCCTTTGACCCAGTATAAAAGCTCCATATGAAATATAGTAATCATTTGTATAAACTATGATGGGCCTGAGTGCCCAATGCTACATACCGGTACCAAGTTTCAAGGTTTTAGGCCTTTCGGTTCTCAAGAAAAAGATGTTTGAAGAGTTTTTACCATATATGGGCATGGTGGCCATCTTGGTCAAGTGACCAAGACCATCTGAACAAACTATGGTTCCTTTAAGCCGGTGAAGCTCCATGTGAAATATGGCTTCAATTGACCCCAGTGGCCTCTGAGACGATGTTTGAAAATGTTGACAGGTGACAGAATCTCAATGACCTTGTACAAAAGTCAAAGAATGACCTTGACCTTTAACGACAAAATATCTTCATCTGGTCATTTAGTCAACCATACATACCAAATATTGTACCTTAGACTTAAAAAGTTTCTGAAACATCCACTGTTTAAGCATTTTCCCATATAAAAGCCTACATAATGTACCAAAGTTGACAGTGTCATAAATTAGGTCAAGGTCAACGCACGATCATTTGTATAAACTATAATGGGCTTGAGTGCCCAAAGCTACATACCAAGTTTCAAGGTCATACGCCTTTTGGTTCTGGAGAAGATTTTGAAGGGTTTTTACCATATATGGGCATGGCAGCCACCTTGGTCAAGATCCCGAGAACAAACTTTTATTCCCCGATCACACTTAGACTCCATATGAATTTTGCTTCAATCAGACCAGTGGTTTCAGAGGAGAAGATGTTTTGAAAATCTTGATGATGGACAGACCAACAAATTGACCTTGACCTTCAGTGACATGATATCTTCACCCGGTCATTTAGTTGACTATATATACCACATATTGTACCTTAGACTTAAATAGTTTCTGAGAAATCCACTATATAAGCGTTTTCCCATATAAAAGCCTAACATACTAAAGCTGACCATGTTGTATATTAGGTCAAGGTCAACGCAAGGTCATCATTTGTATAAACTATGATGGGCCCGCATGCCCAAAGCTACATACCCAGTTTCAAGGTCATTTGCCTTTTGGTTCTGAGGAAGAAGATTTTTGAAAGTTTTTTACCATATATGGGCATGGTGGCCATCTTGGTCATGTGACCCAGACCCCGGGTATAAACTTTCGTTCCCCCATCCCACTGAGACTCCATATGAAATTTTGCTTCAATCTCCCCAGTGGTTTCAGAGGAGAAGACTCCCCAGTGGTTTCAGAGGAGAAGATGTTTGAAAATCTTGACGACGGATGGTCCGACGGAATGACCTTGATCTTTAGTGACATGATATCTTCATCTGGTCATTTAGTCGACCATGTATACAACATATTGTACCTTAGACTTAAATAGATTATGAGAAATCCACTGTTTAAGCGTTTTCCCATATTAAAGCCTAACATACCAAAGTTGACCATGCCTTAAATTAGGTCAAGGTCAACACAAGGTCATCATTTGTATAAACTATGTTGGGCCCGCATGCCCAATGCTACATTCAAAGTTTCAAGGTCATAGGCCTTTTGGTTAAGGAGAAGAAGATTTTTGAAGGGTTTTTACCATATATGGGCGTGGCAGCCATCTTGGTAATGTGACCCAGATACCGCGAACAAACTTTCGTTCCCCTAACCCATGGAGGCTGCATATGCAATTTTGCTTCAATAAGCCCAGTGGTTTCAGAGGAGAAGATGTTTGAAAATCGTGACGACGGACGGTCTGACGGAATGACCTTGACCTTTAGTGACATAATATCTTCATCTGGTCATTTAGTCGACCATGTATACCAAGTATTAAACCTTAGACTTAAATAGTTTCTGAGAAATCCACTGTTTAAGCGTTTTCCCATATAAAAGCCTAACGTACCAAAGTTGACCATGCGGTAAATAAGGTCAAGGTCAACACAAGGTCATCATTTGTATAAACTATGATGGGGCCGCATGCCCAATGCTACATACCAAGTTTCAAGGTCATAGGCCTTTTGGTTCTGGAGAAGAAAATTTTTGAAGGGTTTTTACCATATAGGGGCGTGGCGGCCATCTTGGTCATGTGACCCAGATACTGGGAACAAACTTTCGTTCCCCTAACCCATGGAGGCTGCATATGCAATTTTGCTTCAATAAGCCCAGTGGTTTCAGAGGAGAAGATGTTTGAAAATCGTGACGACGGACGGTCTGACGGAATGACCTTGACCTTTAGTGACATAATATCTTCATCTGGTCATTTAGTCGACCATGTATACCAAGTATTAAACCTTAGACTTAAATAGTTTCTGAGAAATCCACTGTTTAAGCGTTTTCCCATATAAAAGCCTAACGTACCAAAGTTGACCATGCGGTAAATAAGGTCAAGGTCAACGCAAGGTCATCATTTGTATAAACTATGATGGGGCCGCATGCCCAATGCTACATACCAAGTTTCAAGGTCATAGGCCTTTTGGTTCTGGAGAAGAAAATTTTTGAAGGGTTTTTACCATATAGGGGCGTGGCGGCCATCTTGGTCATGTGACCCAGATACTGGGAACAAACTTTCGTTCCCCTAACCCATGGAGGCTGCATATGCAATTTTGCTTCAATAATCCCAGTGGTTTCAGAGGAGAAGATGTTTGAAAATCGTGACGATGGACGGTCTGACGGAATGACCTTGACCTTTAGTGACATAATATCTTCATCTGGTCATTTAGTCGACCATGTATACCAAGTATTAAACCTTAGACTTAAATAGTTTCTGAGAAATCCACTGTTTCAGCGTTTTCCATATAAAAGCCTAACATACCAAAGTTGACCATGCCATAAATTAGATCAAGGTCAACGCAAGGTCATGATTTGTATAAACTATGATGGGGCCGCATGCCCAATGCTACATACCAAGTTTCAAGGTCAAAGGCCTACTGGTTCTGGAGAAGAAGATTTTTGAAGGGTTTTTACCATATATGGGCTTGGCGGCCATCTTGGTCATGTGACCCATATACCCGGAACAAACTTTCGTTCCCCTAACCCATGGAGGCTGCATATGAAATTTGGCTTCAATCGGCCCAGTGGTTTCAGAGGTGAAGATGTTTGAAAATCTTGATGACGGACGGACGGACGGACGGACGACGGATGCCTCGCTATACTATAAGCTCACCTATGAGCCTAAAGGCTAAGGTGAGCTAAAAAGGTGCAATGGTACCTCAGGTGTAAAGGGAAATAAAAGTATTTTTCCATCTTTTATTCAAAAGGACAAAAGGGCCCCGGTAGCTCAGTGGGTTAAGTGCTGGGCTGCTTATGTAGCAGTCACGAGTTCAATTCCCGCTGGAAGTGTAGATCTTTTCAACTGTAAACAGGGTTTAAACAGGGTTTCACTGCATGCAACCTTTCACTGTCACCCTCCCATTATCCTGATATGACTGAAATACTGTTGAAAAGGATGTAAAACCGCAAGTATTGCATCCGCCCATCAAAAGGACAGCTGTTAGGTTCTCTGAATGACAAACCCCTTCGAAAAATGAGATCTACTCTTAAAGGAAAGAATTTGCTCCTCTAGTAGCAATTTCTTTCTTTTAAGAGTAGACCCTCAAAGAGAAGGATGGCAAAATTGTAAATTGCAGAGTTGCTCCACCCATCTACCTTAACATATCAAAAAACACAGCACACACCAATCTGTGGACTATGAAGTCGGAGGGCCATGAAGTCTACCCATGAAGTCCATGAACCTTCAGCAGGTCCTGTGGATTCCACACAATCCATACTTGATTCATACAAACAGAAAACACTGTGACCAGCATTAAAAAAGCAAAGACTCTGACTAGACTGTGCATCAGTCTAGTCTGAATCCTTTGCTCTTGGCATACCGTATTTGACCTTAGTAGCTCACTTGCCCCTATTACCACACATCATGGTAATTTATGAGGCATATGACTATAAGGGCACATATTTTTACTGGTTTATCCATTTTTTGCTAGTTTACAAGCGCTGAACAAGAGGCCCAAATGGGCCTGATATCGCTCACCTGGCTATTGTGCAACGGAACCATTCTGATACAAAATTGGTCCAATTCCACCGAGAATTTCTCATTTTCACATTTTGCTACTTTTAGTAACAGAGGCCAACTTGCCTGGTCTTTATATATTTACTTTTGAAACATCTCAATGCAAGAATCATTTTGCCACAAATTTCATCAAAATCCATTCAGGGGTTACTGAGATATTGCCAGTTTCATGTTTTGTGCTATTTTTAGTAACGGCAGATGGCGGCCATCTTGGATTGCTAAAATGCAATAAAATCGAAAAGCCTTCATGCAAGACCATTTTGACACAAATTTGGTCCAATACCATTGAGATTTTCTGATTTTCACATTTTTCTATTTTTAGTAACAGAGGCCAATATGACTGATCTTACAGTTAGATATTTTTGAAACATCTCAATGCAAGAATCATTTTGACACAAATTTCGTCAAAATCCATTCAGCGGTTACTGAGATATTGTCATTTTTATGTTTTGTGCTATTTTTAGTAACGGCAAATGGGGGCCATCTTGGAATGCCAAAATGCAAACAAGAGTTGTCAGAAGACAACAAAGCGCGCCTTATGGGTGCCTGATTCTCACAGTCACCAAGACCTACAAATATATCAGGTCATCTGCAGTGTCAGACTGAGCCATTATCCCAGGTAGCTGATGAATACATACTAAATACACCTAAAATATGAAGCAAATCACTGAATGATAAATTTGAGTGACCTCAAATTCCCAAATATGATGTTAATCTATAAACAGCTTTGGAGACACAAGGCAAAATCACTGAACCATGAAATATAGGTCACAGTGATCTATAAATAATATGAGGTCATTCGGGATGTCAGACCGATGCACTATGCCAGATGTGATGTTAATCTATCAAACAGTGCTTGAAATATAACACAAAATCACTGGACCATGAACAAAGGTCAAGGGCACAGGTGTCAGCATCGTAGCTCTGCAGCTGCTGCAATTATAGGGATATGCTATTTGACTGAGTATTAAGTCTCTTCTGTCAAAGGTTTCATCAAAACTAAAAATTTTGCCTTAAAAACAGTGCCAAATGGCAAAGTCAGTCAACCGTAACATATAGGTCAAGGACATACAATTGTGCCATGCAGCTGCTGCAGTCATATGGATGTATATATGTACCAAGTATGATGATTGTAGCTGCTGTAGTTTCTAAGATACAGAAATGAACATGGAGCTAAACGCAATTGTTAACATTGGTTAACTTGATCACGGACGCCGACGAGGACGCTGACGGGTACGCTAACGCTAACGCTGACGCTAACGCTAACGCATACTCGGACTACGACGCCGGGGGTATAGCATAAGCTCTGCTTTGCTTCGCAAAGGCGCGCTAAAAATTGAAAAAGCTTAATGAAAGGACCATTCTGACACAAAATTAATCCAACTCCATTGAGATTTTCTAATTTTCACATTTTTCTATTTTCAGTAACAGAGGCCAATATGAATGGTCTACAGTTAGATATTTTTGAAACATCTCAATGCAAGAATCATTTTGACACAAATTTTGTCAAAATCCATTCAGCGGTTACTGAGATATTGTCATTTTCATGTTTTGTGCTATTTTTAGTAACGGCAGATGGCGGCCATCTTGGATGCCAAATTACAATTAATCAAAACGACTTCATGCAAGGAACATTCTGACACAAAATTAGTCCAATTCCATTCAAGGGTTCTTGAGTAATTGTCATTTTTATGTTTGTGCTATTTTTAGTAACACCAGATGGCGGCCATCTTGGAACGCCAAATTGCAATTAATCGAAACGGCTTCATGCAAGGAACATTCTGACACAAAACTGGTCCAATTCCATTCAAGGGTTCTTGAGTAATTGTCATTTTTATGTTTGTGCTATTTTTAGCAGCCATCTTGGATTCTTGACCTGACCCAATTTTATAATTTTGAAACCCTGCAGTCTGGTCAAGCTCCATGTGAAATTTGAGATCCATGGGCTCAGTGGTTTTAGAGAAGAAGTTGTTTGAAGTTGTTTAAATAGGTCATTTTTTGACATTGGCATTTGAGCAAAATTACACATGTAAACAGAAAGTAGGTCACTGTGACAAAACTCCGCTACAGATTTTTTTCATTTTTACAATTTTGAATACCAAGGTTTCACTGATGTTCCATGCCAAAATTCAGACAAATATACCCAGTGGTTCTGGAGAAGAAGTTTATTTTGTTGTTTTTGCTATTTTTAGTAACGGCGGCCATCTTGGATTTTCAACCTGACCCAATTTTACAATTCTGAGACCCTGGAGTCAGGTCATGCTCCATGTGAAATTTGAGAACCATGGGACCAGTAGTTTTACAGTAGAAGATGTTTGAATATTTGTTTTTAGGTGTTGACGGACAAATTCCGTGACGACGCACGACGCACTACGCACAATGCACGACGCACGACGCACGCCAGACGCATTGGTATGACAATAGCTCACTATGGCCCTTCGGGCCAGGTGAGCTAAAAATGCTACAGAATCTTTCATTTTTCATTTTGTAAAGCTTCCCTATCCTTCTATGACCATAATCAGCTTTTCTCCTATGTTTAACCTTTAAATTTGTTTCCTTCAATACAGAATAAATCATTGAAATGTGCGATTATAAGAAAGAAAACTTACAACAAGTATTTGCCACCATTTTGAAAAAAATAGGCGCACAGGGCGCTAAAAGGGTCAATTATGGTGTGTGTAAAGTACACATTTTGCATGTCGCAGCTGAAATGTTCCCCTGACCGAGTGGTTAGCACTCCTTACTTTGGATCCCAGGTTGTAGTCCCTGGATTTTCAAACTAAAACCAATGATAACTCTGATATGAAACTTTAATAGTACTCCAGGGCAAGGTTGTTCTAAGCATTGTTAGCCTAACAAGCTCAATTCTTTAAGTGTTTTATGACTTTATAACCAAATACGCTGACATTTTTTGTTGAAACAATGTGAGAAGCTTTGGCAATGCAAAAGCACCTCACATTTTTTCAACAACAAATATTACCGTATTTGCGATACTAACATTTGAATTTTTAACGGAATATTAAGTAACGATGTTGTTATTTTGAACAACTGGGCCCAAAAGCGTATGGGTTTTTCCATTCTAAATCAAACCCAAAGATCTAAATTTTGGGACTGTCTTGGACGTGAAAAACATCTGTCATACAAATGAAGGATTTATGGTACTTAGGAGTGTACCTTAGATCAAGTGTCCTAATTATGTGTGTAGATGCTGAACTTATCAGCAAGCCCATAGACTTCCCACCCAATATGGCAATATCTGTTTGGAAGCTGGACCCATAACAACCTTTTTGGGAGTCGGATCAGAATTGAATACATAACTTACTCAAATCTCCCATACTGGCATGCTTGGTGTAATGGTGTTTTTCCCCCATGGTGCTTTGCTCTAACCTGGGCCCCATTTTGTATCAATATCTGAAATTCAGAATCAATGTTTGAGACCCTTGACTGCATACTGTTCTCACTTGGAAATTGAAAGTTCAACCCTATGAAAATGCAGTATTAATCCTAATCAATGCCACTGCTCTATTAAACACCCCCTGCCTTTTTTCTGTGAATAATGTTATAATAACTTCATTAACTTGCATGGATTCCTGTTTGCTTCTTTGGATGATGTATATCTTCAAAATGGGGTCTACTCATCAAGGAAAGAATTTGCTCCTAGAGGAGCAAATTCTTACCTTTAAGAGTTGACCCCTACTAAAGAAAGGCAGAACTAGTAGAGTTGCTTCCTCTGAAAATACACCCATTCACCATAGCGCAGTTTATTATAGGTATTTTGGCAGTGGCTGATTTACTCTATTTTCAGGCTCTAGACAACACCCTCCTTTCATAAAATGCAACGCCCCCGGGTGTTTAATAGGATTAATATGGTATACAGCAAAAATGTACAATGCTCCTTAACTCATATGTATGAAAAGCATATTTGAGCCACAACACAACAAAACCAACAAAGTGGCATATGTGCCAAGCGAAGACTCAGATCAATCTTGGCATCCATCCAGTCTGATCAGAGTCTTCTCTCTGCACTTAAAGCATAGCTGCGAGTCTAATCTATCTCCATCCAGACAGCAAAGACTCTGATCAGACAGGGCAAATGCCCAGGCTGATCTGAGTCTTTGCTGGGCACACATGCCACTTTGTTAGGTTTGTCGTGTCACGGCTCATTTTTGCTCAATCTTTGCTTTGAGGTAACTGAGTCTATGAAGTTATCATAAAACTGCTGAAAATTGGTTTGGCCACTTTCTGAGAGTTTTGTGCCAATTTTACCTGTTTATATCTTATGAAGCTTAAATTTTATACTTATGCTTCATATACGCGAGTCAAATTGGTTGTGATGTTATAGCTCATTTGCAAAAGCTAGAGTTTTCAATTTCCATAGGTAAATGGAATTACAAGTTTACTGTGAGTGATATAAAGGATCTTTCATGAGTGCTCATGTATCATTGAATTTATTAAAAGAGTTGGGGAAAAAGACCAGATGTGAGGCTATGCTGTGCATCTTATCGGTTTTCCCCAACGAGTTTAATAAATTCAATAATACAGGAGCACGAATGCAAGTTCTATTTATCACATGACACTAAAATCTCATTTTATTAGGGAATTTAGCACTAAAATGTCAAGATTTGGCCATTAGAAAACGCAATGTTTTTATGGATGTCAAGGCATAACGTTACGAAGTAATTTGCATATTTGATCCACTAGCTGATTATTGTTTTTAATGCATGGCTTTATTACACTCTCAGATGTGACGTCCTATGATAAAATGGCATATACAGGTTGCACAGTAAATATGAGCCCCGAAGCAAGAAAACCAACAAAGTGACCGTACACCCAACACAGACTCAGATCAACCTGGGCATTTGCCCAGTCTGATCAGAGTCTTTGCTGTTCGTATGGAGGTAGCTTAGACCCTTAGATACCCATTACGTGCTTAGGGAAGAGTCTGATCAGACTTGTTGGATACCAGGCTGACCTGAGTCTGCGCTGGGTACAAAACCACTTTGTTGGTTTTCTCGTGTCGCGACTCAAATCATCAGAATGAGTCTCCTTGGCTTGATGGATGAGCACTAACTGAGATATTAGGCCTCTCTCTGCTCTGTGCTAAAGCCTCGCCTGCACACGTGAGAAAGCCAAGTTCTGCTTAGGGAAGGCCAGGTGATTTCTCCCTGGAAGCTCCAGTTTTTTGCCACCTCTGCTTAACGGTCGGCTTGACATATGTGAAATTTTCTTGAAAGGACTTTTAACTGCCAATTTACTGTGTGTAATAATGGCATATACAAATCAATCACAAAATATCATCAAATACCATTAACCAGCATGAACATCTTAGCTGATGGTCAGCGTGACCTATATTTCATGGTGCAGTGATTTAACCTCACATTTTTAACACTTTTTCATGGATGTGCATTATACTTGGCTTCATGGTTTGGGCTGACACTGTGAGTGACTTCATACTAATTGTAGGTTAGTGTCACCTACATTTCATGGTCCATTCACCTCATATTTCTAACACTATTTCATTATTTCATGGATTTGCATTATGCTTGGCTTCATGGTTTGGGCTGACACTGTGAGAGACCTCATACTAATTGTATGTCAGTGTGACCTATATGTCATGGTCCAGTGATTTTGCATCATATTTCTAACACTTTCATATGGATTTGCATTATACCTGGGTTATGGGTGTGGGCTGACACTGTGAGAGACCTCATACTAACAGTATGTCAGTGTGACCTGTATTTCATGGTCCAGAGAATTTGCATCATATTTCTAACAACTTTACATGAATTTGCTTGACACTTGGGTTATGGATGTATGCTGGCACTGTGAGTGACCTCATACTAATTTTAGGTCAGTGTGACCTATATTTCATGGTCCAGTGATTTTGCATCATATTTCTAACACTTTTACATGGATTTGCTTTACTCTTGGGTTATGGGATAACACTGTGAGTGACCTCATACTAATTGTAGGTCTGTGTGACCTATATTTCATGGTCCAGTGATTTAAGCCAATATCTCTTTAAACTATTTTATTGACTTCTATTATACTTGATATAGGTAGCTGGTAATGCAGTACACGTCGTATGTTGAGTTCTTCTCAATGCGTTGCATCTATTTTGTTTGCCAATGGAAGCCTGCCAGATCCAGATAGTACACGTGAAATTAGATAAATATTAGGTGTTAGAGAAATATAGCTTCAGTGCTACTTGAACAATCTTTTTTCGGGTTGTCTCAGTGGCACAGTCGGTAGCGATGATGGATACTGCAGTGCTTGGCGGAGTTGTCAAGGTCTTGAGTTCCCCAAAGGCCTCTAAACATATTTTTCAGCATTTACCAGCATAGTTGATTTATTATATCTCTCTATATCAATTATTCATTATAAATCTGTATCTGTTTTGATCCTATGTAGCTCGAAAGTACTGTTGTGTGAAATATCAAAAGTTGGTCGTATGCTGATATACATATTCATTTCCCAGTTACCTTGATGACATCAACGTGACCATTTTTGGCTGCAATATGAAGCGGTGTCTGCTGTTTGATATTGTCTGGCTCTTCAATGTAATTTAGCATAGGCCCTTCTTTATCAAACATTGCCTGAAAAAAGAAACATATTTACTTCAAATAGTTTGACAGCTCATCTGGAAAAAAAAAAGAATTCCATGAAATGCAATGTCTAATCTACATGTATCTGGAAATTCACCGTTCCAAAGTCAAGCCTTTGCCTACTTTAAACAGGTATACATGCATCTCTTCATTAACTCTTTTAAAGGTAACAGCATGGACTTATTGTGGGACATTCAACACCTGCGATTTTATTTGAGGGACTATGTCAAATAGTAAGTTGTTGCTGCATTTGTCAGTTGAACTATCAGGTGACTTTTAAGTGACATTCTGGGTGAGGCTCAGGAAAGTGTATTGTCACACAATTTTTCAATTCTACCATGGCGTTAACATTTTCCTTACTGAACACATAGGAAGAGGCTATGGGACTATATCAAATAGTAGGTTGTTGCTGCATTGGTCAGTTATAAACTATCAGGTGACTTTTGAGTGACATTCTGGGAGTGGCTCGGAAAGTGTATTGTCACACAATTTTGTAATTCTAACATGATGTTAACATTTTCCTTACTGAACCCATAGGAAGAGGCTATGGGACTATATCAAATAGTAGGTTGTTGCTGCATTGGTCAGTTATAAACTATCAGGTGACTTTTGAGTGACATTCTGGGAGTGGCTCAGGAAAGTGTATTGTCACACAATTTTGTAATTCTAACATGATGTTAACATTTTCCTCACTGAACCCGTAGGAAGAGGCTATGGGACTATATCAAATAGTAGGTTGTTGCTGCATTGGTCAGTTATAAACTATCAGGTGACTTTTGAGTGACATTCTGGGAGTGGCTCGGAAAAGTGTATTGTCACAAAACAGAGTTTAACCATAAAACTTGCTGACAGTTTACACAGCAAACAATCCCAATGGCTGAAAAAGTAATACCTATGTCACTCACATTCTGCTAGTGACGGGTAAGACAAAACAGTGAAGACCCCAATCAGACTGCTCTGCAGTCTGATCATCAGACTGCTCCAGAGGAGCAGCAGTCTGATCATGGTCTGCACAGCTTTTAGCTTTCATATAACACTGAACAGACCAAGGGTCAGCCTAGAGTTCTCAGACAGGGAGATGTTTTGTGACATTTTCTGAATTTCATAGAGAAGTTTTATCCCACTGTTTGGATTTTCTTATTATTTTATACATTTTGACTTCTCCCTCAGCTCAAAATATGGAAAAGTCAGTCAGCTTAGGGAGGCTATTTCTCCCCCTTCTCTCTCTAGACTGAACCCTGCAGACAGGTCCAAATTAATAGAACTGTCCATATTCTAAATATGGTCCATACCATATACAGCCCAAGTATCCCAATACTCAGAGCTCTAGATAAGAGGGCGTATTTGATGATAATTAAGGATAATTTTTCTTATTTCTCATCGAAACCATATGTTGTGACCCCTCATCTGAACCGTCTTGTCGAGACGGTTCAGATGAGGGGTCACAACATATGTTTTTATGCAGAATTAACAAAAATTATCCCTAATTATCACCAAATACGCCCTCTTATCTAGATCTCTGAATACTTATTCACTGTATTTATTGTATTCATCATAAATATCATAATTTTATAATTCTAACATGGCGTTAAAGTTTTCCCCACTGAACCCAAAGGTAGCGGCGGCGTGTCAAAATTTGTAGTAATTCACGTTGCTAATGTTGAGATGTGCCAATTTTGCACCTTGATGAAACATTTGCTTCTGCTGACATCCACCTCATCGATAGTGCTTTAGGAAATCTTGTAATTTACTTGCATTTTCATTCTCTTTAATGTTAGAATCAAAGTAATTTTTCCTTACCTGCGAATTATCACTGATTAATACGTGTTGTTGGGCAGATACGAATATTAATTCACTTTGGCTTGTTGTGAATTAATATTTCGTGATCTGCCCTCCAGCAGTATGTGTTAATCTGTGATATTTCACAGGTAAGGAAAAATTATTTCTTAAATAGAACAATGTTGTGACATTGTGATTACATTGCTTATTATTGTGTGTAATCTACAAAATAAATGGCTTGCAATAACCTTGATTTACAGTAGAACTCCAAACAGGTAAAAACTTTTTGACTAATTATAGTATAACATATTAATCCTAATAAATGCCCCTGCTCTAATAAATGCCCCCTGCCTCTTTTCTGAAATGACATATTATAAAATTGCATGAATTCCTGTTTGCTTCTCTGAATGAGGTAGCTCTTTGAAATGGGGTCTACTCTTAAAAGAAAGAATTTGCTCCTAGAGGAGCAAATGTTTTCCTTTAAGAGTTGACCCCTACTGAGAGGAGAGACAGAAAGTAGTGCTGCATCTTCTGCAAGTATACCCACTCACCTTAATACTTTTTATTAGAGGTATTTGACACTGGCTAGTTTACTACACTTTAGGCTGTAGCTAACACCCCTTTCGTAAAATGCAACACCCCCTTGACATATAATAGGATTAATACAGTATATACCTCGAGTACTTTCACATGATTATTTTCCGCTGCTAAGTAGAGCGCAGTTTTTCCTTCTATTTCTTGTGCAGCTTTATTAAATGCTTTATTCTGAAGCATCCTGTACACGACAGCACTACAGCCATTCTGGGCAGCAATATGTAGAGGTGTCCTGCTGTTGTTATCTTGGCTGTTAAAGCTTACATCATCCCTATAAATAGAAAACCATGGTGTTTATGATGTACAACACAGCAAAAGGGCCTTTTAGGTGTCAAAGCAATGTAACTTTCCAACCATTCAAGAAACAAATGTGAGCCGCAACATGACAAAACCAACAATGTGGTTGTGCACCCAGTGCAGACTCAGATCAGCCTGGGCATCCCCACAGTCTGATCAGAGCCGTCTCTGTCCCCATGGAGGAAGCTTAGACCCTTAGCTACCCTTTGAGCACTCAACAAAGAGTCTGATCAAACTTGGCTGATGCCCAGGCTGATCGAGTCTGCACTGGGCGCATAACCCCTTTGTTGGTTTTGTCTTGTCGTGGCTCAATTCGAGGCTTCAGCGCGAAACTAGTCTAACTGCATTTTTCAGAATTTTACAGGAGAAGCAAAAAACATAATTTCTTCAATACTTTGAAAGATACAGTGACTCTACCAAGCTATTTCTTTTAAAAAACTAGACAATCACTAAAGGTGATGAATGCCCCCGCCATATGCCTCACTAGATGAGTTATGTGTTAAAACATATTTGTGTGAAGTTACATCAAAATCTGTCAATAAATAAAGGTGCTAGAGGGATGACTGAGTTTTTCTTAACAAGAATTCTGCAGAATGCTATGTCGCACCTGCCTTGCTCTTCCACAGTAGCAGAGATCATGGTTAAGATTATGTTTGATGATTTCATGTATAAGAATTTGAGCAAACTGGCCTTGCAAGCTAAGAAGGATGCAATTCTGGACATAAAATTCAGTCAACAGAGTATGAAATAATCATTAAAAATATAAAGAAGTTAAAGAATCCAAGAGACTAGCTTAAGAAAACATTTTATACCATATCTGATGATTGTACATGGGTTAGTTTGTGAGAAATGTACTTTAATGCTAGAGAACATTCAGATGTGGATGCCAGGTTGACCTACAAATTTCCAAAGCCAACAGAGCACATGAAATATACATCAAGCATAGAGGTTTGATGCTTCTACCATTGTGTTTACAGGGAAATGGACTTAACTGCTAGGGTAAATGCCATGTCGGATGTAAAATTTTACAAAGTCAGCATTCCTTGAAATAAAGGTAAGGGGCAGAAGGAAGTGCAACAACCCTTGAGACCTTTTTATGAAGAAACTTTCTGCCAGGTTTGATAATTCTAGGTTTCATACTTTGAGAGAAATGGACTTAAATACTAGGGTTGATGCAATTTTTGAAGTGAAATTTACGGTAGATGTAAATTTTGATGTGAAATTTACGAAGTCAGCAGAGGGTTTAATATACTGTAGGTCAAGGGTAGAAAAAAGTGCAATGTACCTTGAGAACATTCTAAGAAGAAACTTTATACCAGGTTTGATGATTCTAGGTATCATAGTTTGAGAGAAATGGACTAATACACTAGGGTCGAGGTAATTTTGGACATTGAATTTTACCTAGTCAACAGAGCGTGAAATGTAGGTCTAGGGTAGAAAAAAGTGCAACATACCTTAAGAACATTCTAAGAAGAAAATTTATACCAGATTTCATGATTGTAGGTATCATAGTTTGAGAGAAATGGACCAATACACTAGGGTCGAGGTACTTTTGGACATTGAATTTTACCTAGTCAGCAGAGCGTGAAATGTAGGTCAAGGGTAGAGAAAAGTGCAACATACCTTGAGAACATTCTAAGAAGAAACTTTATACCAGATTTCATGATTGTAGGTAGCATAGTTTGAGAGAAATGGACTTAACCACTAGGGTCGAGGTAATTTTGGACATTAAAGTTTACGAAGTCAGCAGAGCATGAAATGTAGGTCAAGGGTAGAAAAAGTGCAACGTACCTTGAGAACATTATAAGAAGAAACTTTATACCAGGTTTGATGATTCTAGGTATCATAGTTTGAGAGAAATGGATTTAACCACTAGGGTTGAGGTAATTTTGGACATTAAATTTTACAAAGTCAGCAGAGCGTGAAATGTAGGTCAAGGGTAGAAAAAAGTGCAACATACCTTGAGAACATTCTAAGAAGAAACTTTAGACCAGATTTCATGATTGTAGGTATCATAGTTTGAGAGAAATGGACTTTACCACTAGGATCGAGGTAATTTTGGACATTAAAGTTTACGAAGTCAGCAGAGCGTGAAATGTAGGTCAAGGGTAGAAAAAAGTGCAACATACCTTGAGAACATTCTAAGAAGAAACTTTATACCAGATTTCATGATTGTAGGTATCATAGTTTGAGAGAAATGGACTTAACCACCAGGGTCGAGGTAATTGTGGACGGACGGACGGACGGACGGACGGAATGACTGACGGACGGACGGACGGAAAAGTGAACTCCTATATCGCACCTTGCTAAAGCAGGTGCGACAAAAATAGCAACTGTGCCCTTGACCTTGGACCTTGGGTGCTGAAGCGGCAATTTATTCAAGATATTGTTATACTTAACATTTAAGTGAAGTTACATCAAAATCGATCTATAAATGAAATCACTGGAGCAATGCTCTAGTTTTTCTGAAAATAGCAACTGTGACCTTGACCTTCATCCTACCAAACTGAAACGCAAAGTTGTTCAAGGTACTGTCATGATGTAATACCAAAATCGGTTAATAAATGAGGCCGCTAGAGCTACGATAAAAGGTGTATTTAAGCTATGGAAATATGGTCAAAATATGTATGTAATTCAAGGGGACATAATTCTGCAATAAAGACCTGACTGAAAGTTCTGTTTCCTTTATGCACATGTTCAATGCATGTCTGAACTGTGTTGCAAGTTTCAAATCCCTACATCAAATACTATTGGAGGAGTTGCAGAGACAAGAACAGTACTACAAAGTGTGAAATATGGTCAAAATATGCATGTCATTCAAGGGGATGTAGTTCTGCCATAATGACCTGGATCAAAGTTCTGTTTCCTTTATGCACATGTTCAGTGCATGTCTGAACTGTGTTGCAAGTTTCAAATCCCTACATCAAATACTATTGGAGGAGTTGCAGAGACAAGAACAGTACTACAAAGTGTGAAATATGGTCAAAATATGCATGTCATTCAAGGGGATGTAATTCTGCCATAATGACCTGGATCAAAGTTCTGTTTCCTTTATGCACATGTTCAATGCATGTCTGAACTGTGTTGCAAGTTTCAAATCCCTACATCAAATACTATTGGAGGAGTTGCAGAGACAAGAACAGTACTACAAAGTGTGAAATATGGTCAAAATATGCATGTCATTCAAGGGGATGTAATTCTGCCATAATGACCTGGATCAAAGTTCTGTTTCCTTTATGCACATGTTCAGTGCATGTCTGAACTGTGTTGCAAGTTTCAAATCCCTACATCAAATACTATTGGAGGAGTTGCAGAGACAAGAACAGTACTACAAAGTGTGAAATATGGTCAAAATATGCATGTCATTCAAGGGGATGTAATTCTGCCATAATGACCTGGATCAAAGTTCTGTTTCCTTTATGCACATGTTCAATGCATGTCTGAACTGTGTTGCAAGTTTCAACTCCCTACATTAAATATTGTAGGAGGAGTTGCGGAGACGAGAACAGTACTCAAATGTGAAATATGATTATAATATGTATATTATTCAAGGGGACATAATTCTGCAATCAAGACATTAATCAAAGTTCTGTTTCCTTTATGCACATGTTCAATGCATGTCTGAACTGTGTTGCAAGTTTCAACTCCCTATATCAAATACTGTAGGAGGAGTTGCGGAGACAAGAACAGTACTCAAATGTGAAATATGGTCATAATATGTATATTATTCAAGGGGACATAATTCTGCAATAAAGACCTGAATCAAAGTTATGTTTCCTTTATGCACAAGTTCAATGCATGTCTGAACTGTGTTGCAAGTTTAAACTCCCTGCATCGAATACTGTAGGAGGAGTTGCGGAGACAAGAACAGTACTACAAAGTGTGACGGACGGACGTATTTACGGACGTACGTATGTACGTATGCACTGACGGACAAGGGCAAAACTATATGCCCCTCCCCACTTCGTGGCGGGGGCATAAAAATCAGTGTAAACTTTCTAAACAACTGTTTATTACAATATCTGAATAATAAAGAAAACTGTCAGATAGACTAGTTTTTCACTGAAATGCAAATGTGATGACAGTAATTTTATTGCGAAACTAGTCTATTTGGGAAAAAAAACTGTTTTTGGCTTATTTTTCCAAATTTTTCAATGCTGCTTTGAATAAATAATGACTTTTTGAAGAATATTTTTCATCTAGTGAGGAAACCTACATAAAATGGCCATTTCAGCACAGTAGGTACTGCTTTACAGTAATTTTCACTTAATTATTGGCGTAACAAATGGTTTTCTGCATTAACTTATGGCAGGCACTGAAGCACTTCTTTTTTTATTTTTGCTTGACCTAAAATGTAAGTAAGCTATGAGAATTGAAATAGATTATAGATTTGTTATCAAGAACTAGAATAGTTAGCATAAAACGGTTTGGATGAATTTGCTAGGCATTTCTACTGCAGTGCAAAGCTAAAACCGAAATTCTCTTTTATAAGAGCAAAAAGAATTCCATGAATCCATTGCATGTATTGAATGTTATTCATGCATATACCTACATTCAGGGACACTGAATAAGATTTTCTTTTCTCCAATTCTCAAGATGTCCTTTTGATGGTCAACCCATACTGACTGGCTACGTTGAAACGCGTTGAGCACAGCTCAGTGTACCCGTAAATTGTTGTGCATGGAGCAACAAGGGTAACATGAAGTTTGTTTACAAGGGGTAGGTCACTTCAGATTCAAATGATAAAAAGGAGAGGTAGGTAGGTGACATGCTGTTATACTTAACTTGGTTTGATATACCTTGGAGAGTATGTACACATTCAGAATTATAACCTGAATTTATGCTCATACTGTATTCTGGAACTGTTGACGTCTTAGATAAGTTTGAAATTTACCATGTATTATCTGAGATGTTTATTCTAACTCACGGTCAATAAAATCTTGAAATAAACATATAATTCAATATGGATATATTTAAGGCACTACCATGACATGGCTTATTGCAAGCACCACCCATTTTCAAAGTCACAGTGTAATAGCAGATTCCTTTCTGTGAGGGTTACGGCTTTTCCCAGAGCAGGCACACGTGTTATCTTGCAGCGCCCACTGAGGTTTATTCGTCATATTTCTTTGATTCTGGTCAGTTCAGCGTAGAAATATTAACTAGGTGAAGATGCTGATGCATCAATGACACGCAAAAATAAAATTGTCAAGAATATTGCCTTGAAAGTGATGTTTGCAGGTAAAGTGATGAGCTTGACTTTGTGGCATCATACTTAAAAAAATATTGTAAGTTTGGCTAATTAAACCATGTTGGCATAAATTATGTAAGATATAAGAAGGTGGCTGCTGACAACCAGTTACTATAAATCCTATTATTTTCAAATGATAAAACCCAAGATATTTTAAAAATATTAGTTTCATGGTATTAATTTCATCTCAAAATATATAGATACAAGTAGATATAATGTATTTTAAGATATATTGGTTGATACTGATAAGTGTTAGATAAAACTAACATCTTAATTTGTCAGTTAAATCCACCATTTCAGAAAAGTCACTTGTAAACAACCCACATGGTATGCTGTCTTTCTCTGTGCTCAACGATTTACAAGTCGCTGCTACTCTGTACGGATTGATGGTGGGACATGAAACTGGTCCATGCGCTTCAATCTTTACACACTGTAACAAGTCTTAACTGCTGGCCATAGACATTTAACATAGATATTTTGTCAATGATTTGCAGCTCAAACAGACCTGGGATGACTAAATTTGTGGTAACCCATAGACCACAGGCCTCCATAGCCTGGTGGTTAAGAGCTCTGTGACTCGTAATCATTAAGAGCTCACTGTCTGGCTTGACTCACATGTGAGAAAGCCAAAAATTTAATTTCTGATAATGGAAGGTCAGGTGGTTTTTCCCAGGTACTACGGTTTTTGCCTACTTTCCCAATATGAGCAAACTATTCTGGAAAGGGATGTAAACCCAAATAAAAAAAAAATCATCTCATAGACCACTACCATCTAGATGAGAAATGGCTTGGAGCCTGGACCCTTGATCCTCCATAGCACCACATTTCATGCAAGGAGTTAATGGCGTAAGTCACACATGATTTACCTTGTTCTCTGTTAAAACATATGTCGTGGGTACTCAATTAAAATGCCTCAGCATAGCAATTTAACATATGAAGTTTCGGGTTGATTATAGGATGCCAACTGCCTTAAGTTCATGCTTTACCCCAAAAGTAGTTAATTGTTTTCTGTATTTCTCCCAAAGATTACAATAACTGGATTTAGGAAAAAAATGCACAAACAAGTGTGCTAGACATTACCTGTTTAATGCAGGAAGGCAGTATTAACTGCAGTGTCATCAGAAGAGTGCATTCTAGGCATAATTATAACAGAATTTGACACTGCTAATATAAAGTCATTCAACAAAAGCCTAGGTCAGACTGTGTGGCTTCCCTGGGTAATACAGATAACAGTTACCAATCATTTTTTCTCGGCACAGCGGAGTATAATTTCACTTGTGTTCCACATTTCACAAGATTTCATTGGTCTAATAGCTCGTATGTCAAAATTTAGCCAATAGTATCAAAAGTCAATTAATATCTAATCTTCGTTTTTTACCCGTTGTACTGCACTCCTTGAATACTATCACTCTGTCAGATGTTAATTCATAATGTTTCTCTTGTTTGTAAATTTACAATGGAAATTTTATCGAAAACAGATGCAGATATTCAAAACTTTCTTTTTTTTCATTGTAGATCTTCTTTCAATTTCTACTTTCGGTTTAATACACACAAACAAACATTGCATCATGTTGGTAACTGTTTTGGAATCAGGTCAATATCAAGACTGACCGCAGTCCATTGGAATTCAAGACAGGACAGCTCAGTCATGAGATAGATCATTGTTGCTTCCCAGTGTCAAAATTGTGGTTGCGGGTGCCTTCTGAAATAGCTCACTTGAGTCAAATTCATGAAAGTTATTGTCAACTCTTCACCTGTAGACATAATCTGCGTCAATTATCTTTTTTAAAGATTTTTCTTGTTTTAGATACGCCAAAAATCACCTTCTGTTTTTATATAGCTCCATGAAAGATGGTATTTAATGAAGTTATATAACATTTTAAATCATTATCCTTAAAGCGACATGGAAAGATGCAACAGATGACATTATACTTTATTCATTTTTATTTTTCGAAGAAAATACCGTATTAATCCTAATGAAGGCCCTAGGGTATACATGCATTTTTCGAAAAGGGTCTGATATTTAGAGCCTCAATTATAGTATATCAGCTACTGCTGAAATTCCTTTAATATACAGTATTAAGGGGAATCGGTATACTTTCAGGTGTAGTATCTTTACTATATTTTGCCTCTCATCTCAGTAGGGCTGGGTGTCAACTCTTAAAGAAAAGAATTTGCTCCTCTAGGAGCAAGTTCTTTCCTTTAAGAGTACAGACCCCTTCAAAGAGCTACCTTAATCAGAGAAGCAAACAAGAATTCATGCAAGCTAATATAACATTAATTATTTTTCTGAAAAGAGGCAGGGGGCATTTATAAGAGCAGGGGTATTTAATAGGATTAACATGGTAAGGCTCGATATTTCATGTGAATCCTCTGCCTAGCATAGAATTCACAAGAAATATTGAGCCTTTTTTAATTGTCTGAAAGTTACTTAAAAAATATTTTAAAATGTCGTCTGCAAAAGTCGTGATTGGCTCCTTCAGGGTTAAAGAAGGTATGATGAACAAATGAAATACTTCAACAATAAAAAAACTGTAATGCATTAATATAACTGCTTCTGTCCATTAAAGGGGTCTCTTTTCTGTTTGTCATAATTTGGCACTCTGAAATTGAGATAAATCTGTCTTAAACTGAGGCATGAAGAGATACTGAATTTTGAAGACCTATGGGCATAGCAAATATATTAGAAACTGGGCAGTATTTTCAACTCTTCTCTAAGAATAAATATGTTCCTACTGCAAATATTTATAAAATTCATATGCACTGAGGCCTATCAGGCTGTATCAGGCTATCAGCCAATGTCCAACCAATTATAAGAGGGAACAAAAAGTTACTGATGAGATTTGTAGTGTGATGTGTGCCATATTTTGTCACACATGCAGTGAGGGCCCCTTTTATGCATTGGATTAAAGTGTTGCATATGTCTACCAGCACAATGGTTTTTGCATCTAATGTTTTTTAAAAGGACCCAACAAATTACCTTGGTCATATTCAGTTTTGAAATTGACTTTGTTTGACCCATCTGCAGTGATTTTCAATATGTTTATGTCTGGAAAGTATACTTTCTTCTTATTTTCATCAAATTATTTTTTTTATAGATTTTCTGCACCCAATTTAAAGTAAAAAGTCCTTAACAAACATTTCTTTGACATGATACTGTTTACTAATCTTGCCATACATATACTTAATGGAGTAAAGAACAAATTTTATTATGGTTTAGGGTTGTTTAATGCTTGTTATTCAACAGAGGACTGCATATGGCAATGCTGAAAAAAAACAAAACAAAATAATACAGGACAAGCCTTGAGCCTATACAGGAGTACTAAAGGTGAAATGCATAATGAACTATTCTGAATATTTATAACAATTTTGTAGGATACCATATAAACTTGTAGAACAGTCTTATATCTATCAAAGCAAGTTAATTTTCTATATTACTGTGACCTTACTATGAGATAAACTATCAGACAGACTAGTTTCGCACTAGTCTAGATAAGTGAAGACTTTAGTGCGAAACAAGTCTATCTGCAAAGAAAAAGCTCTAAATTCATTAATTGGACAATCAAAACTTAGAAATCTGGTTTCAAACAAAATGATATAATGTGTCATTGCATATCCTTCTAAATTCTGCTGTGATAAGTCCTTTAAACTTTGAAATAACTTAGTTTTTATGAAGTCCTTTCAAATTTTTTTAAAGAATTGTCCATACAATAGTAAATATAAGTAAATAAATGAAAATTTTAGTAAAATTATATCACTGGTTCAACACTGCTCAGTTATAGAAAGGAGACACTGTATTAAGTCAAATGAACTAGCTAGTTACCCTCGATAAATAAAGTCGTTACTTACTTATTTACATTTTATTCAAAATTAATTTCAGTGCGAAACTAGTCTATCTGCATTTTGCAGATAGACTAGTTTCGCACTGTTCTAAAACACAAAATGCAGATGAACTAGTTGGACAAATATATGGTTTTCTCAGTAATTTATCAGTGCATAATAAGGATATTTATTGACATGATGTGAACCATAAAATGTCATCTAATGATGAAAAAAAACGTATTTCACATAAAATGTCAGATAGACTAGTTTCGCACTAAAGCCTCGAATTGTAAATTATATACTTAACAAAAGATGAGGTAATGTATTTTAGTAGAAGTTTAATAAAAATATCTTAGATAAGCACCTGCTGATCTCCAAATATTTTGTGATGATAAATAACATCTTGTTTAAATGCCTGTCTAAGTGTAGATATTCCAAACCTGCACTGCACTTCAACTATGGCAGATTTCATGTTTAGATAAAAGTGAAAGCAACATTTGATAAATGCGTTTTAAACTTGATAGAAATCAGACTTACAAGCTTGGGATGATGCAATTCTGGGGGTAAAATTCCTCAACTTAATAGAGTGATATATAGAAGTTGAAAAAAACAAAAACAAAAGAAAACAGTTTCATAAAAGGATTATTCTGTCACAAATTTTGTCAAAATCTGTTCTGACAGCAGTTCTTAACATACTGCCATTTTCATGTTTATGCTATTTTTAGCAACAGTAGATGGCAGCCATCTTGAATGGCCAATTTGCATCAAAGAATGAAATAGCTATATGCAAGGATCATTTCGACACAAAAGTGATCCAAATCTATTCAGCTGGTGGCCATCTGAGATGGTACATTCCCATAAATTATGGAAAAACTTCTTTCAAGAATAATTCTGATTAAATCCGAGCAAAATCTACTCACGTTTTTTTGTTGTTGTTGTTGTTTTTGCGTTGTTTTTTATTTTATTTATTGACATTCATGTTCCATGCAAAATTTATGCAAAATATACCCAGTTGTTCTACAGTAAATATTGATTTTGTTGTTTTGTTTTTTTACAGTAATGACAGCTATCCTGAATTCTTGACCAGATCAAATTTCTTCAATCTGAAGCCCTACAGTCTGGTCATACTATATATGAAATTTGAGAACCATGGGTGCACTGGTTGTAGAGAAATTACTGAACAGACTTTAATGCCAGGGTTAACGTAACTATGACTGGAATGACCGGTGGCTGAACAGATGGACGGAATGAAAGCCGTACAGAAAACTGGATACCTGTATCACACCTTGCTTAAGCAGGTGCGATAAAAATGTATCTTACTTCATCTTCTCCAGTTCAGCTAGTATAGGAAGCCTGTTCTCCTGGGCGGCCACATGAAGTGGGGTAGCACCATCCTTATTAGCAGCATTAACATCTGGTCTGTTCCCAATTAGAGTTTTAAATATTCCTACATGGTTACAGTTGTGTAGCGGTGTGTCCCCATTATGGTTGGCAACTCCAATTTCATCTGTCCCTGTAGTATACAAGCAGACAAAAAATTGGAATGAATAATTTAGCCACAACATGACAAAACCATTAAGTGATATTTGCGCCTAGCCTGCCCAGTCTGATCAGAATCTTCACTGGAAGCTAGCTTCCACCCTTAGCTAACTTTTAAGCACAGCCTAGTGTCTGATCAGACTGGGCAAATGCCCAGGCTGATCTGAGTCTTTGCTGGGCTTACACGCCACTTTGTTGGTTTTGTTGTGTCATGGCTCATTCATTATTTTTCATTTTTCATAAGAAACTTAAGTCATTCCATGCTATTTAGGCAAGAATCCAAGATGTAATTACCCTCAACATTGATAGACCCCCTGTAGCCTTGAAAATGGGGTCAAGGTTATTAAAACCTGTCAATCCAGATGCTAAAATCAAACAGCTCCACACAAAAATCAATATTATTCCCACCTCTTTGGCATGAGGGACATAAAATATTACAAAATAAAAAAATGAAATTAACAAGAGCTGCCACCTGACAGCATAGCTCGCCTGAATGGGTGCTTGCCCATCACACAGTTGCTATGGTGGTGTGGACCACTAAGCATAAAACTTCAAACAAGCATGTCCATAATGACAACACGATAATAAACAAAAGGTATCTCAGAAATAAGTCTTAAAATAAAATTAAAATTAAAAAATCCACATGAAATATCAAAGTTCATGAGCTTGAGGTCAAAGAACTAAGGGGTGGAGGTTGGGGTTGGGGGGGGGGGGGGGGGGGGGGGGGGTTGCAGGGGCTAGGATGTATGAAAACCTTGAACCATTATCTGACATCAGTCCAAGTATTAGTATCAACTGAGTCCATCGTGGCACTGTGAAATTATGTCTTCATAAATATAAAACTATACCAAATCTTTAAGACAAAATTCAAAGTTGATGACCTTGACTTCAAGGTCATCCAGTGGGGTATGTATATGGTGTTTTGTATAAACTCAAAACAGTGTCTAACATCAGTTCAAGTGTAAATTAAATCTCTGCCAAGCATTATGAATCAGTATGCAATTAGAAAACTTTAATAAAGACCAAATTTCCTAAGTCCCTGACCTTGACATCAAGGTCATTGAGCGGGAGTCGGGGAAGTACTATGTAAAACTTTGGACTAATATCTAACTACAGTGCAAATATAAAAAGAATTCATCTGTGAATTCAGGAGATATGTGTCTTTAAAAAACTTTAACCAAAACATCCAATCAATATAAAGACAATTTTCTAGGTTCATGACCTTGACATCAAGGTCACTGAGGGGGTGGGGGTAGTACCTTGGAAAACTTTGGACCAATATCTAACTACAGTGCAAGTACCAAAGAAATCCATCCATGGGTTAGGGAGATATTGGGCTTTATAAAACTTTAACCAAAACATCCAGTCAAAAAAAACTCCCAATTTTCTAAGTCCATGACCTTGACATCAAGGTCACGGAGTGGGGTGGGGGTGGTACCCTGTTAAACTTTGGACCAATATCTAACTACAGAGTAAGTATCAAAAGAATCCATGTATGGGTTAGGGAGATACAGGTCTTTAAAAAACTTTAACCAAAACATCAAATCCGGACGCCAACGCTGACGCGACGCCAAGGTGACAACAATAGCTCTTCCTGAACTTTCGTTCAGGCGAGCTAAAAACATTAAGTTGAGACAAAAGATGATAAAAATCAGAAAAAAAAAATATATTATCATCCTCATCCATCCTGGATACTAAGGCAAACAATCAAATAACAAGACCTGTCACCAGGACAGGATAGCTGGACTGACAGCGCCTTGCCCATCATCTAAAAAACTTTAACGTAAAACTTTAACATTTTGCTAACGCCAATGCCGCCGCCAATGCCAACCCCGAGGGTAGTACAATAGCTCTTCCTGAACTTCGTTGAGACGAGCTAAAAAGGTAAAGAATAGCAAAAATTCAGTAATACACAGAAAGTTTACCTCTAGTTAGAATATGACGTGTAACTTCATAGTGGTTTCTTCTAACAGCGATGTTTAAAGCTGTGTCACCCTCATAGTTCTGAGCACCTAACAACACCTACAATATACACAGATATGAGCCACGACATGACAAAACCAACAAAGCTGTTGTGCGCCCAGCGCAGGTTCAGATCAGCCTGGGCATCTGCCTAGTTTGACCAGACTCTTCGTTGATTGCTCAAAGGGTAGCCAAGGGACTAAGCTACCTCCATGCGGCCAGTGAAGATTCTGATCAGACTGGGCGGATGCCCAGGCTGATCTGAGTCTGCACTGGGCGCACAACCACATTGTTGATTTTCTTGTGTCACAGCTCATATCATTTTTATTGGCATGTACTGTACCACAGGGTTATTTCCCCTCCAAAATGGTCCCATATAACACAGAATTAAATGACTTAAGAATAATTACTTGGTTGAATGAATCTGAAGTTTCTGTTAAAAGAATTTCAATTTGTAATGAACTGAAAAATTGGCAGAGCATGGCATACAATGTACACTATGCTGCAATACTAACAATATTATAGAATTTTGCTATCATAGTAACTATGATTAATACGGATCTCAAAGTGACACGAGACATCATTCTGCCAAGGTACTAAGCACAACAGTTAGTAAGTCCATAGTTGCTATGGTTAAATATCTATGGTGACATCTCACTTACAGTATAATTCAAGAGGATGCCATGCATTCTAAAAGTCTACTTGTATCAAGTTAGAAAGAAACTGATTTAACTTCTCTATAAAATACTCGTGTCCAAACCAAAGTACACAGATGCCCCTGCCTTATGGCCTTTGCCGATAAGGCTGTTTCATTCGCCCCACACCCTAGCTCCACCCACTCTACACAACGGACTGACCCTCGTGAATAAGAAGTCTATAGTAAGCAATTCTGTCAAATTCAACTTTACATCATCAACTGCATTGTAATTCCGAGTTATGCACAACAAAATATTGAACATGTCTCTTTGGGCCCTACCCCATGCAGGGCTCAGCCTAGAGGGCAATTTGGGAGAAATAATATCCCTAAGCTGCCTGACTTCTGCCTATTTTGAGCTGAAGGAGAAGTGAAAATGTATAGAACTTAAAAGAAAATCCAAAATTTGGGTCAAAACTTCTCCCTAAAGTCCTGACAATGTCACAAAACTTCTCCCTGTCTGAAAGTTCTAGGCTGTCCCCTAACAGAACATGTGCAATATCAAAAAAGAATGATTAAATGTATCTAAAAACTATCAACTGTGACCTTGACCCTACCACCCTGAAACACGAACTCCTTCAAGGCATTGTCATACCCAATATTTGTATGAAGTCATATCAAATCAGTTACCAGATAATTTCAACTCTTCATTATCAAATCTATCAGACTTCTAATCAGGCAAACATTGAATATGTTTGTTTTGGCCCCACCCTGTAGCCTCACTCCTAGCTGACTCAGTGGCCTGACTGCTCTATACAAGAGACAGACCCTTATAATTATGATTCATTTATTTAATATATAATCATCAATCTTTTCAACTTTCCAGCATCAACACCTACCTGAGTTATGATAAACAAAACTGTCAAACATGTTTCCTTAGGCCCCAACCCGAAAGCCCACCCCGAGCCTGATGCAGTTGCCAAACCCTGGTCTCCGTATAAACTATTTCATTATGCCAAATTTCTAATTATGCAGGGCAAGAAATGGTACCAGACTTATGATTTTATTCCCATTTTGCATGTCTTCAATATGACCTGTTATACATTGTGGCCCCTGGCCTCACCCAGGGGCAATACTACCATGAAGTCAAAGGTGAGCTCCAAAAGAAATACAGATGTGTTCAATATGACCTGTTATACATTGCAACCCCTGGCCCCACAAAGGGGCAAGCCCCAGAGGCAACTCTAGCATGAAGTCAAAGGTGTTGGTCTGGGTAAGTATCATACCAAATTTAAATTTTGTAGCATAAAAAGTACCCAAGTTATGAGCTACAAGAGAAACATGGGAGTAAAGGTGAATGTAATCTAAACTGTAACATTTGTTAAGACTCTGGTTTGGCAAAAAGCAGTATGCCCCATTCCTCCCTTTGGCAGGAGGGGCATAAAAAGCAAGACCTGTCAGGGGGACAGGATAGCTCGCCTGACAGTGCCTTGCCCATCACTTATAAAACTTTAACGTAAAACGTTAACATTTTGCTAACGCCGACGCCACCAATGCCGATGCCGGGAGTAGTACAATAGCTCTTCCTGAACTTCGTTCAGGCAAGCTAAAAAGAGATATCTACCCGACAGATCTGGCTTCTAAAGCTAACGAACAGACGTGTACCTGATGTATTCTGGTATCCGAAGCTGTCTCAAGCAGATCTTTGGTGATTTCTAGACATCCTTCATCAGCGGCTAAGTGTAAAGGTGTGTTCCCCATCTTGTCTTTAGCCTGAATCTCAGCCTGGTTCTGCATCAACAGGGAGGCAATCTTGTGATAATTACTTATCTCCCCTTGCTGCAGGTTTGGCTGTTCATTGGTCTTTGAACACTTGTGATGACAGGCATGATGTAGAGGGGTCATCCCGTCTTTATCTTTCAGCTGTAAAAAGATTTAGATCATCAGGGCCCAGTTGTCCGAACTAACAACATCGTTAGTTAACATTGCATTAAAATTTAAAACATTAATATCTCAAATATACTAATATTTTTTGTTGAAAGAAATATGAGAGGCATTTGCATTGTAAAAGCTTCTCACATATTTTTAACAAAAAATAGTTTATTTGGCTATAAAGTAAAAAGATGGGCAATGATCAGGAATTAATACAATCAAATCCCACATTCCGCTCTCAAAACCAATAGGGAAAGAAGCACATACACACAGAAAGTGACACAAGTTTACGAAAGACACGCATAGTAAACCAAATGGGCAGCTCTTTCCTAAACAGATGGTCATTCAGCTGCCCCAATAACAGCATCAACATCTATTTTTACTTATTTTTTATTTTAGATACAAAACAAAACAGAAGGCAGATTGGGCAGCAATACGGGTGACCAAATCGCCAGAGATCATAGACAAGCAGACACAGCACAATATAACATCAAGGAACCGCAACAGAAGTACCGCCTTGGAACGGTCAGCAAAAGAATGAAAAGATTACTGGGGGGCTTAAACATCGGGCTGAAGACGAAAACTAAATATGTAGTACTTTTTCGTGAAAGTAGATCACATTGATCTAGTTTTGTGGGAGCCAAATAGCATTTTAGTGGGACATAAGTTTCAAGGTCCTAGGGCCTATCAAACTCATGATATGGCTGTAAATGGATGGACAGACGGATGGACGGACAGACGGATGGACGGATGCACCAATACCAAACGGACAACCATGTCTCGCTGATCGCTCGACAAAAATTCTGAATTTCCTTGCATGAGTTCTTATAGGTTACAGATTAAGGTAGGCAAAGTTTCATGAAAATATGTGCAGTAGTAACAAAATCAAATCAATTTTTTGCCCTCCACCTTTTCACAAATGACCTATACACTTTAAGGAGCAGCAACTCTGCCATTTAAATTTTGCCTCCCTTCTCAATGGGGATCAATTCTTAAAGGAAAGAATTTGCTCCCACTGGAGCAAATCCTTTCCTTTAAGACTAGACCCCATTTTGAAAGGGATATGTTTTCCATTGAAGCAAACAGGAAGTCACAATAATTGTTTCCCTTTGTAAAAATGGTGGAAAAACCATGGAGGTATACCCATATACCTTAAGCAAGCTTCTCAGAGAGATCTGGCATTCACACTAACCTCTAGGTTAATCTTGTTCTCCAATCTCCTTCCTTTCTCTAACATCACTTTACATTCCTCAACATTACCCCACCTCGCGGCATAGTGTAGCGGAGTTTCCTGTAGACTGTCTTTGATGTTAGGATTGATATCTGGACAACTCATCAGGATGTCTGTGGTACTTCTAGTCACCTTGACGTTGGAGGAATTGTCAGGAACTGGTTGGGGAGGGGGTGCAACCCCTGCTGCTCCTGCCAGCTACAAATATAAACTAATTACATTCCAGCTGCGACTTTGACATGACAAGATGCTGAGGACCAGAAACTGAGCATACTTTAATATTCCTGGGTTTGAGGTTATAAAACTTGAGAATCATATCAAACTCAAAATATAGCACACTGATTTGCTGCTTCCAAGCAGCCAATCAGTGTGCTTTATTTTGAGTTTGAGAATGTACTCAAGTTTTATAACCTCTGAGCCTAGTCAAAACAAGTAGAGAAAGTATACAGCTTTAGAAGTCTTTCTCAAAACTGCCCCGCTGAAACAAAATATTTGCACAAGAACAAAGCAGGCTTTAATATTTTCTGTATGTGAATGGCTTAAGGGTCTTTTTCACACAATATCACTCATGTTTCAAGCAGAAATAATAAAGGGCCTGACAGGGTTGCGACTTATCCTTCACTTCAGAAGTCCTTTTCTTTTCCCTGATTTTTTCCCTGACATTTTACAGAGTGCCATTTTCCATACCTTTTTATGGATCTGAAAATTAATTTTTTAGAGCTAACTGTATCACTTGAAAATTTGGTTGTATGTGTGCATGCATGTGTGTGTGTGGTGTGTGTGTGTGTGTGTGTGTGTGGGGGGGGGGGGGGGGGGGGGGGCTTCAAGGAAAGAATTTGCTCCCCAGAAGCAGCAAATACTTTCCTTTTAGAGAAACCTCAATGGGGAGATGAGATGGTTATGCTGGAACCATCTCTCCAGAAGAAAGTTCATAATTTTCTCCTTGAACAGAATAAGTTTATTTTCTGAAGACTGCTGCAGCCACTAATTTTCAAATTCTCTGACTTTTCCCTAACTTCATTATTTTCCAAATTATCCTGACCAACCACAAAATTCCCTAGTTTTTCCCAGACCTAAAATAAAATGAGCCACGACACGAGAAAACCAACTAAGCTGTTGTGCGCACAGCGCAGATTCAGATCAGCCTGGGCATCCGCCCAGTCTGATCAGAGTCTTCTCTGTTCGCATGGAGCTAGCTTAGACTCTCAGCTACCCTTTAAGCGCTTAGCAAAGAGTTCGATCAGACTGGATGGATGCCCAGGCTATTCTCAGTCTGCGCTGTGCGCACAACAACTTTGTTGGTTTTCTCGTATTGCGGCTCAAATCATTTTCCAGATGTGGCAACTCTGGTCTGAACTTACAGCAGTGAGAAAATCTGGTTCATCATCGTCATCATCAGCCTGGTCTGTCTGGCTCACTACTGTTGCCTCTCTCACTAGCGCGGCTTCCCGCTTCCGATCCTTCAGTCTAGCTGCAATATGTAGGGCTGTAACCCCTTGACCTTTGGACTTGAAATTTACATCTTTAAAAAGAAATAAATCAAACCTTTAGCATTGAATTATTAATTACATGTATTTGGAAAGAGTCAGAAATAAACTTTTGAATGAAACTGTAAAAAGAGTTGTAATAATTCGAACAGTAAAGACTAATATACGACTGTTCTAAACAGAGATGGTTAGTTGGTTAGAGATGCTGGTGCATAATGTCCGGGATTCGAATAGCCATATAGGTGGCCGGCAACTGGAAAAGTCTCCCAGTCAACAAATGAGATGTACTTTTACAGCTATCCAACTGTATACAGTACAGCATGATAAAGTTACTAATCATTGTTATTTCATCTTAATTTTCTCTTTAACTCATAGCCATATCTAACCCAAATATTCAGACAGAATTCTTATGCTGACAGTGTAGTCCCATATCAAACTGCTTCTTAAAACCAGTCTGACCTGGCTCCGAGGTTATAAAACTTTTTTCGATCTCAGCTGAGCATGAAATTTTTTCTGCTGATAAATATGAAAATGCCAACTAATGTTGGCATTTTCATAATCATAAGCAGAAAAAATGTCATACTCAGCTAAACTGAGCAAGAAAACAACCATACTTATCAGTAATTAGCTATTTATTAGCAGGTAAAATTACATGCTGAACTCAGCTGAGCATGAAAAAAGTTTTAAAACCAGCCTGACCAGGGTCAGCACTGTCAGCAAATACTTCATTAACCTGAATGGGCACACTTTCAAGGGGAAGTAATTCTGCAATTTTATTTTTGCCTCTCTTCTAAATCAGTCAACTCCTAAAGAGGAGACTTTGCATGTAGGAGCTGAAAAAAGAACAAGACCTGTCACAGGGACAGGATAGCTCGCCTGACAGTGCCTTGCCCATCACATAAAAAACTGTAACATAAAACTTTAACATTTTGCTAACGCCGCCACCGCCGATGCCAATGCCGGAGGTAGTGCAATAGCTCTTCCTGAACTTCGTTTAGGCGAGCTAAAAATGCTTCTAGAGGACAACAAGCAAAAGACACAAACCTGCACTAGCATCTACAAGTATTGCAACTATATTGGGGAAGTTATATCTGGCCGCAACATGGAGTGGACAGAAGCCTGAGGTCTCATCTCTCTTGTTCACTAGCTCTGGATTCTGATGCAGACATTGCTTGACACCCTCCTCATCTCCTGTCTGCACTTTCTGTAAATACAAAGGCGAAAATGGAAGAAAGAAAGAAAGAAGAAGAAAGAACTTGGTAAAGTCTATTCTAGGTCTGAGCTACTGTATCAAATCTATAAACGCCCCGGAGATATCGCATTTTATGAAAGGGAGGCGATATTTAGTGCCCATACAGTAAATCAGCTACAGCCAATATATTTCTAATAAACACTATTAAGGTAAATGAGCCGCGACACGACAAAACCAACAATGTGGTTGTGCGGCCAGCGCAGACTCAGATCAGCCTGGGCATCCGCCCAGTCTGATCAGAGTCTTCGCTGTCCGCATGGAGGTAGCTCAGACCCTTAGCTACCCTTTGAGCACTTAATAAAGAGTCTGGTCGAACTTGGCTGATGCCCAGGCTGATCAGAGTCTGCGCTGGGTGCACAACCACATTGTTGGTTTTGTCGTGTCGCGGCTCAAATAGATATACTTTCAAGTGAATCAATTCTACTATTTTCCCCTTCTTTGCCTCCCTTCTCAAAAGGGCCACCTCTTCCAGGATAGAATCTGCTCCTATTCATGTTGTTTGCCTTTGTGAAAGTGATGAAAAACATGAAGTTAGCGAGTCAATTTAACATTATTTCTGGAAAAGAGGGGGGGGGAGGGGGGGCAAAATTCATAAGGACAGACGAGTCCACTCAGCAATTTTTAAAAAAAAACAGAGGACCAATGGTCCTGTAGCTCACCTGACACTTGGTCCTGGTATATATTTTCATGCTTTTATACATGTATATAGCACCAGGGCAGAGGCCCCCTCCCTATGGGATTAATGTTGAGTCCCAATTCTGGGCCTTTGTTTCTGGACAAAGATTTCTGAAGAGTTTTTATCATAAAAGGGTGTGGCGGCCACCATGTTCATACGACCATGACCATCTGAACAAACTTTGATTCCTTTGACCCAGTATTAAAGCTCCATATGAAATACAGTAATCATCTGTATAAACTATGATGGGCCTGAGTGCCCAATGCTACATACCGGTACCAAGTTTCAAGGTTATAGGCCTTTCGGTTCTTGAGAAAAAGACTTTTGAAGAGTTTTTACCATATATGGGCATGGTGGCCAGCTTGGTCAAGTGACCAAGACCATCTGAACAAACTATGGTTCCTTTAAACTGGTGAAGCTCCATATGAAATATGGCTTCAATTGACCTTAGTGGCCTCTGAGAAGATGTTTGAAAATGTTGACGGGTGACAGAATCTCAATGACCTTGTTCAAAAGTCAAAGAATGACCTTGACCTATAACGACAAAATATCTTCGTCTGGTCATTTAGTCAACCATATATACCAAATATTGCACCTTAGACTTAAATAGTTTCTGAAAAATCCACTGTTTAAGCATTTTCCCATATAAAAGACTACATAATGTACCAAAGTTGACAGTGTCATAATTTAGGTCAAGGTCAACGCACGATCATTTGTATAAACTATGATGGGCTTGAGTGCCCAAAGCTACATACCAAGTTTCAAGGTCATACACCGTTTGGTTCTGGAGAAGAAGATTTTGAAGGGTTTTTACGATATACGGGCATGGCGGCCATCTTGGTCAAGACCCTGAGAACAAACTTTTATTCCCTGATCACAATTAGACTCCATATGAAATTTTGCTTCAATCAGACCAGTGGTTTCAGAGGAGTAGATGTTTTGAAAATCTTGATGACGGACAGACCGACAAAATGACCTTGACCTTCCGTGACATAATATCTTCATCTGGTCATTTAGTTGACCATATATACCATGTATTGTGCCTTAGACTTAAATAGTTTCTGAGAAATCCACTGTATAAGCGTTTTCCCATATAAAAGCCTAACGTACCAAAGTTGACCATGTCGTAAATTAATTCAAGGTCAACGCATGGTCATGATTTGTATAAACTATGATGGGCCAGCATGCCACATACCAAACTTCAAGGTCATAGGCCTTTTGGTTCTGGAGAAGAAGATTTTTGAAGGGTTTTTACCATATATGGGCATGGCGGCCATCTTGGTCATGTGACCCAGACCCCGGGTATACATACCAAGTTTCAAGGTCATAGGCCTTTTGGTTCTAGAGAAGAAGATTTTTGAAGGGTTTTTCCCATATATGGGAATGGTGGCCATCTTGGTCATGTAGCCCAACCCCCCGGTATAAACTTTAGTTCCCCTATCCCACTGAGACACCATATGAAATTTGGCTTCAATCTCCCCAGTGGTTTCAGAGGAGAAGATGCTTGAAAATCTTGATGACGGACAGACCGACAAAATGACTTTGACCTTCAGTGACATAATATCTTCCTCTGGTCATTTAGTTGACCATATATACCACATATTGTATCTTAGACTTAAATAGTTTCTCAGAAATCCACTATATAAGCGCTTTCCCGCATGCCCAAAGCTACATACCAAGTTTCAAGGTCATAGGCCTTTTCTGGAAAAAAAATTTTTTGAAAGTTTTTTACCATATATGGGCATGGCGGCCATCCTGGTCATGTGACCCAGACCCCGGGTACAAACTTTCGTTCCCCCATCCCACTGAGACTCCATATGAAATTTGGCTTCAGTCGGCCCAGTGGTTTCAGAGGAGAAGATGTTTGAAAATCATGACGACGGATGGTCCGACGGAATGACCTTGACCTTTAGTGACATGTATCTTCATCTGGTCATTTAGTCGACCATGTATACCAAGTATTGTACCTTAGACTTAAATATTTTCTGAGAAATGCATTGTTTAAGCGTTTTCCAATATAAAAGCCTAACATACCAAAGTTGACCATGCCGTAAATTAGATCAAGGTCAACACAAGGTCATCATTTGTATATACTATGTTGGGCCTCCATGCCCAATGCTATATACCAAGTTTCAAGGTCATAGGTCTTTTGGTTCCGGAGAAGAAGATTTTTGAAGGGTTTTTACCATATATGGGCATGGCGGCCATCTTGGTCATGTGACCCAGACCTTGGGTAAAAAATTTCGTTTCCACATCCCACTGAGACTCCATATGAAATTTGGCTTCAATCCGCCTAGTGGTTTCAGAGGAGAAGATGTTTGAAAATCTTGACGACGGATGGTCCGACGGAATGACCTTGACCTTTAGTGACATAATATCTTCATCTGGTCATTTAGTCGACCATGTATACCAAGTATTGTACCTTATTTGTACCTTAGACTTAAATATTTTCTGAGAAATCGACTGTTAAAGCATTTTCCCATATAAAAGCCTAACATACCAAAGTTGACCACGTCGTAAATTAGGTCAAGGTCAACGCAAGGTCATGATTTACATAAACTATGATGGGCCTGCATGCCCGATGCTACATACCAAGTTTCAAGGTCATAGGCCTTTCAGTTCTTGGGGAAGAAGATTTTTGAAGGGTTTTTACCATATATGGGTATGGCGGCCATCTTGGTCATGTGACCCAGACCCCGGATATAAACTTTCGTTCCCCCATCCCACTGAGACTCCATATGAAATTTGGCTTCAATCCGCCTAGTGGTTTCAGAGGAGAAGATGTTTGAAAATCTTGACGACGGATGGTCCGTCGGAATGACCTTGACCTTTAGTGACATAATATCTTCATCTGGTCATTTAGTTGACCATGTATACCAAGTATTGTACCTTAGACTTAAACATTTTCTGAGAAATCCACTGTTTAAGCATTTTCCAATATAAAAGCCTAACGTACCAAAGTTGACGATGCCGTAAATTAGGTCAAGGTCAACGCAAGGTCATGATTTGTATAAACTATGATGGGCCGGCATGCCCGATGCTACATACAAAGTTTCAAGGTCATAGGCCTTTTGGTTCTGGAGAAGAAGATTTTTGAAGGGTTTTTACCATAAATGGATGGGCATGGCGGACATCTTGGTCATGTGACCCAGACCCCGGGTATAAACTTTCGTTCCCCCATCCCACTGAGACTCCATATGAAATTTGGCTTCAATCAGCCCAGTGGTTTCAGAGGAGAAGATGTTTGAAAATCTTGACGACGGATGGTCCGACGGAATGACCTTGACTTTTAGTGACAAAATATCTTCATCTGGTCATTTAGTCGACCATGTATACCAAGTATTGTACCTTAGACTTAAATATTTTCTGAGAAATCCATTGTTTAAGCGTTTTCCAATATAAAAGCCTAACATACCAAAGTTGACCATGCCGTAAATTAGATCAAGGTCAACACAAGGTCATCATTTGTATATACTATGTTGGGCCTCCATGCCCAATGCTTTATACCAAGTTTCAAGGTCATAGGTCTTTTGGTTCCGGAGAAGAAAATTTTTGAAGGGTTTTTACCATATATGGGCATGGCGGCCATCTTGGTCATGTGACCCAGACCTTGGGTAAAAAATTTCGTTTCCCCATCCCACTGAGACTCCATATGAAATTTGGCTTCAATCCGCCTAGTGGTTTCAGAGGAGAAGATGTTTGAAAATCTTGACGACGGATGGTCCGACGGAATGACCTTGACCTTTAGTGACATAATATCTTCATCTGGTCATTTAGTCGACCATGTATACCAAGTATTGTACCTTATTTGTACCTTAGACTTAAATATTTTCTGAGAAATGGGCATGGCGGACATCTTGGTCATGTGACCCAGACCCCGGGTATACACTTTCATTCCCCCATCCCACTGAGACTCCATATGAAATTTGGCTTCAATCGGCCCAGTGGTTTCAGAGGAGAAGATGTTTGAAAATCTTGACTACGGATGGTCCGACGGAATGACCTTGACTTTTAGTGACAAAATATCTTCATCTGGTCATTTAGTCGACCATGTATACCAAGTATTGTACCTTAGACTTAAATATTTTCTGAGAAATCCACTGTTTAAGCCTTTTCCAATATAAAAGCCTAACGTACCAAAGTTGACCATGCCGTAAATTAGGTCAAGTCAAACGCAAGGTCATGATTTGTATAAACTATGATGGGCCTGCATGCACGATGCTACATACCAAGTTTCAAGGTCATAGGCCTTTTGGTTCTGGAGAAGAAAATTTTTGAAGGGTTTTTACCATATATGGGCATGGCGGCCATCTTGGTCATGTGACCCAGACCCCTGGTATAAACTTTCGTTCCCCCATCCCACTGAGACTCCATATGAAATTTGGCTTCAATCGGCCCAGTGGTTTCAGAGGAGAAGATGTTTGAAAATCTTGACGACGGATGGTCCGAAGGAATGACCTTGACCTTTAGTGACAAAATAACTTCATCTGGTCATTTAGTCGACCATGTATACCAAGTATTGTACCCTATTTGTACCTTAGACTTTAATATTTTCTGAGAAATCCACTGTTTAAGCATTTTCCCATATAAAAGCCTAACATACCAAAGTTGACCATGCCGTAAATTAGGTCAAGGTCAACCCAAAGTCATGATTTGCATAAACTATGATGAGCCCGCATGCCCGATGCTACATACCAAGTTTCAAGGTCAGAGGCCTTTTGGTTCTGGAGAAGAAGATTTTTGAAGGGTTTTTACCATATATGGGCATGGCGGCCATCTTGGACATGTGACCCAGACCCCGGGTATAAACTTACGTTCCCCCATCCCACTGAGACTCCATATGAAATTTGGCTTCAATCGGCCCAGTGGTTTCAGAGGAGAAGATGTTTGAAAATCTTGACGACGGATGGTCCGACGGAATGACCTTGACCTTTAGTGACATATATCTTCATCTGGTCATTTAGTCGACCATGTATACCAAGTATTGTACCTTATTTGTACCTTAGACTTTAATATTTTCTGAGAAATCCACTGTTTAAGCATTTTCCCATATAAAAGCCTAACATACCAAAGTTGACCATGCCGTAAATTAGGTCAAGGTCAACCCAAGGTCATGATTTGCATAAACTATGATGAGCCCGCATGCCCGATGCTACATACCAAGTTTCAAGGTCAGAGGCCTTTTGGTTCTGGAGAAGAAGATTTTTGAAGGGTTTTTACCATATATGGGCATGGCGGCCATCTTGGACATGTGACCCAGACCCCTGGTATAAACTTTCGTTCCCCCATCCCACTGAGACTCCATATGAAATTTGGCTTCAATCGGCCCAGTGGTTTCAGAGGAGAAGATGTTTGAAAATCTTGACGACGGATGGTCCGAAGGAATGACCTTGACCTTTAGTGACAAAAAAACTTCATCTGGTCATTTAGTCGACCATGTATACCAAGTATTGTACCTTATTTGTACCTTAGACTTTAATATTTTCTGAGAAATCCACTGTTTAAGCATTTTCCCATATAAAAGCCTAACATACCAAAGTTGACCATGCCGTAAATTAGGTCAAGGTCAACCCAAGGTCATGATTTGCATAAACTATGATGAGCCCGCATGCCCGATGCTACATACCAAGTTTCAAGGTCAGAGGCCTTTTGGTTCTGGAGAAGAAGATTTTTGAAGGGTTTTTACCATATATGGGCATGGCGGCCATCTTGGACATGTGACCCAGACCCCTGGTATAAACTTTCGTTCCCCCATCCCACTGAGACTCCATATGAAATTTGGCTTCAATCGGCCCAGTGGTTTCAGAGGAGAAGATGTTTGAAAATCTTGACGACGGATGGTCCGAAGGAATGACCTTGACCTTTAGTGACAAAAAAACTTCATCTGGTCATTTAGTCGACCATGTATACCAAGTATTGTACCTTATTTGTACCTTAGACTTTAATATTTTCTGAGAAATCCACTGTTTAAGCATTTTCCCATATAAAAGCCTAACATACCAAAGTTGACCATGCCGTAAATTAGGTCAAGGTCAACCCAAGGTCATGATTTGCATAAACTATGATGAGCCCGCATGCCCGATGCTACATACCAAGTTTCAAGGTCAGAGGCCTTTTGGTTCTGGAGAAGAAGATTTTTGAAGGGTTTTTACCATATATGGGCATGGCGGCCATCTTGGACATGTGACCCAGACCCCGGGTATAAACTTACGTTCCCCCATCCCACTGAGACTCCATATGAAATTTGGCTTCAATCGGCCCAGTGGTTTCAGAGGAGAAGATGTTTGAAAATCTTGACGACGGATGGTCCGACGGAATGACCTTGACCTTTAGTGACATATATCTTCATCTGGTCATTTAGTCGACCATGTATACCTATTATTGTTCCTTAAACTTAAATAGTTTCTGAGAAATCCACTGTTTAAGCGTTTTCCCATATAAAAGCCTAACGTACCAAAGTTGACCATGCCGTAAATTAGGTCAAGGTCAATGCAAGGTCATGATTTGTATAAAATATGATGGGCCGGCATGTCCGATGCTACATACCAAGTTTCAAGGTCATAGGCCTTTTGGTTCTGGAGAAGAAGATTTTTGAAGGGTTTTTACCATATATGGGCATGGCGGCCATCTTGGTCATGTGACCCAGATACCCCAAACAAACTTTCGTTCCCCCGACCTAGGTAGGCTCCATATGAAATATAGCTTCAATCGGCCCAGTGGTTTCTGAGGAGAAGATGTTTGAAAATCTTGACGACGGACGGACGAGGGACGGACGACGGATGCCTTGCTATACTACCGTATAAGCTCACCTATGAGCCTAAAGGCTCAGGTGAGCTAATAAATAAACAGGGCAGAAAAGAAAATTGTGCATAAATGTTTAAAAGGGTTGCCACTCATCCTCCACTTCGTAATTCCCTGACTTTTCCCTGATATTTTACAGTTTCCATACCCTTTTACGAATCCAAAAGTTGATTTTACTCTTTACTTAAACAGTGAAGACTATATCACTTGAAAACTGGAGACTACTCTTAAAGGAAAGAATTTGCCCCAACAGGGAGAAAATTCTTTCCTTTAAGAGTAGCCCCAATGAGGAGGGAGATGTGCCTGGACTATCTCACTAGAAAGTACACCATTTCCCGTATATTTTCTGAAGACTGCCATAGCCACTAATTTTCAAATTCCCTGACTTTTCCCTGTCTTTTGAAGTCATTTCCAAATTCCCTGACCAACCAAGGAATTCCCTGACTTTTCCTTGACCTGAATAAAAATCGTATTCCAGATGTTTTTCCCTGACCGTGGCAATTATGGTTTAATTTGGCAGTATTTTTCTGTATTACCTGGCATAATTGCTGAACCTCCCTCTGGTGGACTGACTTAGGCCCAGGTCTAGACGGCATTATGGCCCTCTGTTAAATTTTCCTGAAGTTAGACAAAACTAAATGAGCTGCGACATGACAAAACCAACAGAGTGGAATTTATGCCATGGGAAGACTCAGATCAGCCTGGGCATCCACTCAGTCTGATCAGAGTCTTTGCTGTCGACATGAACGTAGCTCAAACCCTTAGCTATCCTTTAAGCACACAGCAAAGACTCTGATACTACTTGGCAGATGCCCTGGCTGATCTGAGTCTTCACTGGGAGCACATGCCATTGTTGGTTTTGTCGTGTCACAGCTCAAATGGACAAAAGTGACAAATGGCCAGAGCACAGGGCAACATGGGATTTTGAGGAAATTCTGAGAAGATTTTTCATATTTCCCAATGAAAACATACGCTGTGACCTGTCATCAGAACCGTCTCGGCAAGATGATTCTCATGAGGGGTCACAGCATATGTTTTATGAAGAAATAGGATACTTCTAAATAATCTCTGTCACCTTTCTTATCTGGAGCACTGATTTAAGGTGGACAGACATCATGTGGCCCTGTACCTATGCTTTACTATGGTCCTCCAGATGACCTGCAGTTTTACAACCCTATCAACAGTACTTCCATCATAGGGTGTCAATGAAGGGTGATCATGAAAGGCTCATATGTACAATGAAACTCTGTTAGCTGTTAGACAGAATACAAAGTTCCGAGTCACACTCAGAATGCTACTCAAAGTCACCTTATAGGTATATCTGACCACTGCAACAACAATTTAGAATGTGATATAGTCTCACAAACAAAATCACACTTGGTTCAATGTCTTACATGAGTCTGTGACTTTACCTTACAGATAATGGAGGGATGTATACCTGTTTAAAGTAGGCGTGGTTTTCGGAACTATCAATTCCGCCTCCAGCAAAATTTAAATCAAGACCACTATATTAGCAGGCCAGTGCTTAATCTACTGAGCTACAGACTGACATATGTCAGTCTGTAGCTCATAGTGGGGCAGATATGTAACAAATTTTGGCCGAATTGTGCACTTTTTGATAAAAGCATGAAATTTGGTACATCGTTAGATTGGACCAAAATATGAATTTTCAGGGTGGATGCCAAGCTGAATTTTGCCTATTTCGGCGGCCATCTTGATTTTTCAAAATGGCGTCTGTCTATTGGTAAGTTTCATACTGATCAGAGCCCATTACATTTTGTATAGACTTTGAGCTGATAAAAGTCCCCCCATCATATGGAGGAACTCTAGAGAGTATTATTTGCAGAAGTTCCTATTAAAATTGTGTTGGTTATTACCTATAAACCCTCTGATTATGGGTTAAGCCCACATGTGTAAATTACATATTTATATTTCCATAGAACCATATACTTTGAATGCAGAAACATTTCGTTTTGTTTCTGTCAGCCTTTCACCCTTTTTTACTATCTTCAAATAGTGGAATAATTACAGTCTGCATGATTTGTTTATCATTTTCAACTACTGGTGGCAACGTAAATAACATTTAGTCATAAAAGTCCATTATAATACCACTTTTGAACTTTCTTCACTGTATCTCAAAAATATTATAAATATGAAATTCTTTCAGTTCTTAAGAAACGTTGCTTCTTGAGACTTCTGACACTTTAATAGTTAGGTTAAAGGTGACATGACGTGTGTTTTATACGTTACTAAAAATAGGATACTGCAAACTAATAATGTTCTAGACATGAAAAGCTCTGAGGACATTCACTCTTTTCTGGCATTTTATTACCTAAATTGACATTATTAATAACGTACTTGCCTAACTACTTAACTGTTTTGTCATCCTTTTAATGATACTAGCATACATAATATTTATTATAAAAAATGATTAAAAAAGTTAAATTGAATAAAAGAACAGAGACAGCATTGTAGAGAAAATAAAGCCCTGCCGTTGTAGGAGAGCACTTAATGTAGAAGTAAAGTCAAGAGATAAGCAGTCAACAGTCAGTCTTATAAAAATAGCGCCCCAAAAGCATTAATTTAGTAGTATAAGAACGTCTAGTATGACATGTAATCTACAAAACATACGAGAGCATTGTCTTACAGTGTTTATTGAAAAGATGTAGCATATTAAGTGCAAACAAAAGAGAGACTGTTGATAAGAGAAATATAAACAGACATTTGAAGATTTTGGGAACAGAATGTTACATTTAAACTTGGATTGCAGAGCACATTTACTTTGTTTAAGGTTCTATGGGTAGTATACGTTACACAAGAAATGCCATTTCTCAACTAAAACCATCATATAAAATAACAAAAAAAATACTGCATAATGTCAAAATACTACAAGTTTTACAACACAGCTTTACGTTGTCTATTTTGTAATGCTTCTACCTCTGATGCCTTAAGCAGAACTTTGGGAATAAAATATCGAAACATGAACTGAAAGCTAATGATACGAGGAGTTGAGTAGTAGGTTATGTGGATATTTGAAGCTGGTTTTGATAAATTCTTCCTTTTACGACAATCTTCATTCTATGCCGCAGTTTTGTTTTATAATTTTTCTTACCTTATCAATGCTTATATATATTTAACAGTTTCTTGAGGGGTGCCTAAATATGTGAACTTAAGTTGTTGTTATTGACAAATATTATATTTTTATAAGTAATAATAATCTGCAGTGTTCCAACTGCACAAAATGCAATGGCAAATGAAAAAAGACTACATATATTATCAACATCAATGTTACTACTTAGGTATTTAAAGGCAAATCTCAGTTCCTCATTTAAAGGCAAATCTCAGTTCCTCATCTCCTAAATGAACCTGCAGTATGACTAGAAATTAAACGAGAACAAACATAACAAGTAATGTATACAATCATTTTATTGGGCAATTTACTAATTAGTCACACCTTATATGTAGTAAAACGTTATGTATAGGGCAGAAACAAATAAAATAAGTTATACCTATACATATCAGGGTAACCAAATTAAATATTATTCTAATTAATCTTTTCGCCTAGTTTGTTGTAATTATTTCGGGAAAGGGTGGGGGTGGGGAGTAAATAATTTATTGATGATGAAGTCTTGCTGCTTATGAACAGTGTTCTCAATAAAACTTGACAATATAAAAGAATATACTTATTAACAATAAATAATTTATTACAAGTTATTTGAAAGTAATTATGCTGTTGTAATATTTTAGGTGTTGATAATAGTGAACCGTAATATGCAAAGACGGTGGTGCAAAATTACCTGATCAGGAAAATTTACCGGTATGTCTTTTTATAGTGACAGTTATACTTCGTGAACAGAAGATGATGGGAAAGCTCTAATTTCCATGTCTTACTATAAAGATTGGCACTTTTTTCGTTTTCCTTACAGTAATATGCGACAGTATAAATGACGAGAGCTACATCTATACAAGCAGATAACGTTTATTACCACTCAGGTACACATTTAACGTGATATTCATCCTTGACCCTGATCAAAATATTTACTTGTCGAATGTGTCATTAAAAGGTAATTCTAGTGAAGCTGCTGCAAAACTATGTTTCAAAAGAGTCAGAGCCAGAGTATGCTATTCGTAAAGATCTTTGTTTTTCCTGTTGTACTACAGGAAATATTGAAAATCTACGTATACTACATATATCTGAATATCTGAATATAGTTGACAGGTTAACACTTAAAGCATTGAAAGCCTAGCTGCAGTCTGAAACTGACTCTTTACAACAGTTTGCAATTCTAATTATCTGACACCACTAACAATTATATACAAATTACAATTGTGTTACTCAACGTTACCACTAAACCTACCTTCAGATACATGATTAAATCATATAATTATAGTTAAAAACATACGACGATGGTTTTCCAATATAGTGGCATATGCTTCTGGCTACTTAAGACGAAATACAGAGCAAACTGAGGATACAGTAGTTACCATTTACACGTGTATCTATTTCTCGAAGTCATTCTTCAAAATTGTATGGACTCTTACAAAAATGTTTCGTTCTAGATTCAAGTAATTTTTCAGCACTGTATTGACTAATTCAAAAGGAGCCAATCTGTTCTCTCTAATATGTGCATAATTTGAAAATGAATAAAAGTGTTAGTTCAGTAAGGACCACATTTATCAACCATCAATTTTGGTTTATTTAGATTATTGTTGTTTGTTAGTACCTTTGCTACTGTTATGTACGTTACACATCGAATATGATTTTTTCCTTTGAAATCCTTATATAACTTTGTGAATTAAAATAAACTCAAATACATTTAAGGATTAAACTATGTTTTTTGCTTCTTTTATAAATTATGAGTTAGGCAAAATGATTTATTATGTAGACTAAAGCAACAAGAAAAAAAATAACAAGTAAAAGAATTGCTATCGTCATCCAGTTAATAAGTTTTATTCACTAGAAAAAGAATTAAATCTGCAAAACAATGATATTTTGACTGGTTTTGTTCACCATGTGGTGAGGAATTGTGATTCACTGTATTCCATTTCTATACTTACAAACATGTAATTATCGATTAGTGTCATGTCTACGCCCAGGAGCATAGATCAGAAATGCCGAACAACAGACAAGTTTGAGAAAATCATGGTGAAAGTTCAGCTAAACATGTTCAGAATCACAAAACTGGTCTTTCTAATGATTTCTGATTCTGTTTGTCATAAAATGCAGTTTCAGTGGCGGCCATTTTGAAATTCAAGATGGCCGCCATAAATGGAATTTTTCGGCTTGGCATCCACCCTGAAAATGCTTAGAATAGCTTTGTCTAACATTGTGCCAAATTTCATGCTTTTATCAAAAAGTGCACAATTATTTCACATATCTGCCCAGCTATCAGTAGATTAAGCACTGGCCTGCTGATATGTCAGTCTGTAGCTCAGTAGATTAAGCACTGGCCTGCTAATATAGTGGTCTTGATTTAAATTTTGCTGGAATTTGATAGTTCCGAAAACCACCACAAAATACTCCAATTAAACTAATGAATTTATTTTTACCATAGTCTCCATTCACTCAATGATTTTCTATCAATAAAAGAATAAATTTCATCACATATCAAAGGTGTCAATAAGCTGTGAAACTCAATTGATCACGGTTATAAATGACTGGGCTAAAATCTTGGATAAGGGCGGTCAGGTTGACACTTTTATCTTGGACTTCGAGAAAGCTTTTGACACTCCCCCTCATGAATTACTTAAATGTAAGCTATATGGCTATGGTATTGGTGGGAAGACTCTGAAATGGATAGATTCTTTTCTCTGTTACAGGCAGCAGCGTGTGGTGGTAAATGGAGTTAAGTCGGATTGGGCCCCGGTTTTGTCAGGTGTCCCCCAGGCACTGTGCTTGGACCATTGTTGTTCTCGTTATACATTAACGATATAACAGAAAATATTGACTCGGAATTAAGACTTTTTGCTGACGACTGTGTTTGCTATCGTGAAATCAGAGATATTGAAGACACTGTGAAACTTCAGGAGGATATAGATCATTTAGGTTGTTAGGCAAGGAGTTGGGGCATGAGATTTCAACCTGTTAAATGCAATATAATGCAAATTACAAGGAAACGGATCAAGAAGATCAATGCTTCCTATACCTTAGAGGGAACGGTCCTCAGTAATGTAGAAACTATCAAGTATCTCGGCATAACCATTGCCAATGATTTGAAATGGAACACACATGTCAGTAATATTTGCACAAAGGCTAATAGGACCCTCGGCTTCCTCAGACGTAACTTGGCAGCATGTCCACAAGATGTTAAGGAGTCAGCATACAAGGGACTGGTGCGTCCAGTCCTGGAGTATGGCGGTTCAGTTTGGGACCCTCAAAGTATACTTCTTCAAGATGAACTTGAGAAGGTGCAGAAAAGGGCAGCTAGATTTGTAACGGGAAATTACACATATGAAACTGGGAGTATAACTGGCATTCTGGAAAAACTGAAGTGGGAATCCCTAAAAAAGAGAAGGAAAGATAGTAGACTTATAATGCTTTACAAAGGTCTGAGGGGTGCAGCCAGTATACCTATAAATGACCTTGTTCCCCCAAATAGGCGTACCAGGAATCATCATTCCCTGACATTTCAAACCCCATTGGCTGGGACTGACATTCACAAGTCCAGTTTCTTCCCCCAGACTATTAGAGATTGGAATTCCCTGGAAGATTCACTTATTTCTGCTGCTGAGTGTGCAGAGGATTCAGTTACTAAGTTTACTTCTCTTATAAGGGCTAGGGACTAGCTTCCCTGATTCACAGGTCCTGGTGAATGATTGTCTTTGGACGTTATATCACCAGTAAACAATTCTGATTCTGATTCTGATTTTCAAAGTACCTAGTAAGCAAAAGAATATAAACTTAATGTCTTCATATCCAACCAGTGGTAAAAGTGTCTAAACACAAATCATTATGAAGAGCTATTCAACCTTCAGGTTTAGAAGTAAAATATGGGTTGATCTGCACATAACTGCAGAAAAAGCCCCACACATGTGAGAAAGCCAAGTTCTGCTTACCAAGGGCCTGGGTGTACCTAAAACAGTAAAGTGGTGTAAAGTGGCATAAGGAGACGTAAAGTGGTGTAAAGTAGCAAAAATATTGTGTAAAGCAGTGAAAAGGAAAAAAGTTGAAGATATTTTTTAAATGATTTGTAAACATTTAAGGGGTTTCTCATCTATAGACAGACAAGGTGTAAAATACGCTGTCCCCTAATTCAATTCAGTTGGCAAACATGGGGGTTAAATTTCTATAAAGTGTTCGACATAAAGTAAATATTTATAAATAGATTCATTATTGACTCTCACAAAGAAAGACAGGCACAAATCTGTATATAGAGATAGCATATAACGTGACTGCGGTAAAGTTTGGAATTGATGCACAGTCATTTGCAACCACGGCCCCCATGGGGCCGGGAATAGTGGGGGCATAGTGGGGCTTAAGGACAGTGTTTTTACCTAAGAGGTGTCCCGGCAGTGCTGTGGATACTATCTATCTATCTCTTCATACGACATACACCCTCATATTATGAGTATTAAGTGCCGGGGATACGTCCGGCTTTTGATTCACGCGCCGAAACAGCAGGGAAAATAGTGGAGTGTTTCTAACGAAATTAACTGTGACACATTGTCAGAATATTGATTTTTATACTTATATGATCCCCTGAGGGCGGAGGCCTTTACCAGGGATTTCTACATCTACATGGTACGTTGGCACAGTCACGCTTGACTATTATGCAACGGGTGGTGGTGCTAGGTCTAAAGTTGGAATTGAATGATAGAAAAGTAAGACTAAGAAGAACCGGGATAGATAAAAGACAGATTAAAGTTGGAGAAGGTTTGGCCCAGCCACGTTTTCGCCCCTTCATCTCAGACCAATCCGGCTACGGTGGCCGCTAAGGGGCATAAGCGCCCCACCGGCACAGCTCTAGAGAATCCTTAGGAAGCTACTTGTGGCTGGCGCCGACTGCAGATTCAGAACTTAATATTGGATAGCCCATGCTTGAAAGATACCAAGTCATGGATTTGACATAATAAATGTCCCCACAGTGCAGGGAAATAAACGGTACTTGGACAAAACGGACCATGGACAAAACGGACCAGACAAAACGGACCACGGTTAGGACAAAACGGACCACGTTTCAGGACAAAACGGACCATGTTTCAGGACCAGACAGACCACCGTAGAAGACAAACCAGACCATTGATTGGTGCCAATTAAAAGGTTTAGGAGTATATAATTACCAAAGACAATGTTAAATGGTCACAATTGTTTGACTACTGTTCATGATCTTAACTATCTTTGGTTGTCGCAACTATCTAATTAATTTAATGGTTGATTTTTATCTTTTAAGCCTGCAAATTTCTTTATTAGCGTTGTGCAACTAAAATAAAACATGCTTTCTCAAGGTTAACGGAAGGTCTGAACGTGGTCCGTTTTGTCCTGAGCGTGGTCCGTTATGTCCGTGGTCCGTTTTGTCCGTGGTCCATTATGTCCCTAATTCAAATAAACCAGGACTTTGCATGGTGAAAAGTCAATATCCCTGCTATTCCCGGACCAGGGGGTGGGGGCGGGCGTGGTTGCAAATGAAATGAATGGTGCATTACTCAACACTAAATGGAAATTTCCGTAAGTGCAGTACAAGGTTTTAGCCAATGCGGTGCAGTACAAGGTTTAAGTAACAGTCTTAGTCAAACAGAGGAAGGTTTTGATTGAACTTTACCTTGCGCCTGTGTAACTTTAGTCTTAATCTGTCGGTTACTGGGTCATAACGTGAAATGTTCCCTCCAATGTGAACACACAAAAATTTAGAAGATTTCAGCAGTATCAAAACCAGTCAACAGCTGGAGGCAAAAAAACAGACATCAGTCCTCTTGAAATTACAGATTGGAAACAGAATGTTAGTTAGTAAATCACAGTTTATCCTAACCGTAAACAATGTTGTTGTAAACAAATAAACAATTGGGCACATTCGGCATAATAAACAAAACAATTGGACACATTCGGCATTATCACCCGTGTACACAATATTTGGAACTCAAGTATTCCTCTGGTTACTCCGAGCTGACCCAGTTTACTTTTATCATATGATGCCTCTGCGGTTACCCTAAATAGCGAAATGGACTTTTATTTGCGAAATGGACGAAATGGAGATTTTTTTACGAAATGGAGTTACAAAATTCGATTTTATTCGTTATCTGGAAAAATTGTTTATTTAAATATCAAGGATAGTGACACATAACATGTACATGAACTATTTAAAGTATTTCAAGCATTTTTGTTTCCATTTTTAAGAAATTTGTGGCTGTTTTTCTTTACGAAATGGGGTTTCAGTTTACGAAATGTAGTCAAAATATATGCTTTCCCTAGAATCTAGTTTACTGTTTTACTATATCAAAGTTAGACACAAATAAAACTTAATTAAACTGTTTTAAGAATACTTTGCAGATTTTCCATGTTAAAGAAATAATGGGATTATTTTCGTCACGAAATGAGGTTTCATTTTAAATCTCTTTTCTTCTGACATATAGGTTACTATTTCCTATTTGTTATAATATCAAAGGTAGACACAAATCAACTTTATATTAAGATTACTTTATATTTTATTTTTATTTATTCATTTATTTCATATTCAGGGTAATCACGGGATTCTTTTCTTTACGAAATGGAGTTTCATTTTTACGATATGGAGTCATAATATCTATTTGTTTCACTTTTACTTTACTGTTTTATGTTAATATGGCAAAGTTAGACAAAAAAAAACTTATTCAAACTATTTTAAGATTCTTTTAAGATTAAAGATTTAAAGGAGATGAACTATATAAAAGGAGATGAACTATATAAGCTTTCAATAGCTTCCGTTCAAATCCTTTAGCTTCTTATGTGTAACTTGTACTTATATGTTTATTTGATTGAAATAAATATGTTTAAACCAAAGATTTTTTGCATGTTCACGGGATTATTATCTTTACGAAACTGAATTTCATTTTACAAACTGGAGTCATAATTATCTTTTTTTCTGACATTTAGTTTATTGTGTAACTGTTATGTTAAAGTTAGACCTAAAGTTAATTTATTCAAACTGTTCAAGAATACTCAGTATTTTTCCCCTTGTTTAAGGGATTCTTTTCTTAAGGATTTTCTTTCTAATATTTAGCGGATTGCTATATTGAAGTATGAAAGCTAGTCACGCACATGCGTTAGCGTAAGAGTAACACTTTAAAATTTTAGGACTAAAAGTTTTATGTGATGCGGACAAGGCGCTGTTAGGCGAAGTATTCTGTACAAGGACAGGTCTTGTTTTTTTTGTGTTTTTTTTTTCAAGAAATGGAGTTGCGTTTAATCGTGAGGTATCCCTGCAAGCTCCTCACCATACTGTCGTCATTGTATATGACCGTATCAGCAAAAGCATACCTGAGTTTCACATGAAAATGTTTGATAAATGATAAGGGTCATGTTAGTTGACAACTAAAATGACCTTCTTCCAGACTTCCAATAGCATAAACCTAAATAAAGTGATAAAAATACAATTTACAGGCGTGTGGGCCCTATTTAGTTTAAATTTCATCGCTGGAAGGGAAATCAGGAAAGAAATGTTTTGGAGCGATCTGTCGCATTTCAAAAACAACCCCCTGCAGTTTCCCAGTTGTATGACTCTAATATAAGCACATGAACCCACATTGTATCACCAAATGTGAAGGTTGAAGCGCTTTTCATAATGATGTGTGTTTTTGCCATTTAGAGTGGACTATGGAGACTGTAATAATGTGAAGATTGTCTTATTCCTAAATTCAAGGAAATAATGTGCATATTTGTGCCCCACCCTCCCCCATTCTGCCTCATATTTCCTAACCCCCCCCCCCACCCCCGCACACACAATATTAATCCCTATACATCCACTACAAGGAAACTTTTGAAATACAGTGACGGAATTTCTATTCGATAAGAGTAAAGTTTGTGAGCGAAATGCAAGAGGTTTTTTTTAAGATTTTAAAACACGCGAGTTAATTTCTGGGATAAAAAAATAACAACGGTTGAATATAAGAATGAGAAATGATTTAACAGGGCGATGCAACATAAATGCCTGTTCTAACGCTTTCAGAGAGAGAGAGAGAGAGAGAGAGAGAGATGTTTTCCGATATATAGAGTGGGTAAGCATAGTAGAATTTCTTATAGGGATGCCTAAAATACGAGGAATATGTATTTTACAAACAAATACAGTAGCTATAAAATAGAATATTTATCTTTTTAAAAACGAGGTCTGAAAAGAGGTTTGTCATATCAGCTGACTGGGAGCGCGTGCTCGTTTTATCTTTTATTTATTGGATCATCATTGACCTTTAATTGGATAATCCGTTAAAAGAAAGTTGTGAGAATCAAATAATATAAATGGATTATCACACCTAACCGATTACCTAAGTGACAAAGATTAGCACCTTTTTACACGGACGCGTGTCCATCAAATCTTCAAAGATCTTTTACCGCCTTGAAAATCTTCAACGGAAAAATTAGTTGTTCGAGTAATGACGTTATTATTTTTTTTAAGCATGTAGATGTAGCTATAAAATAATTAACTTTCAATGGACATACCCCTCCCCACTCACCACGCCAAGCCCCGCGCCCCCGCAGGCAAACGTTGATTCAACATTAAATCAACATTTCTCCGACGTCATAACATTGAATCAAGATATCACGTTGAATCAATGTTGATTCAATGTTGATTTAACGTTGTGTGCCCAGTGGGCCCGTACTGGGAGATGCAAATTATGGTTTACTTCCTTTTAGCCTATGGGGAATATCGTTGCGAGAATTACATCAAAATATAATTTACTTTCGCTGAGCGCCTAGTCTAGTGGATATGGTGTCCACCTTTCACGCATGGTATCGCGGGTTCGACTCCTACGAGCGGCACATGTCCGATCGATTATTCCAGTCCAGAGAATAATTTTAGCTTCATAATTTTGTTGGTTGTTTTGGGTTCAACGGCCATTTGAGAAAGTATTTCTGTCCATATCGGGCGTTCTGCCAGAGTGAGAGAGAAACAAAAGAGAATGATAGATGAGAGAATAACATCCGAACAAACCCCACCCGCACCTACTGCAAGCAGAGTAGGCCCTTGCCCCTCTGTTATCCAGATTAGTAGGACGCCACAGCACTGAAAGTTAACCATCGCCCGACCCGGACATCCCCTTAGAACTGCTCTTAAAACCACATAAAAGCCTTAATTAGGTCGTTCTAATGAGTCACAACATATTTTTTTTTATAGAGAAAAGCTTATTCTTATGTTGAAATCATCTGGATGCTGCTAAACTATGATCAAGGTCTCAGATGTAGAAATTTGTGTAATTTTGCATTGGTCACTGACTTAAAAAATCTTATCATGTTGCACTGAAGTTACATTTTAAGTTTGTTTTCAGAATGATGCTATACACGTTGTGACTAACATATGATGCTATATCAATATATCTAAATACTTTTTAACTTTCTTTCTTCAAAGTATACTCCTAAATGCTTAAATACTATTTTATTCTGTCCAATGTCATGAATCAAATAGAGAAACGAACATCTGCCGGATTTACAAATGTGACTCCATTTCGTAGAAACAAAAAGCTCCATTTCGTTAGAGAAGTTGTAGGTAAAATGTTCATATTCAACCAACTATGGGCATAAAAAATCTTTAAAACGCCTCAAAGGTTCCATCCTTGCCTTCTATGTTCATGTTGAACTCAATTATTTTAAATGAGTCATGGAATTAAACTTTTGATTTTGTGAGTGCATTTCGTAGCAAACAAACTCCATTTCGTGAGAGAAAACTGTACTTTGTATCCGAAAACTCTTTATTCAACTCCTTTTTGATAAAACAAATAGCATTTTCTTTTCTTAATTTTTATTCTAATCATTGTTTTACTGAAAATTGAAGTTATAATTTATAAATTTTGCTTCTGTTAGTCCATTTTGTAAAGACAAAACTCCATTTCGCAAGAGAAAACTCCATTTTGTAAATAAAATATAATTATTCAGATGCATTTACAAACAAAATACGCTTGCATTCGCTTCAGAAGTTGCATTCAGCATTGGTCATTGTCTGACTCTAGTAATAAAACAAGAAAATAAATTCTTGAATACCAAATTAGGATTTTGTGACTCCATTTCGTAAAAAAATCTCCATTTCGTCCATTTCGCAAAAACAGGTCCATTTCGCTAATTAGGGTAACCCATGCCTCTGAATATGAGGCTCTCACAAGGACTTCACAAGCTAAAGCCACTGCAACCATTTTCTAAATCAGAGACGGAAATGGCTGCAGAGGCTTCCCAACTTCTGTCCTTGCACTCTGATGTCCATTTGGATGCTAAACTCCACTGTAAATCTATATGCGCTTGTAGAACGTGCAATTATGTACATTCATCAGTTTAAGCAACCTCTTTTTAAGCACATCTCTCTCTCTCTCTCCCTCTCTCTCTATCTCTCTCTAGTGGGAAATTCTGAAAAAGAGAAGGAAAAATAAAGAAAATGGTAAACTCATAATGCTTTACAAACCCAGATAGCATGCCAACGTTGTGCCAACGTTTGCATAAGGTGTCACCATTGGCTGAGCGTTGGCGTTGGGAGTACAACGTTGGCCGAACGTTGGCCCAACGTTACAACAGCTGGGTATATTTTTGCTCTAGGCACACAGGAATTAAGTATACTTCGACCTATGCTGGTGCAAACTTTATTTCATAGCATCCTGTCTACATTTTTTGTAAAAAAATGTCTCGGCCATTAAACGGTCAGCCAACGTTGGGCCAACGTTTTCATATGCGTATAAATTTTGCTAAGTTTTACGTGGGTTGAGTAACGTTCGCCCAACGTTGGGTTGACGTGAGAAATTGAACACCCGGTTTTTCTGATAATTAGAAATGAATATGAATTAGTAAATTTAATTTCTATATACAGTCTATGTATCATTCAACAACTCGGTATCATAATTATAATTAAATGGACTTCTTACCATTTGTTTATGTTTATTTTATTTATATTTATTACTATTTGTCTTGGTTTTGCATGCTCTGCTTTGACTAGCGTGTACTAATAATTCTGTGAAAGATTATGAATTTTTTGCTTTTATAAATTTCATTGCATAAAAATATAACAATATGGGTTTAGGCATAATGATAATATTAATAATAAGCTTTGGTTATTTACAATATCTGAACCAGGTACATAGAAAAGTGGACCCCTGTAAGTAATTATCAATCACACAGCAAGGATTCTTGTTTAACTGCCATGTTAAACCTGCAAATTTACTGTTTTTTTCCTCTGGCTCCTTGTGCCAGATTTAAAGGGTCACTGATGAGGCTTGAATAGCCGAAACCGCGGTATGGCCCAACTTCTTACTTATGAATGTTTTCTTTGCTCTTAAAGGATCTAAACTTTTATCATTATTTACTATCACTGCAGCTGGATTTTGTGCCGTGTGGCGGCCGTAAAAAGTCTCCCCGCACTCATATATAGTGCAGATTATATTTTCCTTTTGGTCCTTTGAGATCATGGAATATATTCTGAGAAGTCAGAAATGATCATACGTTTAGATTCATTTTCTAAACAAAATTGAAATATTTTGGTATTTTTCGACTTATATCAGTCTTTGAGACGACTGCCATGTTAAACCTGCAAATTTACTGTTTTTTTCCTCTGGCTCCTTGTGCCAGATTTAAAGGGTCACTGATGAGGCTTGAATAGCCGAAACCGCGGTATGGCCCAACTTCTTACTTATGAATGTTTTCTTTGCTCTTAAAGGATCTAAACTTTTATCATTATTTACTATCACTGCAGCTGGATGTTGTGCCGTGTGGCGGCCGTAAAAAGTCTCCCCGCACTCATCTACAGTGCAGATTATATTTTCCTTTTGGTCCTTTGAGATCATGGAATATATTCTGAGAAGTCAGAAATGATCATACGTTTAGATTCATTTTCTAAACAAATTTGAAATATTTTGGTATTTTTCGACTTATATCAGTCTTTGAGACGACTGCCATGTTAAACCTGCAAATTTACTGTTTTTTTTTCCTCTGGCTCCTTGTGCCAGATTTAAAGGGTCACTGATGAGGCTTGAATAGCCGAAACCGCGGTATGGCCCAACTTCTTACTTATGAATGTTTTCTTTGCTCTTAAAGGATCTAAACTTTTATCATTATTTACTCCGATTTAATCACGAGCAAGGTCTGGTTACCAAGGAAACGATCCCCATTGAGCAATTAAGTTGTTAGTACTTCTGTTATTAATGACTTTCAGATGTACCAGAGGGATCTAACAAACCAAGTGCTAAATATAACTAGGGCTTTGAGGAGCAAAGATTGTGTTCTTAGAATAGGAGACTATAAACGTACGCTCAAAGTCATAACATTCAGCACCATTTAATATTTCATTTCAAGCAGATTGTATTTGATTTTTTGTGAGTTTTATGATTTTAATTTTAGCTTAATACATTTCAGCCTGAATGTCTTCTCACGAAAATCGACCTTAGGCATTATGTACTCAAATCAGCCTGCACAACTGCGCAAGGTGGAATGTAGCTTCACATTTGATTAACCAGGATTCATCAGGCAGATTGAGTGTGGAAGCAAAGAGGGAATAATATGATAAGAAAGTGCATATGCGGAGGCTGAGTTGTTAAGTATATAAAAACCGCATTAAGTGACCAGAGATTCGCAGGATTGCATTTAAAATAATCGCTGACTCTTCTTTGTGGGCATGGATTTAGTTACTTTTACTTCGCAGAGATGGAGGAATTTGTTTTATTTCAAAGAATATGTTAGTTTAAGGTGGCACAGCTTGGCCCAAAGTGCAATTTTTGCGTTGGCTGATTGTAAGCCATATATGTTGGTGCAACGTTCGCCCAACGTTGCAGGAAAAAACTTACAGCGTTGGGCCAACGTTGACCCAACCGTTGGCTCAACGTTCGCCCGATGAGCAAAGTCACGTTGGGCCAACGTTGGCATCCAACGTTGGCCCAAACAAACTGACTACCTTAAGCCAACGTTGGCCCAACGTAGGCATGCTATCTTGGAAGCCCTGAAGGGTGCAGCCAGTGTGCCATAAATGACCTTGTTCTCCCAAGTAGGCTTACCAGGAATCATCATTCCCTGGCATTTCAAATCCAATTGGCTGGGATTGACATTTGCAAGTGGAATTTCTTCCCAAGATTATAAGCGATTGGGGTTCCCTGGAAGATTCAGTATCTAAGTGTACAACACCAGAAAGAGATCTCCTAACCACTTCTTTTTGTGCTTACCTGAATATCAATAGTTTACGTTACAAATTCGACTCATTTACTGAAGATCTGCTTACTAGAAACATTGTTGACTTGTTATTTATTGCAGAAACAAAACTCGACAACTCATTTGAAAGTGAACAATTCATGGTGGATAACTATCATCTGTGGAGAGCAGATCGGACTCAAAATGGTGGGAGCGTTGCAGCATTTCTCAGATCTGACATTGCTGGAGACAGGAAGAGTGACCTCAGTTTCAGTCATATTGAGTCTATAAACATTGAGGTAAAACTAAACAACTCCAGATGGTTATTTAGTGGTGCTTACAAACTACCATCTGTGTTCAATGAGACCTTTCAAAAAGACATCAGTCCTGTACTTGACCAAATAAGTGAAAAATATGATAACTTTGTATTGATGGGTGATTTGAACTATGGCATGATAGAGAAATAAAAAAATGAAACCTTAACAGATATATGCGATATTTTTGATCTTACAATTATGATTAAAGAACCTACTTGTTTTACAGCCAACCGACACTTTTAGATATTAGTTTAACCAACAATTCATCTTCTATGGGGGAAATTTTAAATTTTAACTGTGGCCTTAGTGATGTTCACAATTTAATAGCTTGTCAGCTTAAATTATACATACCCTCAAATAAGACAAGGTGGGGTACTTACAGAAGCTTCAAAAAGTTTAATGCAGATGATTTCAACCTTGAGTTACAGACAAAATTAAGTAATTTTTCAGCCTGTGGCAATGTAAATGATAGTTACCAGAAATTCAGTAATATTTTGATTGACACTGCAGATAAACATGCTCCTATAAAACAGAATAGAACCCTAACTAAAGCAGCCCCTTTCATGAATAAGGCATTACAACAAGCCATTTATTACAAGAGAATGCTTTTTAATAAATTTCAAAAATATAAAACATCTAAAAATTGGGAAAAATTCAGACAACAGCGCAATTGTGGAACACGCCTTAAAAGAAAGTCAGTAAATAAATATTTCATGGAGCGTTGTGTGGGAGGATGTAAAAATAAAGCCTTCTGGCCTACTGTTAAACCCTTCTTGACAAGTAAAGGAAATCAGGTACATAAAGATACCATTTTATATGAAAATGAGGCACTTGTAACAGACCAGCAGGAAATCTGCAATATATTTAATGACTTCTACATAGATGTGGGAAAGAATATAGGCAATGATTCTAAACCTGTAGGTCTAAACCACCATAGTATTGCTAAAATTAAGGAGAATCTCTCTGTAAACGCTGAGCTGTGCTTCAAAACTATTGATGAAAATCTTATAAGCAAACAAATTGATAAATTAAGCTCCAAAAAGCTACTGGCTGCGACAAGATATCGTCTAAGATTTTAAAACTAGCAAAACCGAGTGTCGTTTAGCCAATTTGTGACCTTGTGAACAATACTTTAGTACTATCAGAGTTCCCAGATGAATGTAAGAATGCCTTAGTTGCCACAATTCATAAAAAGAACAGCACCCTTGACAAAAGTAATTACAGACCAGTAAGCATAATGCCAGTAATATCTAAAATATATGAAAGATCAATTAATGAGCAACTAGTTGAGTATGTTTATCTCTGCTTCTTGTCTTTTGTCATCCACTTTCACTTTTCAGCTCAAGGGTCCTGGTGTAGCTTGTATGTTCTGCAAGGACACTTGGCGCACCTCCACTTAAACAGTTTGACTCTGAATAAAGATGAGTTGCGGAAGTACGGTGGCATGCGACATTTCTCATATCTTGTTTTAATGCTGAACTTTATCTTATGCTTAATTCTGCTGCGAGTTATCTCTGTGATTTTTGTGTTATTTAAACGTTTTACTGTGTATTGTCATTGATATTTTAATCTTGATTTCTTCCTTCTTTTATATAATGATATCATTAGCTCTGTGTTTAGCTGCTTTTGTTTTAGCTATGTATATAAATCACAACATACGTATGTCTAAATGTGCTAATGCATGTGCTAAAATCCTATTAGTAGTATTATTTTTTAATACCTTACATAATGCTGTTGAGTTAACTTGTAATTGTCATTACTTTAATATTCTTAACCTGCAGGATGCTACTTATTGTAGGATATTTCTAATTGTAGTTTCTTAATATAGTTGATGTGATGTTGAAATGTATTGTGATACACATGTGTATATATGTCTTAGGTTGGTCAATAGCTATTCATAGCTAATGCTATCTATGTTTGTACCAAACCGACTGAAAATAAAATTCTGTATTCTGTATTCTGTACTTCTCTTGTAAGGGCTAGTGACTAGCTTCCGTGATCACAGGTCTTGGTGAATGATTGTCATTGGCTACATGTATATCACCAGTAAACAGTTCTGGTTCTCTCTCTTTCTCTGTGTCTATCCAGTGGAGGATGGGAGTGCTATCCCAAAATGGATGGACTGTTGACCTCCTTTGGTCATAGACAAGCTGAAATCCCAGGAAATGGTTTTGCATTTTGTTTTCAAACAAGCTTGCAAAGAATCGGCACATTTTCCTTCCAAGACGTTAGCCTGTCCTCAATATTCTGTTCTGTTCTAAAGTTTTAAATGAAATACTTAATACAAAATCAGTGGTAACATACATTGCAAAGCATACATGCCATGCACACTTACAACAATAGTCGATATATGAGATCCTCAGTGTGTGTGCAAATGGCTCTGTGTAGGAAAAGATGAAGGAAAAGCATAAAAGCATCATGAACCTTGAATCTGTGACACTGCTTGGGTCCACATGGGAAGAATAAGAACTATTCCCCACTCGAGAGAGACTTTACTTGAGCACCGGAGTGACTTTATTTCAGAAATAGAAATGTTTCATAACAGACAGAATAAGAATAAGGGAGATTCTGTCTCACGAGTTTGTCTGATGCTACCTATAAATATTAAACCTTTAACAAAGACTCACAGGAGAAAATTGTAAACGACTGGGTAAAAATCACACACGAGTAAGAACACTGGCCCAGAGGTTAAAAACTTGAGTACATTCTCAAACTCAAAATAAAGCACACTGATTGGCTGCTTCCGAGCACATGCTCGGATGCAGCCAATCAGTGTGCTTTGTTTTGAGTTTGAGATTATTCTCAAGTTTTATAACCTTGAACCCAGGTATCTGTGAGTGAGAACAGTGCAGAAGAGACATCCAGTGGCGAATGTCCTTGATAGCGGATAATAACAGTGTTGCCTGTGGTAGAGCTCTGCTGTGATCCATAATCACTGGGCTCATTCTGAGTGAGTCAGTTTGAAAACAGAGTTGCACTAAAGCCGGCGCTGTGGAGTGTGCGTGGGGTGGGCGGGGCGGAGGATAACTGGTCCATGCACAGGTTCAATTACACCGAGACTGGTCTTTCCGTTTCTTTGACGCGTTCCGTGTTACCAGACAATTTTCTTTCAGAATATATTTTATATACTCTTCGTTGCAAGGCAAATTCTGACGCCGTTTCTCTTTTGTTGTATGTCTACATGTAGCATTGTGGTCCATTGTACATGTGCCCACTTTCCTTCCTGTTTTGTTTTGTGTTTTGGGCCGCGACACGAGAAAACCAGCAAAGTGGGTGTGCGCACAGTGCAGACAGAGCAGCCTGGGCATCCACCCTGTCCGATCAGACTCTTCGCTAAGCGCTTAAAGGGTAGCTAAAGGTCTAAGCTACCTCCATGCGGACAGCGAAGACTCTGATCAGACTTGGCGGATGCCCGGGCTAATGTGAGTCTGCGCTGAGCGCCCAACCACTTTGTTTGTTTTCTACTGTCGCGTAACAAATTTAATATAGGTAACATAGATGTTTTCAATGTTTAAGTACTTCACATGACTTTTTACGTACAGTTCCTGTGTATCTGTTATTGAAGATTAATTGTTATGTGAGATACTCCCGCCTTGGAAGTTTGTACTTTGTGAATGTGTCCTGCCTGGGCATCTTCATATAAGGTACTGAAAATTTAAATGTTCCGGGGGAGGGGGGTTGAATTTAAGGAAAGGTTTTTTTAGGGTCCGAAATGTAACAAATCAGCCACTCTCCAAAGTGCTTCCAAACAGTACAGTATACACACAAGTGCCTGTGAGTGAGAACAGTGCAGAAGTGACATCCAAAGGCGAATGTCCTTGATGGCAGATAACTGTGTTGCCTATGGCAGAGCTCTGTCGTGATCCATAATCACTGGGATCATTCTGAGTGAGTCAGTTTGAAAACAGAGTTCCACTGAAGAGTGTTTATGGGGTGGGCACAGGTTCAATTAAGCCGAAACTGCTCTTTCCGTTTCTTTGACGCGTTCCGTGTTTCCAGACAATTTTCTTTCAGAATTTATTTCATACTGTTCGTCGCAAGGCGTAAACTTATGATGTCGTTCCTGTTTGTTGTAGTCACTTGTACAGGTGCCCACTTTCCTACCCGTTTTGTTTTGTGGTTTAAGCCGCGACACGATAATCAAACAAAGTGGTTGTGCGCCCAGCGCAGACTCAGATCAGCCTGGGCATCCGCCCAGTCCGATCAGACTCATCGCTAAGCGCTTATATGGTAGCTAAGGGTCGAAGCTACCCTTTCCGTACAGCGAAGACTCTGATCAGACTGGGCAGATGCCCAGGCTGAACTGAGGCTGCGCTTGGCGCACAACCACTTTGTCGCGGCTCAGATATAGGTAATATAGATGTTTTCGATGTTTATGTACTTCACATGGCTTTCTATTTACAGTTCCTGTGTATTTGTTATTGAAGATGCATTGTTCCATTTTAACTGTTGTTTGAGATACTCCCGTCTTGGAAGGTTGTGTTTTCTGAATGTGGTCTTTCATGGGTATCTTCACATACCGTGTTGATCCTTTTAAACTCCCCGGGGACCGTTATTTAGAGATTGAGAAAAAACAAATCAGACACTCTCAAAAACAGTATGGAAAGATTTTAACCATTTTAGAATAACATATGTACTTTGGCATCACTAAAATAGATGACATTTGCATGAAATACCTCGTGGACATTGATGAAGTAAATATACTACCACTTAAAACATACATAACCTACAATATCTAAGGATTTTATACTTTGAATTTTGTAATTTTTGGCACGCAAATATATATTACATTCCGAAAAGAGAGGGGCGTTTATTGGAGCGTGATTAATAAGGTATGTATATGTATTTACATGTTTTTATATTCCTGGGGGCAGAGCAAAACAGACCTGGTTCCTACAGAACATGTCTGTGATCAATAGAAACTGCATAATGCAGTGCCTCTCAGAATGGGAATTACACACAAGATTTTTGATCTATGCGTCGTATATAAAAGATAGGAAAGAGATTGTAACTAAAATCTTACAGAGTTCCACCAAGAGCACACAACACATTCACACGAAGGAACGTGGGCAATACTTCGAAGTTTCGGCTGCTCAAGCCTCATCAGTAACACTGACAATATCTGCCGACGAAAGACAGAGAAATGCCTACTGTGATTTCTTAATTTTAATATGGCACGATTCATAGTTGATAGCTTACTCTTCATAGATCATTATTTGAAACTATGAGCTATGAAGTATGAGCTACGACACGGGTGGTAAAGTTTCAAATTGACCTCCGCGGAGGTCTGTTGAAAAACAATTTGACTATTTTCCGGTAAGCAATTTGAATATATCCTGTCATGAATTTTCGCGGTTCACTGACAGGGTTCAGACAAGATTTTTCTCGCTAGAAAAGGTATTCCAAAAATCGGAGAATGTGATGCTATATATATTTTACAGTTGTATAGCGAGACCTAATGACATGGAGCAGTTTGAAGCGGTGTTTTTTCAATTACTTTTGTCCTCCAGGCTCAGTACCGAAAACGAAACTAGGAAGGAGTCCTGCACAGTTAAATCGGCTTTTTGAGTGCATTTGCAGGCTTTCTGTAAAATCTTACTGATGCAGTAAGACACGTAGCTTATATAGCTTCGTTCTAAAAATACTTTCAAGAATACGCATGTTTTTATTACTACACGCTTACCCAATTTTTGTCGGCGGTCAATTTGAACACGATGAGAACAATTTGACTAATGAAGATTAACATGGAAAAATTTAATCAGCTAAAAAGAAGAAAATGCGTGCTGAATTTTCAGGAGCCAGATATCATATGATCTGAATGATTCTCTTTTTTATCGTGAACTGGTAGTACAATAGTGTTTTATCACTTTCTTTGTTGTAAAACCAGACCTGTGGCTCTTATTTGCTTTCTTATTTGCTTGTAAAATAAAACGAATCCATCCAAACTAATATCCTCAGAGAAGAGAACCGATATTCAAACAATTTAGAGTGAATCCATAAGAAGAAACATACCCGCCTGCTCCCCCCGCTGCGAAGTGGCCGTTACATAGAAACGCGGGTAATCAACATAAAACAATAACAACATCATTACGGCCGCCTTAGAATGACCTCAATCGGAACACCGCTCGGCCAATTCCGTGAATCAACCTGTCTGATTCATGGAATTGGCCGAGGAGTTCCGAATGAGAATGACCTGTGAACGCTGTGATGAAAAAAAAATCAACGGTAGGCTCAGTTCAATATTCGTTTTTTCTTTGCAGAGACATCGTTCATCTGCGGCAAAATTGGTTTGACGACGTACAGGTACTTTCAATATTGCTTTCTACAAGTACATGTATTTATTAATTTGCTATATGTGAATTAACCACAGCAGACCCCATGGCCAGGGTTTTGTGCGCGTTATTATTGTCCCCATTCCTCTTTTGTTTTATCTACCGCCGATGTTTTAAAAAATGCCACTTTGTTTTAGTTATGGTTTCCTTGTTTCCCTCTGCTGTGAAAAGCTGTTTTTTTATCGCTTGACTATGTTTTCGATAATGTTTGTTCATAACTTCTACCTTTTTTTCTACTCTGTACTATACAAAGTCGCTGAAACCCAATCGGGAGTTGAGCCTGCTCCCTTTAGTGAGCTGAAGTCGAAAGAGCTAACTAATTGGTCACAAAAACTTAACCAGTAATACACTAGTGAGTTCTTCCTACAAAATGGGATTTCCATGTAAAAAGCAGTTGGTAAAATTGAATAGTTTTATTCATTTTTTATGTTTTCACATCAGAGTGAAATTTGCTACAGAGACTTCATTTTGACTTCATTAAACCAAACACTTATTATATATATGCATTGAAACAAAAATAACAGACTGGCTTTGCAGAACAAGAATTATTTTCTCGGGATGAAATGGAATCAAACTGACATCGCGCTTTTCAAATTGACCACAATGTCAAAACTTTTCTAATATAATATAATTATGAATAGTGAGTTTGGTGTCAATTGCACATATTAACCTGCATCGGTTCGTGCTATGTTTACAAAAGGATCAGTGTTACAGGTCTGGTTTTACAACAAAAGAAAAAAATATAAAGCACTATTGTGCTACTATTTCACGATAAAAAAGACAATGTTACATGAGCAATATTATCTGATGTTCTTCTGAAGTACGAAAACATGCTTTCAATCCGTTGCTACCTAGCTTCTGAAAAGTAAATCTAAAGTATGTTTAGAACGAAGCTATATAAGCTACGTGTCTTACTGCATCGGTAAGATTTCACAGAAAGCCTGCAAATGCACTCAAAAAGCCGATTTAACTGTGCAGGACTCCTTCCTAGTTTCGTTTTCGGTACTGAGCCTGGCCTGGAGGACAAAAGTGATTTAAAAAACACCGCTTCAAACTGCTCCATGTCATTTGGTCTCAATATACAACTGTAAAATATATATAGCATGACATTCTCCGATATTTGGAATACCTTTTCTAGCGAGAAAAATCTTGTCTGAACCCTGTCAGTGAACCGTGAAAATTCATGACAGGATATATTCAAATTGCCTACCGGAAAATAGTCAAATTGTTTTTCAACAAACCTCCGCAGAGGTCAATTTAAAACTTTGCCATCCGCGTATAGGAGATAACGGGAATCCCCGCAGTGACGTCATCGGATGATCACGTGGGTAGCTTGGTTGGCAAAAGATTAGCCAGCGGACAGTGTTTTTCTATAGGATAGTCTGAAGTGTAATCACTAAAATGCGTAAAAGATAATTAAAATAAGTGCGAATAAATAGCTACTGATTTAAAACAATTGGAAATAAGGTCTTAGTCACCTGTCATACGAAAAAGAAATCATTTAATTAATTGAATTCATCTAGTAAAACGCGTATTTGGATAAACCCATCAACGTAACCGGACTGTTTTTCTCAATAACTACGACTGAAAAAAATATTAACAGAATAAAATGAAAATACTGCAGATCAGTATTTTAATCTTTTCTACTATAAATTGTGTTTATTAGTATAAATAGGATAAGATGAAAAAAAAAATAGAATATTATATCTAAGAGAACTTTAGCGGAATTACTGTAAAATGTCGACCGGATTTAGGGACAAGAAAATTAAAAATAAAAATAATAGAAATAATAATATTTATTACATGTATTACTAAATATAGTAACAAATATCTTGGATACGCAGTCCAATATGGCTCGTGATTTCTTTCCCCATATCAGCCCTCTCGTGCAGAGCCATATCGGCCCGCTCGTGCAGTCATATCAGCCCGCTCATTCGAAAACAAGATGGCGGAACGCAAACTGAAACAGATGTAAATTTATGGTTTGAGCGACTGGATTTATTGATATGGGGGAGAACAGACCGACAGGGACTGCTAAACGGCTGAGAAAGTTTGTACAGATTGTTTGTAGAGAAATCAAAAATCGTGAACACAATGTGACAGTCTTTACAGACTCAGACAGTGGAAACAATGCTCCTAAATGAAATTGAAATGCATATTGTAAGGTTTTTTTCTCTGTCTCTCAGTCTTTCTAAGAATTGCTCTCTGTGAAATCCCCTTTAAATCTTTGTATTTCGAACTTGTTTGAAAATGATGGCATATATGTAGTTTTGATGACGTCATGTTTATTGAAGGACGTCAGCACGGCGGCAGTGTGTGCGTGCGTACTTTGCAACGTAACATAACGCCAAAAACAATCGGGCTGACGAATAGTCCAAAATAGTTCCGTTCGGTTCAATCAGTATAATGGTTTAGAGGAAAGTACAGAATACATGTTATAAAAAGGTTACAACATGTCTAGTGTCGCATTGCCAGGCATATCGGCCCGGCCGCTCCATATTGGCCCTCGGGCCTAAAGGCCCTCGGGCCAATATGGAGCTATCCGGGCCGATATGCCTGGCAACGCGACAGTAGACATGTAATAATCTCTAAATATCGATGGTTTCGATTTCTTAAAAATTCTGTGAACAATAAATAAAGAAAGAAAAAAATAAATAAAAGAGAAGAAGCCATACGTTTGTGCTAACGGACAATTAGCCGCACTCGGCGCACAAACAGTTTATTTTAGATACATGTTTTATTTTTCAAATTGTCACCACAGGACACCCGCGGCGTGTTTTGAACTATGATAAGACGTCCTTGATCAAAGGATCGACTAAAGACCGCGAATATACTATTATACAATAGGAAACAAACAGTTTTAATTCAGAAAATTAACATAGGATACAGACTCAGATACTTTTTATGAGAGTATCTATGATAAAAAGTATATATTGTATTATGTGAATACGAGATCTAACAAGTTAAGAACAGTTAAATGCTAACAATAATTCAATGATAAAATTGAATTTCGCATTTCATCTCGTTTCAGTGTAAGCTTTTAGCTATATCCTAAAAGAATGTAGGACATTTCGGCCACGGACGTTTCGGCCACGGACATTTCGGCCTAGGACAGTTCGGCCACGGACATTTCGGCCATGGACATTTCGGCCATGGACGTTTCGGCCAAATCTGAAAAAAAATGGGGAAATGAAAATATGCTACTGTAAACCATTTAAAATTTACATTAGATGGTTTTCTACAGACATGGCACAAAAATGTGTGACTGGGCTCAAAATAACTTCAATCATATCTCTTAAAGTCAAAAATGGGTGCCCCACAGATTCATCAGCCATATGTTTGCCTATTAAGTTACTAAAGGCATCACATGAATGTTAAAGGCAACACTAGCCAATGAGTGTGGATAGAAAATGTGCCAGATTATCCTCAAAATGACTTATAAAGTATTCAAAGGGCTATAATCCTAAACAACACTAAACCAAAAATATCATAGAAGGCCCTGTTTCAAGTAGTTGAAATAATTGTTCACCGTGTTTTTGCCATGAAATGCTCAAAATGATCTTAAAGATGTTGAAGGCATACAAAACATAAAGAGAACAACAACAAATCATTGGACTGCATTAAGACTAGCTTTAAGCTACTCATATGAGTACTCAATTTAATTATAAAAAGTGATTTTTGGATAAAGACCGAAATGTCCACCCTTGACAATTTCTGTGGCCGAAACGTCCGTGGCCGAACTGTCCTAGGCCGAAACGTCCTAGGCCGAAATGTTCGTGGCCGAAATGTCCGAGCACCATCCTAAAACAAGTAAATGCCACCTAAAATATTGATTTTATAACAGTTTATAAAATTCTGTAATAGAGCTAAGCCAACAGTAATTTTTGAAAGTTACATGAAGTTCAAAAGCTTCAACTAAGAAATATAAAAGAAAAAGAAATGCATTTAGTCATTCATCTACGATTCATTGCCATTTATTCAGCCATTCATTCATTTAATGGTTTGTTTGTCAGTTCGTTCATTCGTTGTATTTTCCGTTTCCCCTTTTACACGCTACATCATCTAGACTTTTATAAACTTGCGCTATGAACATTTGTGATAGAAAGGAAAAACAAAATATATTTTTGAAGCATCTTAGCACGCAAATGAATCATGAAATTCAATTTCATTAAAGAAAATGTAACCCTTACATATTAACTGTCTAAAACATTAAAATATTGCTGTTTTAAATTCATAATTTACACAAACAATCACTCGTATTAACTATATTCTATAATGCTGTATCAACCTTTCTGCCAACCAGACTCGTGGAATCCCCCAGGTATCTTATCAGTGACGTCACGCTTTTATCTCCTATATACCATATAAACATTTTCTCGGAGTTTGGGGCATACAAATCAGATAGCATATAAAGCCATATGTATGCATTCCATACATCTCTGAGCATGCAAAACCAGGCTCTACTGTATAACGGTGTTATCCGAGCCCCAATGGCATGCATGCATGTGTCAGTTCAACACATTAGGAGTCCTTGGCGTCACGGACTGAGATAGCCACAAGCCACAAAAGTCGAAACTTCGTATACATGTCGCTACAACGTCATCGAGGTTTTTACAACTTTACTGCAGACAAGCTTACGGCCATGGTAGACTGGAGCAAAATCAATGGTGAAAAAAATAAATCCCTGTGCTGTGTGGCCACGCTTGAATTATGCTCTGCGTATTCATATTCTTGACCACTGTGTTTTTTTTGTGAAAACATTGCCAATACGCGTAGCATCTACACTCATTTGACCTATTCCGGCGGATTCATCTATTCCGGTGTATTCTGTTTCTTTCTCAGCAACGAAACAAGCTAGAAGCGAAATGATTTTTAGGTAATTACTTTCAATACTTATTTGTCAAATCCACATATAGTAAGGATCTCATTTATCAATCAAAAATACCGAAAACTGAGTTTAAAAGTGGCTAGTTATGTATATTTAACAAGAAAAATGACAGGTGTCAGGCCAACTGTGAAAATAGGGCCGGACAATATTTGTGTAAACAAATATGTCGTAAACCTATATGTTTGTCGATTGCTCATTTTATTAGCTATCTAAACTGATAAATAGCAAAAGGAAATAAAATCATTTACTTAGGTTTATTGAAGTTTTGATTTGTTAGCTCATTTAACCTATTCCGGCGGATAGTATATTTGGGGAATGTCCCGGAGCTCTGAAATCCATATTTATGCTGCATTCTCTTCATGCAATTGGCATATTCAAGATCAGTTGTAAGTAAAACTCCATAAGGCGGTTATTTTGAATTGATGATATCCTTTCATCACAGAATCGTGGATAAAAATATCAAATATTGTGCTTACGGAAACTGAATCACCGAAATAATTTTTCAGCGAAGACGTGTGTATAATCTGATGTTTTAAGAGAAGCTGACTGTAAGGATCGAGCATAGGATGGAAACTCAAAATTTTGTATTTTGCTAAAAATGTCTTGGTTTAAAGCTCTCGACGAAAGATGAAGATTAGCGAAAAAATAAGTGAAATATGTCAAGCGGTTCTCGAGATATCTGAGCAATTACTGTTGCCATGGCAACCATTTTTAGGCCGCTCAAATTTTACATATTTTCATGACTTTTAAAGGGGAAACGTGTCTGTCTTGAAGCAAGTATCAAATAGTTAATTGGTATGGTGTTTAGGACTAAATGTAATTGTCAGTCTCTGCACCTTCAGAGCACTGGCTACTGCACGTTGTTGAAACCATGGCAACTGGACGTACATATAGTCGGAGAAAAAATAAAATTTGTGAAAATAGCTCTTTTTCAAATCGATGTTATTGAAAATGGCAGCCTGACCTGAATATATCATTAACATGTCTTCAAACAGCAACATAAGTACGGTACATAGCAAAAGCAATTAGTTGTAAACTTTCACTGACTACAGAATAAATGCACGTGCAAAGGGTGTCCCTGTCGCATTTACAATTTTACAGAAACAACAGTTTTTTAGATTTCTTTACCCTAATTTCCACACTTTCAGTTTGAATTTGCTTATTAAACAAATAAAGTCGCATTTATATCCCATCTTTGCAAATAACGGCGTAGAAATGTAGTGTTTGATATTGTTTCTATGGTTACGATGCATAAAAATGTATTACATCAGTTCAAAACGACCCTAAACCCATGTAACTAATATACAACTCTTAATTTGCAGTAGAATCGATATGGTTTTAATGTAGTTCAGTACTTGGTTTCCGTATCTCTAATGGTTTTCATTTTTTTTTCTAATAAACAGATTTAAAGTTGCTGCTTAGATACCCCACCCACTGTATGTGCAATAGCAATATCGCCGTTTTGTGAAGAGAAAGTGTGTATAAATGTGAAAAATACGTGATATAGAACTACACGATTAAGAACAATTTTTTTTCTTACCAGTGAATTGTCACTGATGTATACATGGCGTTGAGCGCGAATCGTAGTTTATATCTCGGCGGCGAAGCCGGAGTGAGTTAAGAAAAGCTAAATGTAAGAAACAAGCCGAAAAATCACACGCTCAACCAATAATAATTTCATACCAAAATGGACAATTTAAACATTTTTATGGCACCACAAATTAACATTTAAATGGCAGACTGGAAAACGAAGAGTTAATGACAGGTTTGTAGTTTTATGGCCCTTTCAACAGTACTTAGGTCATGCAACAAGGCATGGGTGATTTTTAAAGACTGTGTGCAATGGCACCCCGTGACTGAAAAAAAGAGATTCGAGCAAGGACTGCTAGCTTAGCACGCAGGCGCTTCCCTCGCTAAGCTACAGAAAAGTGGATGAAATTAGATGGGATGAATAAATCACTCATGATTACTCGTATACTTAAGATGACACCCATATCAGGACTACCTAAATTACACGACTTTCTTGGCTATTCTAGAAGCCCCGGGTAGCACAGTAGGTTAAGGCCAGGCCTGCTGATCAAGTGGTTCGAGTTCGAGATCTGCTTGATGCATTAATCTTTCCAACCGCAAATTTGGCTCCACACCACAGCTTTTCATACTCATCCCCCCCATCCCCCCCCCCCCCCCCCCCCCACACACACACACACTTCCCACCATCCCCCAACCACCTTCCCCAATCGTCCTGATATGACTGAAATACTGTTAAAAAGGACATAAAATCCAAAATCATTCATCCATCCATTTTTAGCTGTTCTATGTAGTATGACGATCATAGGTAACAGAACATTGCTTAAAATTTCAGTATCCTTCGGTGAATAGACGCTGTAGGCCTTAGTCTGCACCACTTTCTGTCCTGAAAAATGCCTCTCCTTGCGTATTACCTGCTTCACAGAAGCAATTCATTCAAAAAACATTAGTAAATTTATTTATTTCAACATAAAATAAAGATAAGGCAAAAATATTGCTGCAAATAAAACGGTTTTACTCCGTTCTTCTATTCCGTGATTTCTGCAGACGTTTCGCTCGGGACAACTCTTGTCATCAAATGTACCGAATACAACTGCAACTGCAGTCTTGGTAAATGGACCTATTTCATAGATAAAAAAGGTCATTGTGAGCATTGTTGACAGTAATCTTATTCTTTCAAAGATACTATCTTTTATTATTAAAGATCATGGATACTACCTGTAGTGTTCGCAGATTTGTAATCGTCAAGGGAGGTAGATAATGCCAGTTTGAATTATCTCCCTTCCTACTATTTTACAGTATTGACACATTTCAAAGATGGATAACTTTTAAAGTTTTGCGAGTTTACACCTAATTTTTTTACTTTCTTTAACTTCAAACCTTACTCTATCATGCATATATTGCCTCATTGTCTAACGTGACTGCCATTTTTAGTTATTAGGCGAATAAAACACCAATTTTTCACTCAAAATTAGGTGGATTTTTTCCAGTAAAAGCTCTCCCGTTGATAATAAGGGACAGAAAACATTCATATCATGTTATCTTATTACATACGTATGTATTTTCAAACTATACAAGCAAATAGGAATGGGATAATATTTGTTGTTTGATTTTTATCGAGGAAATATTACATACATGTCTCAATATTGATATTTTCAAAATGGATTCTTGGTTACCATGGAAACGGCCGAACGTTGACCTCTAAAAACTTGTGAAATACAAACAAGCATGGTATATATCAATTTCCCAAAATTTGAGCCAAATCCGTAATTTTCGACTTTCCACGTTATTATGGGCCAATGCTCGATGTTTACAGTCAGCCTCTCTTAAATATCAAGTATGTCAAATAGACACTTGTTTGCATAAAAAATCTTTCATCGAACTAGTAATAATCCGACAATTTTCTTTTGGGCGCTCCTCGGTGGTTCTTTCAGTGTATTGTTGGTTGGTTGGTTGATTTGATGCTTAACGTCCACGGTAAACAACTAAGGTCATGTCGGGACGGTCAGTTAACCTAACCACACTATTCCTGGGCAGGCTTAGACCTCCTAAGCGGTTAACCAGTACTAAGTGCACATACTTTCGCCAGTAACTGACAACTACCCTTCTTGAATCAGCGGAAGGAGAAACGAAAGTATGTGGCCAGACCGGGATTCGAACCCAGGACCTCTGACTTACGAGTCAGGTGCCCTACCGATTGCGCTACCCGGCCCGGCTTCAGTGTATTGTAAACAAGAAAAATCTTAAAAAAAAAAAAAAAAAAAAAAAATACCCGGCCCGGCTTCAGTGTATTGTAAACAAGAAAAATCTTAAAAAAAAAGATTATCGGCGCAGATTAAATGTAAGCGTGTTTTGTTATATGTATCTAGTTGAAGATTTGACAATAACTTTCATGAATGAGCTATGTCGGTAGGCATCCACAACCGGAATTTTGACTCTGGGTAGCGATGACGACCTATTTAAAAGTTGGGCTGTTTACAATTTGGAATTCCAAAATGGACCGCGGTCAATCTTGAGATTGACCTGATTTCAAAATAGTTATCAACATGTTGCTCTGTTAGTTTGTTTGTGTATATTAAACCGAAAGTAGAAATCGAAAGTAGATCTACGACGAAAAAAAAAAACGTTTTGAATATCTGCGTCTGTTTTCGATAACATTTATATTTTAAAATTACAAGTAAGAGAAACATTTTGAATTAATATAAGACAGAGTGCTAGTATTCGCAGTGCAGTGCGACGAGAAAAAACGAAGATTAAATATTCATTAACCTTTGATGTTATTGGCTAAATTTTGACATACGCGTTATTGACCTATGGAATCTTTGTGAAATGTGGTACAACATCCAAATTATACGAGGCTACGCCTCGAATAATATACAGATGCACCGGAATAGAAGAACGAGCGTCGAAATTTGAGCAAAACTGGAGTGTACATCGTACACTTGCTCATAATCCTCGAGAGAGGGTGTAGCAGTATATGAAGAAAGAAAGAAATAGGATAAAAGACAACGTCTGGTTATCGTCAGATTTCACTATCTTCCTCAAACAGTTTGTGAACCCAAACAAAGTGCCTTAAACAAGAGGCTTTTACTTATTTACAGACACAAATAAATATAAAAAAATTACAGTGAATTTAGATTGTAGCGCCAGTCGACTGAAACATGCGCCGGAATAGGTCAAATGACTGTACAAGAATAACAGCCAACCACAATTTTTATGTACCACCTTTCTTCAAGCGCATCAGACAGCGTTTGAACACACCATGAGAGCTCGTGTCTAAACGTCTTATCCTGGACCCAGACAACTGTTTATAAATAAAATTCCATGGATGATCCAAATGCATGCCCACTGTCTACTAACAAACGCATTTAGCCTTACCTTTTATACTGAATGCATGCAACGAAAGTGTATTATCACTTGATTTTAATACAATTAATTCCTAGCTACTCCATTCAGATTTTTTACAATGCCCCATCGCACATCAATATGCAGTTACTTAACCGATACCACAGTAAATATGTCAAATTCTAAAGAAATTATAAATATTATAGTATGTGTACATGTAGCTACTGACTTTTATTACCCAGGTAAACGACCTAAACTTATGGATGTAACAAGATATATATTTGAGGTAAATATGAAGGTTATCCGACCTATAAAAAATGAAACTGGTCAAGTTAAATGGTGACTGGCGTCTTCTTCTGATACGAAACTGTTTGGGTAAGATACTCACTGGTCAACAAAGTAAACAGATAAATGCTGATCAGAAACTGATACAATGAGACGCTAAATAATATCATGAAAATGTCCTTTGGGTGAAGTTTATTGAAAGGTAAGGTCAGGCCAACCTTACTACTGGTACCCCATGTAACGCATTACTACCTCCTGCATGTGGGCAGATGGGATTCATCGAGTTGGGCGGGAAACTCATCTGGATAGCCACATTGAGGACAGGTTTTTTCAACCTGAGAAGGACGCAGCTTGTAAACCAAGTCAAAGGTGCAGACAGAAATTTTAAATGAGCCCTTCTTTGCTGAAGACGCGACAATAAATGAATTAATTAATAAAACAATACATATGTAATGCAAGAAGTTATGGACCGAGTTTCACAAGCCTCTGACAAATATTATCTCAAAATCAGCATCAAGACGACTGAGTAATGTATCATCATGCACTTATAAAACTTAAAAATCATCACGGCAAAAAGCCACACTCTGCGAGTTGCAGATAAATGCAAATATTTTTGTTCACTTACACTGCAAGGACTGCAAACTCCAGAGCAGAATTTGGCACGCTACATAGAAATGTTTTGGACTGCATCAGACAGGATATGATATAATTGAAAAGTAACAGACTGCATTCTCAGTCATCAAATCACTTTGCTGCTCTTTCTACAGACTTCCGAAAAACGTCTCCACGTACATCATCGTAGTGCATATTATATTTTCTGGTCCTTTGGGACCATTGCTTTTCATTCTGAGTCATTTTTAAAGTAAAGTTCAAAAACAGAATTCTTGACTTGTACGGCAATCAGCACAAGAAAAATATCTACATCCGAGAGTTCGTAAGGAAGTTGAGATCAGATCACGAGATACTAGACTGGAGTACTAGTATTGAAAAGGGGGATGTCAGCCGTAATTGATAATATACCAGCAGAACTTTAAGCAGGCATGGTGACCACGATAGATGTTTGATCAAAAGTCTCGAATGGCCGACCTCATGGACTCAGTCGATAATTCTAATACTTCCTAAAAGGGGCAGTCTACAGCCAGCTCTGTCAGTACTACAGAACCATCAGCCTCACAGATCATCCAAGCTAAGTCATGCTGAAATTAATTTCAAACAAATGCTGAAGAAACAATCTCTGTCATGGGCATGATCTACAGCATTGGAAACTCATAAGATGCCATGGGCATGATTATATTCGACATGAAAGCATACAAAATGTCATGGGTAAGATACATGGTATGGGAAAGCATACAATCTCTGTGGGGAAAAGCTGTGTCCAGAATCGGAAGCAGCACTACAGTCCAACAGAACAGATCTTCGAAGTTAGAAACGGACGATAAGACAACGATTAAGAACCGACACAGTCGCTTACTACATCCTTCCCTAAACATTAAATGGGAAAGTAAAAAAAATGGAAATGGCATACATTCATCACAAGACAAATGAGCCGCGACATGACAAAACCAACAAAGTGGCATGTGCGCCCAGCAAAGACTCAAATCAGCCTGGGCATCCGCCCAGTCTGATCAGAGTCGTCGCTCTCCGCATGGACCTAGCTTAGTACCTACGCTACCCTTTAAGCGCAAAGCCAAGACATAGATCAGACTGAATGGCTGGCCAGGCTGTTCGGAGTCTGCGCTTGGCGAACAGCCACTCTGTTGGTTTTGTCGTGTCGCGGCTCAAATGAAAGGCCAACAGGTCAGCTCTTTCCCAGCAGACGGCCGCGAGGCTACTCTAAACAATGTATAGAAAGTCAAAGTCTAAATGAAAGATGAAAATCAATGACTATCATTGTTAGAGTCTTAAATCGATTGTAAGTGATCACAACCTTCGTCGTTGATTCTGTTATGGTTCATATACATAAAAATTATGTAATGGACTTCTAACTCATCAATGGATGAAAACAGAGAGCATATAGATCAAGAATAAATACTGTGATGTAGCAAAATAAGTTTCCAACGGTAAGAACAACAACCAAACGCTAGAGCAAAAGAAGTCCAATAGATAAAACCCGACTGGCCCGACTAAACACAGGTCATCAAAATCCTATTTGGTTTAAACATATTTTATTTCAAAAAATCAAACATTCATGGCAGTAACAATATTGTTATATATATATAAACATAAAAGGACCCAAAATCCTATTTGATATTTAACTTCTTATCAGCAAAATCTGAACCATGTCTTTATAATTATACTGAGCGCCAAAAGAACGTCTGCAAAGTATATATAACAAATTTGCACAGGTAGACTACTGCTTCCAGTTTTTATCTTGTTAGTTTGGCGTGCCCATGTGTTTTGGAGAAAAGAATGACTGAGATACTCAATATCTTCTACATTGTAACTGTGAGAACCAACAATTTAAGTAATACATCAGGGGCGTAACTAGGGGCAATTTCATAATACGCACAACCATGTTTTATTCTCTACTTCTTGAAGGGAAAGCTAGTATTTCAGCCACTTTGGTAATTGGTATTGAAATCTTGTCTAATTTATAAATTTTCAGCATGCAAATATGCAGGTGCGTTTTGAAATTTTGTCAACTTTGACAAAATTTCAATACGCACTTGCGTATTTGCCGTATAGGTAGCTACGCCCTTGAGTATGGGGTAAAATTTAAAGTTACAAAAGACAGGCGATGTTTAAGAGGTAACAATTTCAAATGCAGAATCGTTAGGGCTCGGGATTTACCTACAGTTGTATAACCTTGGATCTGAAGATAATATACCATACTTACGTTTTGTCTTGGATTGACTTTTGTTCATGTTTCCAGGAAGTGTAAACCGGCATTTCATTTTAACATAGGGTTTTCTATTGAACGTTCTAACTCTGTTTTGTTCAAACAGAAACTGAAACTCTTTGTATCAGTTGCTTAACTGTAATGAAACACAACACGGTGAATCATTCATTGAAACCTCTGCAGCGTCAAGCCATAGACAGTGGCGATATAGGTTTTTAAAATTTACTGTTAGTTTAATGCAAAGGGTTTAAACTTATGGAACGCATGTTAGCTGGTGAAAGATCTAGCTTCAGACAAGCAGGGTAGATTCACGTTTATCCAGGCCCAATCTAAGATATGCCAACCAGAAGAACAAGAACAAGAGAGCCGCGACAAACCCAACAAAGTGGCATGTGCGCCAAGCAAAGACTCAGATCAGCCTGGACATCCGCCCAGTCTGATCAGAGTCTTTGTTGTCGGTATGAAGGTAGCTTAGACCCTTAGCTACCCTTTAAGCGCACAGCCAAGACTCCGATAAGACTGGGCGGATGCCCAGGCTGATCTGAATCCTCGCTAGGCGCACATGCCACTTTGTTGGTTTTGTCGTGACGTGGCTCAAGAAATCCTCAGCTATAAAATTATGTGAGTTAAGGTGACAATGGCAGTTTTAACTGCACTCAGTGCCCAGAAGAAGCTCTACAACTGAGCCTTTGCGCGGAAGTTGAGATGAGCCGCTACCGAAAGTTGGTTGGTTGGTTGATTTGATGCTTAACGTCCACGGTAAACAACTAGGGTCATGTCGGGACGGTCAGTTAACCTAACCACACTATTCCTGGGCAGGCTTAGACCTCCTAAGCGGTTAACCAGTACTAAGTGCACATACTTTCGCCAGTAACTGACAACTGCCCTTCTTGAATCAGCGGAAGGAGAAACGAAAGTATGTGGCCAGACCGGGATTCGAACCCAGGACCTCTGACTTACGAGTCAGGTGCCCTACCGATTGCGCTACCCGGCCCGGCTCTACCGAAAGTAACTGAACGTCTCGTACAAGACCATGTAACTAATAAAGATGTTTACTGACAGTTCCAAATTCCAAGCAGCTATTTGACGAAATCCTGACGTTTGTCAAGAAACGAAAACTGAGGTCGTTTGGCCCCCTCTCGAGGTTTCTGACTTAAATAGGTTGGTCAAAGTACGAGAATCATTGTCCTGAACTCATATAATCCATACAAACATCGACAAAATCGACATATTTAGATAAACAGACATGGGCCCCCTGAAAGGAAATGTGATCAGGCGCTTGTGTGTAGTAAGCATCACCCGCAATATTTATATATATGATGGAAAAGTCAGTGAAAATGAAAGTCCGGTAACTGAATTCGGTCATGGCCATCAGCTCGAAAATAAGTTTGGAAACGGCCACGAGGTCATGGTGGATAATGGCTAATGTTGTAAAGAGGCATTCAAAGCAGGATAGGGTAACTATTCACCCTGACTAATCAAATGCGGTTTTGTTGAATAAACACAGATCTGTGGACAAGAAATCCTCTTCACTGGAATTGACTCAAAAAATATACCTTTGTCGTCGACAACAACACACCTTGGACTTTTACGTTCAGCGACTCGAGAAAACAATATAAACATTGAAGATAGACTTAGTCCAGCCAGAAGAACTCTTTATGCGTTGATCAAGACCGGTGTGCATGGCTCAAACGGACTCAACCCAAAATGTCGTTTAAAATTTATCAGTGCTATGTGATTCCACGTTTATCATTTGGCTTGGAAGTCTTACTATGTTAAATGTTTTTAAAATTTATCAGTGCTATGTGATTCCACGTTTATTATTTGGCTTGGAAGTCTTACTATGTTAAATGTTTTTAAAATTTATCAGTGCTATGTGATTCCACGTTTATTATTTGGCTTGGAAGTCTTACTATGTTAAATGTTTTTAAAATTTATCAGTGCTATGTGATTCCACGTGGAAGTCTTACTAAACTCCGTTCATTAATTCTGAAACTGGGTTTTTCGCTGCTCATACTTTTATAATCTAATCAATCAACATAAGACTATGCATAGTGATAAAGCTCGACTTCCGCCGATTTCTCATTAAGGACTCATGTATCTTAGCCTGGCGCCTGATGCTGTAGTTACGTGCACGAAACAGCAAATTTCAAAAACCTGTCCGCAAACTAAGACCATTTGATGAAAACTGACAGCCTAAAGTCATACATATTCATATACATTCCACGTGGGTATCACGCTGGTCATTTGGGTAATAACTGCATGTGGTACCCAGTCCGCCAACCTAGTCTCTAGACACATCCTACAGCTCACCTCCCCCGCCCCCACTTCTTTTCAACAAACTATTCCCTCGATAATTCTACCACTCCGACCTCTACCCGGTGACACGAACATATATATATGCAAGAAGACCTTTATAGAAAGGAGAAAAAAAATATTTGCAGGGATGTTTATAGGCCTGAAGTTCGCTTCTGAGTCGGATGATACAACTGTCCCGTTGTTTGTATGTAGATCTATACTACTTTTGATGGTTTCCCGAGAAAATATGACACAAACAAATACAAGTATTCAAAATAAGGTAAAGAAACTGGATCTGATTTTTAATCCTAAAATCCTAAAACTGAAAAATGTAGCTCACGTAGTTACTTGGTATTTTTCCACTAAAGACGATTTCCTTTTCTGGCTCCCGTCGAGCGATTCAAGATAAACAGAAGCGGGATAGTGAATGGGACACCACTCTTGTACATTGTATTTTTATGCCCCCAACTTTGAAAAAGTTGGTGGGGCATATTGCTTTTGGCTTGTCCGTCCTTCCGTCCGTCCGTCCTTCCGTGCGTGCGTCACACTTTTTCATGCTTGCTGTAACTTTGGAACCTTGCTAGCTAGGGTCTTGAAATTTCATATATGGATTCCTCATGGAAAAATAGCTGACAACATATTTTTTTTCTTTTCCAAATTATGCCCCATTTTGGAGTTATGCCCCTTTTAGAAAAACGAGATTACGATCTTGTTAGCAAGATATCTCAAAAAGTATTTGAGCTATGGCCTTGATATTTGGTACACTAATTGAATATGAGGAGTAGATTACCTGATTAACTTTTGGGAGATTTCCGTAAAATTTTGATGGAGTTATGGCCCTTGTTTGAAGTTGGCATTTTTCCAACTTTTGAACCGCTTAAGCTAGGAAGCTGATTTTTGGTATAATAGTAGTTCTTGATGAGTTAAATACTTTAGTACAGGTTAGGCAACTCTGCATCCATCAATAATGGAGTTACTTCCCCTGATGTTCAATACTTATGCAGCTTCTGAGTTCCAGAACCACTGGGCATAGGGTCTAAAATTTTTATATATGGATACCTCATGGAAAAATAGCTGACCCATATTTTTTTTCTTTTCCGAATTATGCCCCATTTTGGAGTTATGCCCCTTTTAGAAAAATGAGATTACGATCTTGTTAGCAAGATATCTCAAAAAGTATTTGAGCTATAGCCTTGATATTTGATACACTAACTGAGTATGAGGAGTAGATTACCTGATTAACTTTTGGGAGATTTCCGTAAAATTTTGATAGAGTTATGGCCCTTGTTTGAAGTTGGCATTTTTCCAACTTTTGAACCGCTTAAGCTAGGAAGCTGATTTTTATACCCCGCCACACTTTAGTAGCGGGGTATTATGTTATACCTTTCGGTGTCCGTCCGTCCGTCCGTCCGTCCGTGCTCACCATTTCCGATCGATAACTTGAGTATTTATTCACGGAATTTTTTCAAATTTTGCATACATATTGTTATCGGCGATGAGTGGTATGGGATTGTTAATGGGCAAAATCCGTCCATTTTTAACGGAGTTACTGCCCTTTTTCGTATTGGAAAAATGGTTTCTGGCCTGTTATTCCTTTACTGTTCATGATATCTGAATGAAACTTCACAGATATGTTGCACATCAAAGGTTACATATTGTGACTAAGGACCGTCACTCTGACCTTCCCAGTTTGTGAGTTATCCGCCCTTGATAGGTCTGAAAAAAGGTTTTTGACCTATTGTTCCTTTACTATATGGAATATCTGAATATAACTTCACAGATATGTTTCACATCAAAGGTAACATATTGTGACTAAGAACCGTCACTCTTACCTTTCCCGTTTGTGAGTTATCCGCCCTTGATTGAATTAAAAAATGTTTTTTACCCGTAGTTCCTTTACTATGTGGAATATTTAAATGAAACTTTACAGATATGTATCACATCAAAGGTTACATACTGTGACAAAGAACCATCACTCTTACCTTTCCAGTTCATGAGTTATCTGCCCTTGATAGGTCTGAAAAATGGTTTTTGACCTGTAGTTCCTTTTCTATATGGAATATCTGAATAAAACTTCACAGATATGTTTCACATCAAAGGCTTCATATAGTGACTAGGAACTGACACTCTGATCTTTCCGGTTTGTGAGTTATCTGCCCTTGATTGATCTGAAAAACGTTTTTTTATCTGTAGTTCCTTTACTATATGGAATATCTGAACGAAACTTCATAGGTATGTTTCACATCAAAGGTTACATATTGTGACAAAGAACCATCACTCTTACCTTTCCAGTTAATGAGTATTCCCCCTTGATAGATCTGAAAAATGTTTTTTGACTTGTAGTTCCTATACTATATGGAATATCTGAATGAAACTTCACTGATATGTTTAACACCATAGAATAGGAAACAGAGTCTCTCAGCTCAAAGAAATGCTTTACAGCCTGATCTAAATCTACACTGGTCAGAATGCTCCACGTTGTTGGGTGGTTTATATTAATATTTATTTACAGTAAGGACATCATATCTCTGTCTATCTCAGTTCAGTGGCTCTTTAGCTATTATATATCTCAAAAAATAAGTTAGGATGCACAGCAGTGGCGGGGTATCATGCAGTGCCTGCGGTGCTTTTATTGGTATAGTAGTAGTTCTTGATGAGTTAAATACTTTAGTACAGGTTAGGTAACTCTGCATCCATCAATAATGGAGTTACTTCCCCTGATGTTCAATACTTATGCAGCTTCTGAGTTCCAGAACCACTGGGCATAGGGTCTAAAAATTTTATATATGAATACCTCATGGAAAAATAGCTGACCCATATTTTTTTCTTTTCCGAATTATGCCCCATTTTGGAGTTATGCCCCTTTTAGAAAAATGAGATGACGATCTTGTTAGCAAGATATCTCAAAAAGTATTTGAGCTATGGCCTTGATATTTGATACACTAACTGAGTATGAGGAGTAGATTACCTGATTAAATTTTGGGAGAATTTCATAAAAGTTTTGATGGAGTTATGGCCCTTGTTTAAATTTGGCATTTTCCAACTTCTGAACCGCATAAGCTAGGAAGCTGATTTTTGGTATAGTAGTAGTTCTTGATGAGTAAAATACTTTAGTACAGGTATGGTAATGCTGCATTCATCAATAATGGAGTTACTTCCCCTGATGTTCAATACTTATGCAGCTACTGTGTTCTAGAACCATTGGGCATAGGGTTTAGAAATTTTATATGGATTCCTCATGGAAAAATAACTGATATTTATTGTCTTTTTTTTCCAAGTTATGCCTCATTTTGCTGTTATGTCGTTTCAAAAACATGAGATGGATGTCTTGTTAGCAAGATATCTCAAAAAGTATTTCAGTTATGGCCTTGATATTTCATATACTGATCAGATATGAAGCATGCATTACCTGATTAACTTTTGGGAGAATTCCGTAAAAATTTTGATGGAGTTACAGCCCTTGTTTGAGTATGGCATTTTTCCAACTTCTGAATTGCTTAATCTAGGAAGCTGATATTTGGTATAATAGTAGTTTTTGATGAGTTTAATATTTTAGTAAAGATTTGGTGACTCCTTCTCAGACTTAGACATGCTAATGTTTGACACCTATAGTGGCAAGCATATGGTTGGGGGCATAGTGTTTCACAAACACAATTTCTAGTTACCAATTAATTCAAGTTTATGAAATCGAAAGTAGTTCATTTTAGTTGCCAAATAATTTTTAAACATTTTTATATGAAACTCATAACACGTTAAAACATTTTGATATGAAACTCAAGGAAGTTTTACATTATCAAACCTGGAAAATAGCGGTCATTTACAATGACGAACCTGTAGTGATAAGCTTGCAGCGATACCTCCCCACAAACTTTTTCCATATATTTTTTACCAATGAAAGAGCAATGGGGCCTTTAAAAATTTGCCGAACTTTTTTCTTATTCCTGTGATTTATGGATGGTAGCCAAATTTAGGGGAGGGGTTTAAAGTTGTGTGGGGGAGCTTATTTTATTATTCTTTAGAGGGGGTGGGGGGGGGGGTTAAGAAGGAGGAATAGACTGATTATGGGGAGCTGTAGTAAGTATGTGAGGTGCACGGTTTGGTCCTTTTGTCTTTGTATTTCATTTTGCAGTTTTAACGCAACATTGGTAATAAATGTTTTGGAACTTAAGAACTTTATTGCATACTGCGGTAAGCTGTAATATTTGCGTTAAAATAACGCCAGTGAACATCGTTACGTCGCACTGACGCTGATATGACGTCGTTAAGACGTTGTTTGCCGGTGGCGATACTATGATGAAATGCTGAAAACCTTGTCCAGTGTGAATTTAAGCGGTGTAATCAATTTCAAATTGAAAACAAATTATCTGGATGACAAGCTTGTTGTCGCGCTGACTGATTTCGCACGCGCAGAGCATGTATTAGAATACTAACCCCACCCGTACACGAAACTATTTATAGCGACCACTTTATATGGTATTAAAAGGCGTTTCCAACCTGTCCGATGGACTTAGTCTCGGGTTGAAAATCTGTCTTTTGCAGTTTTGTGCAGGTTAGCCCAGCATCCTACGAAGGACAGAGTCTTAGGACGCATTGATGAGAAATCGGCGGAAGTCGAGTTTTATCACTATGCACAGTCTTACCTGGATTGATTAGATTATAAAAGTATGAGCAGCGAAAACCCCAGTTTCAGAATTAATGAACGGAGTTGATGTTAAATGGTTTTCGTATAATTTGCTTAGTCTGTTGTAACCTTTCTGTGGGTCTAAACTGTTAAGTGTAGTAAAGATAGCTGAGTTGCCACCTAGTTGGGAAAGAGTTGCTGACTCGGCTTATCGCTTGTAATTTATTGTTTGTTGGAATGTCTTTGTCAATCTTTCACTTTGATGTTGGGGATAGGGTTTGGGATCTGATTCAGTCAGTTCCTGAAGTATAGTTACTCTTTAAATTTACCATTAACTGTTACACAGTTGAACATTTTATCCAAGTTTCATATTGACAGTCTCGGAAGATTTCAGTCTTTACCATCCAGAACAGCTACATGTGCAGTATACCTTCTTATTGGTGCCTTACCAATTGAAGCAGAGTTACATAACAGGCAATTAAGATTGTTGTATAATCTTATGGTCCCCACGAACGAAACTATACAGAATTTGACTGAAAGGCAGATAGCTGTAAATTTAGATAATGGCCAGAGCTTCTACAGTAAAGTACAGGAAGTGCTGCTACAGTATAAATTACCTCCTATACAGAACCTGAAAAATGAACTATCCTCAAAGGAGAATTGGAAATTCCAAGTTAAAAAGGCAGTGAACAACTATTGGTCAAATAAATTGAACTCTGAAGCTAAGGACAAATCCACTGTAATTAACCTGAGTATAGATCCCTTAGATATTGGAAAAACACATCAAATGTGGGATATGTTAGAATCAACTGTTACTGATGTCAGAAAGGGAATAATTAAATGTCAAATGTTAACTGGAACTTACTTACTTCAATCACACAGACATAAGTTTAGTAATGAAGTAGTTAGTCCTACATGTAGTTATTGTGGGCTATAAAATGAAGACATTACTCATATGTTGTTGAAGTGTCCCTCGCTGATCAACCAGAGAAGACAATTTTACACAAATGACAAATCACTAGTTATAGAACATATTGGAGTCAATCAGTGGCAAGAAATCTTTACTAATACGAAAACTAAAGTTCAACTACTGCTGGATAGCAGCCCCTTTAGTTACCTGATTCAGGACAGAGCATTAGTAAACATCACAAAAGCTACGACAGAGATGTGTATTGACTGAATATTGAAAGATTGAGCAAAAGTGAAGGCTGTAAATAAGCCCTCCTACAAGTGGATACATATTCTCTTCATGGATTATTACTGTGTATGTGTTCCAGTTTTACAGCTGTCAGTTTAAAATAGCGTCCTCTGAAATTTTAAGTTTTAAATACAAACTTTTACTCAAGAAGATTTACAATCCTTGAGGTGTTCCTTATTGGAAGCTGATACGAAGAAAAGAAAGAAAGGTCACGGTGTCTCACATAGAACTTTGTAAAGTTGACACATGTTCGCTGTGTGATAACCTTTCTTCATATACTGCTACACCCTCTCTCGATGATTATGAGCAGGTGTACGATGTACACTCCAGTTTTGCAGGACGAACTTCCTTGTAGCCATGTAACTACAGAAGGGATCTTTAACCTGCACAGGGGATGTCTCTCCCTGCACAGGGGGCCTCCAGTTAACGTCCCGATCCTCATTGAAGGTCAGGCGACTGAGGACAATGGCTCTTGAGACGTTTAAGATTTTAAACAAACAAGGCCCTATTTATTTACATGATTTGGTTAATTTTAAAAATAATACTTATTCTTTTAGGTATGCCAACACTGTAGAGATTCCTCAGGTAAGAACAACAAGGTATGGGTGCAACTCTTTCCGATCCCAGGCTGCAAAACTCTGGAACTCCCTCCCTCAAACTTTTAGAGATGTTTCGAATTTTAATAATTTTAAGTGCCATATTAATGCCTGGAGTGGACCATCTTGCACCTGTACTTTCTGTTCTGTTACTTAGATTTGCTTAGTTTGCTCTGCTTATTGTTGCTTGCTGCTTGTGTTGATAGTTTGCTTTAATGCTGTATTGAGCTTTATTTTATGTCTATATATGATGCTAGCTTAATTTCTGTGATCTTGTCTTACTAACTATGTTATGTCTTTTGTTTTAGGTTTTAATTATTTTAGTTGGCATATTTATCTCTGCTTCTTGTCTTTTGTCATCCACTCTCACTTTTCAGCCCAAGGGTCCTTGCTGTAGCTTGTATGTTCTGTAGGGACACTTGGCGCACCTCCACTTAAACATTTTGACTCTGACTAAAGGTGAGTTGCGGAGGTACGGTGGCATGCGACATTTCTCATCTCTTGTTTTAATGTTCTTTTCGTATTGAGCTTTATCTTATGCTTATGTCTGCTGTTAGTTAACTATGTGATTTTTGTGCTATTTAAATGTTTTACTGTGTACTGTCATTGATACTTTAATCTTGATTTTGTCCTTCTTTTATATAATGATATCATTAGCTCTGTGTCTAGCTGCTTTTGTTTTAGCTCTAAATATAAATACATATGTCTTAATGTGCTAGTGCATACATGTGCTAAAATCTTTATAATTATTATTATTATATCTTTTTTTTTATTAATACCTTATTTAATGCTGTTGAGTTTACTTTGTAATTGTCATTACCTTAATATTCTTAACCTGCTGGATGATATTTATTGTAGGATATTTCTAATTGTAGCTTCTTAATATCAATGTGATGTTGAAATGTATTGCGATACACATGTGTATATATGTCTTAGGTCGGTCAATAGCTATTCATAGCTAATGTTATCTATGTTTATACCAAACCAAACTGAAAATAAAATTTGTATCCTGTATTCTAGAACGGCACACTTTTTTAATGTCATCCCTGCAAATGACATTAAGAAAGCGTGTTCGGACACCGAAATTCAAACGCCGTTACCCGGGTTCGAACTGGGGACCTTTAGCATCAGAGGCAAGTGCGCTAACCACTGAGCTACCACGCTTCTTTGACAACATTTTACTGGTGAGTAGCTTCCCTCTGGCAACAAAGTCTTTTTAGCTGAAACATGCTCTAGCATAGCGGACTAACTGAAAGTCATAACCTCCGTGTGCAGATGCCGAATGAATATTACTATTCAGAAATAACTTAACAAAGAGATTCTACAGATTGAGAACAGTTGCTAGCACAACTAGGGCAGTTGAAGAAAACGACTTTGCAAGGTTAAAGGTTAGAGTGACAGGACTCGGTATTTAGGATGACCAACAAGACCATGCGGATCGTTACGGGCGTTTCGAAACGTAAAGCGTGCGCGTGCGCAGAGCCTTGTCGCAGATTTGCAGAAAACAGCGACTGTGCCGGCTTGAACTTTTGTTGAAATTATCACTTAATAAACTGTAACAATAATAACCACGTACAGAAACAGAAGCCTGGTATAACAGTTATAATGGCGAGTGTTTCATATCATATCGCCAACTTGTTGGAGAAGGTAGGCGAGTCCTAAAAATTTCGTTGCGTCACCCCACCCACTGTCATTAAGAAACAAACCAAACCAATCATTATCCTAGAGTATTCTAAGTTCGTGAGGCTAAGCTCCCTATCAACATTCTTGAAAAGAACCCAATAAAAAGCAAATAAATGTGTCACTTACCAAAAAGACTGATCGTTATTTCGTTCTTTCCACTATTCAAAAACTTTGTAAACAATTTTTTGAGTTGAAAATAACTGGGTATTCACATGCATATGTTCCGATAAATGCCGTCATCATCAGTATTCTAAATTCGTGACGTCATCCTGGCAGCTGTTTCCCGGTTGATTACGAGGCCACACCAGTTAATTTTCTAGTTTCTGTGACGTTTGCAAATATCTACATTTGGGAAACTTATAAAAATACTTAGTTTGATTGTTTTAAAACTTTTAAAAGAGTGCAAAATGATTGACTTTAATAAAGAAGGCAGAATATAAATTTTCAAAAAAAAGAACAGCAAAAACAAAATGTATTGTCCTGAAAACGCCAGGGAAGCAAAGACTAAGCAAACACGATCCACAGCTTATATTTAGGCAGGTATACATAGGGTTTTCTCAAAATTTTCTTTTCCCGTCTGCACGAAAAATCCTAATTTCTTTTAACAAAATGTAAAAGATTTCATTACTTGAAAATAAGGACCCCCACTGACTTAAATCACAAAAATAATTTTGTGCTGTCCTATATTCTCATACAAAATCATGTGACATTAGCAGCCATATTGTAAACAAACAGACAATGTCTTTGCAGTAAATGCCAGTGTAGATAATATTAAGTTTTACACTGCTTTTGTTATCCTCTTGACTGGGAATAGTGAAAATATGGATTTTTATAAACTTTTTATGTGAATGTGTATATCTGACCTTTTTGAAATGCATTTTGATGATGATAGTTTAAATTCGTTTCTTTAGACAATGACGAGGTTTTAGACATCGGTTTTTAATCTGTGGCGGCAAAAATCACATAAGAAAAACGCGAGAATAATGACGTCACGAAATTAGAATATTCACGAATTTGGAATACTCGACGATACTATCTATCTGTCTCCATATACTGCCACACGCCCTCGCGGGTATTCTAGGCAGTGAGTTACTGATGATACTAGAAAAGATACTGTGGCTATAAGGCTTTCAACCAAACCAACATATATATGCAGGGTGTGCGCTGGGCCCAAAAAATCGGGCGAAATAACTTCGCCGTCCTGCCGAAGCTAAGCGACTTCTCAAGAAACAAGGCGACTCGAGAAATTCATGATTTTTTTCATGTCCTGTCATAGTTAAAAACGAAAGTTATGACCTTGTTAACTTCTTTTTCCCCTGCCCAATTATAGATAAAGATGCAGATCTGCGCATACTGACCGTTATGCGATTCCGTCAGATTTCATGTACGTTAGATGCGAACAGAAAAGACTCCGATAAGCCTGCGGAGACTTGCAGGCTGATCTATGTCAGTTCTCTTTGCATATGCACCCAGTATCTTTCCCCGTGACACACCAGTACAAATCTGCACGTGCCATTTGTCTAGCGGTGTCTTTGAAGTCTGGATGTTGCGACACTGCATGTACCAATGAAGTCTCAGAAAGCTTGCGCATTTATAGAGACTTCAGAGTCAACGCCTTGGCTATATATTTCTCAGAATCCATACTTAATTGATGCGAACAGACAAGATTCTGACAGCGCGGATACGCAGGCTTATCCGAGTCTTGTTCCTCTATTATATAACTTCCGCACGGTCCAGAGCTTGTTTGTACGGAAAAACTTTGATCAGAAGTCGCGATTTCGGTCGTCGGCTCAATGCCGAAGTAAATTTTACACCAGCACCGTACATAGCGCAGTCTCGTTCCGAGACAACTGGCTGTATTTTGAAACAAAATCTGACCATTAGGACAAGACTGCCTAGGCTGGTTTACGTTTGCACACCCACAATGCCAAACTCGTGGATGCGATCTCACCACTTCGAAGGCTACTTTTAAAAAAGGTACTTATGCATACGACGCAGATTAGCATGCGCACTCCCAAAGTCTGATGAAAGCTAACTCGATGAACAATCTATAAAGGAAGACTCTGATTAACTTCAGTTTCAGATGGCGTAAGGTCTTATTTTACCCGACACAAAGAAAATATTTTAACCCACAGCGGACAGTCGCTGCATGGGAAGTCCGGGGAACTCGTGACCCGCACCACATAAAATGTATCTTATGGAACATGCGAAGAGTGCAGACTTCTTTGAAAGCATTCGCTTTTCTTGGGTAACGGTGACGCTCATATCACAAAGACCTTATTAGCGGACAGGAAACACCAATCGCATTACAATATTGCGCAGGCTGATACGAGTCTTTGCTATCAGTGTATGTCTGGGTTAAGATACCATGTCCCGTCTCTCGGTTCAATCTGACACATTGAGTTGCACGTGTCAGACGGCGGCTCCTTTGATCTGAAGCTGAAATCAACAAGTGGGATTAAACAAACGTGTCTGACCTATTAAAGTGCAATGGTTACCGTCTTTAACCAATGCACTACCGGTTTTACGCGTTGGCATTGATCAAAATGCATAACTCGCACTGGTCGCCAATTTTTGCATTTTTTTTTTTTTTTTTTGAGACTTGAGATTGTTCATATGCCGGTTAATCCCCAAAACGATATTGAATATGTGACAGCGATTCGACGGGAATGAGTAAGTCTCGGGTAATGCATTTGCGAATAGTGCAGCCCGGCGTCGGGGCTACACTGTCCCAAGAACTTTTGCAATCACAAAATTCTATGAACGATGTAGATCATAACCTGATGCGCTGTCCTGCACTTGTCTACACGGCCAGCATTATCATTCTGAACCTCGAAGAATACGACGGACTTCGTAAGCCTGCCTAAGTGAGAACTGTCAAGTGGTATCTGCTCTGCTCGTTATTGCGCTAGTTGAAAGCTAGTTGAAAGATAGGAAAATTTCTACCATAACGTAAGAAATCAATAAAGACCATGATCAGAATGCGCTTTACACCTGCCGCCAAAGCAGATGGATAGATTAAGTCGGCAAAATGTAGCGGGATCAAAGCTCTTTCGCTCGTCACTTAGTGGATTAACTGTACTACCGTTGGCTTTGCCGTGGTGTTAATTTTACCGACTTGATGTCGGCAACACCTATCGAGATCAAAGCTCAATCAGGGTCGGTGATGGGATTAACGCTGGTAAATGAAAGGGGGCTTTGTTAATTGGCCTTGAAATTTGATATACTGGCGCCAGTCATTTTGACGAATTATTGATCTTACGACCCAGAAAAACAGGGCGACTCGAACTTCGCTTTTCGGGAAACCCAGGGCGAAGTTATGAGCCCCAAGGCGAAGTTATCGCCCAACTTCGCCTGCAACGCACACCCTGTATATGGCCAAGCACCCGGAATTCGACCACACTCGGTTTTCGACGATGTGAGCAATTCCGAGATAAGCTCGGGAGTTGCTATGGCATAATGCTACTAAAATGTAAACCATCTAAAATCCAAATCGTCAGCAGGTGCATTCGTCCAATACAAATAGAGTAGTAAACTCAGGCCCCGCCTACTTGTGCAATGGCTCCTTTTCGCAATGAACATAGTATTTTTAGGAGTACCTCAGGTAAACTCAATACACTGCATATTTTCGGAGGAGCAAGAAATTAAAAATGCATCTGCTAAAATCAGAAATACTGTGCAATAACATAACCACATTATCTAACTGTTCCTATTCATTTCATGATGAATATTACGATACCGATTTTCTATCGTCGAAAACTGGGAGGTGTGGTTACCAAAAATTGACAGGCCATGTGATCAAATATGGCCTCCTTTGTAAACTCACAACGTGTCGTCGGAAAAGAATGCTCTGGTGTTGAAAATGAAAGGCTGTTTGGTCATTTAGAATGATAAATTGGGTTCTGGATAGTCAGTGTACTTTGAAATCACAAAGGCCACAATTTGATCGTCGAAAACCGGGAGTGGCGGCATAAATTGCAGTGCCTCTTGGAAGATGATTGATTGATTTGATGCTTAACGTCCTCGGTAAACAGCTATGGTCATGTTGGGACGGTCAGTTAACCTAACCACACTATTCCTGGGCTGGCTTAGATCTCCTAAGCGGTTAATAGCAATTCTCTGTAACCATTTCATATTTTACAATGGGGGTTCGGCACGCATAGTCTCAGATTTTCCTCAAACTTTCTCAGTTTGTGTGTTGTCACCAAAAAACATTTAAATGAAGGTTGATTCGTTCTGTTGTGTGTCCGTTGCCATGGCAACGGCCTCCAAAGATTATGCCAAAAAAAACAGCCAAAAAATAAGTGAAAATTACCAAATTTTGAACATTTATATATCTTGGAGCACATTACCTTTAGTCTAGATGTGCTTTGAATGAAAAACTATGGAAAAGTACAAGAGTGAAGTGAAAAAAATAAACCAGATCTGTTTGTTCTTTGGTACTGATTTTAGCCCTTGATGTGGGGTGGGGTATCGAGGTATCGAAAATCCCTGTTTTTTAGCTTTTTCAAGTGCGTACTGCCAGTTCGCGCGGTCACTCTGATATACAAATGCATGACAGCATGATAGAAGAAGATCTCTAATATCATGAACTGAAGAAACATGTTTGGGAAGTTACCTCCTTAGGACCGTAACCATGGAAACGAACAATACCCTATCAAAAAATCAAGGAAACACAACAGTGCACAAAATCACCTATTTATTTCCCTAAACAATTGAAAGGCCACATTTATTGCATGTACAAGTGTCGTGAAAATATCAGTTTTAATTCAAAATTTATAAACATCAAAAGGGGCAGTACTGGGGTCATCTTAACATTCATTCTTGGGGCTCCGAAAGGGGTTTTTAAGGCTTATTTTCCTTCAAATAACAAACTTTCTTCAAAAAAAACTGCAAAACAAGGTATTGGTTTCTCTTTAATATATTGTGAAAACATATTTTTGAAGTTAGCAGATATAAACTAGGGCAATGGAATATTTTGGGGTCATTTAGGGGTCCAAAAATAAGGGGTTAAAAAATAGAAATCTATGAAAACTCATGAATTTCTTTGCAAAACAAAAAATTCAATGGTGCTTACAATAACAATGGCTTTGAAACTGTAAGTCAAATACTAATTGGTTTAAAATAGGGCAATGGGGTGACTTTTATTATGTTCCCATAAGGGGCCATTAAAGGGGTTGAATCAGCAAAATTGCCTCGAAGTTACACACACTTTCGGTATTAACCAGTATCCGTTACTTATTTGTGAGTGTAACCATTAGTCTAAATGTAAGGCACGTAAAATTAGGTGATGGGGATCAATGTAATTGCATTTTTGTATCCAAAAGGGCCCAATAAGGGGTCAAAAATCAGAAAATTACACCAAAAAATTAAGTTTCTCAGAAAGAAGCATACTGTAATACACTGGCACAGAAACTGTTGGTCCAGTGGCAACTGATGTAAAGCCATAGCCATGGCTGCCCTGTGGTTCCTTTTTTATGTGAATTTAAGGGGTCACAAAATGGGCAAAATGCAATTATGTACCTCAGGCACAAATTTTTATTGTATACCAATAAAAAGACAACAGCGGATACACCTATATTTTACTGCCCAGCAAAGAGTTACTGCTTCAACACAATACCTTAAATAAGTTTGGAGTTATACTCTAGACAAAAATAGCTTCAGCACCTTAGTTGTGGACAAAAATGCCATAACAGGAGGAGATTGCAAACATGTTTATTTTAACTAACTCTGTCGATAATTATATCTGCAACTGCAGATTTAAATATCCCTCCACTTTTACCATAACTCTGGCGATAATTATATCTGCAACTGCACATATAACTATACCTCCACTATAGGATGTGGAGTAGCCTGGCTCCAGTCGAATCTGTATATTACTCTGTTGACCGTCAGATTCGACTCTATGTTTCCTTGCAGGAGATATATTGAACATATAAAGGTGCAAGGTATGGATTCATTCTCTTCAGCCTCCTTGAGAACAGCCTTATGGGAATTTGAACAACCAACCCCTATGCTGGCTACTTTTGAGAGTTTAACCGAACATAGATCTGCTGACTGTGCCTAAAAACTGGAAAATGGTCACATTATATGTGTTATTCTGTTTGGCCTGAGGGACAAAGAGCTAAAGGGACACCCTGTTGGCCAACATTTGTTTGCTGTCCATTGACTAAAACTCTTCTTGAGAAACAACACTTCACCAGTTGCATGTAGGATCATCTCACAAGTCTAGTCTATTCCATAACCTTGCTAGGTTGTCTGAGCATCACAGATAATTTAACAACAACTTTCATCTCGTCCTGTCTCCAGCTGCCCTAGTTGTGCTAGCAAAGTCTATCCCCATCCATTCTTTAATATTGTCTGCCTGCCTCGTCATCTGCCTGACTCAGGACCAAATCTGGCAGCCTCTGCCCACAAGCAAAATATCAGTAAGACTTTGATCCTTGTACCTTAACAAATACAATGCATCATAAGAGGATATGCAAAGACAAGACTTGACCTTGTACAGGATAACTCGCCTGATAGTGACTTGCTTATCACATAAAAAAAAACCGACAGACCTTGACTTCAAGGTCATCCAATGGATTGGCTAGTATTTTGTAAAAATTTAAACCAGTTTCTAATATAAGTTCAAGTATAACAGTAGATGCAGCCAAGCATTATGAAAAAGTATGTCATTGGAAAACTTTAACCCAACAACGAATCCTAGGTATGACCTTGACCTCAAGGTCACTGAAACAGGTGGGGTGGTACTCCCATATAAAAGCTACGAAGAAGCAAATTTGACCTCAGCGTAAAAACGTCAAGGTCAACCCAATAATTTGAACAATCTAAGTAGTACTTGTATACTTGATTCTACATACCAAGTTTCAAGGCCTTATGCCTGTTGGTTCTGAAGAAGAAGATTTTTAAAGGTTTCTACCATATATGGGCGTGGCGGCCAAGTTGGTTATGTGACCCAGACCGTTTGAACAAATTTTCTTTTCCCCGTCCCCTAGAGGCTTTACATGAAATTTGGTTACAATTGGCCCAGTGGCTTTTGAGGAGATGTGTGAAATGTATGAGAGACCAGGATCAAAGGTCAAAGAATGACCTTGACCTCTTGTACGCACAAATTTTCATGCACTCAATAAGATGACTGTATATACCAATTTCAGGTCAACATCCTTCAAAGTTTCCAAGAAATTTTATGTTCTAGCATTTTCCCATATAAAAGCTACAGAAAGAAAGTTTGACCTTACCGTTACTACGGTCTAGGTTATACCAAGGTCATAATTTGAACAATCTTTGTAGTACTCCCGTACCCAATGCTACATACCGAGTTACAAGACCATCGGCCTATTGGTTCTGGAGAAAAAGATTTTTAAAGGTTTCTATTATGTATGGGGGTGGCGGCCATGTTGGTCATATGACCAGCACTGTTTGAACAATTTTTTGTTCCACCGCCCCTAGATGCTCTATATGAAATTTGATTACTATCGGCCTAGCGGTTTCAGAGGAAAAGTCGTTTGAAAATATTGACGGATGGCCGACTGACGGACGATGAAGCCTTACCATCCTATAAGTTGCCCTGGAGCCGCTGGCTCAGTCAGGTGAGCTAAAAACCTAATTACTAGGTCCATGACCTTGACTTCAAGGTCACTAAGTAGGGTGCTGGTGGTACTTTGTAGAACCTTGGACCAATATGTAACTACAGTGCAAGTATAAAAAAAAATCCATCAATGGAATAAAAGACATATAGGTCTTAAAAAATCTTTAACCAAACCATCCAATTACGCCAACACGGTCGCTGACACGGACGCCAGGATGACAACAATAGCCCTTCATGAGCCCTTACTTCCACTTTTGATAAAATTATGACCCTTTGCATATCTCTGAAGGCAATCTCTTTTTCCGCTTTGAAACTTTAAAACCATAATATTTTTTCATGAAATTTCAAATAAAGCATGCATTATCACATATTGTGCAGAGAAAAACAACCATAACCCAAGATCAGGTTTGACAGAGTTATAGTCATTTATTTATTTCTTATAAAGAATTTCATGTCTGTCTTACTGGTTTGAAACTGTTGGGGGTTTCTTCATGAAATTACGTAAAAGTATACAGCATCATCAGACAAATAGCTCTGATCCCATTTTGACTGAATTACGGCCTCTTGTGCATTGCCGTTAGTGATTGTTTTACACTTAAGGTGGTGATTTATGGTAAATGCAAAAATCTAAATACAACCATGAAAATGTAACATACCTCCCAGAAACTTTGTAAATATTTTCCTTTTGTGGGTCTCTACAGTTTAGAATACAAAACAGTCATGCTGATGATAACGGGTCTTTTAAGATAAGGGGTAATTTGACGTGCAAAAATCATAGAAAATACTATCATTATTGAAAATGCATTTAGGTCTGAAGGTACTTCAATGCATTGACTTCAATGTCAGTTTAATTGTTTGTTCCATCTCTTCCTCAGATTATCAGGTTGAAAAAAGTGGCTTGTTCTCAACTGTTCAACCATAGTTTAGGTTCATGTATAATTTGAGCATTATCAAGCCAGGCATTTTGGAAGTCAAAATCGTGAACAACAACATGGAAGTTTCTGCTAAGTTTTGAGCAGATCTGTTGAATTTTCAGCATTTTATTTTTTTTTTGTTGTTTGTTTGCTTGTTTTTCGTATTCACCAAAAATTTGTTATTATCACCATCTTAATTTAACCAACCTACGTAATGAGGATTTGGAGTTACCTGCATGGCAAAGTTCTATAGTCTTTATTGTTTCCTTTCATATAGTAAACCCCAATGGGCGTGCATCATCATTGCCCTGTTCAAATGTGCTCTTGTTTTAAATCCTGACTGACCAAATCTGACTGCAGGGTCAAATCTAATGAGGATATTTGGCATTACTCTATAATATAAACTACTATAAATTTGGGGAAGAAGATTTCTTTTAAAGGCTAGTCCGCAATAGGACCTATAGTAACAGCTGAAGGGGTGGCAGTGGGGCTTGTTTTAAACAATATTTTATGAGTACAAAGTATAGAATAATCAGGATTTGACTGAAAGCCCAAAGTTATGAGGACTATCTCCTGATAAAAATCAAATACTGCGTAAAGGTTGAATGTACACAATAGCATAGACTTCAAATAAACACATCTTCGTCTAAACAGTCTGGAAATGAATGAAAATATTATTTACGCAAAGACTGTTTTATGTTTGCATCAGAAGTAACCGCTTTATAATGAGCTAATAATATTAAAAAAAGAAATACAAGACCTGAGAAAGAGAGGGAGAGAGAGAAATATGATTGCCTCATCCAGTTAGTCCAAGCTGTATATGCATATAACATTCCATTTAGATCCATTGGATGCACTTTGAAAAGTAAGGGGTTTAATCTTTTGGTGTGTATTATTTAATTTTGAACACGTGTAAAGATGTTTTCATTTATCGCCGGTGACACCCCCTCTTTCCCGTACATTAGACCTCTCAGTGTACATTCTTTTGCCATGTCTGCAATGTGATTCTGTCCTGTAGCAGTCTAATGAGGACTATTCTATTCTATCCCATAACCTTACTAGGTCGTTGGGGCACCACAGATGACTTCAAAACAGTCCCTTTCCACCTCTGAGGACCAAGGTTGGCAAATGACCGGTCACTATGAGTACTGACCAGACCAGTGGTCATTACTGGTTATAACCGGTTATTAGTGGTCGATTGGTGGTCGATTGAAACAACCATGGCTAGTTGAAGATACTTAGCATTTGTTATCCCATTTTTACTGGAGTCGATAAACAGAGTTAAAATAGTTTCAATACAAGATAATACAGGCTTAATTAAAAATGTGTTTTATGAGTTGCTGTTGCTCAGAACTGTATAAATTTAAGAGGCAGTAAAACATATAAAATCTGAATGCTTATAGTTTCAGATCTTCAGTCTCAGTCAGACTGAATCAGTAACACCCAACTTTCAGTTCAGACTAGAGACCTTTAACTTATTTTCTGTAACCATTAATAAAAATAAATAGGAAAGCAAATGCAAGTACATGTAACTGAAATTAATAAATTTTAAAAGTAGCTTTTTCATAATCATTAAAAATATTTAACTCAGTAACTACCTAATTTAACTGAAGCAGTTAACTGAATGAAAGTACAAAAAAATGAAACAATATTTCAAAGAGATTATCTTGTTCAAATTAGTGATGCTCAGATTAGCTAAAATGCAACTTGGTCTGGCTTCGTACACAAGAAGACAATAGTGTGAAAATTTTAATGAAAACACTAACTGTTAACCAATACATTTAAGAGGTAATTCTAACTTTATTTGCCCCAGAACAAACAAAACTGTCAAAATACTGGGCCTGTCTCTCAAACTGAAGAAGGTGTGTCCAGTTTACAAGAACTATCCAATCACTGGGCTTAAAGTTCACAGGGTAATTCTGTGACACCTGTGTTTATTTTGATGTGTGAAAGAGTGGTCATTCTGTTATCTGCTGTTATCAGTGAAGTTGATAATTAAAGTTAATCAAAGTGTCATAATAGTGTCATAATGAAGCCAAAATATGGAACTTCTATTCTGCCCTTGATGATGAAAAAAAAAGACTATTGTTAGGTGCCTGGACTGTAATGCTGAAGTCGAATGCAGGGACAAAACAGTTAATTTTTTTTTTCAATATATAGAACATAATAAAACCTGACTAAATACATCAGTCCACCATTAAAACACAAAGAACCACTTAAAATTTCCAATCGACCATTCTGACTAGTATTGACCAGTATTGACCACTTTGGGGAGTATTGACCAGGGTGGTTATAACCGGTTAAAACCACTGGTTAAAACCGGGGGTGGTTTCGACCGCCCAGCCTTGCTGAGGACAGCTGAATATAAAATGGTTTGTGTTTTCTATCTCGCCATAAAGATCTAATGGGCTTTCCATTACATTTCTGGTATTAAGGTGCTCATTCAGAGAACTACATTCCAGTCGCAGTCTCGTGTGTAAAATTTGATCTAGATGAGTTCCAGCATTGTAAAACTTTGTTGTGGAGATTAAGTTTGAGTTAAAGTTAAAACAAAGTCACTCTGTCCGATGTGTAAACTTTTCTAACCTCTTATATTTGCCAGTAGAAAATAATTAAAACATATTTTATGTTATCGGACTTTTAATGTACCGGTATTCAGCCTGGTCAAGAGCCAGGTCATCTCAGCATGTATTTACAGAACAACATCATTTTGAAATCAGCTGACCAGGCATACCATTCAACTTTTCCTTTTAAAGCGTTTGCTGGGGTAATGTGATTGGAGTCAGATGTGAAATTTTAACTTGAGTGTCATTTTTTATCAAATCTTTACAACTTCTGAAAATAAAATGATCTATTAACAGCATTTTTTTTTCAAATTTGTGCGGGTGGATTTTCCGAAAGGGTAATAGGAACCTTATTGTCATATCTGAAAAACACTCTATGTTGGCTCCTTTCTTAGTCTGAATCTTACTTTCGCAAAAGGATCCAAACTTGTCTTAATCTTACTTTCGCACAAGCAGCCTTTGTCGTAAAAAATGCAGAAAGAAGTTTCCTTTTGCACCCTTACACCCCACAGTGAAGCTAAAATTACAGTTGCGGCTATACTTTATTTGATAAGAGTTACAATAGTTGATTGTTGTCATAGGTTCTCCGATTCACTCGTAAAACAAGGTGCCAGGTGCATTGAAAAGAACAACAGAACGCCATTGGCTGTGCCAAATTACTCAGACTAAATGTATACCAGTTTGACAACCGTTTTTATTCTTATCTGTCTTTCTTTATATGACTGACAAACTTGGCCATGTTCGACCTCACGAAAATATACAGAACATCTATGTACATGTAAATGGAGCAGAAAAACATGAGAATGTCCTTTTTTACTGCAAATCTTTCCAACAGCGAGGCGTTTATTGGTGAAAGCGTTTGCCAGTACATGTAGCTAAAACTTAATACTCCATTTTACTACTTTATATTGTGAAGAAAACCATGCTTTTGGTTTGATTTTGCAACACCCCCCGCCCCCCCCCCTCCCCACCACACACACACAACCACCACTTTTTGGACACCTTGTAACCTCAGTGCCATATTTGGTATCTGTAAATTTACAACTAATGTTTTTCTAAACATTTAAAGTAACAGATAATATACTTTTTTTGCCGTACGAAGAATATTTGAGATTTGTGGGGCAAATTAGCAGATTTTACCCCTTTTTGGCCCCTTAAGGAGCTATACTACAGGAACAGAGCACCCTATCAACATTTTTTATACCTGTTTACATTTTATTGCCAGTTTCTTAACCATTATATCAGTATGCAGTGCTGTTTTTCGTTATTTTGTGCATCAATTCAGAAATTTCGGTCACATTGCCTCCCTTTTAACCCCTTTTTGGGACCCTTAATAGGCATACACATATTTCCGAGGAGTTCCCCATAACGATATTTTGTATCCCTTAACATTAGGCTTATGTTTTTACGACCTTGTAAAAAGAAAAAAGTCATGAGCTTTCAACTGTGCAAATAAAATTATTCATTTGAGGGCAAATTAGCTTATTAAAACCCCTTTTGGAGCCCCTTTAAAGAATATTAATAGACTCTCAGTTCTGTTCCTTTTGTTGCTGATATTATTTAATGTAAGTCTGATACTTTCACAACAATTGTACATGTAATTAATGCAGCATGTCCTTGTTTTGGGGAAAAATATGTGATTTTCCACAGGGTTTTATTTTCTCATTTTTTTACACAGGATATTGGTTGTTTCCATGGTAACGGCCAGAAGGAGGCAACTTCCCAAACATGTTTCTTCAGTTCATGATAGTTGAGGCTCTTATCTAATTTTTTATTGTAGGCAGATATGTCAGACTGACCGCGCGAAAGGACATGAAGCGCTTAAAATTGTCTTAAAATTAGGGTTTCGAAAACCTGGATACCCCACCCACCATTACAGCATGTAGCAATACTAAAGAAGTTACAAAACAATTATATTTATTCTTCCTTAAATTCACATTGACCTATATTTCTTCAACCAGTACATGTTTAGATGAAATGTAGTCTCATTTAGCCTATTATTAAAGTTCAAAAAGTGCATTTTTTCATTTATTTCTTGGCCATTTTTAAGGCAAAATCTTTGGTGGCCGTTACCATGGCAACGGGCATGTAGCAGAAGGAACTAGGTATCAATTATTTGGTTTTGAGTGACAACAAACAAACTGAGAAAGTTTTATCAAAATCCATGACTATGCGTGCCGAACTTTGGTTGGTGGTTACAGAGAATTGCTATTAACCGGTATGTTCCTTTACCCAATTACCGATGATCTTAATTGGTTTATAAACTATGTTTATGTATCAGTAATTAAAAATATATATTACCTTTCGTGAGTTAAAGAGGACTGACAGTTAGTGGAAGAATCGGACAGCTCAAAACCAAAACTTCATGTATGCCAATCGCGGTGACGTAAACAAAAATTTGGCGTCCTTCATTAATCACCGGTAACTGGTAAACACCGGTAACTGGGTCAATGAGCATACTAAGTGCACATACTTTCGCCAGTAACTGACAACTGCCCTTCTTGAATCAGCGGAAGGAGAAATGAAAGTATGTGGCCAGACTGGGTTTCGAACCCAGGACCTCTGACTTTTGAGTCAGGTGCCCTACCGATTGGGCTACAATGCCCTGCACATCATGGAAGATGAAAAATATCCATTTCATAGGAGAATTATGGTGTGGAAATCAGTGACAATCTTTCATTTAACAACCAGAAAACATGCCCTTCAGCAAATATGTTTTTGATAATTACATGGATTAGATTTATAAAACATCGGAAATAGTTAACCAGTCAGTTACTTGATACTGTCAGTGCAATTATCTCATCTTCCCGGTAAGCTAATTCTGTGACAAACAGGTAGACCTTATTTTCCAATTACATTGCACGTGATGTTGGCAAAGGTTACTTTGTCTTTGATCTGCAATGTCTAAAACTAGCTGCCGAGAATGATGAAACAATTTTCTGGCATGTACTTGGTGTTGGTTTGCATAAGAATAGGCAGAATTTAGAGTATAAAGACTTAGATGTTTCAGAGGACACCGTCAAGTAACTGATGACTCTTTAAGATATTTCAACATGTTGGTGGTCTACCGCATGTTCAAGTTCGGTAAAACGACATGTAAATTTAGAGTATAAAGACTTAGATGTTTCCGAGGACGCCGTCAAGTAACTGACGACTCTTTTAAGATATTTCAACATGGTGGTGGTCTACCGCATGTTCAAGTTCGGTAAAACAACATGTTAATTTTGAAAACGTTTACCATATATACACGAATCATTACTGTTTATCCATGTAAACGTAGAAGCCCTAGGTGTAAGGGGCACTATTCAGATGATAGCGGTGCAGGAAATGCATCGCTTATATGTAAATGTTTATTGACACTTGGGTAAATGTATCAATACCTGGAGTTAGTATCAGGATACAGTATCGCTAGCAGTACACGCAACATGGAGACTTGATCTGACACGCTCTCGCGTGACACTTAAAATCGCGAGGAAGGGATTAGAATCCACGAGATTCTCTCGTAACTCTCACGCATTTCACACTAAACTTCCTCGCATGTTTGAAAATCCCCACTTTCCACGCAAGAAAATTCCTCGCATCTCGCGTGAAATTCATAGAATGATGTATGCTAGAAACTTTCTCGCATCACGCATGGAATTTTGTCCAGGTAGGTAAAGTAAATGCAAGTTCTATATAAGTACATGTACCTTTACAGACAAGGCATATAATTCGCAATGCATTTTTTTTTCGGCGCTGATAACGGTTCAATTAATACATTGTAAGCGTGTTGAATATCCTAATTGATGGCATCCTCATCGCAAGTATTGTTTGACCGTACGGTATTTACATTTACGAATTAAGGATGGGTTGATAAACAATCATGATCAGCGTAATTTTGTTGCAGTTATGCGGCGAGTTAATTAGGCTTATGTTTGAAAGACTATTTTAAAAAGGTTAGTTAGTAGCAAACGGAGTTCTTTCAAATTCTAGAATGATGACACAGACAAAAAATTTCGCTCAGCCACCACTGATAATAGCCCAATCCATGTCAAAACAGTCACAAAGATCAAAGTGTTTCGATCAGCTTTTAAACTCAAAGATATAGCCGCTAGTGGCATGTGCCGAAAGGTTTACTTATTAACCAATATAAACTTTCTGATGTAAGAGCTGTCAAGTTTCCATTAAACGCGCACGCGACAATAAGTGGCCTGATTAGCAAATGGGCAGTCTCAGAGGTGATTGACGTCCACTTAATCGACTCTCTGAATTATGCAAATTTGTAAACCTGTTGGTTTGACAGCTAAAAAAATATATGTCACAGTTGCCTCCTCTTAACCAGTTCATTCATGAAATATGGAAAATATGATTTTGCGTCATGGATCAATAGTCAAAGTGTTTGGACTTGAAATGCATCAAAATGAAGGAAAAATAAGAGGTGAGAAGTTTTTTATTCCGATGTCCGCGTTGCAAAATCACATTATCTATGTGAAAAACGAAACTGAATCCGCTGCACGGAAAAATTCTCAAAGTAATCAGACTAATAAACATAATAATATCTATATTCATATTCAAAGGTGACTGAACGCATTCAGGGCCTTTGCCATAATAAAATATAAAGACGGTAGCATTTGTTGAAATACGGTAAACACAGCACGTTTATAGGTCAATCTCGTGCCTTGACAGCAAAGGACACCGCTCAGAGCACAAAACTGGACATGTGTCACATTGAATCATCAGACGGTGAAAGGAATCTTACTCCATATGCTGATAGTAAATTTAGGATCAGCCTGCGCAGTATTAAATACAATGCGACAAACTGGTATGCTTTACACGTCATAGCGTGAGCGGTTTACGCTGTCTATTTGTTCGACACTTTTGGTTATTTCCGGAATTGCGGAAATTGCCGATCGTAATTTTTGCCGCTAAAAATTTTTGAGCCGCCCCAAAAAAGACCAGTCGGTCTGGAAACCTGAATCACACAACTTTTTTTAGGCCCAATGTAAAAATATAAATGAATTACCTGTACAACATATAATGACCTGTGAAATTGACAGGAATCGTTAATCCTTTCCACTCGAAAACACGCGTCACGCGTGATTAAGTTTGGCGCCAATGACTCACCTGAGCATTCATGGAGTTAATCCTTTCTCTCGAAAGTTGCGTGTCTCGCGTGAAAAGAACTTGTTTTCTCGCGAGTTTAACGTCACGCATCTCGCGAGTGTCTCGCATCTCCCGCGCATTTCACACTCAAAAACCCCACTAAACTGTGTCAGATTAAGTCTTCAGTTGCTCGTACTGTATGACCTTGTCAGTAACTTTGTTCCAGCCCAAATTCGTAATAAATTTGCACATCAGCGCAGACTGATCGTTGTTCCTTCATATTTGTGTAATGTGAGCACAGAAGACTCCGATAAGACTGCATGGACGTGCAGGCTGATCTATGTCAGTTTTCTTTGCATACCCATCAAGTATCTCTCTTCCTGACATACCTGTACAAATCTGCACGTGCCACCGATCGATTATCAGTATCTAGCGGTGTCTTTGAAGTTTGGTTGGGACACTGAATGTACCAATGAAGTCTCCGACAGCTTGCGCAATTTGATATACTGGCGCCAGTCATTTTGACGAATTATTGATCTTACGACCCAGAAAAACAGGGCGACTCGAACTTCCCTTTTTGAAAAACAGCAAAATAAACATGCAACATAGCTCTAGATAAGAGGGGTATTTGATGATAATTTAGGGATGATTATTTTTATTTCTCATTGAAAGCATATAATGTGACTCCTCATCTGAACCAGAGCCTTAGATAAGAGGGAGTATTTGGTGATAATTAGGTATAATTTTTGTTAATTCTGCATAAAAACATATGTTGTGACCCCTCATCTGAACCGTCCCGATGAGACGGTTCAGATGAGGGATCACAACATATGGTTTCAATGAGAAATAAAAAAAATATCCCTCGATTATCATCAAATACCACTCTTTTCTAGAGCTCTGTGAACCCTCTCATGGTTCAGATGAGGAGTCACATCATAATTAACAAAAATCATCTCTAATTATCATCAAATACTCCCTCTTATCTAGAGCTCTGACACGCAGATTCCTTCCCTGTAAGTGTATTCTTTCACCTTTGACGTGTGTTTTTCAGATGACGTCCAATGACAAGGACTTCAGATTTATGGCAACTAATGACTTGATGACAGAGCTACAGAAAGATTCCATCAAACTAGATGATGATAGTGAAAGAAAGGTTACTACCTTGTTTCTTTGCGTATAAAAGAGGGGGTTTCCCTTTCCAAAACAATATATGAGCCGCGACACGAGAAAACCAACAATGTGGTAGTGCCCACAGCGCAGACTCAGATCAGCCTGGGCATTTGCCCAGTCTGATCAGAATCTTCGCTAAGTGCTTAAAGGGTAGCTAAGGATCTAAGCTACCTTCATGGGAACAGCGAAGATTCTGATCAGACTGGGTGGATGCCCAGGCTGATTTGAGTCTATGCAGGGCATACAATCACATTGTTGGTTTTTTCGTGTCGGGTCTCATATATTTATTTACACTTGAAACTGACTTCTCATAGGTACAGCTTTTAGAGCAACTCGCTTTCCATACACTGACGAATGTCAGTTGATAATGTGACGTCGTCAAGCTATGTCTAGGGTAAACAAACATCTTGATTGGTCCACTCAGAGTTTGTTTGATGCCATGTTATGGCGGCGGCTGTTTAATGTAATGGCCGAATACTTCATTACTATCTTTTCTTCGATGCATATTCTACATTAAATTACCATGAAAACAGCACAGAAAGGCTCTACAAATAAAGTGTGAATATAAGAATAAAAATATGATATGTCAGCGTTCATCGTGTGAAGAGGCCAGTGGTCATTTAGAATTTAGAATTCATATGAGAATTTCCATCAGTCTAAATATGTATCTGAAACTCTGACCTAAACCACTATTAATGTTCATAAGTTCTGGAACACATACAGGTATTTAATTTTCCACACCCCAGATTTTGGAAAATTAGTAAAGTTGTGTTAATTTGGTGTCCCAATATTTAGGCATGTAACATACTGTATTTTTCAGGTCGTTAAGATGCTGTTGAAACTGCTTGAAGACAAGAATGGTGAAGTGCAGAACTTGGCTGTTAAATGGTAGTTTAATCATATAATTTTGACTGTGCATGGTGGTTTATTGGTATATAAGTAACATCTGAGTGATAGAAATTTGTTTTCAATTTCTTTTTAGTTTTAAAGGGAATAATAGCACTTTATGTTTAGTTGTTTACGGTAATAGAATTAAGGGATAGTTCTGGCTCAAAATTTCGTATGAGAAAAACATCTCGGTTAGCCAAGTTTGTGAGAAATTCTTCATTTTCAATGCGAATTTAGGAACTATCCATTACTGAATTTAGTTGCACTTTTGCATGAGATTTTTCAACCCATTTGACAGATTTCAGTCAGAATTTTTTGACCAAAAATTCCAGCAAATCTTTCAAAATCTTGTCCTAAAATTATCCCTGAAATTGGCAGTTGTATAAAAGTTGCATATTTGCATATTAAACATAATCTTGGTTCTTCACAATCTTAAGTGCTGGCCTGCTGATATAGGGGTCCCCGAGATTGATTCCAGGAGCCAGAAATCTTTCAACCGTAAATGGCGTTCCCTTGTACACAACCTTTCATTAACACCTTCCCATCATTCTAATATGACTGAAATATTGTTGAAAAGGATGTAAAAATGGCAAGTCATTTATCCATCCAGCATTTTCGAAATGGGGAACAACCTTCATAACTTCTCGCTTGTTCCTCTTAATAACATAGCCCTTCCAAAAGGGGTTCTACTCAGAAAGGAAAGACTTTGCTCCATGGGGAGTGACGTCGTTCCTTTAAAAGTTGACCCCATTGAAAAGGGATGCAAAAATGCAAATTGCTGAGTTGCTTACCCTGATATTGTTCCCGTACACCTTAAATATTGATTTAGCCTCAAATGATTCAATATAAAGTAATTTCTAGGTGAATGAATAGCTTTTGCTCGCATTTAATTGAGATTTGCAGCAAAACATGCCGTGCAAACATTTTGATAGACACAGTAAATTTTACCGTATATTACCATGTTTTTAAAGAGCTAGTAAGTTATATGAGCCGCGACTCGACAAAACCAACAAAGTGGCATGTGCGCCCAGCAAAGACTCAGATCAGCCTTTGCATCGGCCCAGTCTTATAGAGTCTTTGCTGTGGGCTTAAAGTGTAGGTAAGGGTCTAAGATATCTCCGTGCAGACGGCGAAGACTCTGATCAGACTGGGCGGATGCCCAGGCTGATCTGAGTCTTTGCTGGTAGCACATACCACTTTGTTGGTTTTGTTGTGTCGCGGCTCTTATAGGATATTTTCTGTTTTTCTCAGTCTTGGTCCTCTGGTGAACAAAGTGAAGGAATTTCAAGTAGAAACAATAGTGGACACACTGTGTAGTAACATGCTGTCAGATAAAGAACAACTCCGAGATATCTCCAGTATAGGTAAGTAGCAATTAACAATAATATAATATATTTCAATGGGAGTCTAGTGATGCAGGACTAATTTTATTTTGTACTAGTTTACAAATATGGATGCTCTGCTGACCTAAGGTTAAGGTCATAGACTTTGAATTTGTTCCTTTATAACATTTTGCTTTAAACTTTTGTGTTAATATAATGTAGTTGGCTTTCATTAGGTGGTGGCACTGGTCGGGGGTATATGTGAGCCCCTGCTCACTTGCTGCAGTAAACTTCAGTCTTTGAGAAAATCCTTAGCCAAATTTCTTGATTAAAAGTTTTCCATTATGAAAGTTTAAAAACAGTAAACCTATTGAAACAGACACCCTTATTATTATACCCTGCCACATGTTAGTGGCGGGTATTATGTTGTCACGTTGGCCATCCGTGTGTCTGTCTGTCCTTCGTATGTACATCGGTCTGTCCGTCCGCACTTCGTTTCCGTTCGATAACTTAAGTATTTATCAACAGATTTCCTTCAAATTTTGCATATGCATTTGTACCAAGAATGTCTCCTTTGGGATTGTTAATGGGCAAATTTCATTAATTTCTGACAGAGTTATGGCACTTGTAAATGTACAAAAAATGGCTTCTGGCCTCTAGTTCCTTTACTACTTGGAGTATCATGATGAAATTTCACAAACATGATCAAAGTAACAAAAGCTTTTTATGAGCACAGAACTTTTATCATCAGGGGTTATCTGCCCCTGCCCTGGGGCTATATACATTTATAAAATGAAAAACTCCATATAAAATTTTTCCTGAAACTTTCAGCAAATGATCAGAGTGAAAGCCTCCAGTGATTCTCAAATCGACCCCATGGGAGTTATCTCCCCCTGCCCCGGGCTGTATACATGCATAAAATGAAGATAAAATCTATATAAATTCATGTGACACAGATTTTCAGAAATTTACATCTAATGATAGAAGTAATAAAAGCTTCTTGTGCTGATTAAAATTTGACCCTTTAGGGGTTATCTGCCCCTGTTCCATGGCCACATATTCGATTAGAGCGGTGATTTATCCGAAACTTACTGTAAGTTATCAGAGTAATGAAATGTCCTATCATGACAAAGACTTTTATCCATGTTCAATGGGGTTAGGCTGCCCCTGCCCTGGGGTTATACAGAGAAACAATAAATCTGGAAAAATCGGTGTGTGAAAAAGGTTTGCAGTGGCGGGGTATTATGCAGTCGTTTCGATGCTTTTATCATTCTCATTTATGTCCAATATGTTTAGCTATACTGCACAGATTCAAAGTTTGTTTTGAGTCTTCCCACCTTGCCTACCCATAAAGCCACCATTTAGCATGATGCTACTTATTTGAGACGCGGTTCGAGAAAACCAACAACGTGGTTGTGCACCCATCGCAGACTCAGATCAGTCTGGGCATCTGATCAGAGTCTTCGCTGTCAGCATGGAAGTAGCTTAGACCCTCAGCTACTCTTTGACCTCTTAACAAAGAGTCTGGTCAAACTGAGCGAATGCCCAGGATGATCTGAGTCTGCCCTGGGTGAAACCACATTGTTGGTTTTGTCGTGTTGTGGCTCATTTAATATTATATACCAGGTTTAAAGACAGTGATCAGTGAATTGCCGCCATCCTCAACAGCCTTGGCAGCCAGTATTTGTAAGAAAATAACAGGAAGACTAACCAGTGCCATATCCAAGGTAACACGGGAAATATATTACCATAACTCAGCTGTAAGTTGGGAGGATTTTTCTCCCTCCAGCATATAATATTTGAACCATCTTTATTTAATTCCGGTATATGATGTTTACTTTATTTTCCAAAATGATCCCAAATACAGGGGCTGACAAATCAAAATTTGATCAACTTGTCCGGTACACAGATTCTGCTACAAAACATTGTAATCCTTAGGTTTTCCCTATATATCCTATACATTTTTCTGGGCAAGTAAGAAAAAATTTTACTTGCCCAGCAAAAATTTTAACTTGTCCCGGGCAGCCGGACAATGGATTTGTCAGGCCCTGCCAAATATCAAGATCTGTCTTAGGAACTTCAGATTCTTATATGCCCATTTTGAAAACAAGGTGTTGTGGTATTGTCCGGCCTTTGTAAACATCCCTGTGTAATCTTGTTGTCCCCCGCCTTTTCGAAGAAAAGCGGAGGGACATAGTTTTCGGCATTCCGTCCTTCCGTCTGTCCTTCCGTCCATCTGTCCTTCCGTCCTTCCGTCCTTATTTCCGTCCTTCCGTCCCCCTAATGTAGTAGGTACCTTGTGTGCGCAACTCCTCCTACAGTTTTATGCCGATTCTTTCGAAACTTTACAGATGTTTTTGTCATGGTTTGAAGATACGCATGTGGTTTGGATATAATCCTGAGATTATTTTTTGTCACTTTTTCCACAAGTTGAACTTAGTAATTTTTTAGGCATTTTTACTAGGCATTTTTACTATCAAAGGGACTAGATAGTGGGTACCTTGTGTGCGCAACTCCTCCAACAGTTTTATGCCGATGCCTTTGAAACTTCACAGGTGTTTTGGTCATGGTCTGAAGATACGCATGTGGTTTGGATATATTCCTGAGATTATTTTTTGTCACTTTTTCCACAAGTTGAACTTAGTAATTTTTTAGGCGTTTTTACTATCATAGTGACTAGATAGTAGGTACCTTGTGTGCGCAACTCCTCATACAGTTTTATGCCGATGCCTTTGAAACTTCACAGGTGTTTTGGTCATGGTCTGAAGATACGCATGTGGTTTGGATATAATCCTGAGATTTTTTTGTCACTTTTTCCACAAGTTGAACTTAGTAATTTTTTAGGCGTTTTTACTATCATAGTGACTAGACAGTGGGTACCTTGTGTGCGCAACTCCTCATACAGGTTTATGCCGATTCCTTTGAAACTTCACAGGTGTTTTGATCATTGTCTGAAGATATGCATGGGGTTTGGATATAATCCTGAGATTATTTTTCATTACTTTTTTCTCAAATTGAACTTAGCCATTTTTCATACATTTTTACTATCAAAGTGAATAGATAGTTGGTACCTTGTGTGTGCAACTCCTCCTACAGGTTTATGCGAATTCCTTTGAAACTTCACAGGCGTTTTGATCATGGTCTGAAGATATGCATGTGGTTTGGATATAATCCTCACATTATTTTTTTTTATTACTTTTTTCACATTTTTAACTTAGCCGCTTTTCCAGCTCAAACACTAAAGTGTATATACAGTGGAGACCTAGTTTCCAAGGCGGGGGACATAAATTCGTCGAATTTGCTTGTTGATCTAAGTGTCTAATTCATAGACAAATTTTTAGCTCACCTGAGCCAGAGGCTCTGGGGGAGCTTATAGTATGGTCAGGCTCCGTCGTCCGTCCGTCGTACGTCCGTCCGTCCACAATTTCAAACGACTTCTCCTCTGAAACCGCTGGGCCGATTGTAACCAAATTTCATATAGAGCCTCCTGGGACCTTAGGAACAAAAAGTTGTTCAAGCGGTCCTGGTCACATGACCAATATGGCCGCCATGCCCTTATATGGTAAAAACCTAAAAAAATCTTCTTCTCCAGAACCAGTAGGCCAATGGCCTTGAAACTTGGTATGTAGCATCCAGTACGGGAGTACTACCAAGATTGTCCAAATTATGACCTTGGGTTGACCTTGACCTTTTTTACGATAGGGTCAAATTTGCTTCCTTGTGCTTTTATATGGCAAAATGCTAGAACATAAGATATCTTGGAAACTGTTGAAGATTTTGGGCTAAAAATTGGTATCTACAGTCATCTTAATGAGTACATGAAGATTTATGAGTGCAAGAGGTCAAGGTCATTCTTTGACCTTTGACCTAGAACTCTCATATTTTGACAAATCCAAACAATCTCCTCAAAAGCCCCTGGGCCAATTGAAACCAAATTTCATATAGAGCCTCCAGGAGTTGAGGGAACAAAAACTTATTCATACGGTCTAGGTCACATGACCAACATGGCCGCCACACCCATATATGGTAAAAACCTTTAAAAATCTTCTTCTCAAGAACCATTTGACCGATGGCCTTGAAACTTGGTATGTAGTTTTGGGTACCTGAGTACTGTCAAGATTGTTCAAATTATGACCATGGGTTGACCTTGATCTTTTTTACGGCAATGTCAAATTTGGGAAAATGCTAGAACATAAGCTTTCATGGGAAGTTTTGAAGAGATATGCCTAAGAATTGGTATATACAGTTATCTTAATGAGTACATGAAGATTTGTGAGTAGAAGAGGTCAAGGTCATTCTTTGACCTTTGACCCAGAACTCTCATATTTTGACAATATCAAACAATCCCCTAAAAAAAACTGGGCCAATTGTAACGAAATTTCATATAGAGCCTCCAGGGATTGAGGGAATGAAAATTTGTTCAAACAGTCCAGGTCACATGACCAACATGGCCACCAGGACCATATATGGTAAAAACCTTTAAAAATCTTCTTCTCCAGAACCAATTGACTGATGGCCTTGAAGCTTGGTATGTAGCATTGGGAATTCCAGTACTATCAAGATTGTTCAAAACAATGACCTTTGGTTGACCTTGACTATTTTACTGCAAGGTCAAATGTGGGAAAATGCTAGATTTCATGGAAAGTTTTGAAGATTTATCCCTAAAAATTGGTATCTACAGTCATCTTAATGAGTACATGAAGATTCATGAGTACAAGAGGTCAAGGTCATTCTTTGACTTTTGACCCAGAACTTTGTCATTTTGACAATATCAAACCATCTCCTCAACAGCCCCTGGGCCAATTTTGAAACCGAATTTCATATAGAGCCTCCATGGGCTTAAGGGAATGAAAACTTTTTCAAACGTCCAGGTCACATGACCAACATGTCCTCCATGCCCATATATGGTTAAAACCTTTAAAAATCGTTTTCACCAAAACCAATTGACCGATGGCCTTAGAGTAACTTACCCTAGAGTACTGAGGGTGAATGGACCCAGGTGAGCTACAGGACCAATGGTCCTCTTGTTTAAATTTAGTTAACCTTTTAATGTTAGCCTATATGCAAAGCTATCTTATCCTCTTCAAGGAATGATAGTGATTAATCTCTCTCTCTCTATATATATATGCAGGGATCATTTTCTGGCGCGATTTCGCGATATTCTCGCATTTTTTTACACGAAATCGCAAAAAAGTTCGCTGATTGAGAAAAAAAATCGCACCGAGAAATTCTTTCAATTCGCACCGTGTTTTTCTGTATTCGCACATGCGGACCATTTCGGTACATTCGGATTGTTTTGTAGGCTTTGGTTTCCGGAAACGTTTGGCGCCAAACGACTTGCATTACATATGCGGGTAACCAACATCGTCTATGTCACTGCAAAGCTTCTTGCGAAAATCTGCTATCAGTGTTTCATATTTTGCAAGCGCTTTTGTAGTTCATTGCAAAATGGAGTCTTCAAAGGCAGAAACGAAGAAAAGAAAACTGATATCGGCCCAAACGAGCCGAGAGGGCATTTTGAGATAGTTTTGCTCCACTGTAGAGACCTCGGAGACCCCATTATCTGCCTTCCAAGGCTCCGCGACCGAGAAAGTGGATAAACAAGCTGAAATCCCGGGGTCAGAGGGGGGGGGGTATGGGGGGTCGACGAAAATAATAACAGCAAGGCCCCTGTCAAATCACACTTCTGATTATCAACAAGTCAGATTTCTTGATGTAATTTATTCTTACAATTTCAGAAACTGAATGACAAAGAGTGAAGATCCAGATCAGATAGCTTCTTCAGAAGCCATCTGATCTCAATCTGCACTGTATGCAAAGATGGGGCATATCCAGGTTCAGCATGACAAGGGTTAATTACTGTAATGTTCCTAAATTTTTTGACAGCCAAAAAAAATTGCTGTAAACCTAAAGTTCAAACAAAGACTTGAGGTTCTACCCTACCTACCATATAGTAATGCCTACAAAAGATGCAGGTGGAATGTCAAACAGTGAAGACCCCAATCTAGGAGAGTCTGGTCTGGGTCTGCACTGCTTGCCCACATATCTGTCAAAAAAACTTGGGATCATTACGGTTATACAGTATGAGATAAACTGTTTGAAAGTTGATATTTGATCATTTTAATGAAATTCTTTTCCTTAATAAATTGTTGGAAATAAAGAAAAACAAAACCTAATTTCTTTACATTAACCATTATGATTTATATTTCATGCAATGAAAAGAATCAACAGGAACTGAAATTTTCTCACTAACTTTGACCCAGCGAGAGAAAAAATCTCATCAGATTTGAAAATTTCTCATTAATTTTGACCTAATGGGATTTTTTATCTCACAAAAATCTAGGGCCAGAATAATCCCTGTATATGAGCTGCGACACGAGAAAACCAACAATGTGGTTGTGCGCCCAGCGCAGACTCAGATCAGCCTGGGCATCTGCCCAGTCCGACCAGACACTTCGCACAGCGCTTTAAGGGTAGCTAGGGGTCTAAGCTACCTCCATGCGGCCAGCGAAGACTCTGATCAGACTGGGCGGATGCCCAGGCTGATCTGAGTCTGCGCTGGGCGCACAGCCACATTGTTGGTTTTCTCGTGTCGCGGCTCATATATATATAGCTAAAATCGATAAAGACTTTACATGCTATTTTTTTTTTTTTTTTATATATATACCACTTGAAATGCAGGAATATAGAGGATCTTACACGAGTTTAAAAAATTTCATGTGAAATGACCGCGAGTGTAAGATTCTGTTATCATATGACCCTTTAAAATAAGATTTTAATGCCTTCAAACTCAACATTATTTCAATAAGAAAACGGATTGTTGACATGGACGTTGTCAATGACATTACGTGTACACGCCAAAGTGTTGTTACACGTGTGGTAATACGATTTTTATGACACGACGTTATCCACTGAATAACAGCGAGGTCATAAGATAAAGTAATATTTTAGATGGACAACAATTTTTCATTAAAGATTAATTGGCTTAATTTGATAATGGTATACCGGTATTTGCAGCAAGAAGACATGTCAGTGCAGCTTGAAGCTCTTGATATTCTTGGAGATCTCCTCAGCAGATTTGGAGGTAAGATTATGTTTGGATCTTAATTTTGCTTGGCCTAGGAATCGATAAACAAAATTTTACTTATTGAAAAATTCCATAACTCAAAGCAAGTTTGAAACTTTAGTTGACGCAAGTTACTCAAAACAAGTTAAAGCATTAGCCTCTTACCTGATGTCTGTAGCTGTATTGTCCTAGGGAATGCATCAATAAATGCAGAGAGGGATGTTTTTTGCCTGCCAAGACCTGCCTACCACATTTTTTCTTTGAAACATTGAAGTTTATCAACACTGAAAAAGTTAAATACAGAAATGCGCATCTGTCACACAAAATATGGTAATAGTGTGTATATTGCATAATTTGAGTCACGACACAAGAAACCAACAAAGTGGTTGTGCGCCCAGCATAGACTAAGATCAGCCTGGGCATATGCCCAGTCTGATCTGACGCTTTGCTAAGGGCTTAAAAGGTAGCTAAGGGTCTAAGCTACCTCTTTGCTTGCAGCCAAGACTGATTAAACTGGGCAGATACCCAGGGTGATCTGAGCCTGTGCTGGCCGCACAACCACTTTGTTGGTTTTCTCGTGTCGCAGCTCATTTATCACTTTATTTTTGCATGATACAGTCAACTCTTGATATCTCAAAGTCAAATTTCAGCCAAAACTACTGATATCTCAAAGTAAATTTTCTGGTACCAGAAAATTTACTTTGAGATATCAGTAGTTTGAGATAACAGGAGTTGAAATGTAAATAAAAATAGAAACTATATTGTCTGATATAACAAGAAACTTTAAGATATCAGTGTTCAAGATATAGGGAGTTGACTGTCTTTTAAATTAATTTTTATTTTATTGCAGGTTTACTGATCAGTTTCCACCCGTCAATCTTACAGTCGTTGTTGCCACAGCTATCAAGTCAGAGGTTAGCTGTCAGAAAAAGAGCAATTATTGCTTTAGGTAAGATAATCAGTTGGTATCAAGGTCAAAAGATACACCTTTGGGGTAGAAACTGTAGGGTAAAGTCGGGTAAATTCACACAGCGGGTCTAAGCGTGCCCGGGAATAGTGGGGTTAGGTTAACTGACCGTCCCGACACGACCTTAGCTTTTTACCGTGGACATTAAGCAACAAAAATCAATCAGTCGGACAGCGGGTAAATTCGGACATTGACATTGTTTGCTTTATATATCAGTTGTTTGGAATTAAAACAAAAATAACTGAGCAAGCAGTGAAAATCCTGATGAGACGGCTCATTATGAGCCGTCTCATCTGGATTTTCACTGTTTGCAATGGTATGTCCAAATTTACCCCTTCTCCAAAGTTACCTGACTCGACCCTACTGTTTTAAGCTTGCCTGTACGAAAGTACAGAGAGCTATTGTTGTCACTTGGTCGTCAGCGTTGGCGTCACACTTTAAAGTTTTACGTCAAAGCCATTTTATGTGATGGGCAGGGCACTGCAGGCGAGCTATCCTGTACGGGGACAGGTCTTGTCTTATTTTGCATTCATTCTAAATGTAATTAACTCTAAAGGAAAAAATTTGCCGTAGGCTGTGCCATCTAGAAAAGCAAACAGAGAAACCCACAAAAGTTGCATCCCTTTGAGAAAATGGCAGAAAACACGGCAGTGTATCCATTCACTTTAAGTGAGTCGTGGCACTAGTCAAGACTCTTTATATGTGAGTAAGTCTGATGAGCCTGCTTAATTAAGCAGTCTGCTGGTGCCCTTTGCAAACAAGATGTATAGATGATTTGTGGTGTTATGGCCCATTCAACAGTATTTTAATCATATCAGAATGTATGGAAGAGTGAAATTGAAAGGTGATAATGAAAGGCTGTATGTAATTGGACTCCTATTATGGTGGAATGATTTCCCTTTCCAGCAGGATTCAAACCCAGACTTTAGTAGGCCAGTGCTTAACCCACTGAGTTGGCTACTTGGTTCCTTGCAAACAGAGAAGCACTCGCTATTGCGTTTGATTTTTTCTCAGTTTATTAAAAGCGTCATAGAAATCTAACTGTGATTGTACTTCTTTGTAGGTGGAAAGGGGTTGTTGTAAAGTCATCTATGGTTCCCCAACGATCACAAGGTTATGAGATAGACAGACTAGTAATCGTTTCTAGTAATCCAGACAAGTGTTTGGAGATAATAAGGGATACTTTTTGATATAGCTGCTTAGAAACCTAAGTTGTGACCCTTCATCTGAACTGCTACTGCTTCTACAAGGCAGTTCAGATGATGGATCACAACTTAGGTTTCTGATGAAAAATGAGGAAAATCAAATACATCCTTAACTGGATGTATCATCCTGAAGTTTTTCTTTTTTTTCCCACTCAGAGCCTCTAACTGGAGTCAATTTTTTTTCAGGTTTCCTTGTAATGAGTTGTAACAACACGTTGTTTAATGAGCTGATAGACTTTCTACTGACAGAGTTGGGTAAAAATACCAGTACATCAACTACTAGAACTTATATACAGTGTGTTGGCGCTATCAGGTTTGTTCTCTTAACTGCTATAGAAGGGGATGGGTACTGTTTCAAGGAAATCAGGGGCCGTATTTACAAAACGACTTAAGTGGTTGCTATGCTGTTGCTAAGGCTAAATTTCTTTGAAGGAGATTCCCTACAACTATGAAATTGGCTCTGGAGGAACAGTCTTTTTGAGACTGTTCCTCTAGAGCAAATTTCATAGTTGTAGGAAATATCCTTCATAGAAATCAAGCCTTAGCAACAACATAGCAACCACTTGAGTGCTTTTATAAATACGACCACAGCATTTTTGGCTCCCTCTTAAATAGGAATTTGCTGCTCTAGGAGTGAGTCCTTTCCTTAAAGAGTAAGCCCTTTTTTGTCATTCAGGAAAACAAACAGGAAGTCACAAAAATGTCTCTCTTTGTAAAAAATGTCAGAAAACGATGGTGGTACATCCGTTTTATAAATGAGACATAAAATGCTAAAAGAGTACTTTAGCAATATATGAAAAGTTACAGCTCATACCACCAACATCTACCTTTCCCATTAAATGAAGGCTCTTGCTAGACTTCAAAGATTCACTGACTGATCTGAATGTTTGCTGTTCACAGATATATTAAGCAACTCTTTGTTTGAGGCAGCTCAGATGTTTTAAGGTCCTATTTTATCATGCATATGCTGCAAAACTCACCAGATAACAGGGGTATGATAACATTATGTGATATCATGTCAATGTAGATCTGTGCATGTGCGAATGTTATCAGGTCGATGCCTTTAGAAGCGATCTCTGAAGACGACTGGCTATATACCGACGTTTGCCGTTCGATTGGTTAAATGACGTCACCGACTTACGTCATAATGCATACGCGACGTCAGCAAGTTCGAACAAAACTGCGTTTGCTTTTCTTTTGTTTCACTCTCTTTACGCCTTAAATCATCTTATGATGCAAGATAAATAGAAAACCATGTAAGTGTCTTTTGATATCAAGTTTATCAGGCTCGACCAGAAACACGTCGGACTGGCTCGGCAAGCCTCGCCATTCCTACGCTGTTTCTGGTCTCGCCTGATAAACTTGATATCAAAAGACACTAACATGGTATTCTCTATGTCTAAAACTGTATCTTTCTTCTGATACTTTATTATATTATCACTCATTGTTTCAATAAACATGTACTTTTATGATCCATCAGCTGCACATTCCACCTGATAACAGATATGAGAACATAATGTGATATCATGTCACTTTAGAACTGTGCTTGCGGGACTGATATCAGGCAATGCCTTTAGAAGTGATCTCTGAAGACAACTGATGTTGGCAGTGATAATAGCATTCTAATGGTTAGGTCATAACGCATTGGCAATGTCATCAAGTTCGAACAAAATTGCTTTTGCTTTTCAGTTACTTGACACTCAGTTACTGGACATACCATTGCAAACAGTGAAAATCCAGATGAGACATCTCATCAGGATTTTCACTGTTTGCTCAGTTATTTTTGCTTTAATTCCAAACAACTGATATATAAAGCAAACAATGTCACTGTCCGAATTTACCCGCTGTCCAACTGATTGACTGATTGATTGATTTGATGCTTAATGTCCACGGTAAACAGCTATGGTCATGTCGGGAGCATCAGTTAACCTAACCACACTATTCCTGGGCAGGCTTAGACCTGCTGTCTGAATTTACCCGACTTTTCCCTAGAGTTTCTTCCCCTGAAGCTGTATCTTCTGACCTTTACCAACTCAATTATCTTACCTAAAGCTATAATTGCTCTTTTTCTGGCAGCTAACCTCTGACTTGGATAGCTGTGGCAGTAATGATTGTAAGATTGACGGGTGGAAACTGATCAGTAAACCTGAAATAAAATAAAACTTTATTTAAAAGACAGTCAACTCCCGATATCACGAACACTGATATCTCAAAGTTTCTTCTTATATCAAATAATATATTTCCTATTTTTATCTACATTTCAACTCCTGTTATCTCCAATTACTAATATCTTAAAGTAAATTTTCTGGTACCAGAAAATTTACTTTGAGATATCAGTAGTTTTGGTTAAAGTTTGACTTTGAGATATCGAGAGTTGACTGTATCATGCAAAAATACAGTGATAAATGAGTCAGGACACGAGAAAACCAACAAAAAGGTTGTGCGCCCAGCGCAGACTCAGAACATTCTGGGCATCCACCCAGTTTAATCAGAGTCTAAATCTTCTTATGATGCAAGATAAATAGAAAACCATGTAAGTGTCTTTTGATATCGAGTTTATTAAGCTGGACCAGAAACACGTCATACTGGCTTTGCAACCTTGCCATTCCTACGCTGTTTCTGATCTTGCCTGATAAACTTGAGTTCAAGAGACACTGACATGGTATTCTCTATTGCTGTTTAAGACAATGTATTTTGATACTCTAGTGTGCATTCTCACAGATGAATTTATATTAATTATCTGTTGACTATTCAGATAACTAAGCAACGAATAACAAGGTCATGATGATTAAGGAGCATCACTTTAAAGTGAATGTTCACATCTTTTTTCTAAACTTTTATAACATAGGTTAAAAATATGATGAGAATCATACCTCTAAAATTTTTGTGAAAACCATTTCAATTAGTGTGTAATTTGATGATTATCACTTGCCCCAGGAGTCTGTCATTTAGCAGTTGAATGACCTCAAATATTTTCTGTTGGAATCACTTAGCAGCTGCAGCAAGGTAAAATGAGTTACAGAGCAGCTGGAGATATTAGCTTAGAGCAGTGCTCCAGTGCAAAGCCAGATCAGTCTGTTCATTGAAATGCACACTGTTAAACGTTGACAGGGAACAAATGCCTTTGCAGCACCTGATTCAAAACAGTTTAGACCATGATCAGACTGTTTCTTTAGGAGCAGTCTGATCTGGGTTAGCACTGTTCTGTCCCAATACTTAGAATATTATGGTAATTCTGGCAATAAAATCTGGCATTAGCAGGTCAGCTTACAACTTATTAAAATAGTACTAGTACTTATATAAATAATAATAATGAATACATTAAATAATGCATGAAAATGAGAATAATGGTAATAGCTGTTGGTTACACAAACACGCTTTTCTGAAGTCTGTGCATAGGCATACAAAAACTGCACTTGCACCATAGAAATTTGACACCTCAGGTATGTCAAGCTATAATCTGCATTTGAAAGTCTGTATTTCAAGTCATCTGTATATTGAGGTGACCATAGGTGCCTTTTTAATGTTTACCTCCTCAATCACATCCAAAGACATTATAAGCTCAGAAACTAATTGCATTCTTTCCATATGGAATCACGGTCAACTCCTCTAGAAAGTGGTTCCACTGCGTAAAAGTTTAGGTAAACAAACGCTTGCTATCCAGCTGTTTCAAGCTGTTGAAAACATGTCTGCTGCCTGATGTTTAAGATAAGAGCAGTAAACATGATTTTAATTACCTTAGCAGATGCAGAAATGATCTGTAGAAATTAAATTAGGACATACTGACTTATTTATTTTTGATATAGAGAATCAGTTAAGAGATCTGAACAATCTCCTTAATTGAAATGTTTGTGTACATTTCAGTCGTCAGGCAGGTCACAGGTTCGGAGAACATTTAGACAAGATTATGCCTCACGTGATCAAGTATTGTCGAGAAGAAGATGATGAACTGAGGGAATATTGTTTACAAGCCTTTGAATCATTTGTCCGCAGATGTCCTAAAGAAATTTCACCCTTTGTATCAGAGGTATGTTGAAGGAATAATGTCCATTTACTTACACCCATTGTAAGCAATTTTCATGTTTCGATATGTCTTAGAGGCTGGTCTGCTGTGTCGCTATTGAGATTTTAGAATATATTAAGGCGTCACCTTTCTAATTAGAGATCAAGCTAGAGATGTGACTGAAGAAGTTGTCCTGCTTTAGGGAGAAGGAGGATTACCGTAAACAAGTTAATTTTTGTGGTGTTCCATTTTTCGCTGTAATTCGCTGTCACTTAGAAACCGCGAATATTAAAATCGCGAATAATTTCCTGTTTCTTACAAAGTGTCTTCTGTAGGCACAGTGTTCATATATTTTGTTTCTGTTTGCTTCGGTAGTTGCTGGTACTTTGAACTCGAGCCAGTTTTTTCATTAACCTTGGGCATGTTGCTAAGCGCAAAAATTAAAAAATCATGAAAATTAATGTTGATATTTTCGACCCTTTACCACGAAAATTTTAACCCGCAAAAATTACCGCATATACTAAAACTTCCACAGTGTCATTCCATCTCTTTATCACATAGTGTCAACACCTCCAGTCAGCCAATATAATTATTATAATTTGTTATTCTGATCCACTGATTGGTTGAACAAATTTCACATCTTTACCTGTACAAGTAACAAAACATATTCTATTGCAAAAGCTTCTTGCATTATCAAAAAAATAATATTGGCGCATTTGTGATATAAAGATTAGAAATATTAATGATGTCATTAGTTTTGAACAACCTGGCCAACATGTCGACTGTTACAGATAGTAAAGATATGTCTACAGTATATCTGTCACGACCCCAACTATAACTATGACGACGACGATGACGCGATGGAGATGGAAGAAGATGAAGAAGAGGAAGAGTAAGCTCCCTTTAATTACAATATGATAATTTAGGATAATATAGGGATAACTTTCCTTATTTCTTTATCAAAATATTTGATGTGACCGTCATTTAAATTGTTGCCAAGATGGGTGTCTGCTTTATGATACTTGTATCTCTTATTTTTAGCTCACCTGAGCACGAAGTGCTCAGGGTGAGCTTTTGGGATACCGTGATGTCCGTCGTACGTGTGTCCGGACGGACGTCCGTCCGTCCGTCCGTCAACTTTTGCTTGTGTACACTCTAGTGGGCATAGTTTTGATCCAATCTTTCTGAAACTTTGTCAGAATGTTAATCTCCATAAACTCTAGGCCAAGTTCGAAACTGGGTCATGTTGGGTCAAAAACTAGGTCACTAGTTCAAATCTTAGAAAAACCTTGTGTACACTCTAGAAGGCACAGTTTTCATCCAAAGTTCATGAAACTTTGTCAGAATGTTTATCCTCCTAATATCTAGGACAGGTTTGAAACTGGGTCATGTCGGACCAAAAACTAGGTCACTAGGTCAAATCATAGCAAAACCTTGTGTACGCTCTAGAGGACACAGTTTTGTTCCAATCTTTCTGAAACTTTGTCAGAATGTTTATCTCTATGAACTCTCAGCCAAGTTCGAAACTGGATCATGTTGTATCAAAAACTAGGTCACTAGGTCAAATCTTAGAAAAACTTGTGTACGCTCTAGAAGGCACAGTTTTCATCCAAAGTTCATGAAACTTTGTCAGAATGTTTATCCTCATAATATCTCAAACAGGTTTTAAACTGGGTCGTGTTGGGTCAAAAACTAGGTCACTAGGTCAAATCATAGAAAAACCTTGTGTACGCTCTAGAGGACACAGTTTTGATCCAATCCTTCTGAAACATTGTCAGAATGTTACCTCTATAAATTCTAGGCCAAGTTCGAAACTGGGTCATGTCGGGTCAAAAACTAGGTCACAAGGTCAAATATTAGAAAAACCTTGTGTACGCTCTAGAAGGTACAGTTTTCATCCAAAGTCCATGAAATTTTGTCAGAATGCTTATCCTCATTTTATCTAGGTTAAGTTCAAAACTGGGTCATGTTGGGTCAAAAATTAGGTCACTAGGTCAATTCATAGAAAAATCTTGTGTACGCTATAGAGGACACAGTTTTGATCCAATCTTTATGAAACTTTGTCAGAATGTTTATCTCCATAAACTCTAGGACAAGTTCGAAACTGGGTGGTGTTGGGTCAAAAACTAGGTCACTAGGTCAAATCTTAGAAAAACCTTGTGTACACTCTTGAAGGCACAGTTTTGATCCAAAATTCATGAAACTATGTCAGAATGTTTATCCTTATAAGATCTAGGATAACTTCGAAACTGGGTCATGTCGGGTCAAAAACTAGGTCACTAGGTCAAATAATAGAAAAACCTTGTGTATAGTCTAGAGGACACAGTTTTGATCCAATCTTTATGAATCATTGTCAGAATGTTTATCTTCATAAACTCTAGGACAAGTTTGAAACTGGATCATATCGGGTCAAAAACTAGGTAACTAGGTCAAATCTTAGATAAACCTTGTGTACGCTCTAGAAGGCACAGATTTGATCCAATCTTCATGAAACTTTGTCAGAATGCTTATCCTCATAATTTGTAGGACGAGTTTGAAACTGGGTCAAGTCGGGTCCAAAACTAGGTCATTAGGTCAAATCTTAGAAAAACTTTGTGTATGCTCTGGAGGAGACAGTTTTGATCCAATCTTTATGAAACTTTGTCAGAATGTTTATCTCCATAAACTCTAGGCCCAGTTTGAAAGTAGGTCATGTCGGGTCAAAAACTAGGTCACTAGGTCAAATCTTAGAAAAATCTTGTGTACACACTAGAAGGCATAGTTTTGATCCAATCTTCACGAAACTTTGTCAGAATGTTTATTGTCCACGTTATATGTAAGCCCCCCTATGAAACTGAGTCATGTCAGGTGAAAAACTAGGTCCTTAGGTCAAATCTTAGAAAAACTTTGTGTACACCCTAGAGGACACAGTTTTGATCCAATCTTCATGAAACTCTGTCAGAATGTTTATCTTCATGAAATCTAGGTAAAGTTTGAAACTGGGTTGTGTCGGGTCAAAAACTAGGTCACTAGGTCAAAAATAAGAACGACCTTGTATACGCTCTAGAGGGCACAGTTTTGATCCAATCTCAATGAAACTTTGTCAGAATGTTTATTCTTACAATATCCAGGCCAACTTTGAAACTGGGTCATGTCGGGTCAAAAAGTGGGTCAAATATTAGGAAAACCTTGGGAATGCTCTAGAGGTCACAGTTTTGATCCAAACATATTGAAATTTTGTCAGAACGATCCTCATAATATCTAGGCCAGGTTGGAAACTGGGTCATGTTGGGTCAAAAACTAGGTCAGATCTTAGGAAAACCTTGTGTACGCTCTAGAGGACACCCTTGTGTACACTCTAGAGGACACAGTTTTGATCCAATCTTTTTGAAACTTTGTCAGAATATTTATTGTCATAATATTTAGGCCAAGTTTGAAAGTAGATCATGTAGGGTCACAAACTACGTCACTAGGTCAGATATAAGAACGACCTTGTGTACACTCTAGAGGGCACAGTTTTGATACAATCTTCATGAACCTTTGTCAGAATGTATATCCTCACAATATCCAGGCCAAGTTTGAAACTGGGTCATATCAGGTCAAAAACAAGGTCACTAGGTCAAATCTTAGAAAAACTTTGTGCACACCTAAGAGGGCACAGTTTTGATCCAATCTTCATGAAACTTTGTCAGAATGTTTATCTCCATAAAATCTAGGTCAAGTTTGAAACTGGGTCATGTCGGGTCAAAAGCTAGGTCACTAGGTCAAATCTAAATTAAGTTATGCTGCAAGAATCAGAACTAACATTGCACTGATGCCAGCCACAAACTCCTTGGAATACATTAGTTTCACCACAGTGAGATAATGATGCTACCATTCTATCATCTGTGTTTGCCTTGTTCAGTCTAGTTCAAATCCATCAAAGGAACTCAACATGAACAGGTACTTTTCGGAGAAGCAACACTGCCATTTTCAGCTCACCTGAGCCTTACAGTATTGGTGTTAGCTGCCTCTGTCATCCATCCATAAACATTTTCAAACATCTCTGAAACCACTGGGCAGACTAAACTCAAATTTCATATGGAGCCTGCACATGGGTCAAAGGATTGAAAGTTCTTCAAATGATATTGGTCACATGACCAAGGTGGCCGCCATTCCCACGTATGGTAAAACTCTTTTAAATCTTCACCAGAGCCAGTGAACTGATTAATGCTCAGGTGAGCGATTCAGGGCCACCATGGCCCTCTTGTTAACACATTCTGTCATTTGAAATTCTTTCCTTGAATTTGGTAGTTCATTTTCGACCAGGATCCAGGTATGTGCATCTGTGAGGGCAGAAAATTCGTAATAAAGAGCTTATATTCTTGTATCACTATTAAAAGATTAGTTGAGGTGTCCAGGAGTCTTGTTTGAATGGATCCATATCATATTGTGTTTGTTGTTACAGTAGTGCTATTTGTGAAATCGTTTATTTTTATAGAGTAAAAGATGACATGTAAATTACATGTAGAATATGAAATGAACAGCCAGTGTTGTGCATGAAATGTTATTTTTAGGTTTCTGAGCAGCTGCCAGTCAAGTAAAATGCATGTGCAGACAGAATTCTCAATGAAAATAAAACTGAGTATATACAAAGTAATGGCCTGTCAGATCAGAAAGTTCTAAATTCAGTAGGTATTCTGTTTTGGTGAGAAAACCATAATTGATGGTGTTAAGTCATCGGCAGGGAAATCTTAGGCTTTCGGAATATATGTCCCATGCTGAGCAAGCCTCACAAGAGACTACATAATCAAAAACAGCCTGATATTTCCTTGTCTTGGCCTCAATAGCATCATAGATTCTATTAATCTGAAGTTATGGAGTACTGCTATTTCAGAGGTTCAGATGAAGAATACAGCGATGACGATGATATGAGCTGGAAAGTACGGCGAGCTGCGGCAAAATGTTTATGTGCTGTCATAGCAACCAGGCATGAGATGTTGACAGACTTCTATAAAATTGTTTCTCCAGCACTTATAGCAAGGTTTAAAGGTCAGTGTTTAAGGTGACTTCACTTTACTTTTACACACTAATTACAACACTTACATTTTAATTGTGATGACTACCATAAAAACTTTTAAGTAAAGGGACAGATAGGTCTGGGCAAATAGTGGAGACCCGGATCAGATTGTTCCAAAAGGATACAAGGAAACCAAGAATGCAAAAGCAAAAGTCAATGGCACTGCTCTTCAAGAATTTGCTCAGGAAAGCAAAACTTAAGCTTAAGTCATCTCCCTTGTATAAATGTGGGCCATGAAAATCTTTTTAGGTCTTCATACATAATCTGATTTATTTCAGAAAGAGAAGAGAATGTGAAAGCTGATATTTTCCATGCCTATGTTACTTTGTTGCGTCAGACAAGACCCACAGTCTCTCCTGACCCCGATGCTATGGAACAAGAGGCTGGGTAAGAGTTGCTTCCCTTGATAGTTAATTTTGCAAAGTTATGCTTCTGGTTTTATTATACATATTGAAATTGTTCATGTGTTTTTTTTAGCTCACCTGGTCCAAAGGGCCATAGTGAGCTTATGTCATACCAAAGCGTTTGACGTGCATCATGTGTCATCCATCAACAATTGAAAACCAGTTTTTCAAAGATCTTCTTCTATAAAACCATTGGACAAATGGTTCTGAAATTTCACATGGAGCATGACCTGACTGAAGGGTCTCAGAATTGTAAAATTGGGTCAAGACGAATATCCAAAAAGGCGGCCATTACTAAAAATAGCAAAATAACAAAATCATCTTCTTCTTCAAAACCTCTGGGTATATTTGTCTGAATTTTGGCATGAAACTTCAGTGGAACATTGGTATTCAAAATTATAAAAATAAAAAATAAATCTATAGCGGAGTTTTGTCACGGTGACCTACTTTTTGTTTAAATTTGCTTAAATGCCAATGTCTAAAAATACTTATTCAAATAACTTTTTCTCTAAAACCACTGAACCCCTGATTCTCAAATTTTACATGGAGCATAACCAGACTGCAAAATTGATTTTTGATGAAATTTGTGTCAGAATGATTCTTATGTTGAGTTGTTTCAAAAATTAATAAAATAGACCAGTCAAGATGATTTCTGTTACTAAAAATATCAAACTTTGAAAATGAGAAAAACTCAGTGGAATTGGACCAATTTTGTGTCAGAATTGTCCTTAGGCAAAATAGCCAGATGAGCAACATCAGGCCCATTTGGGCCTCTTGTATGTGGATGTGCTATTGTACTGACAACATTTAGATTTGATTCTTTAATTTTGTCCAAAATTGTGCCCCTAGCTTGCTTTTAATCCCAAAAGAAACATTTGCAATATACACGCCAAATGTCTTCATAATATGTTTTATCTGCATGTAAATGCCACCAAGGTTATTAGTGTAGTAATACAGAGCTCTAGATAAGAGGGAGTATTTGGTGATAATTAGGGATAATTTTAGTTAATTCTGCATAAAAACATATGTTGTGACCCCTTATCTGAACTGTCTCGACGAGACGGTTCAGATGAGGGGTCACAACATATGGTTTCGATGAGAAATAAAAAAAATTATCCTTAATTATCATCAAATACTCCCTCTTATATAGAGCTCTGAATTACTATTGTCTAGTTGCTGTATTTATATGGTTATGAAATGCTCTAGATTGACTCCAAATATCTTAAATCAGTTTAGACTCAGCTATAAGATGGGCATTTTTATCTATCTTCCAAAACTCCCAAAAATCTGGTCCGGAGGTTATAAAACTTGAGTACATTCTCAAACTCAAAATAAAGCCCGCTGATTGGCTGCTTCCGAGCACATGCTCGGAAGCAGCCAATCAGTGTGCTATATTTTGAGTTTGAGCTTATACTCAAGTTTTATAACCTCGAACCCTGGATTTTTGAGGTTGTTTATGAGTTGGGGAAGCACATATGTTATAACCAAATAACTGTTTATATATTGTCAAATGAAATTTTATACATTATTACAGGCCAGTTGCAATGTTACAGAGCCAGATCCCAGATATTGTGAGGGCTGTATATAAACAGTTGAAAGAGAAAAGTGTGAAGACAAGACAGGGATGTTTTAGTTTACTCACTGAGCTGGTTCTCGTTCTGCCAGGAGCTCTCACAGATCACCTCCCTATGCTGGTACCTGGCATACAGTATGCTTTGGGGTGAGTTCAGATATCTGAAGCAACCATTAAAAGTGTAACTCTTACATTCAGAACAAGAGCATTTTGAAAAAAAAAAATACTAATAAAAAACAAATTGAACATGGTATGAGTTTGTCTGAGCTGTTTGATGATTTTTGCTGTTGGATCAGGCTTTGTCCAGTATCAATGGACAACATCTTTTCATACTATTAATTTCGAAAAGTTTTCAGTGTTAAAACTGGCTTCAGTTTTGTTGAAATATGTTACTCTGATCACGAACCACTGCAAGACTTTGAATTTAGAATAGTGTTAAAGAAAATTTAGTGTCTATGTAAAATCTGCCATAGCTTAATTTGACAAGTGAGACACTCTCAGGGGAAGCCAATCTGCTGTTTCTATACCAATGAGGTTCTTCAGTTAAAGAAAGAATTTGTTGCTGTTGAAGCTAAAATCTTTCTCTTAAGAGTAAGACCCCATTTTGGAATGGCTACGAGCCGGGCCGCGTAGCGCAATTGGTAAGGCACCTGACTAATATGTCAGAGGTTCTGGCTTCGAAACCTGGTCTGGCCACATACTTTCGTTTCTCCTTCCGCTGATTCAAGAATCGCAGTTGTCAGTTACTGGCGAAAGTATGTGCACTTAGTACTGGTTAACCGCTTAGGAGGTCTAAGCCTGCCCAGGAATTGTGTGGTTAGGTTAACTGACCGTCCCGACATGACCATAGCTGTTTACGGTGGACGTTAAGCATCCAATCAATATCAGTCAGTTGGAATGGCTACTTCATAAACAGAGTGTCAGACAAGTTCTGTAAAAATTCCAAATATTGGGACACCAAAAATAATTACCATAATTGTCCTGGAATTGGAACATTTTGGTTTTACAGTGCAGTAATGTGTCCAAAAAATGCAAATGGGATGGCAAATAGTGTAAAACCTGATCAGACTGCTCCTTGAAGAGCAGTCTGATCTGGGTTTGCAGGATTTGCTTAGACCTAACTCTCCGAATGTATAGAATTTTTACGGGTATTTCTCATTGTGAAAAAAAAAATTCTGAAAAACGTTGAGGTACTCAGACACCTTAAAACCAACAAAGTGGCATGTGCGCCCAGCAAAGACTCAGGTCAGCATGCCACTTTGTTGGTTTTATCATGTAACAGCTCACATTGTCAGTTAATCTATGATTATTTATCTGTTACAGAGATAAGAATTCTACGTCCAATATGAAGATTGACACACTAGCGTTCCTGAATTGTCTGCTCAGTAATCACAGTCCTGTTGTCTTTCATTCTCATATCAAAATCATTATACCAGTAAGTACCAGCAATACCCTTCAACTCCATAAGATGTGAGATACATTAAGAGGTCAACTCGTTAAGTGGTTTATGACTTTATAATCAAATACACTGATATTTTTGTTGAAAAAATGTGAGGAAAAAAGCTTCTCACAGTTTTTCAACAAGAAGTGTTGGCATATTTGAGATATTAACGTTTGAAATATTATGGAAACGTTAACTAAAGATGCCGTTAGTTTTTAACAACCTGGGCCTGTTGTTTGACTTACTGTTGTTATATAAATTTTCGCATTGTATTACTGTTGACAATTTTGACAGTCAAACTAAGTGTATGAGCTTAAATACCTGCTGGCACAATTTTATTCATTTATTTTTTTTATATAAATAATATGAAAAATAGCAAAGGCATGAGCATCAGTATCCATGAATGTTCCTACAGTTGTCAGACTGTGATCATGAATCCCTGCAAATTTTAATGCAATTGCAATTTCAGAAAAATAGAATTAGAATTTCGATATAGATTTTGGTGAGATTTGGTTTTATAAGTATCTTGTTGCCGCAATTTCTCTGATGAAGAATTTGATCTAGGTGATGATATTTAGTATACAGATGATCTGAGGCTTCCCTTTCCATCAACGAATCCTTGTCCAGGGAAAAAGTGAAAACTGAGGTCTTTGATCAGTTTGTGCAAGTGCCCAAGGTTCGAGGTTATAAAACTTGAGAATAATCTCAAACTCAGAATAAAGCACACTGATTGGCTGCTTCCGAGCATGTGCTTGGAAGCAGCCAATCAGTGTGTTTTATTATTAGTTTGAGAATGTACTCAAGTTTTATAACCTCAGGGCCAGGCTTTGAAAAGATACTTTTATTGAGAAGCTAGAAAAGTTTTAAGTTGTTTGCTCCCATACTATTTTGCTTATTGCTTGTTTTTGTAACCATGTATGAAATGACTATTTTGCTTATTGCTTGTTTTTGTAACCATGTATGAATTGTGTTTCAGCCAATAGTTCATGCTGTAGGAGATCCCTTCTATAAAATAACATCAGAGGCCCTCCTAGTCACACAACAGCTTGTCAAGGTGATTAGACCTTTAGGTAAGACTTCATTTGATATTGTTGGGAGTCATGCACAAGAGACGTGTTTGCTTTTTGGTTTGATTCAGACAGATATTGGCAACTTTGATAATTACTCCAAGGCCATATGGACTGTCTCCATTAAACATGGTATGGTCATGTATTGGAACATTTTCAAGGCAGTTTAGGGGCCAAAATATACTGCTTTATCGTGAAAGATGGTGTGTGAGAAAAATTGTGTCAGTGAAAAAATGTCAAAATTACTGTCTAGACTAGAGGTATGAACACAAAACTGAAGATCTGTTAGAATAGTAAGTGGACTGTATAGTAAGAATTTCTGACTTTGTGAAACTTACAAAAACATAGCCAAGTTCTGGTTTTAAGTTCATTATGTATGTTTAGAAGGTGAAATTTCAACATCACAAAGTGTATTTAGCATTTAGCATTTTTGAGTCTGAGACACTTGGGTCTTCAATATAATGAAAATAGATTAGACCATTTGTCCCAGACAGTTTATAGTGTCCAAGTAAAAACATGAGATATTAAATTAGATAGTGAATTAGATAGTACCTACTGTAATGACACTAAATATTTGGACAGGCAGTTCTGAGCAAACATTGCAGACCCAGATCAAACTGCTCCTGAAGGAGCAGTTTGATCAGGGTCTACAACATTTGCCATTCACAAAGCATCATTTGGATGCATTAGCTTGTGTAAAATCCACTTTCAATGAATTTTCAAACAATAATTGTCCGACTGTCGGGTGTCCGAAATTTTAAGGTCATTACGGTATATTGCTTTTCAGATATGCAGGTATCGTTTGATTACAAGCCATATGTGAAGGAGCTATACCAATGTACCCTGGCAAGACTTGTAGCTGCCGACATTGATCAGGAAGTCAAAGAACGTGCCATATCCTGCATGTAAGTATTGTTACGGTGATGGGAACACCTCTATGCAGGGTTACCACAGTTTCCAGGTCAGGGAAAAGTCAGGGAATTTTGTGGTTGGTTAGGGTAATTTCGAAAGAACTTGAAATGTCACGGAAAGCAGGAAATTCAAAATTTAATGTACACTGCAGTCTTCCAAGAGTTCACTTATTCTGTTCAAGGGGAAAGGATGTACTTTCTAGAGAGTTAGTGAAGTTACATCCCCCTCCTCATTGGGGACTACTCTTAAAGGAAAGAATTTGCTCCCTGGGGGGAGCAAATTCTTTTCTTGAAGAGTAACCCCCAATTTCCAAGTGATACAGTTAGCATAGTTGAAGTGAAGTGTAAAATCAGCTGTTGGATCAATAAAAAGGACATGGAAAACTAAAATGTCAGGGAAAATCAGGGAAAAGTCCGGGAGTTTTGAAGTGGAGGATTAGTGGCAACCCTGTCTAAAGGAGGTAATTTCATTGTTCATACAGGAGGTTATATAACTGTATAGTCAAGATACTGGCTGTGCAGACTAATAGAATCTATGATGGGGTTGAGGCCGAGACAAGGAAATCTCAGGCCAGGTTTCAGATTATGTAGTCTAATGCGAGGCTTGCAGAGCATAAGACTTAATCTGGAAACGAGCCTGAGATTTCCTGGTCGAGGCCTCTACCCCATCATTGATAATTTTTCTCACCCATTGTATTCTATAAAACATAATATTCATTGAATACCTTAACTTCTTGTTGAAGCCATTCCTACATGTATAAACTTCAAGCTAATTTTCTATTAATAGTTCTGACATGAGTGTTAATTTCACCTTATGCATGCATTTTTCATGATTGACAGCTTATCAGAAATCTACAGTTACACCTCATGTATACCATTGGCTGTCAATTTCATTTTGCATGCAAATAAAATGACAGGTAGCAGCAAGTTGATTTGTTGAATTTAAGTGTGTATTTAATTGGGTTGTACTATATAGCAATGATTGGCATTTTGAGACAGCTTTCGGAGCCCAGGCTAAGATAGCAGGCCGAGATAGAAAAATCTCAGACACCTCTAGAAAGGGATATTCTTGTCCAATGGGTGAGAAAATGCCATCACAAAGGTGATGAAAAAAATTATGTCAGTTTATGCTACGCTGGATGTTAACATAAAGATAGTGCATGGATATGAAATGCAGATAGAAGAAACTGTCCCTCAGGATCATTGTTCAGCATAACAACACTTTCCTAGTGATGCTCAAGAGTGACCCTTGTGATGGATTGTTTTTGCATCCACGAATAAATACTTCTTATGACATGGCTATTAATTGAAATTAAGGAAGGAAAACTACTGTTACAGCAGTTAGTTCTCTCACTATAACTATAGTTATATAAGTACAGTGCTCCAGATAAGAAGGGGTAACAGAGATAATTTAGGGATAATTACCATTATTTCTCCACAAAAACATATTTTGTGACCCATCATTAGAACCGTCTCGTCGAGACGGTTCTAATGAGGGGTCACAACATATGTTTTCGTTGAGAAATAAGAAAAATTATCTTTGAATTATCCTCAATACCCCCTCTTATCTGGAGCTCTGTAAGTAGTTTCAAAACATGCCTTTCTCATCCCTGTAGTGCTTTGTTCTTACTTTCACATAAGCTGAGTAACTAAACATACATTTCATTAGTTGTTCCTTGATTCCAGGGGACAGATAATACGTAACCTAGGCGACTGTTTACAAGCAGAACTAAAGGAGTGTCTACCTATCTTCCTGGAAAGATTGAAAAATGAAATCACACGTCTCACTGCTGTGAAAGCTCTTACCATGATAGCTGGGTAAGTTTTCTCTTACGAAATCTTGTATGATAGCTCCAGATCAGGCTGTTTTTATTAGCTAGCCTGTATGAAAGTACAGGGAGCTATTGTTGTCACTCTGACGTCGGCGTTGGGGTGGGTTTGCGTGGGCGTCACACTTTAAAGTTTTATGTTAAAGTTTTTTTAGCTCACCAGAGCCGAAGGCTCCGGGGGAGCTTATAGGATAGGCAGTTGTCCGTCATCGTCGTCTGTCGTATGTCGTCGTCTGTCGTCGTATGTCGTCGTCTGTCGTCGTCTGTCGTCCGTCAACACTTTCAAACAACATCTCCTCTGAAGCCACTGGGCCGATTGGGCCCAAATTTTATCTGTAGCATCCTTGGGCTGGGGGATTGAAAGTTTGTGTTTTTTATGAAAATCGGCTAATTAGTTTGGTTGCTATGGCAACTTAGAGTTCCCATAGGCTTATAATGGGGAAAATCGAAAAATGGCATTTACCACCAAGCCATTGCAGATATTTTGACAAAACTTTTATAGAAATGTTCCTTAAGAAGTCTTCCATCAGCCATATGTTTTTAGGCCCACTGCTCTTTTTATTGGTTGCCATGGAAACCAAAATGCGAAAAAGAACAAAAACAAATACTTAAAAATTATCTTCTCTGAAACCGTTTGGCTGATTGGGCCAAGATTTCATGTGTTGCATCTTTGGGCTTGGGGATTGAAAGTTTGTGTTTTTTATGAAAATCTGCTTTTTAGTGTGGTTGCTATGGCAACTTAGAGTTCCCATAGACTTACAATTGGGAAAATTGTAAACTGGCATTTACTGCTAAGCCATCAAATGTATTGTGATAGAACTTTCATAAAAATGTTCCTTGAGAAGACTTTTATCAGGTTTATGTTTTTTAGCCTACTGCGCTTTATATTGGTTGCCATGGAAACCAAAATGCAAAAACAGAAAAAAAAATACTTAAGAAAATTATCTGCTCTGAAGCCAATGGGCCAATTGGGCCCAGATTTTATCTGTAGCATCCTTGGGCTAGGGGATTGAAATTTTATGTTCATTATGAAAATCGGTTTCTTAGTTTGGTTGCTATGGCAACTTAGTTTCATTGACTTATAATGGGGAAAATCAAAAAATGGCATTTACTGCCAAGCCATTGCAGATATTTTGACAAAACTTTCATAGAAATGTTCCTTGAGAAGTCTTTATAAGCTATATGTTTTTTGGCCCACTGCTCTTTTTATTGGTTACCAAAATGAAAAAATAGAAGAAAATAAATACCTTAAATTATCATGTCGGAAACCATTTGCTCTATGAGGCAGAGACTTCATAGACATACAGATCATATTAGCCTTTACAGATTTCATGTTTTCCATTGTCACTGTTCAAAGGACATGGTTGGTATGGCAATTAACTTACAATGGAAAAGAACAATAAATGGGATTCATTGCTAAGTCATTGCGGATACATGTATTCAGAACTTACATTTTCAGAAATATTCCTAGAGTGGTCTTCAATTAGCCCTATGCTTTTTCTGCACACTGCTCATTTTGATCATGGCAACCGAAGGGGGAAAATAATCACAAAAAATTCTTAGAAAGTTATCCTTTTTTGTTGCCAGGGCAATCAAAATGTGGAAGATAGTTATATATTTTGTTATCAACACAACAGACTGTCAGACTGAGACTTTGTAGTTATATATTTTGTATTCACCATTACAAATGTGACAGCAATCTTGAGCCTATATTAATGTGACAGCAATTTTGAGCTAGAGATCTGGTGAGCTTTGTGGCCCTTGGGCCTCTTGTTTATTTGATGGGCAAGGCACTGCAGGTGAGCTATCCTGTACGCGGAGCACTTTCTTTCTGTTAAGAGTAGATCTCAGTTTGGAAGGGGAAGGAAGGAAGCAAACAAAAGTCCCCCTTTGTGAAAAAAATGGTGGGAAAACATGGAGAAGGTTGTCTTCACCATAATTCTTTTGCTTGACAAACCTGGCTTGGGACTGAATGATCTGAAAACTAGCAAGAGATTCCCTTGTCTCAATTATGTGGCAGATTCAGTTGATCCGGGTTCATGTACCGAGACATAGACTGTTTCTTCTTTTACAGGTCACCATTGAAGATAGATCTCAGAGCAATACTGGTAAGACTTTATTTGTGTCTATTTGTTCAAGCTTTTTAATCTGGATTACATATATTACATACATATCACATATATTACTTTCTCAGAGGCCTAGTTATGGGAAAACCTCTCTTATAACTGAAGAAATTCAGTTTTTAGACACCTTCTGAGGGGCTCAGCAGATGCAAATGCATCAGAAAATTATGTCTGATTGCCATTATTGCATAGAAACGTTAGTTTATACATATTTATTGTATATAAACTGTACATGATTACAATATAAACTGTACAGGATTACAATGTAAACTGTACATGATTGCATAGAAACATTCAGTCATGAAGGAATACTCAGACACAGAAAGTGTGTTTAAAAAGGCTTTGTCCAAAAGCCATTGTGCTGCAGGATGTCATGTTATTTGTGTAGATTCAGTAAAAGCTTTGATCAGACTAGACAGATGTGCAGGCTGAGCCTCTGCTTTCCATGTTGGAGCTCATATGAGAGATATCGTAATAAGCATAAGTATTGGGACACCTGAAATAATTAATTTTCTATTTGTTCCAAATGGAAAATTAATTATTTTAGGTGTCCCAAAATTTAAGCACATTACAGTACTCAGTACTCAGATAAGGGGTAACAGGGATAATTTTTCCTTATTTTATCATAAAAGCATGCTGTGACCCTACATTAGAACTGTCTCACTGAGACAGTTCTAATGAGTGTTCGCAACATATGTTTTCACTGAGAAATATGAAAAATTATCAGTGAATTATCCTGAAAACTCCTCACCTGGGGCACTGGGGCCGTATTTATAAAACGACTTAAGTGGTTGCTTTGCTGTTGCTAAGGCCGAATTTCTATGAAGGAGATTCCCTACAACTATGAAATTTGCTCTGGAGGAACAGTCTTACAAGACTGTTCCTCCAGAGCAAATTTCATAGTTGTAGGGAATCTCCTTTATAGATATTTACCCTTAGCAACAGCATAGCAACGACTTAAGTGGCTTTATGAATACGGCCCCAGGATACTGTGTTGTCTGTTCATCATTATGATATTTTATCCCTCTGGTTTCAGAACGAAGGAATTCCTATTTTAGCTTCCTTCCTCAGAAAGAATCAGAGAGCTTTAAAGTTGAGTACTCTGGCTTGTCTAGATGTGTTGGTGAGAAACTATGGTGAGTGTATGGTTGGGTTGTATAGTTGATATAGTATATCTTTGGTTAAAAGGTCTTTTTTTTCCTTCCAAAACTATCCCAAAAATCTAGATAAATCTTGTAAGGCTTCCAAAACAATCTCATGAAGCTAGATCTGTCTTGATGGATCTAAATTTTTGGAAGATTTTGTAAGAGTAAAACAAAAAAATCACACAACACACAATTATACAATACTGATTTAAAAGGTTGTGGTCTATTTGATGGGAGAGTACATCTGTCTTATAGCTGAGAAGATACCATAGGTTTTGATAGTAGCCCAGCCGTAAACAGGGTTCTGTTGCATGCAACCTTTCATGATCCCCCTTCTATCAGCTGGATATGACTGAAATTCTGTTGAAAGTGCAGTAAAACCACAAGTCATCTATCTCTGGTTATAATAAAATGAGTGGCAACACAACAAAATGGCATGTGCACCCTGCGAAGACTCAAACAGCCTGGGCATCCACTCAGTCCGATCAGAGTCTTCGCTGTCGGCATGGAGGTAGCCTAGACTCTTAGCTACCTTTAAGCGCACAGCAAAGACTCTGATCAGCCTGGGCAGATGCACAGGCTGATCTGAGACTTCGCTGGGTGCACATGCCAAATTTGCAAGCTCCTGAAGTTCTTGGTAATAGTGGACTAAAAAGAAGACAAGATTTGTTTGAGAAATAGGATGTGCTTTATTTGCAAATATCGTTTTTTTAAAACTATGCCATTTGCAGAACTTATTAGATGACCCTCGTATCAAAATGTTGATTCTTCAGAGAGTATCTTTTATTCTGTTGTATGATGTGGGAGTTAACCTCCAAATTAATATTCATATAAGACAGATCTAGGTTTTGAGGTATTTTTTTGGGTGGGAAAAACCTGTTTTGTACCAGAATTACACAAGACTGACTGACATAATTAATTGGGATCGTTTGGAGAAAGTATCTTGAACTCATTCTAAAACAGATCCTGTAAAAGAAAAACTGTTGGTGTTGTAGGAAGATAAATAGTTTTAAGGGCCCCAGTGGTCTAGTGGGTAAGATGGCTGACTCTCATACATAAGTCTGTCATCATTTATGGATTTAGTCTCGTCCGGTGTACAAGTGGGAAAGCTAAGCTCTGCTTATGGAGGGTCAGATAGTTTATTCTGGCAGCTGCAGTTTTCGCCTATCTTTACCTAATGATCAGCTCAATACAAGTTAATATTCTTCAAAGGGCTGTAATATCCATACAAAAAAAAAATAAAATGGAGCTTTCTCAGAAGATTTTCTATAACATACTAATCAAATGCATGTACGAATATAATGGGAGTCTGATTGGATAATGCTAGTCTGGATAATATCTAAAAATTTGCTACAGTATATCCTGCGATATGCTGTCAGAAATCTGATGCTGTTACAAAATGTTCCCGCTGACTGATTTCGGGTTTTACATTGCTAAAGGCACTTGCTGTGGGTGCAAAGTAGTACACATTGAAAGGTGATAATAAATACTATGTAAAAATCATTGGTTTTATGGTCACAAATTGTGTTGTATGGCAACGGTGGTCTGTTGCCATAAAACAAAATTTTGCCACCATTAAACTGACGGTTTACAGCACCAAAAAGACAGTTTTCAATAGTTATCCCTGAATATATGTAATTTCAGGTTCAGCATTAACCTCAGGCATGATTGGCGATATGATGAAAGAAATGCCTCCTCTGATCAGTGAGAATGACCTTCACGTGTCCCAGTTGACCTTGAACCTGTTGACCTCTATCTCCAAAATACACAAAGCTTCAATGGGCAACATACCTAATGAAATCCTACCACAGATTCTAGTGTTGATCCAGTCACCACTGCTACAGGGAGGAGCTCTCGGAGCTATGTTAGAATTCTTCCAAGCCATTGTTGGCTTACCAAAACTTGGCTTCAAAGACTTACTACAAATGTTGATCAAACCAATTTATTCTCCGACTGGCCAGGCACCAAGCTCTCAGTTTGCCATACATAAACAGGCATTTCATTCTATAGCCAGATGTGTCGCTGCACTAACGGTGATGAGTCCTAACGAAGCTACAAATGTTGTGAACCAATTTGTACATGATGTAAAGAATTCAAAATCTACAGACTCAATACGACTTTTCTCTTTATTAGCACTTGGAGAAGTTGGCAAACATGTGTAAGTAATCGGTGTGGTGGAGTTTATACATGAGCCGCGACACGAGAAAACCAACAGAGTGGTTGTGCCCCCCAGTGCACACTCAGATCAGTCTGGATATCCGCCCAGTCTGGTTAGACTCTTCGCTTAGCGCTTAAAGGGGAGTTAAGGGTCTAAGCTACCTCCATGCGGACAGCGAAGACTCTGATCAGACTGGGCGGATGCCCAGGCTGATCTGAGTCTGCCCTGGGCGCACAACCACTGCGTTGGTTTTGTCGTGTTGCAGCTCAAATCATTCTGCTGAAGCCAGTGCACAGAAGCACAACCCCTTACTGCTCATCAACAGACTTAGAAGAAACAATCTTAATATTGTCATTTCTCACAGTTTTTGCTACCAGACAATCTATCTTCAGAATCTATTTATCTGTTCATATCACACTGTATAGAGATTGAGGGTCTTACATGAGTTCACATAGTTGAGCCACGACACAAGATTGGTTGGTTGGTTGTTTTAGGTTTAACGGCCCTTCGAGACAGTATTTCAGTCTATATCGGGCCGTCTCCCAAAGAGAGGGAGAAAGAAGAGAGAAATGATAGACAAGAGAAAAAATGTCCAAAGAACCCCCACCCGCACCTACTGCAAGCACAGTAAGCCCTTGCCCTACTACTATTCAAATAAGTAGGACGGCCCGGCACTGGCAGTTACACACAGCACCTTCGCACCACCCGACCACCCCCCGCTACTCAAGAAAACCAACAATGTGGCATTGCGCCCAGTGAAGATTCAGATCAGCCTGGGCATCCACCTAGTCTGATCAGATTCTTCACTGTGCGTTTAAAGGGTAGCTAAGGGTCTAAGCTAGCTCCATGCGGGCAGTGAAGACACTGATCAGACTGGGCGGATGTCCAGTCTGATCTGAGTCTTCTCTGGGTGCACAACCACTTTGTTGGTTTTTTGTGTTGCGGCTCATATATGTATTGTTGAATTTATTAAACAAGTTGGCAGTCAGTAAGCTACCATTGACAGTAACATGACTCAAATTCTGATATATTTATTAGCAATCTGCTACTTTATTTTCAATGATCTAGATGGCCAAGAAGAAATTTAGACTTTGATACTAGATGCATTTTCTTAGACTGAAGTAACTGAATGTTGATATGTGAATAATTGGTAGGGAATTTTATTTTTCATTGATATAAGGTGGCAAGGAGAAATTCAATTTTGGATGCATTTTCTTCTCAGAATTAACCTTTGAAAGTGTTGATATGTGTATAACCAGTCCGCTATATTATTATTTTTCAGTGATTTAAGTGGCCATGGAGAAATTCAGTCTGTGACACTAGATGCATTTTCTTCTCAGAATTAACTTTTGAAAGTGTTGATATGTATATAACCAGTCCACTATATTATTTCTTTTCAGTGATTTAAGTGGCCAAGGAGAAATTCAGACTGTGATACTAGATGCATTTTCTTCTCAAAATGAAGAAGTTAAAGCTGCAGCATCATACGCTTTAGGTAGGAATGTTTATATTCTGTTAGGTTAGAGATATATATATTTGCTGCTTTAGATTTAGTTTTCATGATACTATTGTCATATGTATGTTCGCAGGGACAAAAGTTTGCAATTTTGCAATTATTTTTATTATGCCCCCGAAGGAACCCCCCCGAAAATCGCACCGTCCGTCTGTCCGTCCGTCTGTCTGTCTGTCCGTCCGTTACAAATCGTGTGTCCGCTATAACTCAAAAACCGCTGAAGGGAATTTAATCAAATTTCACAGAAAGGTAGACCAAATTGAGAAGGTGTGTCGCGCACAAAATTTAGGCTCCCATGACCAAGGTCAAGGTCACAATCAAAGGTCATAGGTTTGACCCTTACAAATCGTGTTTCCCCCATAACTCAAAAACCTCTGAAGTGAATTGAATCAAATTTCACAGACAGGTAAACCATAATGAGAAGGTGTGGTGCGCACAAAGTTTAGGTTCCCACATCTAAGGTCAAGATCACAATCAAAGGTCATAGGTTTGACTCTTACAAATCGTGTGTCCACAATAACTCAAAAACCCCTGAAGTGAATTGAATCAAATTTCACAGACAAGTAAACCTTAATGAGAAAGTGTGTCGCTCACAAAATTTAGGTTCCCACGACCAAGGTCAAGGTCACAATTAAAGGTCATAGGTTTGACCCTTACAAATCTTGTTTCCACAATAACTCAAAAACCGCTGAAGTGAATTAAATCAAATTTCACAGAAAGGTAGACCAAAATGAGAAGGTGTGTTGTACACAAAATTTAGGTTCCGATGACCAAGGTTAAGGTCATAATCAAAGGTCATAAGTTTGTCTTGTATGTCAGCAATAACTCAAAACCCCCTAAAGTGAATTGAATCAAATTTTACAGAAAGGTAGACCAAAATGAGAAGATGTGTCATGCACAAAATTTAGGTTCCCATGACCAAGGTCAAGGTCACAATCAAAGGTCATAAGTTTGTCTCCTACACATCTTGTATTCAAGATATCTCAAAAACTGCTGGTGCGAATTGAATCAAATCTTACGGAAAGGTAAACCAAAATGAGAAGTTGTGTCATGCACAAAATTTAGGTTCTCACAACCAAGGTCAAGGTCACAGTCAAAGGTCATAAGTTTGTCTCTTACAAATCTTGTGTCCAAGCTATCTCAAAAACTGCTGAAGCGAATTTAATCAAATTTTACAGAAAGGTAAATTAAAATGGTAAGTTGTGTCATGCACAAAATTTAGGTTCCCATAACCAAGGTCAAGTCCACAGTCAAAGGACAGGGATCAAATACCAGATGATAGGGGCCTTCGGGGGCATTTGTTACACACTGTAACATTTCTTGTTGGATACTAAAGCTTGTGGCTTATATTTTCTTATATGCCTTAGTAAAAACATTAACAAAAGTGTGCTTTTGTGTGCTCTTGAAAACTGGGAACTTTAATACACTGCAAGCATTTATATGATTGTAGTACCCATAGTGTAGAAATGATGTTTTCGGCTCACCTGTATGAAGTAAAAAAAGCTTGTTGTCACCATTGCATTGTTGTTGTTGTCCACGTTGACATCAAATAAATGGTCGTTTTGGTTAAAGATTTTTATGTGATGGGCGAGGTGCTGTCAGGCAAGCTATCCTGTATACAGACAGGTCTTTTTGTCTTCCCATTTATCGGTCTACTCATTAATATTTATCTAAAGTTTTAAGTTTAGTTTATTTTCTTTTGCTTATATTTGTGAAATTACTAAACAGAACCATTTCATACATGACAAGGGTTACTTCTGAGATATTAGAAATTAGTTGACATCTGCTGGCCCGCAGTCAGTTTGTCCCTCGAAATATTATTTCTTACAGAGAAAGAAACTTAATTCTACTGATTTCTATTCTAGGTAATGTGAGTGTAGGAAATCTTAACAAATTTTTACCGTTTGTTCTGCGAGAGATTGAGAGTCAGCCTAGGAGACAGTATTTATTGCTTCATTCACTCAAAGAGGTGAGTTTGGAAGTCAGATTCTGTACTCAGTGATTTTACTCTATAAAAGTGGTGCCCATAAAAGGCACCAGTCCCAATTCAAAATAGTATCTTTTTTCCCAACTGCAAGTTGAAAAATTCCCAATTGCAGGAAGAATCTTTCTAGGGACCATCCAACAAGCATAAATGTACTTGCTAGCTTAGAACTGGCAGATATAAAGCTATAAGTGAATGTTAATATTATATATTCAGTATCATGTTCCCTATCCCACTACTTGAGGCTAAATAAAGGCGTTTCTGAAGTTCCTAATTTTCGGAGAATATGACGCAATTTTCTCCAATTCCGTGGGCACCGGCACTATTCCCAAAATAGTGAAAAAAATCACTGGTACTTAACTCTTAATGTGCCAAAAAGCAGACGGCAGAATTTCAAGAAATGTTTCATCCAAGCAATATCATATTGAGAATTCGAACACTAGCGGGCAAACAGTGTAGATTCAGATGAGGTGGCTCATGCATCTGGATCTACACTATTTGCCAATTCAACAATTTTAATTTTTGGCGCTTTAAGGGTTAATTTTGAGACCAGGACACAGTTCAACCGGCCGGGTAGACTGTGCATAAAATTTTTGTTAGTTGTTAATCTGAGCCGCGATACTACAAAACTACAAAAGTGCCATGACCGCTCAACAAAGACTCATATCAGCCTGTGCATTCGCCCAGTCTGATCAGAGTCTTTGCTGTCAGGATGGAGTTAGCTTAGACTCTTCACTACACCTATTAAGTCCATAGCATGGAATTAACTTAGACCCTTAGCTACTCCTATTAAGTGCACAGCACAGACTCTGATCAGACTGGGCAGATGCCCATGCTGATCTGAGCCTTAGCTGGGGGCACATGCCACTTTGTTGGTTTTGTCGTGTCTTGGCTTATGTGTTGCTTTACTCTATTGAGGTGTGGACTACTTCACCTTTTTAGCTCTCCTGTACAAATGTATAGGAAGAGCTATTGCACTAGCCCCGGCGTCGGCGACGGCGTTAGCACAATGTTAAAGTTTTACATTAAAGTTTTTAGATGATGGGCAAGGCACTGTCAGGCAAGCTTTCCTGTCCCAGTGACAGGTCTTGTTTGCATATAAAAGCAAGTTTACTACATGAACTAGAAGCAAGAACCAATTTGCTTTGTTTACTAGTCTACATCACACCTGTCCTTTCACTTGTGCAATAGCAGAACACTGGAACAGGAAAAGTCGTCAAGAGACATAGATGCAGACTTTGCATAGGGACAAAACAAATTAAAAATATAAGGGGGAAAATAAAAGAAACAAAATGACATTCAGTTATCAATGTAAAAATGTGTATTAAAAAGAAATTTAGTTAGATTATTTGGTGGTTAACATATACACCAGCCCTTGATAGTGATACTAGGCTGCATAAATGAGCCGCGACACAAGAAAACCAACAATGTGGCATGTACACCCAGCGAAGACTCAGATCAGTCTGGGTATCCCACCAGTCTGATCAGAGTCTTCACTGTCCGCACGGAGTAGCTTAGACCCCTAGCTATCCTTTAAGCGCTGAGGGAAGAGTCTGGTCGGACTGAGCGGATGCCAATGCTGATCTGAGTCTGCATTGGGCACACAGCCACATTTGTGGTTTTCTCGTGTCGCAGCTCAAATTAGGGTTATAAATAGGTACCTTTGAACTCTGATGGAATTGTACAAAAATGAATAAAACCTTGTTTGTTTTTCTTGGATGAAGAAACATGTTGATTCAGTTTATTCATATAGTCACAAACTTTTAAATTTCATATTGATTGTAGAGTGTTGAGACTGATTATCTGACTGTCTGTTTGTCATTGTAACTGTTTTCAGATTATCAGTTGTGAGTCCGGTTCCCCTGCAGGAGTTAACACATTAAAACCTTACGTTCAGACAATCTGGTAAGTTGTTTCGGTGAAACAGAATTGCAAATGAAGTAGGTTGATCTTGTGATAAATCTCAGGGGCCGTATTTATAAAACCACTCAAGTGGTTGCTATGTTGTTGCTAAGGCAGAATTTCTATGAAGGAGGTTCCCTACAACTATGAAATTTGCTCTGGAGGAACAGTCTTTTTCAAACTGTTCCTCCAGAGCAAATTTCATAGTTGTAGGGAATCTCCTTCATAGAAATTCTGCCTTAGCAACAGCATAGCAACCACTTAAGTTGTTTTATAAATACAGCCCCTGATGTTCTTCAGTTTCATATTCAGATTATCAGGTCTAATGTAACATACTGATCTAATCCTATTAAATGCCCTGGAGGCATTGCATTTTACAAAAAGGGGGGTGGGGGGGGGGTGTTATTTAGAGCCTCAGTTTATAGTAAACCAAGTTTAATCTGTATTTTTAGAATACTTCTATATTTATTTTTGTTCAACTTAAGAGCAGGCTCCATTCAGAGACGAGATGCAAAAAAATGAAAAAGGGCATATTGCTTTTCTCAAAAAGTATCCCTGTTCACTTTACTGTTTTCTTTTTTTCAGGACTATGTTGTTTAGTCACTGTGAATGTCCGGAGGAGGGTACTAGAAATGTTGTATCGGAATGTCTCGGAAAACTCACACTGATGGACCCTGCAGCACTTCTGGCTAATCTAAAACAGAGTTTAAGCTCTCAGTCTTCTCTTACTAGGAGTACAGTTGTCACGGCAATCAAATTTACCATCTCAGATCAGGTGAGTTAAATTGAGCCGCGACACCAGAAAACCAACAAAGTGGTTGTGCGCACAGTGCAGACTCAGATCAGCCTGGGCATCTGCCCAGTCTGATCAGAGTCTTCACTTTGCGCTTAAAGGGTAGCTGAGGGTCTAAGCTAGATCCACAAGGACAGTGAAGACTCTGGTCAGACTGGGCGGATGCCCAGGGTGATCTGAGTCTGCACGACTGGGCAGATACCCAGGCTGATCTGAGTCTGCAATGGGGGCACAACCACTTTGTTGTGGCTCAGATTTTATTTGTATGGGTAAATTGCCTGTTTTTTCTGCCTTTTTTACAAACCGAAACAATTTTTGTGCCTTTCTCTTTGCTTCTCTGGATGAAACAGCCCTTCCAGAATGGGGTCTGTTCTGAAAGAATTTGCTCTTTGAGGAGCAAATTCTTTGCTCAAAAAGTTGATCTTCATTTAGAAAGGAAGCACCAATGAAAGAGACAGATTTGCTTCCCCATAAAGAGTACTCAGTTACCTGAATATAACATTTACAAGGTGTAATAATGTTGGTTTAATTGGTATAAACAAAAGTTTGTATTAACGTACAGTAGAACTTCAATGGCTCAAATAGGCTTGGGTCCATGAAAATTAGTTCCAGCCAAAGGTAGTTCTAGCCATCAAGGGTTAGTGTTTATATAAATTGACTTCTAGGGACCCAAGAACACGTTCTAGCCAGGCATGGTTAATGAGCCACCAGGGTTCGAGCCGTTGAAGTTCTACTGTATTCTACAAAACACAGATAAATGAAATTATGATAGACATATATTATACAAATGAGATACAGAAGGGAGTCATTATACTACTACAGGTCAGATTGGTTGGATAAAGATACACTTGTAAACAGAGAAAATGAAAATGAAAGATTCCAAAATAGGTCTTTTTGCATTCTTGTTACTTGCTTGAGGTCTTATATTGAGGTCAAAAATAAATTAAGCCACATATTTTGATTTTCATAAGTTATTGTTACCATAGGTAGGGCACCTGACTCGTAAGTCAGATGTCCTGGGTTTGAAACCCGGTGTGGCCACATACTTTCGTTTCTCCTTCCGCTAATTCAAGAAGAGCAGTTGTCAGTTACTGGCGAAAGAATGTGCACTTAGTACTGGTTAACCGCTTAGGAGGTCTAAGCCTGCCCAGGAATAGTGTGGTTAGGTTAACTGACCGTCCCGACATGACCATAGCTGTTTACTGTGGACGTTAAGCATCAAATCAGTCAATATTTTTACCATAATAATTTTGCTGTTGGGGTTTCTAGGGGAGACCCACTAGAAAATGAATGCAGAGCTCTAGATAAGAGGAAGTATTTGGTGATGATTGGGATAATTTTTGTTAATTCTGGATAAAAACTTATGTTGTGACCCCTCATCTGAATCGTCTCTACGAGACGGTTCAGATGAGGGGTCACAACATTTGGTTTTATTGAGAAATAAAGAAAATTGTCCCTCAATTATCATCAAATACCCCTCTTATTTAGAGCTCTGATGAATGTATTGCTTTATTTTCAGCCACAAGGTGTAGACTCACTGTTAAAAAGCTGTATTGGAGATTTCTTAAAAACATTACAAGATCCTGACCTTAATGTACGACGTGTTGCCTTGGTAACGTTTAATTCTGCAGCTCATAATAAACCTACGCTGATACGAGATTTGTTAGACAGTGTTCTACCACATTTATACAATGAAACCAAAGTTAGGGTAAGTACACCTACTGACAATTACAGACATACTCTGCTATAGTTTTGTAAAAGAGATCAAACTCCAAGTAGTTCTGTTTATTTTTATTCCCGACCAGTTTCGGTTATTACAACCTTTCTCAAGGGACATATTTGTAAACAATGAAACATAATGACATCAGCGTCATATGAGGTCATATGACTTTGGCGTAAAAACTTACTGATTAAACAGTGTTAAGCACATTTAACAATAACTGGATCTTAGAAGATCAGTGTTCATTCTAGGCCGCGCCCTTGCGCCATTGGCGCGCATTTTCTAGTGTGGGCGCAAAGAAAATTCCATACCCGGGTCTGCCGGGCGCATACTTGTCGCCGTTCGAATTTTGAACGGCGTGCGCTCGGATTTTGAATGGCGTACGCCCCTTGTCATAAACAAGTGCACCGGATGTTAATCAAACAGCAATATGAAACAGCCGATTTCATTGGTCAAATATGGTGCCTAAACCAATCAGATTTCTTCTTAGAAATTAGTTTACTCTCTCAAAATGTCGGACAAGAAAGTCATTGCCGGCGTAAAACACAAAACAGATAGAACAATTCTGAGCTTTTTTCCGAAGCGTCAGCGTATTTCTACCGATGCAAACAACAATAATAGCACAGCTCCTATTGAGATCAGTAATCAATCGGAGGCCAATGCCTCGGAAAGTGGTCAGTCTCAGGGGGGTGGGGGCTCTGAAAAGTTGAAAACAAACATGACAAACGATCTTTCCAGTCTGCGTGGCTCTGAGACTTTTCATTCAGTTTCAATGAAGTTCAAGTTGTATGAATGTTAATCAGAGTTTAGTTTGAAATTTTCAACTTTTGATGTTCTGTTGGAAGTTTAGTGTTTGATTATTATGTTGACTTGAGCTAGTGATTCCTGTACTTGAGAGAGGCATTATTATCTACCAAAGCAGGCCCAACAAGGGAAAGGCAAAACATTGAGATGAGTCGTAAATTTAGGGCCCACAATTTTTCGTAATGTCCCCACTTTTTTACCTGACAGGGGCCCTTGGGCCCCAGTTTTGAAATTTCTAGAATGAACACTGGAAGATGCAAAATCACAGGAAAAATGCAATTTTAAAGCTAAATATTAAGATGCCTGTAATAACTGTTTTGTTAAATGAAAACTGAACCACATACTCTGCTGTAAGACAGGGTAATTGGCCACCCACAGAATGACTAAATAAATGAATCAGTCCCACTAATGATGCTTTAAGATAGTTTTTTTTTCATCCTTTCAAAACCAAACCCAAAAGTTTTTTTTCATCCTTTCAAAACCAAACCCAAAAATGTGGGTCAGTTGTGTACGCTGGATCTAGCTTTTTGGGTAGTTTTGGAGCGGGAAAAACATAATTGAGCCACGACACAAGAAAACCAACAAAGTGGTTGTGTGCCCAGCACATACTCAGATCAGCCTGGGCATCCACCCAGTCTGATCAGAGTCTTTGCTGTCGGCAAGGAGGTAGCAGAGACCCTTAGCTATCCCTTAAGCGCTTAGTGAAGAGTCTAATCAGACTGGGCAGGTGCCCAGGCTGATCTGAGTCTGGGCTAGGCGCACAACCACTTTGTTGGTTTTCTAGTGTCTCGGCTCAATTACCTTATGATCAAATAAAAGCGATAACTATCAGTTCAGCTCTTGAGTTTATATGTTACATTGTTTGGGCATAACCAGATTCAAAATACTGAACAGAGAAAGAAACACAACAATAACTGAGACATAGAATAATATACTGAGGCCACATCATAAGATTTCTAACAAAGCGGCATTGAAGACAAGCATAGGCTCTGATCAGACTGCACATAAGTGCAGTCTGATCAGAGCCTTCGCTTGTCACAGCAGCCATCTATGGAAGTGACCCAGGCCATAGAGCCAATAGCAAGGTCTCTGATTTCTCTGTATAAATGAGAAGGATGATCTTAATACCACATGACTGAATTGCCACATTGTTGGAAATCACCTGATGGGCTTAATTATCCTCTGACAACATTTGCACACATTTTTGTCGCACCTGCTTTAGCAAGGTGCGATATAGGCATCCGGTTTTCGTCCGTACGTCCGTCCTTCCGTTCACAATTTACATCGACCCTAGTAATTTAGTCCATTCAAAAGACTTATTCTCTGAAACCACTGCACCCATGGTTCTCAAATTTCACATGCAGCATGATCAGACTGCAGGGCTTCAGAATGGTAAAACTCAGGCGGGTCGAGAATCCAAGATGTCCGCCATTACTAAAAATAGCAAAACCAAAAAAATCACAATTTCCTCCAGAACCACTTGATATATTTGGCTGAAATTTTGTATGAAGCATAAGTGGGACCTTGGTATTCAGAATTATCAAAATGAAAAAAATCTGTTGTGGAATTAGGTCACAGTGACCTTACGTCGACTGTAGAATAATTTACATCGACCCTAGCTTTTAAGTCCATTCAAATGACTTATTCTCTGAAACAACTGCATCCATGGTTCTCAAATTTCACATGCAGCATGATCAGACTGCAGGGCTTCAGAATGGTAAAATTCACGTGGGTCAAGAATCCAAGATGGTCGCCGTTACTAAAAATAGCAATACCAATAAAATCAAGTTTTTCTCCCAAACCACTTGGTATATTAGGCTGAAATTTTGTATGAAACATAAGTGTGACCTTGGTAGTCAGAATTATAAAAATGAAAAAAATCTGCAGTGGAAATAGGTCACAGTGACCTTACTTCGACCCTAAAATAATTTACGTCGACCCTATTATTTAAGTCCATTCAAATGACTTATTCTCTGAAACCACTGCATCCATGGTTCTCAAATTTCACATGCAGCATGATCAGACTGCAGGGCTTCAGAATGGTAAAAGTCGAGAATGGTCAAGAATCCAAGATGGTCGCCGTTACTAAAAACAGCAAAACCAATAACTTTTTTCTCCAGAACCACTTGGTATATTCATTGAGTTCTTAATGTGAAGGCACACAGCAGGTGTGACATTGCCTTTCGCGGAATTCTTGTTTACACAAGTAAGGCTGCTCAGTGCTTGGTTATTAAGCTGGTAGAGATTATTTAAAGCTAAAGATTGTGGATTATCTCCTCATGTAGGCAGGAAAAACATGGTATAAATGTTACTTCATCTGATTTATTATGATATTTGTGTATATACATGTACTGTAATGTTGAATGTTTTATAATTTCAAATTTCAGAAAGACTTGATTCGAGAAGTAGAAATGGGTCCATTCAAACACACACTGGATGATGGCTTAGATATTAGAAAGGTAACAAACTTGTTTGATCCAATTATAAAGAATTTCAGGCCTTACTTCCCAATGGGCGCACAGTGTTGGTACAGTGACTACCCAACATTGATGCAATGTCATGGACATATGACATTGCATCAGTGTTGGTTCAGCACTGTTCAAATGGCACCAGCCCACTGGTTTAAGGTTAAGGTTAAGGTTGAAAGGTGAATAAAGGCTTTAGAATGGGTCTCTACACTGAAAAAAAGATTTGAATATCTGCGTCTGTTTTCACCAAAATTCCATTGTAAATTTACAAACAAGAAAAACATTTTGAATTGACCTCTGACAGAGTGTTAGTATTCACACAGTGCAGTACAATGGAACAAAAAGAAGATTAAATATTAATTGACCTTTGATATTATTGGCTAAATTTTGACATACTCATTACTTGACCAATGAAGTCTTGTGAAGTGTGGAACAAAAGTGAAATTTTACTCGGCTTTGCCGAGAAAAAAGCTGCTACAGTACATGTATATGAAACAGCAAAAACCTAGACCAGCCTTCACATCTGTGCAGTATGATTAGAACCTACACTGTTTACACACACCCGGAGGAATCAGCCTGCACAAAATGAAGGCTACGGCTGGACCAGACAGATCTGAGTCATCACATTTTGGGGTTATGTGAAGGTTAATATGTATTGGGGAGGCAGCTCTGCCATTTTCATAACTGCCCACCCTCTCAATGGGGGTCAACTCTTAAAGGAGAGAATTTGCTCCAGTAGGATCCAGTAGGAGCAAATTCTCTCCTTTAAGAGTTGACCCCATTTTGGAAGGGCTGCAGCCTCCAGGAAAGCAAACAGGAAGTCACAGAAGTTGCTCCCCTTTATAAAGTTGACAGAAAAATATGGAGATGTACCCAAACACCTAAAGCTACTTTTTACCTGACACGGCTCATTTGTCTATTTCAGGCAGCTTTTGAATGTATGTACACATTGTTAGATTCCTGCCTAGACAGGTTAGATATATTTGAGTTCCTTAACCACGTAGAAGATGGTCTCAAAGATCACTACGACATCAAAATGTTAACATATCTCATGTTGGTACGATTATCCCACCTCTGTCCTAGTGCTGTCTTACAAAGTAAGTAATAAACATAAGTTTCAATTTATATGAACCGATCTATGTAAAACTATGTACTGTTGTGCTCCTGCTAGCATGTAGTTATATGAATGGTCAGGAGATTAAAATTTCTGATATACTGCAATATTGTTGCCTACAGGGACAAGCAGTTGTTGACCTGTTAAATGAAGTTTTGCAGATTTTCCATAATAATGCATTGTGAAACGTGTTTATTTGTGGAGAAAGATTCCATAAAACTTGCTAAGCAAGAAAACTGCAAATGTTAATGCAAAGCAGATATTTATACAGTTATAGTTTGTGAACATAAAATGTTGGAATGTTACAAAAGAATAGCAACATCTGAAAAGCAAATGCTTTGAATTTGTATATATTGTGAATATGTATTTATCATATGATGTCGCTGTTATTCAGTGGCTAACGTTGTGTCATAAAAAAATATATGACCACATGTGTAATAACACTGGCGCGTACATGTAATGTCATTGAGAACGTCCATGTCAACAATGGTTTACTTATTGAAATAATGTTCAGTTTGAAGGCGTTGAAACCCCATTTTAAAGGGTCATATGATAAACAGAATCTTACACTTATGGTCATTTCATATGAAATTTATGAAACTCACCAAAGGCTTGTTTCATAAATTTCATATTAAATGACTACTCGTGTAAGATCCTCCATATATAGTGGCTTTTGTTTTTGCAGGATTAGATCGTCTGGTGGAGCCACTACGAGCCACATGTACCACAAAGGTGAAGGCTAATTCAGTGAAACAGGAGTTTGAGAAACAAGAAGAATTAAAGAGATCAGCTATGAGGGCTGTTGCAGCATTACTTAATGTTCCGGATGCTGGTGAGTGTTGCTGCACTTCTCAAAATATTTAAAGGAGCTCTAAAAATTTCCCATAAGTCATTCTCAAAACTAAGAAACCCTAACCCTCTAACTCAATTTTTCTTGAGCACTTATAAAGTCTTTGAATAAGAAATTGTCATTACACTGTTTATAATATTAGGCGCTGGATTACCTCACTTAGAATTTAGGAAAATAAATTTTTAACTTGCCGGAATGAAGGTCAGGAAGAGCTATTGCACTACCCCTGACGTAGCATAATGTTGAAGTTTTATGTTAAAAGTTTTTTATGTGATGTGCAAGGGGCCGGCAGGCGAGCTATCCTGTACACAGACAGGTCTTGTTGATTTTCTTGCCTTCCTGTGCAAACAGTTTCCATTCCCACGCCTGCCAATCGCTCTCATGCGAAACCGCGGTTCAGAACGCCAATCCATGAGAGGAGTTTTCGGTTTTGCATTAGGGGAGCCAAAAAGGTAAACAAATTTGACATCGGTACAAGGTTTGAGTTATTTATTATCTCTGACAACTTTTTATGCAAAATATGAAAATGTTACTTTGTCGCATATAGATTGCTTCTTCCACATAATAAAGGATTAGGCATATGGTCTTGCATTTTTCGAGATATTCATTTAGTACAGCAAAGCATGTGTTCAAAGTCAACCTCGGCGATAAGTACATGTAGGTAAAAGTCACATTCTGTTGTTTGATTTTGAGTTTCTGACCTTGTCAGTTGTATAAAGTAAACAGAACTACAGTACGCGTAAATCCAAACGTTGAAAGTTAGCTCTCCGTGTTGGACAGATTAGCCTATAGAAAATATAAGCAAAAACTTGGCATCGTCAGCCCGGTTCCGCATGAGATATTAGAAAATATAAGGATTTTTATGAAAAACAAAAACAGTCCATGGACAATTATTGAATCAAAACTAACATGAACTGTGTTATAAATTATTATTTCATACATTGCAGATTACTACTTTTAGGCTGTTTTTATTCCCCGTTTGTCTTTTTTAGGCCTTTTGCAAACCCTCTTGCATGCCTCAAAAACAGACAAACGGGTATTAAAACAGCCAGAAGGTCATCTGCAATGTATAAAATAATGATATACCACAGAGTTCATGTTAGTTTTAATCCAATTATTGTTCAGAAGCTATTTTTGTGATTGATAGAAATTCCTTAAATTTTCATATATCTCATGCGGAACCGGGCTGACGACGCCAGGTTTTTGCATATATTTTCAAAAACTTATCTGTCCAACGCAAAAGGCTTACTTTAAACGTTTGGATTCACGCATACAGTAGTTCTGTTCACTTCTTTGCGACTGACAAGGTCAGAAACTCAAAATCAAACAACAGAATGAGACTTTTCTCTACATGTATATATCGCCGAGATTGACCTTGAACACATGCTCCGCTGTACTAAATGCATATCTGGAAAAATGCAAGACCATGTGCCTAATCCTTTCGTGTGCCGAAGAAACAATCTATATGCGACAAAATAGCATTCTTATATTTTGCATAAATAGTTTTCAGAGATAATAAATAACTCAAACCTTGAGCCAATGTCACATTTGTTTACGATTTTGGCTCCCCTAATGCAAAACCGGAAACTCCTCTCATGGATTGGCGTTCTGAACCGCGGTTTCGCATGAGAGCGATTGGTAGGCGTGATTCCTGTATCATTTTCTTCCCTTTCTAATCATGTTTATCCCTATACATTCATATTGCTTTTGGGATTGTAATATGGATCAGAAAATTACATGAATTCTTGTTTTGTTATAGGCCTATAATGAATATTTGTTGCAAATCAGTTGTGTGTTGTGAGTAAAATTGCTGAGGTGATAATGATAATGCATTAGTCGTTGTATGTATGTGCAGGCTTTTTTGTCCCAATATTCCTAAGATCTATAATGAATATTTGTCGCAAATCAGTTATGTGTTGTGAGTATAATTGCTGAGATGAAAATGATAATGCATTAGTCGCTGTATGTATGTGCAGGCTTTTGTCCCAATATGTATTAGTTAAACCATGGTTTGCCCACCCGTACGAGGAGATAATCCACGAGCTTTAGCGATTTGAATATCTCCCCTACAGGCAGACAAACCGTGGTATAACTATTTTATACCACCCTTATCAGTGTAGACCTTGCTCATTGCGAAACATTTTGTTCTAAACTTGGCGTTTTCTGGTAAGGGTGGTATAATTAGTGATACCAATGGTATCACTAAATTTTTGGGACAGAAGTGTCTGCACAGTATTACTCCATGGTTGTCTTTATACTAACACTTAGACATCCTACCTGAACTTGTGAAGAGTAAAATTGGCACAGACCCTTGATTATGCTATGTTTGGGGTCTAGTGAAAGGCAATGTGTTGTCAGTGATACTGAGACTACACTGCAAATGATAATAAGGCAAATGAGCAGCTGGGCCATGTAGGGCAGTCGGTAGGGCACCTGACTGATAAGTCGGAGGTCCTGGGTTCGATACCTGGTCTGGCCACATACTTTCGTTTCTCCTTCCGCTGATTCAAGAAGGGCAGTTGTCAGTTACTGGCGAAAGTATAAGCACAGGAGATGAACTAAATAATCTTTTGTCTTCTGTTCAGATCCTTTTGCTATTGTATACTATTTGTAACCTGTACATAAGTTGAAATAAAATATGTTTACACCAAAGAATGTGCACTTAGTACTGGTTAACTGCTTAGGAGATGTAAGCCTGCCCAGGAATAGTATGGTTAGGTTAACTGACCGTCCTGACATGACCATAGCTGTTTACCATGGACGTAAAGCAACAAATAAAAAAAAAGCCAAATGAGCATTGTTAAATGCACAGTTGTCATATATCATATATTCTGACGTAGCTTAGTGTACAATGGTGCCATGACATGATAGCATTATATTCAAATAACATTATAATGACTAAAATTTTCTTTTATCACATGATGTCGCTGTTATTCATTGGATTACTTTGTGTCATAAAAATTGTATGATCACACATGTAATAACACTTTGGCGCATACATGTAAGGTCATTGCCAAGGTCCATGTCAACAATGCATTTTCTTAATGAAATAATAGTCATTTTAAAGGTGTTAAAATCCCATTTTAAAGGGTCATATGATAAACAGAATTTTACACTTGTGGTCATTTCATATGAAATTTATGAAACTCGCAAAAGGCTCGTTTCATAAATGTCATATAAAATGACCACTCATGTAAGATCCTCTGTATCTCAGATATTGCTATACAAAATTATTCTTATTTTCAGATAAGAGCCCACAAATGAATGAATTTTTGACGCAGATCAAATCCAGTTCAGATCTAAAGGCAATGTTTGAAAATATCCAGAAAGACGCTCTTGCTTCGGGCTCAGAAACTGCTGTGATGGACACCAGTTGAGTGATTGACAGTTCAGCAATAGTGATATGATCTGTTAATAGACAGTTGTAGCTGTATTGTGTATAAACTCAGAACTTACACAAGGCAGAACATATTAAGCTGAATGCCAATGAAACCATAATAGTTTTCTCCACTGATCCTATTGATCAGTTTTCTGTCCTGATTACCAAACTCCCAGATATCTCAGCAGGGCCAGCTTACCAAGCTGATAGTGCTATTTTATCCCGGATCCAGTTTCAGTGTTTATAACCACAGTGGATGCTAACATCATTCTATGACACAGGCTTAAGTGTGCCCTATTTCTTGGTTAAAAGATGTAGGGGTTTTCCCCTCTAAAACAATCCAAAAATTCTAGATCCATCTTGTAAGATGGATCAGATTTTTGGGATTGTTTTGGAATGGAAAGACCCATCTTATAGCTGGAGATGCTTGGCTGTCACTTGGGTGTTAGCACACAAGCTGGTTTGCATGATGAACAGAACAAGAACTTCTCTCAAGTTTTTGCCATTTATATCAGTGGACGTTGTTCCAAAGCGATTACATGTAATTTGACCAGAGTATTGTTAATACTTTTCTGAGTTTGTGGTTGTTTAAAATTCACAAAAGTAGTATGATGGATACTTGGCAAAAATTCTGTCACAAATAGAACTGGTATAGCAGGTGATATGCTTGGTTTCTAGTGTTGAGTATCTCCTCCAGGCATGATGCTAGTATCCTTATGTTGCAAAGAAATTTTTCACTTCTTACCATTTGCTATGTAGATTTAAGGTATTATATGGAAAAGTAAAACAGGCACATGTGCATTAACTCAGTTTGAAATTTACTGCATCTGTTATGTAATTTCGCCAATGATAGGGCCTCTGTTGTTGTCATTTTTCATTAGAAAATTCATGTGACCACAACATTTGTTTGTGTCTTGCCTTGAATCCTTTTCAGCAGTATTTCAGTCATATCAGGCTGATTGGATGGTGATTATGAAAAGGCCTGTGAAATGATGTGCTGTTTAGGTTCAGACAACCTTGCACCTCCAATGGGGATCTAACCTGCGACTCCATGATTTTAAAGTCGGGAGTGCTGTCCTCTCGGCAATGTTCATCTGAGGAATATCATCAATACTCACCTTATCTGGAGCTTTTATCATTATCTTTTGTTGTTGACCTTAGAAATTTTTGAAATCATGAAAAATTGTGTAACAGAATCGAGCTGCAACACGCAAAAGGGATGCTTACTGTGTATTGATACACTCAGGGGGAGCAACTCTGCCATTTTCGTTATTGTCACTCTTTCCAATGGGGGTCAACTCTTAAAGGAAAGAATTTGCTCCTTAAGGAGCAAATTCTTTCCTGTAAGAGTAGACCCCATTTTGGAAAGGATTTGTCATCAAGGGGAGCAAATAAGAAGTGACAAAAGTTGTTACCCTTGGTAAAAATGGAAAAAAAAACATTGAGGTGTACCAAACACACACAATGTATCAGCACACAATGGCCTACTTAACTTGGGGCTAATGCCATGCAGGGCTCTCGATCACCGAAATTTGGTGCCGAAATTCGGCCCCATTCCCAATGCCAAAAAGTATGTTTATTTCCCAATTCCAGATGAAAAATTCCCAATTTGACTAAGCCTGTTTGGTCCAAGAATACTGCAGTTGTATCAGTGCAAAATGGATTATAAACCAGCTAAAACTAAAAATGTTAACATAATTTTATACTTTAAAAATCAGGAAGCGATTACATTTTCAATCACGATCGTCATGTTTTGTTACTGGAAACCGGTACCGGGTTTTATCATGTACTGTTAGAGTTACTCCCTTCCATTAGAGGGTGAATAGCCTAGCAATTTTGGCTGCAATATGTTATTTTCTTTGCTTCAAGGGCCAATATTGTTTTGGTGAACAATATTTTGACTTATTCTTTAATTTAAAGCCTTCCCATGCTAAAATTTGATCGGAGTTTTCACCTATGGTTGATGATTCAGCTGTTTTAGTGTTTCGTACCTGAATCAGTTTTCACAGACATTTTCAGCCATATCCAAAATCATAAACGGGATTACCTGGACATCCAAGAGTTAGTACAGTGATAGTGACATACGGTGGATGTTTTGTACTGGCAGAACTGAAAATTTTGTCATGTTCTGCATTGTGACAGTCCACTTTCTCTCAACTTCACATAACTATTATTCTTTGACCTACATAGCCAGTCATGGCAGTAGAAAAGATTCCTGTTCCATAAAAACAGCAACATAACCAGGGCTACTGAGGTGTCTGAGAGTAATTTTTTTTACCTCTGATATATTGTTTTCAGGGATATAGGGAATTCAATCTGAAGGAAGAGGGATATTTTTCTAAGTACAATTGTCATATTTTGCAACAAAAATATTGAATAAATCAAACATCCAAATTGTTCTAGAAATTGCATAAAAATGATCAGTGAATGATGATATGCATATACATGTACTTACCACAGCTTACAATGGACAAATTCTAAGTTTTAAGTCTAATTGAATTATGCTTACTTAGTTCACAGATACTTCAAACCTAGAGTGTTATACTGTTGTCATATTTCTAGGTCCCAGCCTTGTCTCCAGTTAAGAGTGGCAAGTTGCCAGTTCAAAGGAAAGACAGAAAAAGTCAACATACACAAATAGTTTTGTATTATCTAATATCCCAACTATTTGATAAAATTTATTATGATTCACTTTCTGCTATGTCTGCTTACTGACTGGATTCCTCTGAAAGTATAACAATACCATATGTAAGTTGTGCTGGTCTGACAATGTGAAACTTCACACATAAAACAACGTAAATTTTCCCAATTTTAGACAAAACGACGCTATTTTTCCCAATTCTAAAGGCCCCGGCCCCATTCCCAAAAAGGGGTGTGAGAGCCCTGCCATGGCTATAGCTGCTGTTCCATTAATTAGTCATTTTGTCTGATAAGAATCATCCAATCTAAGTTTAGCAGCTATTTTCATGATCTTTCGACTGGGCTTGATATATATTCCCTCATTTTGCTGATAGGTCAAAATTTCTCATCCGGGTATTTTTGGCTTTATCTCTGACCACATCTCTGAGAATGGTGGAGTCTTTAGCCGAGCTACTGATGTTCGATTGGGACTATAGCCAGGCTATTGCTCCAAATGAAGTAGGTCAGTGTATCAGCATACAGATGACAGAAGGGCGCTGGTGAATCTATGAAGTCTACAAGCGTTTGAACATTCTTCAAGTTGCATTCATATTGTGCATCAGTAAAGGGTCTGGTCAGACTACACCAGGGCTGGCACAGTCAGGGAAAAAAATCTGGAAAATGATTTTTTTCCATGTCTGGGGGAAAAGTCAGGGAATTTTGTGATTAGTTAGGGAAATTTGGAAATGACTTAAAAAGTCAGGGAAAAGTGAGAGAATTTGAAAATAAGTGGGTACAGAATGTACAGAAGCCACTAATACACTTATTCTGTTCAAGTTGAAAGGATATACTTCTTAGTGAGATACTCCAGGCACATCTCCCTCCTTATTTGGAGCTACTCTTAATGGAAAGAATTTGCTCCCTTTAGGGAGCAAATTCTTTCCTTTGAAGAGTAACCCCCACTTTTCAAGTGAAACTGTAATACAGTTAACAAGTTGTGAAAAAATAAAATTCACTTTCAGATCCATAAAATGGTATGGAAAATTGTAAAATGGCAGGGAAAAAATCAGGGAATTTTGAAGTGGAGGATAAGTGGCAACCCTGAAACACAGATGTGCAGGCTGGTCTGAGCCTATACTTTTCCCGTTTACCTTGAGCACCCATATAGCGTGTTGCAACTTAGTTAACCCGTTAATGACAAATGGATTCTTTAATCCTTACGAAATGGACGAGTCCATTTATCATTGTAGGGGTGTCTGGTTAATTTTCATTTTCGATTCTTTTACAGAAATGCTTGAATTTTAAGCAAACAGTGGAGACCCTGATCAGACGCCGCATTATGCGGCGTCTGATCTGGGTCTCCACTGTTTGTCTGTGTTCCATTTATGGGACGCTAGGCATGGAATGGGTTAAAGAATTAATGAAATAGACAATAAGAGTTGATGTTTGTTTTATTGTTTTCATTGTTCAAGAGAAAATTGCTGTTTTGTAGGAATCTTGCAGTCAAGTGCTATTAAATTAATTGCCATTAAATTTCTCTTGTGTCTCTTTCATTACCTAGCTGTACATGCACATGTACATATTGTGTGTGTGTCTTCATTCACAGATTTTCAGCTACCTGTATTTCCAAGTATTGCGATGCTAGCCAGTTTAAATTTTTGCACAAAGTATAGATTGCCATAACATAATTGAAAACACAAATTTTGTTCTATAATCATAAGGCTCTTTACTTATATGAAGCAGTCTGTCCTCAAATCATTTGGCTGCTTGTGTCATATGATTTAATCAGTCCTTTATAATATGGCTCCTTCATCTGAATCAGGAGAGTCAGTAGCTTTGTGGGATAAGCCCTGGCCTGCTGATCAAGCAGGCCTGAGTTCGATTCCTGAATGTGGAAATCTTTTCAATCATAAACCAATCGTCCTAAGGGATCATACTGCTTCTTACCTATATAAACTAAAGTCATCAGGGATAATTTTGGCTTCATATGAACCAGTCCTTCCTCCATAATCATAAGGCTGCTTGATTCACAGGTCAGTTCTTAGGGATCATACGGCTGCTAGCTTTATATAAACCTGTCAGCCCTTTAAAATCATAAGGCTGCTTCATATGAACCAGTCTGCCCTTAGGGATAATATGGCTCCTTACCTGTATGAACCCATATGAACCAGTCAGTCCTCCGTAATCATAAGGCCATTCAACCAGTCAGTTCTCAAGGATCGTATGACTTCTTTTTTCATAGGGCAGTCATTCCTTTGTTATAAAGCTGCTTCGTACTTTGCATAAATTAGTCTTCAGGGATTATATGGCTCCTTCATATGAAACAGTCAGTCCACCTAGGACATCAGGCTCCTTTTTTTACATGAACAAGACCAGTCAGTAGTAGTCATGAGGCTCTTTACTTCATATAAGCCAGTCAGTCTTCAGATCATTTGGCGACTTACTTTATATAAACCAGTCAGTCCTCAGGGATTACATGACTCCTTTCTTTATTTGAAGCGATCAGTCTACTGTAATCATACAGATATTATTTCTTATAAACCTGCCAGTCCTCAAGGATCATATAGCTCCTTACTTCATATGAACCAGTCAGTCTGTAGGGATTATATGTCTCCTTTCTTCTTAAGAACCAGAGTCATCAGGGATCATATTGCTCCTTCATTCATATAAACCAATCATTCCTCTGTAATCGTAAGGCTCCTTACTTCTTTGTCTGAATCAGTCAGTCCTCAGGATCATGTCTCCTTCATAAGAATCAGTCAGTCCTCAGGATCATATTGCTCCTTCATATGAACAATTTAGTCCTCAGGGATCATAAGTCTCATTATATGAACAAGTCAGCCCTCAGGGATCACATGGCTGCTTCATATGTAACAGTTCTCATCAATCATATAGCTCATTTCATATCACACAGTCCTATTTAATCATAAGAGGCCTTATTTCATATGAACCAGTCACTTCTTCTTAAACAAACGGCTCCTTACTTCACATGAACCAGTAACTTCTCCTTAATCAAATGGCTCCTTACTTCATATGAACCAGTCACTTCTCCTTAATCATATGGCTCCTTACTTCATATGAACCAGTCACTCCTCCTTAATCATATGGCTCCTTACTTCATATGAACCAGTCAGTACTCTATAGTCATAAAACTCCTTACTTTGTATGAACCAGTCACTTCTCCTTAATCACATGGCACCTTACTTCATTTGAACCAGCCACTTCTCCTTAATTGAATGGCTCCTTACTTCATATGAACCAGTCACTTCTCCTTAATCAAATGGCTCCTTCATATGAACCAGTCACTTCTACTTGATCAAATGGCTCCTTACTTCATATGAACCAGTCACTTCTCCTTAATCAAATCGCTCCTTACTTCATATGCACCAGTCACTTCTCCTTGATCAAATATCTCCTTACTTTATATGAACCAGTCACTTCTCCCTAATCAAATGACTCCTTACTTCATATGCACCAGTCACTTCTCCTTGATCGAATGGCTCCTTCATATGAACCAGTCACTTCTCCTTGATCAAATGGCACCTTACTTCATATGAACCAGTCACTTCTCCCTAATCAAATTGCTCCTTACTTCATATTGACCAGTCACTTCTCCTTAATCAAATGGTTCCTTACTACATATGAACCAGTCACTTCTCCTTAATCAAATGGCTCCTTACTTCATATGAACCAGTCACTTCTCCTTAATCACATGGCTCCTTGCTTCATATGAAGCAGTCACTTCTCCTTAATCAAATTGCTCCTTACTTCATATGGACCAGTCACTTCTCCTTGAACAAATGGCTCCTTACTCCATATGAACCAGTGGCTTCTCCTTGATCAAATGGTTCCTTACTTCATATGAACCAGTCACTTCTCCTTAATCAAATGGGTCCTTTCTTCATATGAACCAGTCATTTCTCCTTGATCAAATGGCTCCTTCATATGAACCAGTAACTTCTTGATCAAATGGCTCCTTACTTCATATGAACCAGTGGCTTCTCCTTAATCAAATGGCTTCTTTCTTCATATGAACCAGTAAATTCTCCTTTTTCAAATGGCTCCTTACTTCATATGAACCAGTCACTTCTCCTAAATCATATGGCTCCTTTCTTCATATGAACCAGTGGCTTCTCCTTAATCACATGGCTCCTTACTTCATATGAACCAGTTACTTGTCCTTAATCATATGGCTCCTTACTTCATATGAACCAGTCACTTCTAAATCATATGGCTCCTTTCTTCATATGAACCAGTGGCTTCTCCTTAATCACATGGCTCCTTACTTCATATGAACCAGTTACTTCTCCTTAATCATATGGCTCCTTACTTCATATGAACCAGTCACTTCTCCTTAATCAGATGGCTCCTTCATATGAACCAGTCAGTATTCTATAGTCATAAAGCTGCTTACTTTAAATCAATCAGTCCTCAGGGATCATAAGGATGCCTAATTCATATGCATACCATGCTGTGTTATTGTTTAACGTCCACAGTAAACAGCAATGGTCACATTAACCACACTATTCCGGGGCAGGCTTAGACCTCCTATGCAGTTAACCAGTACTAATTGCACTTACTTTCACCAGTAACTGACAACTGCCCTTCTTGAATCAGCGGAAAGAGAAATGAAAGTAAATGATTGGACCGGGTATCAAACCCAGGACCTCATGCTTATAAGTCAGATGCCCTACCGACTGCGCTATGTGGCCCGACTCTTATGCATACTATATTCTACCTTTAAAGAACACTGTCAGTCTTCAGGGATCATGTGAATCCTATTTTCATATGAACCAGTCAGTCCTCCCTAATCAAATAACTGCTTACATCATACCGGTATTATCCAGTCTGTCTTCAGGGATCAAATGGCTTCTTACATCATATGAAACAGTCAGTCCTCCTAAACAATATGGCTGCTTACTGCATATGAACCAGTCAGTCCCCAGGGACCATATTGCTACAATGTACTTACTTTGTATGAACCAGTCAGTTCTCCTTAACTGCTTACCTCATATTATCTAGTCGCTCTTCAGACATCAAATGGCTTATCATATGAACAAGTCAGTCCTCCTTAACAATATGGCTGCTTACTGCATCCTCAGGAACTTACTTTGTATGAGCCAGTCAGTCATCCTTAACAATATAGCTGCTTACTTCATATCCAGTCATTCTTCAGGGATCAAATGGCTTCTTACTTCCTTTGAACCAGTCAGTCCTCCTTACCAGCCAGTCCTCAGGGATCACACTGGACCTTACTTCATACGAGCAAGTCAAGCCTACTTAACAATATGGCTGCTTACTGCATACAAACCAGTTTTGGATCATATGGCTCTTTACTTCATATGAACAAGTCAGGCCTCAGGGACAATATGGCTGCTTACGCCAGTCAGTTCATAGAGATCATGTATACGGCTTCAACAAGTCCAGCCTATACGATAACATGACTTCTTACTTCATCTGGATAAATCAGTCGAGTCAGCTGGCGCACTTGGGTTACGTCCGCGTGGATCATGGAAATTTCTCCAGAACTTGCTGTCACCCCGGAGTAGAACTCCGTGAATTTGCCGTTTGTTTTATTTAGTCCCGCTATATAGATTTTTAACTATCTAATTTACAGGAAATTGTCTTAATTTGTAACTTCTCACAATTATTCTTGTATGAAGGAAAATTTAGTGACGGCGATTCTCAAAATCAATTATTATTACACTAGGAAAAGTGATTCTGCAGTAACTAAATCTAATTGTTAAAATTGGTGTTAGTCAGTTTGATTTCCCATGATATGTCAATGGCTTGTGATTACCGTGTGATTAGTGATCTTGCTAAAATTATTGTTGAAAATAGGCAGTGTATTAGTGTAAAAACATGCAGCATATTGACCCTGAAATTACATTACAATTACAGAGTCTTCGCTGTCCGCACTCGCTAGCTTAATCCTTTAGCTACCCCTTAAGCGCACAGCGAAGACGACTCCGATCAGACTGTGCGGATGTCCAGGCTGACACACTGATCTGTCTTCACCTGGCGTACATGCCACTTTGTTGGTTTTGTCGTGTCGCGGCTCAGAATTTTGCTGTTTTCTCCAGCCATCTTAACATTCTACTTTATTCATTAATATTAGCGTTTTATATTTTTACCTAATTCTTCCTTTTGAAAGTCTTCTTCGGGTTTCTTCATCATCATTTTCAGTCTTCTTCTTCCTATTCTTTTCTTCTTCGGTTTCTTTTTATTAGAATGTCTTATCAAAACGAGATCAACTTGTCTTATGACAAGGCAAGAAAGAAAGACTCTTTTTTTTTCAAATAAAATTTACCACTAAGCAAATAAAACATTATTGTAACGACACAAATAAATAAACGAACACGTGTCGTACGGCATTTTCCTTTTAATTACAAAACCTTTTCCATGATATATATACACAGTAACTGAGTATATTAAGATCATTTTTTGTGAAAAAAAAAAAAAATTCAAATCAAGAAATAAAATGATTTTTGTAGAATCGCGGACCGCAATCGAAATCGCCTCATTTGCTCTGACGTAACTCAGAAAAAATACCTAGATATGGTCATTGGTTCACGATGGAGTTCATCTACATTTTCAATATCGATATTACATTCTGATTAAAAAATATAATTAACTGAAATACTTTTTTCTGAATTTATAAATTATCGAAGGAAATTAGTAAAATTGTCTATTTTGGAGATGGTGAGAAAATGAGGGAGTATTATTTTTTCTAACAAAGTTAAAAAAATGTAAGAAACACAGCCAAAACTCAGTTTAATTTTCAAAAGACAAAATAAACACATGAACAACGTCAGGAGAAGACGTCGAATGGCATGTACATACAACCAAGACTCAGATCAGCCTGCGCATCTACATACTCTGGTCAGTGTCATAAATTTCTCAGTATTTCTGGACAATTGAGTAACACCTCCTTATCTTTGCACCATTTTACAAATGGGGCATCTTTTGTGCTGCTTACTTCCCTGAACGATGAAAATCCTTCAAAAAGGTCTACTTTTAAAGGAAAGATTTTGCTCCTAGAGGAGCAAACTCTTTCCTTTAAGAGTAGACCCCAACTTAGAAGAAGCCTCGGCAGTTCAGTAGGTTAAGCGCTGGCCTACTGATCTAGCGGTCCCGGGATCGAGAACCGCTGGAGGCGGGAATCTTTTCAATCTTACACGGCATTCCATTGCTCACAGCCTTTTATTATCATCCTCCCATCGTCCTGATATGAATGAAATAGTGTTGAAAAGCACGTAAAATCGCAAGTCACCCATTCATCCCAAGAAGGGAGACAAAAACAAAGAAAATGGTAGAGTGGCTTCCCCTGAAAGTGTACCCATTTACCATAATGCGAAAAAAGAAGTGCGTGTGAGATACCTTTTCTTGTGCTGTAGTTAGGTTAGTGAGAGTGAACTCGGATATGACTTCCCACCAACACATAAGTCACATGCAAACGGGAACCTCGGTTTAAAGTCTCATTCGAAAGACTGGAGGGGTGGGGATGGGGATCGAACCTGCGATCCCGATTGGTAGCCTAGCGTGTAAACTACTCAGTAGACTATCGCCGATCCTTTCTACTGTAGTAAAATACAACATACACTTTGCACGGCGCAAAAATAATGAACATATTTTGTGTGTCAGATAATGCTGTATCTCAGTCAATTAAACAAATTAAGATAATAAATGCTACCGGTGATATCAATGCGCCAGATACCATAGCTTAGTAGGACGATCTGCTCTTCGAAATCTGTAGTGCCATTACAAGGATTGAGCTCTAGGTTAGCCAATACAATAGAAATACGATGACCAAAAGTAGTTGAATGCCCACTACTGACTCTTACGTTTGTTGGGATGTTGGAGGGGGGTATAATTGTACCTTGTTGCTGCGCGGGGCGGGGGGAATAAGAACCCTTCACTTGTGATGAAACTCAGCATTAGTGTATTAATATCAATTAATATCAATTAAAGAGGTTTCAAAATGATAAAATACATATCTTCATAGAGTTTATGTATTAATTCAATGTTTTATTATCTTCCGATGCTTGTTGTTGTTGTTGTAAATTGCTTTTCAATCTTTTGCTGGATTAAGAGATGCCAAACTGTTACACTTTTGATGCTAACCGAATATTGTTTTGCCAATATAGTCACCCTAACAACATAACACTAAAATCTCAAACCTTAATACACTTTATGTATTTTGATGAACCAACAAGACAGTCAAACTGTATGGGTTCAACCTTAGTCACTTTCCTTTTTGGGTGACTATCACTGCAAACGAAAACAAAATTCTGTGCAGTCCTATATTATTATTATTATTATTATTATTATTTATTCATTTATTTATTTGATATGATATATTCTATTCTGTTATATTCTATTCTATCCCATAACCTTACAAGGTCGTTGGGGTATCACAGACGACTTCGAAACAATCAGTTTCCATTTGTCCTGTTTTGTCGAGACTGTCATCCAGGGCTTTCAGTTCCTGCTCTTCCTCAGCTAGAGACAAACCGCAGACTGGTAATATATGTATTTCTGCCATCTATGCTAATTGTCCGTCATGTGCTTCCAGAGCATCAGACATGATCCGTTCGAGAAAAATGTTGAAAAGTGTTGGTGACAAAAGATATCATTGCCTTACTCACATTAGTCTTGTCGTAGAGCTGCTCAGTGGTGCGAACTAGGATTTGCACTGATATTGTACTTCCGCATGATGGCCCATAAGGTTGCATACCATACCCTGTCAATGTTTTTAAATCACTGAAGAAATGGTACAAATTTTGCTGATGTTAGAGATAAGTTTTCGCAAAGGATTCTTAGGTTGAAGATATGTCCTGTGGTAATTATTCCGGCTCTGAGCTCAGCCTGTTCTTCAGCGATTATCTCTTTGGCTCGGAGGATGTTCACGGAAAGATCCAAGCAACCATGACATCCTGTACTACTATTAGATAATATGATGGACTCCTGACCATGGTACCAGTCAAGTAAGAGGAAACCGAGATGGTTTGGTCACATCTCATAGGGTCTTCTGGTTTAGCAAAAACGATTCTACGGGCACAGTGAAAGAAACAAAAAAAAAAAAAAAAAAAAAAGAGGTAGCCAGAACCACAGTAGGAAGACAATATTAAAGAGTGGACAGGGATGCACTTTGCCAGCATAAGCATGACAACAGAAAACAGGACCAGGTGGAAAGAGGCTGTTGCAAAGTCATCTGCGGTGTCAAACCAACCTTGTAAGATTATGGGATTGACTATTTCTATTCTATTCTATCCCATAACCTTACTAGGTCGTTGGGGCACCACAGCTGACTTCAAAACAATCCCTTTCCACCTTGTCCTGTCTTCAGCTGCCCTAGCTGAGCTGGCAAAATCCATTCCAGTCCACTCCTTGATGGGATTGACTAGACTAGACTAATAGTCACCCAAACGACTATACAGACCGTCTAAAAATAAAAACTGACATTTTCACTTGACAAGATCAATTTCTTTACTTTTTTGTCTCGCAAAAATCCCAGTTCACATATTATTCGCTTTGAATTAAATGAAATAGGCTTCAATTCTTTTTATGATAAAATTACATTTGATCACCCTCTATAAATGATTGATTTAATTGTCTGACACTTTGTGTTTGTACTTGACAGATGTGTCTACACGTGCAGACACGTGCACGGACGTACGTCAGTTCGATTACAACATAATTCGTCTTCTTGACGCGCAAAAAATTCTCTTCGGTCGGAAAAGGCATAGTGCATTAAAGAACAAAGTGGAATAACAACTTGACTATGTTTGTCCCGTTTTAGTACTGTTAATTATTTTTTTTATTTTTTTTTAAATATTTGTTTTTATTTTTTTATATATATTTTATTCATATAATTGCTCCTTTATGTCTATGTTGGTATGATGGCATTGTTACTTATACAACTTTCATTATCAAAGAGTTACTCATCACGAAGAATCTGAACTTGTAAGGAATAGCTATACCATTGTTTGGCTGTCTGTTCGAGGAGATAATCCACGACCTTTAGCGAGTGGATTATCTCCCCTACACGCGCACAAACCATGGTATAACTATTTTTTTATCATATGACGTCGCATATGAGAGTGTAATAAAGCCATGCATTACAAACGATAATTCACTAGTGGATTAAATATGCAAATTACGTCGTAACGTTACTGTATACGTTGACGTCCATAAAAACGTCGCGTTTTCTAATGGCAAAAATCGTGACGTTTTAATGCAAATTTTGCTAATAAAATGCGATTTTAGTGTCATATGATAAATAGAATCTTGCATTCGTGCTCCTGTATTATTGAATTTATTAAAGTCGTTGGGGAAAACCGATAAGATGCTCGTCAAAGCCTCGCATCTTATCTTTTTCCTCAGCTCGTGTAATAAATTCAATAATACATGAGCACTCATGTACGATCTTCTATATACCACCCTTATCAGCGTAGACCTTGCTCAATGCGAAATATTTCGTTCTAAAGTTAGCGTTTTCTTGTAAGGGTGGTATAAAAAGAAATCTCAAGTCCTGAAGCTGTTTTTTTTAAAAAGGTATTGTTTGAATAAAATCTAGGAAACATATTTACTGTTTACCGTATTCGAACTAGAGAAGAAAATATGAACCTAAATAAAAATGTTTACAGTAATATTTTTGAATACATTTAATATGCTAAAGTAACGTGGTTATTGCGTTGGCTGGTGAAGTACGTATAGCATGCGAATCACCAATCGTAACACTTCGGCCAACTTCGTAATCCTGATCACCAGAGCAATGGTAATGGCGACATCCTTGAAAAACCCACAGGGGCTTGTATCACACTTTCTTTTCAGGCTTCAGTCATGGATTAGTGTACTAACCTATGACTGAAGCCTGAAAAAAAGTGTGATACAAGCCCCTGTGGAAAAACCCGCGCGGACGCAACAGGCGAACTCATTATCAGCTCAGGCAAGACGATTTTAGCCGCGACGTTGCCATTACCAATAAGCCCCTTTGCGTAGGAACGGTCGTGGCAAGTCAGGAATGGAGTCATGCATGCGGGCATGTAGTGAAGTAAGCATGGACTGTGGTTTTCTGACCTACGTTTAACGACAGACAATGGCAGCCTGACCCCGAGGTTATAAAACTTTTTTCATGCTCAACTCAGCTGAGCATGAAATTTTACCTGATAATAAATAGCAAATAACTGATAATGATAAGTACAGTTGGTTTCTTGCTCAGTTTAGCTGAGTTTGTAATTTACTCTGCCTTATGAATATGAAAATGCCAACATTAGTTGGCATTTTCATATTTATCAGCAGAGAAAATTTCATGCTCAGCTGAGTTGAGCAAGAAAAATGTTTTATAACCTTGGGCCGGGTTGAGCCAGGCTAATTAACTTTGATTTTCACAGCACATATGATCCCAGTTAAATAATAATAATAATAATAAGAAGAAGAAGAAGAAGAAGAAGAAGAAGAAGAAGATTAATAAAACAGAAATAAAAATAATAATCACATTTAAGTCACTGAGAATTTTCTAGACCCCGGAAATCACGTCTAGATTATATATGTTTTAGAAAAAATAAGAAAGTAAGAAAGAAAGAGAAAAAAAAAACAACAACAGTAAAATGTGATCGAGGTCATGCATAAAAACTATTCTCATTTCCATTAAATGCTTTTCTCTCTCTTGTTTCCCAGCCATGTCTGAAGAGAGCTGTAATGAAACATGGATGAATAGGTTGTTTCCTGGGACAAATGCTTTGTTGTTTCACGTGATAACTGTTCTGAGACCGGGCAGATGGGCGGGAGTATGTCTGACGCACGTCCTGCACGTGCACTGGAAGCTTTGTCACGTTTGAAAATACAACACTTTTCCCATCAAAGCCTGAAATCTGTCCAGTTTTATCATATCTGAGTGTAATTTAATAAATATCTATTATGTTGGATAATATTTGTCGACTCGGCGGAGCTCTCTGCTTCGCCTCTGCAGCTGAAAAAGCCGCGTGCAGTCCACGTGCACAGACGAGACGCGCACGCGCAGAAGCGAATTTTAATTTCGATTTGTCTTTGGGTCAAAACATAACTGTATAACGTATAGAAATATGCCTATTAAATTTCAGCGATGAATTTCACTTTAAGACCAATTCATCAACGAGATCTGGATTTTCATTTGTGTGCTTATTCATTGTCAAAAGATATTAGAGTTCGTAAACAGGGCTAATTCAAACTCATTTCATGACACGCGTAGGAACTTCCGCCGACCGACGGCCGATAACTTCGCGGCTGCAATTAGTCCCGTTAGACTTTACGATAAACTTGGTTGCATGATAAGATGCCACGTGTTTGGCATTTCATGATTGTAAATTTTGTTATTCGCCACCTGGCATAAAGAACAAGAAACTAAACAAAGGGGTGAAATAAGCTACAAAACAGGACTGTAGCCTTCCTTTGCTGTAGTTTATAGAAACTAGCCCTGAAAAATGGTGTTTTGCGAGCAATGACAAACTTATTTTGCTGTGTGTAAAATTCAAGGTAGTTGGATACTGAATAGAAATATTAGCGGGGCATTCAAACCATTATAGCAGCTAAATAACCCAAAGGGCTATAAAACATTTGGATAAGAAAAAACATTTTTTTACCGTTTTGTCTTCCTCAAATAACAAAATTTTGTATTTCTACATACTGTTTTTTTTACTCATTTTCCATTTAAATTCATATCTCTAGCACTTGTATGCACTTTCATTTCAGTGCAAATCAGATAATACATGTATATAATATAGGATATTTGAAACAAGGTGGCAAAGAAAAAATGCAGTTATCACGATAATACATGTAAGTAAAAAGCAAAATTTAGGATCTTTACGGTAGACCTTGTTAGTGTATGTTACAGTGTATACTCCACAGATGAGCGATTTCATCATGAATAATAACTCTGTTTTGTTTTAAAGGTAGGTTCCTGAACTAAGGATACCAATTCTGTTCACAAAATAATTTTGTCTTTTTCTGTATGATATTGAATACTCTTATTTTTCTGAAACTGTTGCTACTGAGAAAACCGTTGGATTTTGTTGAAAATTGTCGTTTATCTCAGGTTCACTTTCTTTGGTTTAAGCAATGCCTTGGAATTCCAGTTCTAAAAATAATTTTGTCATATGCGTACAAGTGCGTAATTTCTAGCGTCATTCTCCATAAGGTCATGTTTTCTCTTGTTGTGAGTTCTCCTAGAGGTCCCGGCATGGCGATTGGTTTAATACTAGCCCAAAATGCAATGCAGCATGGTGTGAGCCGGGTTATCTATTTTTGGCATGGACTAAAAATAGCACTAACTGGTGTGCGAAGCAGAGTTAGGGAACCCCTCGCAAAACGACTTATCAAATAGTTTTGGCTTTACACTTTTTAGTGAAACTTATTTATTTCCTTGTTATAAGTGCTTTCCGATAATTTAGAAAAAAAATCGTGAAAATTATGATGCAGTCCATACTCCAGGAACCAACCTTTAACATATAAAAAGCAGTTATTGAGTATCCAACTACCTTAAAGGAAACAAGAAATGTTACAGTGTGTAACAAATGCCCCCGAAGGCCCTTCAACTGACCTTTGACCCTAGCTGTGACCTTGACCTTGGGCACAGAACTTGAGTCCTGCACATGATATACATTCTCATTTCGTTTTACTTTTCTGTAATGTTTAAATGCACTTTGGAAGTTTAAGAGGATTCGAGGGACTTAATTCAACCACTAACCAAACTGTGTTGCATCCTTGACCTTGGTATGGGAACCTATGTCTTGTGCATGGCAAATCTTCTCATTAGGCTTTATCTTTCTTTAAAGTTTGCTTTGGTACTTTTCTGAATAATTGCCAAGACATAATTTGACCTCTGACCCCAGACTGTGACCTTGACCTTGGATCTGGGATCATAAATATTGTGTGTTAACATACCTTCTCATGATGATTTACCTTTCTGTGAAGTTTGCTGACATTCACTTCAGCAGCTTTTGAGTTATCACAGAGGCGAGATTTGACCTTTGACCCCTACTTGTGACCTTGACATTGAACTTGGAAACCCAAATCTTATGTGCAACATACCTTCTCATTATGTTTCATTTTTCTGTAAAGTTTCATTAAATTTGCTTCAGTAGTTTATACGTAATCAATGAGACCCAATTTTGAGACACAATTTGACTTTTGACCAAACTGTGGCCTTGACATTGGGCGTGGGGACCTAAGTCTTGTGCGTGACACACCTTCTCATTATGCTTTATCTTTCTGTGAAGTTTCATCAAATCTGCTTCAGTAGTTTTAAAATTATCGCTGAGACACGATTTTGAGACACAATTTGACCTTTGACCCAATTGTGGCCTTAACCTTGGGCGCAGGGACCTGAGTCTTGCGCGCGACACACCTTCACATTATGCTTTATCTTTCTGTGAAGTTTCATCGAATTTGCTTCAGTAGTTTTAAAGTTATCGCTGAGACACAATTTGTAACGGACGGACGGACTGACGGACGGACAGTCGGACGGACGGTGCGATTTTAATATGCCACCCGAAGTTCCTTCGGGGGCATAAAAATCACTCTTTGAACGGCATTGCATAACGTTCAAGGGCGTTGCTTGCTATAAGCCAATACGCAAGTGACCCAAACGGGTATGCCCAGTGAACTGAACTTTAATTCAAACAATCAACTGAAATTCGATTTGGTTGCACGCTGACCCGCATAACAGTGGAGTACATCAGTGCACGTGACATCATCCGATATGCGTTTAAAGTACGCCCTCTGCTTGTTCATCAGTATTCATGAAGTTGGTTATCTTAACCCTTAATGCGCCAAGAAGCAGACGACAAAATTTACGTCTGCAGAATTTCAAATAAATAATGTTTCGTCCAAGTCATATCATAGATTGAGAATTCAAAGACCAGACGGCAAACAGTGTAGATCCAGGTGGGGTGGCTCATTATGAGCCACCTCACCTGGATCTACACTATTTGAGGATTTAACTATTTTTATTTTTATCGCTTTAAGGGTTAAGTTCTTTAGTAAGGGCGGGTTCATTTTATTCTCGTAAAACGCTAAAGCAAAATTCGGGCGGAGGTTATATACAAGGAAACCATGTAGGGGAAATTGCGGGCCTGATATGGTCCATTTGGGAATTTGGTCCACCTGGAATAAAACGCATAATATTGATATGAAATAGGCGCCACTTATATATAATTGCAACCAACCAATACATTATGACTCCAATAAAAAAAAAACCGAAACAAGAAAATCGTAGCACAGATGTATGGATAGCTCCTTTATTTAGTAGTTTTATACAACTGTCCAAACAGCGCAGAAATCCTGGAAATATGTTTATAAGTAGTAAACAAACAAGATATATCTTTAAAAAAGATAATAGGCTTAGATTAAATAGAAGTGTGTATTGTAATATGTATGAGTCAGGTACCTGTAAGATATCGAATGTTCTGATCAGATTGCACGAATGCGCATGTTGATATGCATATTTGTTGTTGGTGTTGGTGTTTCGATTTCGGAAAAGCAGTTGAATTTGATTGGGGTCTGTCTGTGTTGCACATAACAGTGAGCACTGGTTGGCTGACCGCCCTACATATAACCTTAATAGCGTCGCTGTTCCAAAAAAAAGCATCAACAACTAAGCCAGCAACAATTACTTAATTTCGTCTTCGATTTCTGTGTCAAGTTATTTTGTTGGTTTTATATTTTACATGAGCGACATACATGTATAAGGCGAAATGTTCTTTGGCAAAAAGCAATTTGGACCGAAATATCTAGATTCATCACTATACGCCAACAGTCAAGTGAAACTGAAAGTAGAAAGAGAAAGCGAAAGTAAGCTACTTACATCATATTCCCTGGTGTATTTATATTGGCCAATGAAATACTTAAAATGTAGGTATCACATAGTTTTACATACACATATACAGAATAAATAATCAGGATTTGGTCGGAAGCTCCAAGCTTGTAAAGACCATCTCCCCAATAGTAAGGTTATACGGCTAAAGCCGAAAAAATCTAACATTAGGGGAGCGCAAAATAAAATGACTCTTCTAGCCGATACTGAACCACATTGAATCAACGCTGAGTCGGGTCCAGAAAACGTTTGAACGACAATATAAAAGCTGACGATATGGCCATACAATCTGTGTCCAAACAGAAACTCCTTGGAGCTTATATTAGTGAAAACCTCACTTGGTCTCCTAAATTAAGTCCTAATATAGCCATCTATGTTCCATTATTTCATCAAAAATATCGCTTTTAAGACAACTAGCAACATATGTACCGACTCATGCTCAAAAATGCTTTTACCAAGGGTATATTTTTCCCTACATTGATTACAGCTTCGGTATCAATGCTGGAGTACCCCAGGATTCAATTCTCGGGCCGTTATTGTTTTTAGTTTATATAAATGATATAGTTGTTGACATTAATTCTTATATACGTCTGTTTGCAGACGACACCACTTTGTATATAATTGTAGATACACCCGCACAGGCAGCTTTTACGTTAAATCAAGATTTAGTAAAAATTTCTGCATGGGCTGATAAATGGTTAGTAAGTTTCAATCCTAACAAAACTGAATCTTTATTATTAAGTCGTAAAGTAAACAGACAAATACACCCAATGATCACTATGAATAATCAAATCATAACGGAAGTTGATAATCATAAACACCTTGGAGTTGTACTTCAAAGTAATTGCACGTGGCATGAACATCTAAATATGATAATCTCTAAAGCATGGCAGCGTATTAATGTTTTGCGTAAATTAAAATTTTTGCTAGATAGAAAATCTTTACAGTGTATTTACTTTTCCTTTATCAGACCAGTTCTAGAGTACGCTGACGTTGTCTGGGACAACTGCACTAAATATGAAGAAAATGAATTAGAAAAAATACAATTAGAGGCAGCGCGTATCGTAACTGGAACAACAAAATTAGTTTCCATAGATAATTTATATATAGAAACTGGATGGGAAACTCTCAAATCTAGACGAAAACAACACAAGTTGATTTTATTTTACAAAATGGTAAATAATCTTACACCAAATTATCTCTCTTTTCTTCTACCTCTTCAAGTTGGAAATGTATCAAGGTACAATTTAAGAAATCAGGACAAGTATCAAACTATTGACTGTAAATCCCAATTGTATTATAATTCATTTTTGCCGTCGTCAGTACGTGATTGGAATTCACTTGAAGATTCTATATGTTCATCCCAGTCAGTAAATTGTTTTAAAAGAAGTATACGAGTCACTCGTGATATTCCCAAATACTATTTCTCTGGTGATCGGAAAGGTCAGATTTTACATACACGATTAAGAACTGGTTGTAGTTCTTTAAATCACCACCTATTTCGTAAGAATATAATAAATGATGAATTTTGCGTGTGTGGTAATAGAGAGGACACCAACCATTTCCTATTCGTTTGTCCTAGATTCCAGATGCAAAGACAAATTATGATCAACAAACTTCTCAGTATATGTAATGTATCCTTGCATGTTTTACTATACGGGGATAACAACTTGAATTTTCAACAAAATGTCAAAATATTTCAAATAGTGCAAGATTTCATTATTAGAACGAAACGTTTTTCTTAAGTTATAGTGTAAAAACTAAATCTATTGTAAAGTGTCTAAGGTGTCCAGGACGTGCCGGTAGATATAGATATGCTGTTACTCATCATAGTGATACCGTGTTCTCTCTCTCTCTCTCTCTCTCTCTCTCTCTCTCTCTCTCTCTCTTGGATTTCCTTCATTATACATCATATGAGTACACTAACTCATAAGATGTGTTCACAATATTTACTATAACATTGAATTGCATTTGAGGTTTATGTTTTTCAAAGTTAACTGAACGCAAAATAACTGACTTGCATTTGGGAAACAGATTTTAAAAAAGTCAATGACTTTCTTCTGTATCCCATTCATTGTACTGTGTGTTATTTATATGTACCTATGTAATTGTTGTATATGTACAGTATTGTGAAATAAATATTGTTTAAACTAAATTGCAAAAACTCCTGAAAGTTGACAAAAGAAATTTCGCTCTGACAACTTCCAGGAGTTTTAGGGTAACTTAAAGGTAGGTTCCTGTACTTTGGAATGCATCATACTTTCATCCAAGTTGTTGGAAAACGCTTATAAAATGGAATTGATAAGTTTCCCTAAAAAGTGTAAATCAAAGAAATATTAGAAAAGTTGTTTTGCAAGGGATTTCCTAACTCTGCTTCGCACACCAGTTAGCGCTATTTTTAGTTCGCGCCAAAAATAGATAACGCAGCTGATGTCATGCTGCATTGCATTTTGGGATAGTTTTAACCCATCCGCCCCGCCAGGACCTCTAGGAGAGCTCACGTCAAGGGAAATTGACCTTTCGAGAATGGCATCAGAAATCGCGCACTTATAGACATAATAAACAAAGTTATTTTTAGAACTGGAATTCCAACGAAAGAAAATAAAGCAAAAGGGAAAACGACTATTTTCTTCAACATCTGACGAGTTTCTCAGTACCAACAAATTTATAAAAATAAGAGAATGCAATACTGCTCAGAAAAAGACGAAAGTATTTTGTGGACATAATTGACATCGCTAGCCCAGGAACCTACCTTTAACCAGAATGTTTTACGTGTATATTAATGAATAACACTTTTATTTTGGCGATATACATGTGTCTGCATAAGATTGTCGATGTAATGTGACACCACATCTGTGTTAGAAGTCAAGGGACTTAATATCCCAGATCTTGTTCCCCATTTATCCAAAATCCATTAACCCATTGCATTCTGCTGAAATTGTCGTCTGCATCAAAAATCAAGAATATTTTGACAATATTGGTCTAACTCTTGTAGAAATGATGTCTAGGCAGTAAGCAGTCTGGATCTCAGATCAGGCCTGATCTGGATCCAAACTGTTTGCTAAAAAATCCCGAATGGAATGGGTTAATGCCAAGAGTCAATAGGTGACAGGGGTAAACAGTGCAGACCCAGGTCAGACGCCGCAAAACAGTGCAGACCCAGGTCAGACGCCGCTGATCAGGTTCTACACTATTTCCACAAAATTTTCAGCAATTTCTATCATAAAATGATAAAAAAATATATACACAAGACACCCCTTAAATGATGAATGGACTTATCTAATTTAAAATGATAGAAGATGCTGTCAGAGAGTAGCTTTTCCCCCCTAGTAGATTTTCCCCCCGGAAAAATGACTATGATTTTTCCATAGTAGAATTTCCCACCGGAAAAATGGCTATATAGTAGAATTTCCCCCCGGAAATATGACTATATAGCCAATTTTCCCCGGGGAAAATCTACTATACGAGTTTTTGCATAGCCGTTTTTCCCCTCTATAGTGGATTTTCCCCCTGGTAACATGATTGCAGGAAAACACGCTACAAAGTGGAATTTGCTCCTTCTCCAACTATAATCGTCAGGTTCATAACTGAAACAGAAAGGGTATCTGTCCGTAAAATATCGATGGATAATAGATGCTAGAACCGCATGCATGTGTCCACCAGTCTGTCTTATTATCGTTTTGGGGAAAACGGGTAGGCATTTTGCTTTTCCATGTTAGCCAAAAACGGTTACGAGTGTACGTGGTTTTGTGCATAAATTTGTATAATTTTGTGTTGATACAAAAGTTTATCTGTGCGTGCGCGCAGCGGAGTGCCTGGGCTAGTGTTCGTCTTTCATGCAGGAGTCGTGGGCTCGACTCCCATTGGGAAACACGTCCGATTATGATTTTCAATGTAATATACTCCCTACTAATTCAAACATGATTAGACAAAGCACCCTTTCGTACATCTTCCTGTAAGCTTGCATGCGTATGTGTCTGCGATGGGAAGAAATCGCAGATTGTTCGTTCCTTAAATTAGTAATTATTGATTATCATAAAAATATGGTTTCTAAATTTGCATATTGATTTTTTAAATTAATTACGTTAATTACCTCCCTTGAAGTACTGATACATTTCTTATGCGATTAATTCCGTAAAATGTCTCTGTTCCATTCCGTTCCGTTTCGTTCCGTTCCACAAAATACCAGTAGCCATACCAAATTCACTAATAGCCAATTTCCCGGTGGGGGAAAAAGGACTATGGGGGAAAAGTGGCTCTATGAGGTCCGGACAATTCACTATATAGCCGTCCTTCCTATAGCCATTTTTCCGGGGGGAAAGGGGGAAAAACCACTCTCTGACAGATGCCACTGGGTATAAACGAATTGACATGCTTTACATAATTAAGCCGCGACACGACAAAACCAACAAGCTGGTGCCCAGAGCAGACTCAGATCAGCCTGGGCATCCACTCAGTCCGAACAGACTCTTCGCTAAGGGCTTAAAGGATAGCTATGGGCCTAAGCTACCTCCATGCGGACAGCGAAGACTCTGATCAGACTGGGCGGATGCTCAGGCAGATATGAGTCTGCGCTGGGCGCACAACCACAGTTTTTTTTTCGTGTCGCGGCTCAATAAGTCGAATAACATTATTTTTTTGGATTTTGGCAATGTAACTGCAAAAGCTTGAAGTTGTAATTTTCATGTGGGAATGATATTGCGCCTTTACCAGGCGTAAAATTTATTATGTGATTGTCAATGTAATGTGAAACCACGCCTTTGTTGGAAATCAATGGACTAAATGTCACAGATTTTGTTTCTCAACTAAAACATAATTCTTAACTTTCAAAAGAAAAATCTGATTATTGTATCTAATACTGATATGAGCCGCGACACGACAAAACCAACAATGTGGTTGTGCGCCCAGCACAGACTCAGATCAGCCTGGGCATCCGCCCAGTCTGATCAGAGTCTTCGCTGTCCGCATGAAGGTAGCTTAGATCCTCAGCTACCCTTTGAGCTCTTAACGAAGAGTCTGATCAAACTGAAAGGATGTCCAGGCAGATCTGAGTCTCCGCTGGGCGCACAACCACTTTGTTGGTTTTCACGCGTCGCGGCTCATATTTTCCCTGCAATAAAAGATGCAGCACCTGAGTAAAAAATTGCACCCAGTGAAACCCAATACCACAGATTATCATGCGTATTTCAGATTTTTTGTTGAGAGAACACGTTAAGAACCGTGCGAGAGATAAATATTGCGGGCACTCAATAATATTACATAACCAGAATTGTTGCCGTTCTAAGATTCAAACAGATTATGTGGCAATTAAATCACCTCCAAATTAACAATTAGCAAACCAATATCGGCCATGAAAACCCGAGCAACACCGCCTTCATCTGACACTGTAGTTGTTGCTGAGACTATCAGAGGTATCAATTATTGGGCTAATTTCTCAGGTTCCTTGTTATAGCTTCAATTATTCATGCCAGGTGCCAGGTTTTGCGGTTTATAAGAGGGGTTGGGTGTTGGTTGTGGCTAATTGCTTGATGAAATATGAAATATTATTTCGAAACATTCCATCTAGGGTATAACATGAGTAACCAGAGGGTCGTGATGGTCCTAAATCGCTCACCTGAGTCATTTTTCCCAAAGGGCTTGTCATTTCTGAGAGATTCACCAATTGAGCCGCGACACGAGAAAACCAACAATGTGGTTGTGCACCCTGTGCAGACTCAGATCAGCCGGGGCAAGCACCTGGTCTCATCAGACTCTTTGCCAAGCGCTTAAAGGGTAGCTAAGGGACTAAGCTATCTCCATGCGGACAGTGAAGACTCTGATCAGACTGGGCGGATGCCCAGGCTGATCTGAGTCTGCGCTGGGCGCACAACCACATTGTTGGTTTTGTCGTGTCGTGGCTCAAATATGCTTCCCATGTACATAAGTCAAATAGCATTGTTATATTTTAGCTATTTGCGGATACTAGAAGGCTTTTCACGGTGGTTAATCACAGGGTATAATCGATTCCGCCAATTTTCGCTTCCTGCAGAGACTGTACATCATATTTGGCTTCCGCCGAGACTGTCCGCGAACTCTTGCTACCTGCAGAGACTACTGTCAGCGTGATTCTGCTTCCTGCCGAGACTGTCCGCGTGACTCTGCTTCCTGTCGAGAGCCTCGGCAGGAAGCAGAATCTCGCGGACAGTCTCTGCAGGAATCCATTTATCATGTACAGCAGTCTCGGCAGGAAGCATAAGTTCTTGGACAGTCTCGGCGGAAGCCAAATATGATGTACAGTCTCTGCAGGAAGCGAAAATTAGCGGACTCGATTATACCCTGTGTTAATGTCGATAAACGGAGTGTCAGTTAAATAACATGGCCATATAAAAGCATTCTTCTAAAAGCATTCTGCTTTTATTTCATTTAATGCCTGAAACAACAGATAAAAATCGAGAAACGCCAGACTTACCTCTTGCTGTCACACTTTTCCTGCCTACAACTTCAGAGCCACATGTGACGCGGAAAGTTCTCCATAAGATTTAAGGTGCGGTGCTAGTGGCTCCGTTTATCGAGATTACCCACCGTGAAAAGTCTACTTTCTGCAGTTAGTTGGACAAAATATAACAATGCACCGAGCCGCACGCGACGCGGAAGTTCTCGCTAAGATTTACGGTCTCCGTTTATCGACATTACCCACCGTGTTTTCATTTCCAGGTGGGAACATAGGTGGTGGTATCACACCTGTGTCCCTCAGGGTGGAAAATGACAAAGAATATCGAAAAAAAAAATTGTTATCAGATCCTGTTTCCAGTATATTTCTTGTAAATGCTATGTGTGAAAATGAGTTGAAATAAAATATTGTTTAAACCAAAATAGAGACCAATTTGATCAACTGCCCGGATACATAGTCGGATCCCAGCTGGCACATGACGTCGAAATGACGTCGTAATGACGTCTATGAGACGTCATTTCAACGACATGTGCCGGCTCGGATATGAGTCGGTTCTCTCTTCACGAACCATAAGTTATTTTTCTCGTGTCGTGTAGCGAAAAATTTCCTTCAATCCCCTACAGGACTACATTATTCATTTCTTCATATGCAATATCAAATTTGTCGGAAGGACATTAAATCACCTCTATCTTACTACTTCTTTACAAAAATATAATTGTATAGTTGCAGGTGTTCAGAAAAATCTCCCCCCCCCCTCTCTCTCCCACCCCATTCTCATAACGATGTTTCTCTGGAGGTTCAAGAGAACGAATCCCTAACATGTCGAGCCTGTCCGTGTCCTGTGCAATTCGTCGAAGGGTTTGTTTACTCTCTCTCTCTCTGTCGGACCATTGAAATTTACAGACCGACATGCAGACCGGTTCAACAGCAAAGGTACATTATGCAATAAACTCTGACGGACAGTATTTCAGTCCACATATGCCGTCTCACAGAGACAAAGATAGGGAAAGACAGAACGAAGGATAAGACAAAAGTCACAGGGAAAGTTAGACGACATCTTTGCAGCATCCAGCTACCAACTACGCCATACTGACTCAATTTCACACTTTAAGCACCAGTGACGAAAAATAGCATAATTTGCAAACAGCGTAGAACCTGATGAGGCGGCTCGACTAGATCTACACTGTTTACCCTCTAGTCTTTGAGTTCTCTATTTGAAATGTCTTGGACAAGGCATTTTTTTAAAAAATTTTGTAGACATAAATTTTGTCGTCTGCTTTTTCACTGGGTGGTTGCTTAATCCCGGTAGGCGGTGTTTTTTTCTGACAATCGTCAACGATATTTTCTGACAATTTATGTCTCACAAGGGTGACGGAGCAATAAGGTAAGTAAACAAACTTATTTTCAATACTTTCTTGGGATCTTTCGCAATAAGGCTGTTTACTTGAACACTCTATAGGCGTATTTTGTCGTTTGTCATATTTTTCTTTGCGAAATAGCCTCGGCAAACCAAGGAAGACCTATCTTGTCGACTGTGGCATGCACACTAGACATTCAATGTCCATGACCAAAAAACATTGCTCTTGTTTTTTTTTTCTTTCTCTACACCCCGTGGAGCTCGGCAGTTTGATGAATCGAATTGAAGTATATAGATTTTGGTTTATTGATTTGTTATTTTATATACATGTAAAATGAAAAATATTTATGCAACCCAGGGCACGCGGGACGTCGAAGCAGCGTTGATTGGCGTTGATTCAACATCACGATGTTGGATCGGTGTAGGGTTAGCGTTGCTTTGGCGTTGCGTGCCCACTGGGTAGGCAATGTATTTTTCAAATCACGTGTTATATGTACTTTTCTGTTATTGCAAAATGGGATACAGACTTGAATAAGTCAGCTGACTTTCTTCTGAATCCCGTTTTGTATAACATATGATATATTTTGTGAATGAATGTACTGTTTCATATGTTGGTGATACAAAAAAAAAACTAAAGTTTAAACCAAACCAAGGATAAAATTACTGCAAATGTCAAGGATTTTTTCTACAACGGCTTTAGTGTCCCGGATTTTTTCATACCACTTATAAATACTGCATTTCAGAGTCTTAAACTAGCAGCAAAGTAACAGCAATTAGATTTTTTCAGTGTGGAACTAATTTTACTTCAACGAATGAACATTAAAAGCATTTCTGTCATGTATGCCTTATCATGGTAATGAAATCGAAAATATGGACCCTTTAGAAGCAAAGAATACGTAAAAGACAAAACATCAGAAGTCTTTTTTACTTGAGTCCTCTTTTCAAGTGCAGACTCAATAAGCATAGTCAGCTTTTTTCATTCTTTCTGACTATTTCTTGCTTCAGAAAACTTTAACATTTCAAATCTTATTTAACTTCACAGGATGCTGGAGGTGTTGTGCGGCGGCCGTTAAGTCTCCTCGTACTCCATCATAGTGCAGATTATATGATTTCTAGTCCTTTCGAATCAATGATTTCATTTCGTGTCATTCTGAAAATAGAGTAACCCAGCTGCTGCTAGGGGGCATGGCTGGGTTTGCACATTTTATTGAAACTTCACTGAAACTGGTGTTAGGTACCATGTGACGGCCCTTAATCGTCCCTAGGTATTCATTCATAGTGTAGATTGTATATGTTCTTGCCCTTTGGAATCACTTATTTCATTTCGACTCATTTTAGAAATACAGTAGCCGCTGCTAGTGGCATGGTCGGAGTTGCACATTTCATGACTGGTCATGAGTAGCCGCAGTTAAACTGAGTATGCTATTTTCATTTCTTTGGTGTTTTCCTTGCTTTCAAAGGATCTGACTTTTCAGAACTTTTTTCTGTTAAAGTTTTGCAGTGCTGTATACAAAACTGTACAGGCCCTCAATAGAAGTACTGGCTGGCTGGATGGATGGATGACTTGCGATTTTGCGTCGTTTTCAACAGTATCTCAGTCATATCAGGACGTTGGGAGGACGATAATGAAAGGCTGTATGCAATGGAACCCCGGTCACGTTTGAAAAGATTCTCGCCTCAAGCGGGGATCGAACTCGGGATAGCTAGATCAGCAAGCCAGCGTTTAATCTACAGAGCTACAGGGGTTCCATGTGCACTGCTTTCTGAAATATTAAGCCTCACATTAATTAACTACGTTAGAGTGAGGAAGAGGTAGCTTTTGTACACCAAGGATAGTACCAATTGATGCTTTGGAATCACACACACACACACACACACACACACACACACACACACACACACACACACACACACACACACACACAGAGAGAGAGAGAGAGAGAGAGAGAGAGAGAGGCATGCACGCACAATTTTGAAGAAAGTATATAAATCTTCTACGCCGCCTAAGCGAGAAAAACACCCTAGCCGCGGCGGAACTAGAGTCTTCAATCTTCTTGGTACTATTGAGTAAAAAGATAGGCAATCATCAGGACTGCCTTGCCAATTGAGCTTTCCTGGCACTGGACGACCATGTGGCCACGTCGTTGAGTTGGTAGAGTTAGTACAACAGTCTCGCCTGCATTGGGAGGGCAACTGAATATTGTTTTAATCTCAGCTCTTTACTACACGATATTCCATCGTAAATTTTTATATATGGAGCAATATAATGGTCTGTATATATTGAAAATGCTGGTCTTTTAATGACCAACAAGTATTTTGTCTTCCATTTATGCACCACAATTAAAGTGTGAGACATGCTTAAATCTTGCTATTCAATCTATGCGCAATAAAGTATCATACTGACTACTCATTTTGTAGTTTGCGTTGTCAGAAAAAATCAGGCGCTTAAAATCTATTGTAGGAGCGAATCCGGGACTTGTAGGAAAAAATCCGGGACTTATGAAAAATGAAAATCTGCTGAAAGACACATTTATATCATTGTAAAGTGTCAAAAAGTAATATAATATGTTTCCCAACACCGATTTATGATGAAAAATAGCTTTTCCCCATGGTAAACTTCGAAGACATAGACAGAGCGGTCAGTTCATCAAGATGTACCCTAAATAAAAATGTCCATGTTTAATTTATCTGTTGACAACGTTAAACTAATCTGCCTTAGATCTACCAGGCATACGCTTAAAGGTATACTCCCTCGTATTTCATTACGAAATAATCACAAACTTATGAAGATGGTTAGTTGTATGCAATATAATTAAGATGTGTTAAAAAATCTTCAGCTAAAACATCTTTGTTACGGAGGCAGAGACGATATATCAATGCGTACCGTTCTTGAATATTCACGAATATTTTGTCGTCGTAAATTTATTGACTCCCACAGGCGTTTCTGCAAGCATGTTTTGAATTTTATGATTGGAGGAGTAAATAACTTAACAATAGCATTAACCTCTAATCTGTGCACGTGAGTTGTTTTCAGCCAATAACTGTCTGAAGTTGAGTAAAGAAAGGGCTTAAAACTATTCATCAGTGTTCTCCCCAGACCAGTAAGGCATGTCGCATGCAACATGCCTTCCTGTTCAAATTACCTTTGCAACATGCCTTAATTTCCAATGAAAATTTATAAAAAAAAATCTACAATTTTCATTTCTTAGCCAGTAAAACTGTTTTAGCTGCTTTAAGGACCATCAATAAATTATTTATAATGTAAATTTAGGCTAATTTTGATAAAGAATTGCTATTTTATGGAATTCAGAAATTGATTAGCATGTAAAACTCTGATTTTTGAGTTAAAAGCGACATGCCTTCTGAAATTTCTGGGGAGAACACAGAATCATGATATAACTATAACCTGATTAACTATGATTGCTGGGCGTATCAAGTCTTCAGTTTTGGCGGGAATGGTGACCCGCTATTGCCGCTCTTTTTGTGTATTTCCTTAAATTCTCCTATTTTCTGTGGCCATCACAAATCATAAATTTGGCAGATAAATGTACTTTTAATAGCAATCATTATCATGCCCAGAATGTAATGCTTTGTGAGAAATTTAAAATTTAATAGAAATAGTGTGGGTGTAAATCTTTAAGATTTGTAAATTAATGGTTTAATTGACAAAATTCACCATTTTGTCGCATCAGTTTTGTGTTATGACGTCACGGAGAAAAAAATCATTGACATTTGGAAAAAATCCGGGACCATTGTCAGAAAAATCGTTGACAATTGTCAGAAAAAATCACCGCCTACCGGGACTAAGCAACCACGCTTAAAGAGTTAAAGGTAAATGGTATACACTTTCAGGGGAGGCAATATGTCACTTTCATTGTAAATACTCAAATCAGCCTGCGCATTTTTCACTTTTAGATTCCGCAGGATTCATAGGTTGAGAATGCTAAAAAGCAATTCATTGATCAGCTTGCATGGATGCGCAGGCTGATCTGAGTCTTCCCTACTCAGCCATTCCGTAAAATATACACTTAAGGACACAAGTTCTGCACGGTTTTCAATTTAATATCCGTGCAGATTTTTTTTTCCTTTTTTTTGCATGGAGCAATTTCTAAAGATTTTCAGTCTTCGTTACCATGAGAAAAATTCTAGTTCACATACAGCTAATCATTCTGACATAAAGTGAATTAACTCCAATTAGCTTAATACCTTTACGAGTTTACTTTGCATTGTCTTCAACGGCTTCGAGAGATTATTAAGAAAAAACTCTCACAGAAAAACAATTCCCAGTGGAGAGGAGGTACCAATTTACTCGCCTACACCAGTTAATTTTGACAGATATTGAGGACGTCTATCAGCTTAAGGATGACAAACTGTCTATCTAAAGAGAAAATAAGCTCACGTCATACACGACCAGAGCAGATCAGCTCTGGTCGTATATGACATGAGCTTGTTTTCTTTAGTACAAAACTATCATAGATGGTTTTTGCGAAGATACACGATTGACATACTCGGTGTTTAATACGACACAGGACTAACATACTGGGTGTTTGCTAGGACACACGACTTAGATACTGGGCGTTTGCTAGGACACACGACTTAGATACTGGGCGTTTGCTAGGACACAAAACACAAATACTGGGCGTTTCTTATGACACACGACTTACATATTGGATGTTTGCTAGGACACTCGACTTAGATACTGGGTGTTTGCTAGGACACACGACTTAGATACTTGGCGTTTGCTAGGACACAAAACACAAATACTGGGCGTTTCTTATGACACACGACTTACATATTGGATGTTTGCTAGGACACTCGACTTAGATACTGGGTGTTTGCTAGGACACACGACTTAGATACTGGGCGTTTGCTAGGACACAAAACACAAATACTGGGCGTTTCTTATGACACACGACTTACATATTGGATGTTTGCTAGGACACACGACTTAGATACTGGGTGTTTGCTAGGACACACGACTTAGATACTGGGCGTTTGCTAGGACACACGACTTAGATACTGGGTGTTTGCTAGGACACACGACTTAGATACTGGGCGTTTGCTAGGACACAAAACACAAATACTGGGCGTTTCTTATGACACACGACTTACATATTGGATGTTTGCTAGGACACTCGACACGACACGGATGTTGCTTGGACACAAGACTTGCATTCTGGGTGTTTACTAGGAAACAAGATTTACATACTGGGTGCTTGCTAGGACAAAAACGTAAATACATGGTGTTTATAAGGACACATTACTTATTGGCTGGGTATTTGCTAGGACACAGTAGTCGAATAGTGGGTGCTTGTTAGGACACATAACTAACTGACTAGGTGTTTGCAGGGATAGGACTTACATACTGGGTGTTTGCTAGGATACAGAACTTACATACTGGGCGTTCGCTAGGACACATTACTTGCATGCTGGGGTTGGGCAATGGCACACGACTTGCATACTGGGTGTCTGCTAGGAAAGAGAATTTACATATTGGGTGTTTGCTAGGACACAGTTCTTACATACTGGGTGTTTGTTAAGACAATACTTACATACTGGGCGTTTGCTAGGACACTCAATCTACATACTGGGTGTTTGCTACAGCACAAGATTTACACATTAGTTTTGCTAGGACACAATACTTACATACTAGGTGATTTCTGGGACATAGTCCTTAAATTAAGCGTGTTTACTATGACACAGTATTCACATACTAGGTGTTTCCCAGGACTCAATTTCTACATAGCGCTAAAGAGTAGGTGTTTGCTAAGACACAGTTCTTACATACTGCGTGTTTCCTAGGTCACACGACTTGCGTACTGGGTGTTTGCCAGGACACAGTACTATGTGCTGGGTGTTTGCTAGGACACAGTACTTACACACTTGTTGTTTGCTACGACACAGTTTTTAATACTGGCTGTTTGCTAGGACACAATACTAACATACTGGGTGATTTCTTGGACAAAGTCCTACAGTAAGTGTGTTTGCTAGTACATAGTATTCACATACTAGGTGTTTCTAGGACATTGTACTTACATGCTGGATGTTTGCTAAGACACAGTACTTTTATACTGGGTGTTTGCTGGGACACAGTACTTACATTCTGATTGTTTGCTAGGACACAGTACTTACATACTGGGTGTTTGCTAAGACACAGTACTTACACAAGACACAGTACTTACATATTGGGTGTTTGCTAGGACACAGTGCTCATATACTGAGTGTTTGTTATCACATAATATAGACATACTGGGTGTTTGCTAGGATACAGTTCTTACATACTGGGTGTTTGCTATGACACAGTACTTACACAAGAGACAGTGCTTACATATTGGGTGTTTGCTAGGACACAGTGCTCATATACTGAGTGTTTGTTTTCACATAATATAGACATACTGGGTGTTTGCTAGGATAGTTCTTACATACTGGGTGTTTGCTATGACACAGTACTTACACAAGACACAGTACTTACATATTGGGTGTTTGCTAGGACACAGTACTTACATACTGGGTGTTTGCTAGGACACAGTACTTACATACTGGGTGTTTGCTAGGACACAGTACTTACATACTGGGTGTTGCTAGGACACAGTACTTACATACTGGGTGTTTGCTAGCTTACATACTGGGTGTTTGCTAGGAGACAGTACTTACATACTGGGTGTTTGCTAGGAGACAGTACTTACATACTGGGTGTTTGCTAGGACACAGTACTTACATACTGGGTGTTTGCTAGGACACAGTACTTACATACTGGGTGTTTGCTATCTTACATACTGGGTGTTTGCTAGGAGACAGTACTTACATACTGGGTGTTTGCTAGGACACAGTACTTACATACTGGGTGTTTGCTAGGACACAGTACTTACATACTGGGTGTTGCTAGGACACAGTACTTACATACTGGGTGTTTGCTAGGACACAGTACTTACATACTGGGTGTTTGCTAGGACACAGTACTTACATACTGGGTGTTTGCTAGGACACAGTACTTACATACTGGGTGTTTGCTAGGACACAGTACTTACATACTGGGTGTTTGCTAGGGCACAGTACTTACATACTGGGTGTTGCTAGGACACAGTACTCACATACTTGGTGTTTGCTTTGACATAGTACTTACATACTGGGTGTTTGCTAGGACACAGTACTTACATACTGGGTGTTCGCTAGGACACAGTACTTACATAATGGGCGTTTGCTTACACAATACATACATACTAGGTGTTTTCTAAGACACAATACTTACTTAGTGGATGATTGCTAGGACAGAGTACTTACATACTGGGTGTTTGCTAAGACACAATACTTAGATAGTAGGTGTCTGCTAGGAAATCGAACTAAGAATCTCGGTGACTGCTAGGACACAGTTATTAATGTACTGGCTGTATGCTGGGACAGACTGCTACCTGTTTACATACCTGATAACTCCTGGGACACGATGCTAACACACTGGGTATCTGTTAGTGCTAGGACACAGTGCTTTAAGACTAAATCTGATATATCACCCATGAGCATGACTGGGCAATGATCTAATCAATGAATTGCAGCCCATGAGCAAATTAGAATCATGATGAGATTAATATTTCTGCTCCGCAAGGCTCTTTCAAAATTACAGATTCGCTATCACCAAAAATTGGGACAGAAGTGTGCAACCCAACAGTGCAGACCCAAATCAGACTGCTCTTAAAGGAGCAGTCTTATTAGGGTCTAAACTGTTAATGATTTCACCAGCAATGTATTGTAATATCGCTGTTTTGTATAACCAATTTCTTCCAATTAAGAGGATAGACAGTATTGATAAACATGATAAAGGAGTCCAAAGAGTTTGGGTCATAACGATATTGTGGTTTTGAGTTATTGAAGATCGATATAAGAAGAGTGTGAGACGGTGTGGGAAAATACGACACCACCATGTCCCACTGCACTGTACTAAACAGTGCTGAAGTACGGCTGTTAATTACACTGGTCAGACAGTCATACTGAGCCGCGACACAACAAAACCAACAATGTGGTTGTGCGCCCAGCGCAGACTCAGATCAGCCTGGGCATCCGCCCAGTCTGATCAGAGTCTATGCTGTCCGCATGGAGGTAGCTTAGACCCTTAGCTACCCTTTGAGCACTTAACGAAGAGTCTGGTCAAACTGGGCGGACGCCCAGGCTGATCTGAGTCTACGATGGGTGCACCACCACATTATTGGTTTTGTCGTGTCGCGGCTCTATTTCGAACCGGTCGTTAAGCAAAGGCGGGCCAAATTGACCTTCTGTAAGCAGAACAAGACGTTCTCACTTGTGCCAAGGCCGAGGCTCGAACCCACAGTGCTGGCATACCTATTTTCACGTTTTTCAAGAATAATTTACTTACGTCTGCGAGCAGATCGTTAAGCAAAGGGTGGGTGTGAGGTTAAGAATGGGGAACCGGAGCTCCCGGGGAAAACCTACATGTACCTGAACTTCCGTAAGCAGAACTTATACTCTGTTTAGATGATACCTGTTTCGATTCGGAACAGATTGCTCCGCAGTAAGGTAATCCGGAGCGAACCCACTTGTCTGTTTAGACTATACCGTTTTCGATTCGGTGCAAGTTACTTCGCAGTCCGGAGCGAATCCGATTCAGGAAAATCCGCTATCTGTTTTTAACATTAATTTACCCGGATTCGCTTCGGTTTGCTGTTTAGACACGACTTTTAATCCGAAGTAAAAGTTAATTCGGTTTCGATCCAAGGTGCTCTGTGGGATTAGTTTACTCCGAATTAGTTTTTAATTCGAATTAGTTTTGCTAGTGTAAACGGTTAATTCGAAGCGAATTCGGTTTCGATTCGGATTAAAACTCTAGTCTAAACAGGGTATTAGTTTTCTCACTGGTATATTCTAACACCCTTTCAAGAATATTTCACTAATGCCGAGCCTTTCGTAAAGCAAAGGCGGGCGAAAACGGGGGCTCCCGGAGAAAACATACTTCACCAGTAATGACCATAAAATTTCGGACAGCCAAAAGTCAGTCAATCATTGTTTGAACATTCTTAGAAAGTGGATTTTACACACATTAATGCACCCAAATGATGCTTAGTGAATGGCAAACGTTGTAAACCCTGATCAGGAGCAGTTTTATCCGTGTTTACAATGTTTGCGAAGACCGGTCTGTCCGAATATTTAGGGTCATTACGGTAATTTGGCTTTCTCACTTGTGCGCTGGCCGAGGCTCAAACCTACGGCGGTGTCTAATGTTTAAGGGCCAATGACCTTAACAAAAGGTCCTGAAGGCCCACAACTTTTAAGAGCCTCTTGCCACCAACTGATGACAGCAGAATTTCATTTGAAAATTCAAAATGTTTCGGTTTGCCAAAATTCATTCTTGCATAGTATACCAAGCTAAGGAAGTTCACCATGAGTAGCTAATGAGAGTCGGGATCATACAAAATATTCCGGAAAAAAAAAGAAAAAAAAAAGATTATTATTATTACGAGGAAATTATTATTATTTTGACCAGTGGACTTGTCCATCTTTATTGGATCCGTCCATTAGTCGGTTTCTAGTGAAAGTTATATTTTCTACTGCATTTTTGCATAGAAATGCCTGTAACAAGCATAGACCCTGATCAGACTGTTTGCATATGTCCCCAAAACGGATATTCGGCTTTAAAAGGGTTAATTAGTAATAATTACTATGTAATAGGAATTATATGTCTTCTAGCTTTTCAAGAAATATGTTTTGGTTTAAACAATATTTTATTCAAAGATTCTTACGTACTTATGAATAATAGAGTGAAACAATACAGGATCTGACAGGAAGCGTAACGCTTGTAAGTAATATATGTTTACCCGACTCTCAGTGGCGTTTGTGGGCATAAGGGCTCGGGTCCTACGGACCTAGCAGGCAAATGAAGTCGTACTGACGTCGACGCCTTGAGTGTTAGCTGTTCGCACATGGCTTGTCTCTTTTCACGCGACTTAGTTCAAGCAGATTAATAGCAGACAACAAAACCCGCGTCAAACATGATTTATCCAAAGTAATATCGTATTGAGAATTCATAAGGATGGATGACTTGCGATTTTACGTCCTTTTTAACGGTATTTCAGTCATATCAGGACGATGAGTAGGTGATAATGAAAGGCTGGGTGCAATGGAACCCCATTTACGATTGAAAAGATCCTCGCCTATAGCGGGACTCGAACCCGGGACCGCTAGATCAGCAGGCTAGCGCTTAACCTACTGAGCTACCGGGGCTCCCCTCAAAGGCTATAGAACCAGATGAGGCGGCCCATAATTAAGGGTTGAAGGCCAACCCTGTCCGAGTAAGAGACTGGGCGAACTCGGGTTTAATGCCTCACCAACACATAGGTCATACGGAAGGAACCATAGTAAAAAGCCTCATCCGAAGGGCCGGAGAAGCGGGGCTCGAACCTGCGGATTCTGGGATCGGAATCAACACGTTTACCGCCGCTACTCAAACCCGTTCTAGAGTCCGATCATCTGGTGAGACAGTCAGAACTTTATTTTAATCCTTTCCGTAATCTCGGCTGAAATATTTCTGTTTCTATTGTAAATTTAGGTAGGTAACCGGTCCGTTAACACTTTCAAAAAAGCACCAAAAAATGAAAATGAAAACAGCGTACATCCAGATGAGGTGGCTCGTAACAAGCCGTCTCATCTAGATCTAAGCTGTTTGCACTGTAAACTGTGAAGTCTCAATATTATGGAAGCCCTGGAGGGATTCCTGACTTCATCACTTCAGACTTCAACATTTTACACTTCATCATTTCATACTTCACACTTCTGACTTCAAGACTTAACACTTCAGAGTTCATAACTTCAGAGCTCAGACTTCAAATTCGAACTTCAGAGTTCATACTTCCGAGTTCTCACTTCAGAGTTAATACTTTATAACTTCAGAGTTTACACTTTAGAGTTCATACTTCAGAGTTCACACTTCAGACTTCACAGTTCTCAGTTTATGCTTTTTCGCGCGTTTTGAAGAGACGCCATCAAAACAACATAAAAGCAGGCCATAACGAAAATGGCGAGTCCCGCACAATTCGAACATCCTACAAGAATAAGTGCGAAGTGTGCAGTCCGAAATCAGAAGTCTGAACTTTTAAGTACGAAGTCTGTAGAATGAAGTCTGAACTTTGAACTCTGAAGTCTAAATTCTGAACTCTGAAGTCTTTTAGTATGAAGTTTAAAGTCTGAACTCTGATGTATGAAGTCTGAAGTATGAAATCTGAGGTTTGAAGTGTGAACTCTGAAGGCTGAAGTCTGAACTCTAAAATACGAAGGTTAAAGTTTGAACTCTGAAGTCTGCAGACTGAACTCTGAATTCTGTACTCTGAAGTGATGAAGTCTGAAGTGAGTCCCTCCAGGGCTTCCATACAGCATAATGTAATTTTTTCCGGTTTTTTTTTATCTTTATTTTGAAATTTTGAAGCCGTAAATAGTGTCTTCTACTTTTTGTTGGACTAAGGGCTGTGTTTAAGTTTTAACCCTGCACACCATAACCCACTGCGTAATCTTCCAACTTGCTACCTTATACTATATAACATGCGTCTGGTCTGTGCCTACACTGTTTAAAATATCAATGTTATGTGACACTAAGCATGCGAGTATGTTTCGATTCTCGAACTCGTGTACGGTCATGATCAGGGTTAAAAAAGGAGCAAAACACTTTTCTTGGATTTCGCTGCATTGTTGATTTTGTATTTGAACCACGACACGACAAAACTAACGGTGGCATGTACGCACAGCTAAGAATCAAATCAGCCTGGGCATCCGCCCAGTCTGATCAGTCTTCCCTGTGCGCTGAAAGGGTAGCTAAAAGTCTGAGCTAGCTTCATGTGGACAGCGGAGACTGGTAAGAGTGGGCATTCGCCCAGTCTGATCTGAGTCTTCGCTGGGCGCATAAGCCACTGTGTTGATTTTGTAACGTCGCGGCTCATTGGTAGAAACAAAATAAGACAGTATGACAGACAGAAACAAGCACTCCTTTCGTTTAGCGTCTGTGGCAAAATCAGCTGTTCTTTGAGATGAAGGATAATCACTTATTCCTATATCTTGTCCCTATACGACCATAAATTAGTGTCACTTTTTTTGTCAAATAAAAAGTATAATTCTTCAAAAAATCTTAATTTCCACTTTTTCTCAGTAATTTTTATCCAGATGTGCATGCCAAACATTGACTAAAGTCCATCTGCCCAGCTACATGCCAAACAGTTCCAGTGATTTTGTCTGCGAGAGAAAACGTGTCACTTTAACGGTAAATATCCCCAAGTCACACGACATCTAGCATATACAAATCATAACGGTTTCTAAATTATGGTATTAATGGTGAAATGAACATAAGATGTCATTGTTCCCTAGTGGCAATCAATGTGCCACGCGACAAAATGAAGTAGCGATACCGCCACGTGACCCGCACGCGACAGGAGCAGGTGCGCGGAGAGCTAAAGATAGTAACGACCAATGGCGCATGAAACTATGTCATGGTTGACAGGAAGATTTTCCCTGGCTTTATGAATGACTATTGATTTTTTGTCATATTTTGTGCATTAATTGGGAAAACTAACGCTGAGTGTCGTCTCATCCTAGGTGTCAAAATTATTGTCTTTTCATTGATAATTATTCTCAACATGTTTAATAGAAATGTCACTGGTTATATTAGCATGTATTATTGAAAATATTAAATTTTGAAACAAATACGTTTACTGACAAAATGGGCGTCTGACTCCTAGTGTCAAATTAATAATCAATATGGTCCGGAAAATCTGCTCGTTCTGTTATCCAACTTGTATGTAGATGCCAAAACCGCCATAACAAGCCTCATCAAGATCTACGCTGTTTGCAGATTCTGCTAATTTCGTCACTGGGACTTAAAGAGTTAAAAGTTTATCAAAGAGACCTACTTTTTATACACGTTTCCACTGATATTAAATATTGTCTGGTTTCTGCTAGACCATAAACAAATGTTAAAGACAATCTAGTTATACAAAAATAAATGCATGAGTCATAAACACATAAATACATGTATAGCTGCGTGTAAATAATTCATACATGTATATTAAAGTGGTTGATTTGGATAGACGAGAGAAAATTATCCAAACAGTCCATCCGCACCTGCTGCAAACACAGTGGACCCTTGCCATACTTTAAGCCTATATAAGTAAAAAATAAATAAAAATAAAATAAAAAATTAAAGTAAACGACGCAAACGCCGACGCCTGCAAGTCGCAGCTAGCCAGGCGAGACAAAACTTGGTAGCAGGTATTTTTTTTATATATATATATAAATGCCAGAATACGCAAAGTTTTAAGTTTGAAGTATCAGCTTTACGCAGTCGACGAAGGTGGTACATGATAGCCAATAAATCGCATGGATTATCTCTCCGTATATGCCTATGTACATTTTGTACACTGTAAAAACATCCCGTAAATTTTAAAAGTAAAAGACCAAGCATCTTGTTGCCAGGGGCCGTATTTATAAAACGACTTAAGTCGTTGCTATGTTGTTGCTAAGGCAAACTTCCTCTGAAGGAGATTCCCTACAACTATGAAATTTGCTCTGGAGGAACAGTCTGAAAAAGACTGTTCCTCCAGAGCAATTTTCATAGTTGTAGGGATTCTCCTTCATAGAATGTCAGCCTTAGCAACAGCATAGCAACCACTAATTCGTTTTATCAATACGGCCCAAGGTCCACTACCATGAACTTACGGAGAAGTAAACTAAAACCTCACTTTAAATTCAATCATTTTATTTGAAAAAAAAAAAAAAAAACTTAACACGAAATTAAAACAAGGTTTTAATACAATGCAGTCGTTTTCCAAATTAAAAAAACGTTTCAACACTGTCCCGTAATTCTACGGCATAGGGCTGCCAGGTCTTTTACAATAAAATTTATAGTTTTTTTTTACCGTGCCCCCACCCCCCCCCCCCCCCCCCCACACACACACGCGTGCTACATCATTCACTTTGCGCATAAATGTATGTACGAGTGCAAACGACAAACCATGTTCAGTCTGGTCTGTGTCGTTACAACTTACAGGTGCACTAGGATCACCCTTTCATATTTGCACTTGAGCACACGAACTTTTTTTTATTTACATTTAGTGCACTGTTTAAATTTGGCATCATGCGTGTGAAATGTTGGGGAGTTCAGCGTGATTTATGATTAATAAATACGCGAGATTATCATTTAAATCATCTAGACTTTCGTTTTGGCTGAATTTTAAGAAAATCTTGGCGTAAAAATTTTAACCTGATAAGCATTATTACTCATTTTTCGGTCTTTCCAAAATAACAATGATAAAAAAAATAATCTGCCATATGAGATAAAAACTAGACAATCACTAAAGGTGATGAATGCCCCCGCCATATGCCTCACTAGAAAAGTAATGTGTTAAAACATATTTGTGTGAAGTTACATCAAAATCTGTCAATAAATAAAGGTGCCAGAGGGATGACTGAGTTCTTCTTAAAAATAGCAACTGTGACCTTGACCTTGGAACTACAACCCTGAAAGGTTAACTTGTCCAAGATATTGTCATACTTAATATATGTGTGAAGATCTATCAAAATCAGTTAATAAATAAAGGCGCTAGAACCATGACAAATATTTACATGTACCTATAATAGCATCTGTGACCTTGACCTTGGACTTACAATGATGAAACGTAAATTTGTCCCAGATATTGTCAGCTAAATATTTGGGTCAAGTTATGCCAAAATCATTCCAGAGGGATGACAGCATATTTTCTAAAATAGCAAATATGACCTTGACCTTTACCCTGAAATTCTGGATCACGAACTTGTCCTAGATATTGTCACACTAAACATTTGAGTGAAGTTACATAAAAATTGTCAATGAATAGAGGAGTAGAGGAATGATAAAGTTTTTTCCTAAAAATAGCAACTGTGACCTTGACCTTGGACCTGCGGTGCTGAAACAGTAATTTATTCAAGATATTGTTATACTTAACATTTATGTGAAGTTACATCAAAATCGATCTATAAATGAAAGCACTGGAGCAATGCCCTAGTTTTTCTGAAAATAGCAACTGTGACCTTGACCTTCATCCTACAAACCTGAAACGCAAAGTTGTTCAAGGTACTGTCATATCCAATAAAGCTGTGATGTAATACCAAAATCTGTTAATGAATGAGGCGGCTAGAGCGACGATAAAAGGTGGGATTGTATTTAAGCTATGGAAATATGGTCAAAATATGTATGTTATTCAAGGGGACATAATTCTGCAATAAAGACCTAACTGAAAGTTCTGTTTCCTTTATGCACATGTTCAATGCATGTCTGAACTGTGTTGCAAGTTTCAAATCCCTACATCAAATACTATTGGAGGAGTTGCAGAGACAAGAATGTTGTACTACAAAGTGTGAAATATGGTCAAAATATGCATGTCATTCAAGGGGATGTAATTCTGCCATAATGACCTGGATCAAAGTTTTGTTTCCTTTATGCACATGTTCAATGCATGTCTGAACTGTGTTACAAGCTTCAAATCCCTACATCATATACAATTGGAGGAGTTGCAGAGACAAGAACAGTACTACAAATGTGAAATATGGTCAAAATATTTATGTTATTCAAGGGGACATAATTCTGCAATAAAGACCTTAATCAAAGTTCTGTTTCCTTTATGCACATGTTCAATGCATATCTGAACTGTGTTGCAAGTTTCAACTCCCTACATTAAATACTGTAGGAGGAGTTGCGGAGACAAGAACAGTACTCAAATGTGAAATATGGTTATAATATGTATATTATTCAAGGGGACATAATTCTGCAACCAAGACCTTAATCAAAGTTCTGTTTCCTTTATGCACATGTTCAATGCGTGTCTGAACTGTGTTGCAAGTTTCAACTCCCTATATCAAATACTGTAGGAGGAGTTGCGGAGACAAGAACAGTACTCAGATGTGAAATATGGTCAAAATATGTTTATTATTCAAGGGGACATAATTCTGCAATAAAGATCTTAATCAAAGTTATGTTTCCTTTATGCACATGTTCAATGCATGTCTGAACTGTGTTCCAAGTTTCAACTCCCTGCATCGAATACTGTAGGAGGAGTTGCGGAGACAAGAACAGTACTACAAAGTGTGACGGACGTACGTATGTACGTACGTATGTACGTACGGAAGGACAAGGGCAAAACTATATGCCCCTCCCCACTTCGTGGCGGGGGCATAAAAAAAAATCCCTGCGGCACGTCTTCTAAATTGACGTCAGTGAGATGTCATGTACCGGTAATATTTGATTGAGCCTGTTCACGGTAATGATCGGCTGTGAACAAATTCCTATACCATGGAAAAACAATTCGGCATAAAATTGTGTGGTGTGTGTGTTTATGTGTGTGTGTGTGTGTGTGTGAAGGGAGGACGTCGCAAACCTCATACCAAAAGTACAAGAAGTAGGTTGAGTCGGGTAACTTCGGACAGCGGGTAAATTTGGACATACCATTGCAAACAGTGAAAATCCAGATGAGCCGTCTCATCAGGATTTTTACTCTTTGCCCAGTTAATTTTGTTTTAATTTCAAACAACTGACATATAAAGGAAACAATGTCACTGTCCAAATTTACCCGCTGTCCGAATTTACCCAACTTTGAAATACCCAACAAAATAAGAAATATTTTGCGCCTCTACTATTTCTATTTACACCTTACTGACCTTCGAAAGTTGCAATGTTATTTACCCCTGCTTGGAGGAAAACATAAATACGTTAGGATATCGTGGGAACCTCGCTCTCCACTGGTCCTCCTATTTAACTATCTCCTCTTTCAAACAATAATTCACACACGAGTTCAAATATTGTTTGCAATGAAAACTGTTGAATCAACTTCTCAAACCCTCTCGCTGCTTTGATAATAGGTTTTGTAATGATAGGGCGACCACGTGTTTAAACAAATACCTGAAAGGGTTCGAACTGTTCCCCTGCGAATTACGGGATCTTAAAATTTGAATTAAAATTAAAATCCATCCCAAGGAATGGGTGGATCAGATCAAAGTAATTTGTTTTGATTTTAACGGGAAACTGTGGTGATCGTAGGAATAAAATTCGCATTTAACATTTATGCAGACGTGGGAACATTTTAAGACCCCCCTCTCTCTCTCACACACACACACACGCACAAACACACACACGCGCGCACGCACAATAGGAAAATGGAACAGAGTCACATGAGAAAAGATATTTTACAATATGGAAACAATGATGGCCCAGATAAGGCTAGGCATCCGCGCAGTGAGTGATCAGTCTTTCTCTTCGCGTCCCCGAGCGGTCCCGAGCTGGAGCGCAATTGTAGGCGGGAATCTTTTCAATCCTAAACGGGGTTCCGAGTTTTGCATACAGCCTTTCATTATCATCCACCCATCGTCCTGATATGACTGAAATACTGTTAAAAAGGACGTAAAATCTCTAGTCATCCGGCAATCCATTATTCTGCAAATGGCTTGTCCAGGAGCATATAATTTCTCTAGAGAAATTATATGCTCCTGGCTTGCCAAAATGTAACATTCTATTTGACTAGCACATACTAGTGTAAAACAAATGAGTGCAAACTTACAGTGTGTAGAAGGTATTAACTGGGACAGTTATCAAAACATTTCGGGAATATTGCGATTAATATTACTTCAACGAAAAAGTGTGCATAAACATGCCTTGATTCAATAGATACGAGTCGAATAGCTTTTTTTTGTTGCTGTTTGTTTGCTAACTATTATACCACCCTAACCAGCAAATGCCAGCTTTAGTACGAAGTATTTAGCCCTCTCTTTCTGTGTGTGTGTCTCTCTCTCTCTCTCACACACATACACACTCATACATTTTATCCGGACAAAAAGATGGAATTCATGAATAGAAAATGGAGCATGGTCTCATAAGAAAAGGCTTTTTAACAACGTGAAAACAGTGATGACTTGGCATTCGCGCAGTCAGTGACCAGAACCTTCCAGCTCTGGAAACTAATATACCTGCAGGTGACACCTACTTAGAAATTAAAAATTCAAGCTGCCAAAATCTAACACTGTCATTCGCTTAGTGTGTAAAGCAAATTTGTACAAAATTTCTATTTAGTCAAAGATATAACTGGAGAAATTATCATAAACACCTGGATGTACCCGAACCGAAACTTTCAGGAGTTCTGTGATAATTCCATCGGTTCTTTTACATCAATGAAACAGAATGCGCCCCGGAATGCACATACATGCCGTACATGCATTCAAGTCGTATTTTGGATCATATACTAAATGCAGAAGCTTGAAGTATCTATTTCCCGATGGGAATGTAAACATTTTGCGGGTAGACCAGGCGTGTCAGTGATTGCAGAAAAATATTTTTTGCTCTTTCATATTGAGTTTGAATCGTTCACATGACGTTAATATGTACAAACAAATCTTAAATCGTAGGCTACTAAAAAGTTGGCCCTACATTTTAACCGGTATTTTAGATCTCTTGTATTAGACAAAATGGTGCAGATATACATTTCTTCCCACACTTTTCGCACGATGCCTAACTAAAGACGTGTAAAAATAATGAAAAACGTTTTCTGGTCGAGAAGTTTTATTTAAAGCTATTTTAATTCTATGGAATATTCGTAGTACCTACATTCCCACGGCCTGCGCGTGTTCGCCTCGCGCTAGCTGCAGTTTAGCATACCACCTGCACGCGCAAAGTATAACAAAAACATAAACCACGTGTCTGTCCGTCGCTTCATTTTCACTTTCACTGACTTCGTTTTTACTTATCTTAAAAATAAAGATCAATTCAGAATTGTGCATTGGTATACTGAGATCTATAAAGTTCCATTTTAACAAGATTTGTTTACTTTTATTCAATATTATCATCAATATAATAAAAGGTAAACAAACGAGCATGCGTATTGATTTTTGTATCCGTTCAACGGGGCATATTCCGGTTGCTGTCAGCCAATGAACGCGCGTGTGACCAGCCCCACTCAACCAATTAAATAATGCAGACGACTAAACGGCGGCTGGTAATGGAAAATTAACAATGGTGGGCGGGATCATTTTCAATAATCGAATAATTTTAATAAGAAACGGCGTGGGAAAGGGTGTCATACATGCTCCTGACCGCCGGTCAGACAAGAACGTATCGAAACCGGAAAGTTGCATATCCGTTGTGGAATTGTTAGAATTCGTGTACTGATTATCTTATATTTCCTGAGGAAAAATATAAATAAATAAAAAAAATAATGAAGAGGAGTTTAAGTATGAGTGATGATGATGACGTTTTTGATGATAGACTTAAGTCGGGGTAAGTGGACTTGCGTATCAAACAATTTCAGCACGTGGACTTAAGTGGACTTACGTAAGGAGCATATCTATACTTAAGCTGGTCACGTGCAGACTTGTGTGTTGCACGGGTAGTGCACAAGACTGGACTTTAGTGGTTTGGTAGATGTAAAACATTCGTAGATGCACGTGTATGTGTGTATGTCTGTCATGCGTCTTATATAGGAGAGCGATAAAATAGTCGTTTTCGAAAGAATGATAATATTCGGACCCTGGGATTCGGACATAACGGTGCTGAGCGTAGTTACTAAATATATATTACCAACTTTTCGCTTGTGGAATTATTGAAGCCAGGATAATACTAATGCTGATATGCAGCGAATTTTATGTAATCGCAATTTGTCATAATATAAATATTATAGCTTGGAGAATATATAAACATGAGAGTTGTTTGTGTGTGTTTGGGGGGGGGGGGGGGGGGGGGGGGGGGGGGGGGGGGGGGGGGGGGGGGGGGGGGGGGGGAGTTGAGTGTTTAGTAACTACATTTGATGTCTTTGGGGCTGCAGCTTTGTATCTCTGTGCTATCCCCGCTTGATTAACACGTTTTTGTTTTATAAAAAGTATCGATTAAGAATCCAAGAAACCTCAGTTACATTATGAGTCTGTCTGTGAAGCTGTTGCGTCTAAAGCACTTTCTCTCACCAATGCTGACTGTAAATAATTTTCTCATTACTGTCAATCTTTATTAAGTGTCGAAATTTCCCAGTTACTTGCATAATTCTCGTTAAAATAACAGCAGAGAAATTGAGTACGTTCTAGCTTCCAAAAGCTGTCATCATTTACGATATAACTTAATGAAATTAAACTCGTGATAATGAACTGCAGATGGGCTTACGGGACAAGCACCTTGACAAGTTACATGGGAAAAAGGGCACACTAATTTGAGCCGCGTCACGCAGGACAATGGCTTAACGCATCCGCTAATACAAACTAGTCTGCGAATCCATGCAGTCTAGCAATAGCCGGTAGTGCCTCGGAGACCTTACACGATGTGTGCGAGTAACACAGGCGCTGATCAGACTGTGCCGATGCGCAGGCTGACCTGAGCCTTTGTTGCTCGCAAATGCTTTAAATTCCTATGTTATTTACAAACGAGCCAGGCCACAAAAAATGAGTCTTACGGCGTGTAAGATCAACGAAGACTGGAATCAAATAAATGGCCTTAATAAGTTATGCAGTATATTCCAGTGAGCATTGAAACTTAATACCGCAATATTTCTTTGATCTGTCCCGTTGAAACAAATTTATTCGACGTTCTACTGATATTTTTGTCATCTGTTTCTACTGAAAACGACCTGGAAATACTGTTATAATTCATTTGCTGGTATACAAACATGTAAATAGAGGATCTTACATGAGTGCTCATGTATTATTGAATTTATTAAACGAGTTGGGGAAAAAGATAAGATGCGAGGCTCTGCCGAGCATCTTATCGTTTTCACCAACGAGTTTAATAAATTCAATAATACAGGAGCACGAATGCAAGATTCTATTTATCATATGACACTAAAATCGCATTTTATTAGCAAATTTTGCACTAAAACGTCACGATTTCGCCATCAGAAAACGCGACGTAGTATGGACGTCAATGCATAACGGTACGACGTAATTTGCATATTTAATCCACTAGTGGATTATCGTTTTTAATGCATGGCTTTATTACACTCTCAGATGCGACGTCATATGATAATATATAATAATACTAAAACGATACAGAAAAGACACAAACACTAAATACATGTACATATTTTACTCTATTAACAGATCGCCATCCCAGAGCTGCCAGATTACAGATCGGAAGAAAAGACGAGGGGTAAGCCTACGTTGATATACATTCATTGTATTTAGACATTTTGACCAGTCACAGCTAATACTGATTTCATTTTTATTTGGCTTTCCGGCCCTTTCAAAAATATTTCACCTATAGAGCCTATCTTTAAGCAAATGTGGGCGAAATCTGGAGGTCCCGGGGAAAAACTCCAAGCAGAACATGGCAATCTTATTTGTGCGCCGGCGGAGGCTCGAGTCCACATCGATACGACCTAATGCTTGAGAGTGCAGTTATAGAATAACAAGGCCACAGAGGCCTGTAAATTTTGTGTGTGTTGTTCAAAAATCTTTTAAACTTCAACGGTGCAAGACTGGTGCATTGCCAGGAATATATGGACATGCTTAGGCTTACTGGTCTCCGGCAATCTAAAGCCCCAAGAAATGACCAGCCCGTTACCAGTGGGCCAAAACGACCATACTCAAGGGCGTAGCTGCCTTTACGCAAATACGCAGGTGCGTATTGAAATTTTGTCAAAATGACAAAATTTCAACATGCACCTGCATATTTGCATTCTGAAATTTGCGAAATGGGCCAAATATCAATACCATCTGGTTACTGACATGAAAATATGAAATATCCTGGGGTCTTAACTTCGGCCTTATATTTCATGTCAAGCCGCCTAAAGCCTGACTGCGCGTATCATGTTATAGCCTCTAGCTACGCCCCTGATTATTACTGAATTATCGTGAGACATCCCAACAAACATACGACGTCGTAATAAAACATAACGAAGGGCGGAGTCATTTGTCGCTACATCTTTATATCATTTAACAGTTTACCGAATTCTTATTTCTTTGCAGGTAATAGAGAAACGACGACGGGATAGAATCAACAGCAGTTTGTCGGAATTACGTCGGCTGGTGCCGTCGGCATTCGAGAAGCAAGGCTCAGCCAAACTCGAGAAAGCCGAAATCCTACAAATGACAGTGGACCATTTGAAAATGTTACATTCTAAAGGTATGTTAAATCCTCGGACATACGTTTCCGTCAAAAGTAGAAGGAGTAAGATTAATATACACGAGCGAATTCAGGGATTGTGATTATCCCAGCAGGCACATATTGTTGAATCAACCTTGATTCAACATCATGATGTTGAATCAAGGTTGATTCAACATTGTGTGCATAGTGGGTAAGTTATCTTTAAGGTTGTTGATGTATTTTTTCTCTGTCCTTTTGTCACGGGACAAATTTAAGGTGTGTAATATGATGTCTGAATGACATGACATGGCGCAGTTTCGTCTTTTCAACAGTATTTCAGTCAGATGAGGACTGTAGGGTGATTATAAAGGACTCTGTGAAATGAAGCGTCCGAACAGAAGCTCACCGCGCAGGCTTCAGCACAACTCAAACCCGTGACCCCGTCATCTAAAGCCGTGAGCGCTCACTATGGGCCATGACCAAGGGTCCGAGTCTGTGCATTTTGTCTCGCATTGACACCATTTTCAATTGCCGGCGGACACTCCCGGCTAATCTGCAGCAAGCCAAATGTATACCAAATTCCAGGTATCAAATCAGTTTCCTGAAATCATATCAATCAAATAAATGAGCCGCGACGTGACGAAACCAACAGTGTGGTTGTGCGCCCAGCGCTGACTCAGATCAGCCTGGGCATCCGACCAGTCAGATCAGACTATTCGCTAAGGGCTTAAAGGGTAGCTAAGGGTCTAAGCTACCTTCATGCGGACAGCAAAGACTCTGATCAGACTGGACGGATGCCCAGGCTGATCTGAGTCTGCGCTGGACCACATTGTTGGTTTTCTCGTTTCGCGGCTCAAATGTTTTCTTAACTCCGCCATACTCTGCGGTGTGGAAACTATCGCAGGAAACAAACGTGATTGAATTTCCGCGGCCGTCTCTTGTGAAGGTTTCCATTTTGGAAGACATGCTCAATTTAGTGCTAATCCGATGACCATCCCAGATTTTTAAACTTCTTTGTTAAAAGTACGAATTTCAGTCTGGATACAAGATACTACTACCGATAATGATTAAAATACGTGTACATAATACACGTAATAAATAATGTTTCTGTAATAAATGCAATAGAAAGAGAGGCACGATTTTTTTTTTTAGTTTCAACTCTATGCCATTTACATTTTAACAGAATACCAACTGGATGGTCTCTTAAACTCCTGTATGGAGTGAACTAGCTGTAAAGACCGTCTGCAAATATGCGAACTGAAAACTTATTGGTTTGTGTATTATCACCAAATAGAACGTTGCTAATTAACCGTTTATTTTCAGGAATCAACGGCTACAATTTCCCGGACCCCCACACTGTGGCTCTGGACTACAGAAGTATAGGATTTCGAGAGTGTGTGGCTGAAGTGGCTCGGTACCTCATGTCAGTGGAGGGAATGGACCTCCAGGACCCACTACGGCTGCGACTCCTCGGGCATCTACAGTGCTTCTCTACACAACGTCTTGCAGCGGCAAAATCATCCTTCCAGAACACGTCTTGGAACTCGGTACCGTCTCACCCCTCAATAAACTCCGTAAACCAGTATTCAGGAAACTCTATGTCATCCATGGCGGCCATTATGCCATCACAACATTCCAACCAATCAGAACATCTCAGTGCTTCTTCCCATAATTCCCTCTCAGGACATCCCTCAACCTCATACAGTGAATCAAGAATCAGCCAATCAGACAGCTCATCTCTTCATAACACCATGCGGATTCCACTGCCATCTTCAATGGGCAGCTTAGGCGGACCAAGTCACATGACCACCATGAGTTCTAATTCCGGACAGTCTATAACACCGCCATCTTTGATTCCACAGCAAATAAACACACAGTTCCCAATGTTAAATATGAACCCTATGATGTCACCAAATGGATCTTATAATTCCGGACAGCTGAACCAACTGGGATCTGTAAAACCTTACAGACCTTGGGGCTCAGAGTTGGCCTACTAAACAATATATGTGACCATGAGGAATTGTGCAATTTCTGTAAAACTGCCATATGTATCTGGTTTGATAAGCCTAGGCAAACTTGAATTACCCTAATGTGCTTAAATGTTGGTGACACTAAAACCATTAATTTTCCGTTTGGGACAAATGGAAAATTAATGGTTTTAGGTGTCAAAATAATTAAGTACATTATAGTATCTACATGTGAGTCCCACCACGCGAACACGTGCATTATGCAAGCACACAGAGCAATATGTAATTTCTTAATGATGTGACTGGACTTATGTTCAAGTGTGCCTGCCAACAGGTTGATTTGGATCTTATCATTATTTTTTTTTTGTGTGTGTAATGAAAGTTCGAGATGGTGAAAAGTTATGCTTACTGACAAATGTATCTACAACGAAAATTAGAAACTTCAACAACGAATTTGTAATTTAAAAATATGAAAGGTCATTTTATCATACCAATGATTATCATCATGATTTGTATATCTATTGGAAATTACCCAGCTGGCACATGACGTCGTAATGATGTCAAATCGACGTCAGTCTGACGTTATTTTGACGTCATGTGCCCTTTCAGTATTGTGCAGCAAAGGCTTAAACCGGAGGCTTGGCAAAATAAAGCTTATCAGCTGAGTTTGGTGCATGCTGGTTACTGAAAGACATACTTTTTTCATACATTCCTACCACTTTGTTGGTTGGAAGTCCTAGAGGATATCCATTATAAACAGTGCTAATACTAATTTAATATTTCAATGTATTATTTTTCAATGTATATTATTTCCCGATGTGTCTTCAACTTAAGTTTATGTTTATTTTTACTTTCTTCTTGTTTGTTTTTAGTTTTACACTTTAATCTAGTCATTTTGTTTCATCATTCTACTATTTCTTATTTTGTTCTGTTAATTTCGACACAATTGTCAAACAGGTGACTCTTGTTATCTCAAATACTGATATCTCAAAGTACCCTCTTATCACAGAATACAAAACAGCCCCGGATCCAGGGGGTGGGCTTTGGGGCTGCAGCCCCGCCAGTTGGCCTCTGTGTTATGTATAATATGTAGGCCTCCGGATAATAAGAAGCATCTGATGACAGTTTGAGAAAAAATATCCAATGTGGTTAGATCAAAATATTCAAAATATATGTTGTGAAATCTCATTAGAATCGCCTCGGGGAGGCGATTCTAATGAGATATCACAACATATATTTCAAGGTAAAAATATATAAAAACAAGGGCTTCGCAAGCGGCGCATAATACGCCCGTTTAAATGTCATAAAGGAGTTACAGAATGAACAAGACTGTTTACAAAAGGATAGACAGACAGACAAACTATAATAAATGAATTCAACTATTCAACATAAGTATATCGAGTCAAGGGAGATAAACTAAATATACTAGATATAGCATTCTTGGTTGTATTACACTCCCTTGGCATCACTACAATATTTTAAACAGTTGAAATGTTACAGAGGAAATAGGATATTTATGCAAGGGCAGGTAATTCAGTAAGTAAGCCAGAGTTGTGGTTCTTGCTCAGGATACATTGCCTCATTATTATACACATTCCTACAAAGTTTCAATCTAATATTTCAAAAGTTTAAGGAGATATGGAGTGAATGAGAAACGCCTAAAATATACTAATCAAAGGGAGGTTACTCCAAAATTAAGAAAGGGGGAGCAACCATTCTTGTATGTGACACACTGTCTTGTGATCATGCACATTGTTATAAAGTTTCATCATGATATTCCAAATGGTTACCCAGTTGAGGTATGCACAAGGTTACTAGTCACAAATAGTCAACAAGCACTAATGAAAGGGGTGTAACTCTAAAATGAAGAAGGGGAGAGCAGCCATTGTTGTACGCGACACATCATTGGGTCTTCATACACATTGCTATGAAGTTTCATAAAGTTATCCCAAACGGTTATCTAGTTATGGCGCGCACAAGCCTTGCAGGGAAAAAATTAATCAAAGGGGCATAACTTGGAAACTAAGGAAAGGGGAGCAACCACTTCTGTACGCGACACGTTCCCCCAACCTAATATATATTCCTACCAAATATCATGAATATATCCGAAACGGTTAATGAGTTATGGCGCGCACAAGAATGTTTACGGACGGACGGACGGACGGACAGACGGACGGACGGACGGACAGCGCCATGACATAATACGTCCGTTTTTTCAAAACGGGCGTATAAAAATCTCTTGAAATTGAACCATTAATATGTCATATTTTCAAGCCCTCTCCCCCTCGGCACCTCCCAGCCCCACCAGTTATCCAGAGCCCCACCAGTATGTGAAAGGCTGGATCCGGGCCTGCAAGTTTGGACACAGTTCCTATTTTTCTTTGCATTTCTACTCCAGTTGTCTCGAAATGCTTATACCTATTTTTCTTTGCCTTTCAACCCAAGTTGTCTCAAAATGATTATACATACAGTCAGCTTTCAATATCTCAAATTTACAATTCATCTCTACTGATATCTCAAAGTGAATTTTCTGGACCCCAAAAATATACAGTCAACTCATTTTAACCCATTTGCACTCAGAAAGGCGAAAACTCTATGGAGTTTTGGCAGTTCTGAGTGCTAAAGGATTGACTTTGGTTTCTGCATTTTCTCTGAAAAAAAACACAAAAACTGTCAGTGTTTACGACAAATAGTGGAGACCCTGATCAGACTGCTCCTAAGAAGCAGTCTGAGCTGGATCTAGAACTGCACACATAATTTCGTAAATGCCAGTACTATGGCACCTAAAGAAATTTAGTTGTATTTCCCATTTTAAGTACTAGTGCTATCTCAAAATGGGCAGTGAAATCACTGACTGTATACTGAATCAAGCAATACTAACATTCCGACAACCTTATATACGGGGAGCTACGTAGAAATAATTTTTCTTACAATATTTCTTAGGTTATAAGATGGGTGTTTTCCCTTCCAAAAGATCTAGATCTAGATTTTTGGGATGTTTTTAGAAAGGAAAAAAAACCTTCTTATAGCAGAATTTCATACTGACCAAGATATTTGGTGTCATTCTAGACAGGGGGAAATCACATTTTATAGTCTACTAAAAACAGTACATCTAAATAGAACATTGCACACGTTGTAACACATTATAACTACCAGTGGCACGCTAAGACAATCTGAATGAGCTGCGATACAAGAAAACCATCGTAGACTCAGATCAACCTTGGCATTAGCCAAGTCTGCTCTGAGTCTTCGCTTTGTGCTTAAAAAGTAGCTAAGAGTCTAAGTTAGCCTCATGCGGACAGTGAAGACTCTGATCAGACTGGGCAGATGCCGACTGATCTGAGTTTGCACTGGTGGCACATTCCACTTTGTTGGTTTTCTCTTGTCGTGGCTCAAATGACAGCCATATTGTATGTACAGTATTTTCTCAGAGCTAAGATGAATGGTTTCCTTTTCCAAATTACAATAACTATGTAAATCAGTCAGGTTTAATTCAGCTGTGAGAGGGGTTTTTCTCTTCCAAAACAATCCCGAGAATCTTAACATGTCTTATAAGACAGATTTAGATTTTGAGATTTGTTTTGAGGGGAGAAGCACTGTCTTATAACTGAAGATATACAGTATGCAGTGGTATAAAATGCAATAAAGAAGGCTAGGTACAATAGGCAGAATTTGGTGCCATTGACAGTCTCAAAGATGAGAAGAGATAATTTTCCTGATTTTCAATAAAAACCTATGTTGTTCCTCTCATTAGCACTGCTGTCTCACCGAGATAGTTCTATTGAGGGGTCACAACTTATATTTTCATTGAGAAATACAAAAACTTATCCAGAATTGTCACTGTTACCTGGAGCTCTTGCCCAGACAGCTCTAATAAGGGGTTGGAACATACGTTTACATGTAGATATGCATTTTATTTTTAGTTTCAGTTTTTGGTCCACTACTTGCCATATTTGTCTGAAAAATATAACATGTACGAGTGTTTAATTAGGGTAAAAATTATAACAATGCTGACAATAAAAGTTCAGACAAACTGAGCAATCATGTGGTCTGATCTACGTTAAAATATCCAAAAGTATTCCATAGTCATGCCAAAATCAAACTATTAAAAGGTAAAATTATATTCATTTTCCATTTTGTCTCAGACTGATAACAAAACAATTTTTGAATAATAAATGATCTGAGTCATTTCCAATAGCATACTGTGAACAGCAATGACATTGATCAGACTGCACAGGTTGATCTACACATGTAGCTTAGTGCTGTTTGAAAACAGCACACTTTAGGGATATGATTTATGTTTCCTTATGTATGCAAACCTGTGGTCAGTAATAGCCATATATGAGCCGCGACAAGACACAACCAACAATGTAGTTGTACGCCCAGCGCAGACTCAGATCAGCCTGGGCATCCGCCCAGTCTGATCACAGTCTTCACTGTCCGCAAGGCGGTAGCATAGACACTTAGCTACCCTTTTAGCACTTAGCAAAGAGTCTGGTTCTGGTCGAACTGAGCAGATGCCCAGGCTGATCTGAGTCTGGGCTGAGCAGACAACCACTTTGTTGGTTTTCATGTGTCGTCGCTCGTATTATTTGTATACAGCAGTGCTCCAGATAGAAAGGGTAAAAGGGATATGTCTGAGATATATATGAGCCGCGACACGAGAAAACCAACAAAGTGGCTCTGCATTTAGCGAAGACTCAGATTAGCCTGGGCATCTGCCTATACTGATCAGTCTCTTCGCATAGTGCATAAAAGGTAGCTTAGGATCTAAGCTACCTTCATACTGACAGCGAAGACTCTGATCAGACTTGGTGGATGCCCAGGCTGATCTGAGTCTGCGCTGGGCACACAACCACTTAGTTGGTTTTCTCGTGTCACGGCTCATATATCTAATTTCTCAACAACAGCATATGTTGAGACCCCACATTAGAACTCAATGAGATGGTAGTGTCATGGTACTAATGAGGATTCAAAACATTATGCTTTGGTGAGACAGTTCTATTTAGGGGTCACAACATATCCTTTTATGGAAAATTGTATCTGAATTAGCCCTGATTTCCCTTCTTATCTCATGCTCTTACACAGTCATCAACAAGTGCTTTATTTTGAGAATAAATGTGATATACAATTTTAAATGTTGTTGCTTTATTATTAGTCTTATCCTACTTATCTTCATCGCCGGGTAGCGCAATCGGTAGGGCACCTGACTCGTAAGTCAGAGGTCCTGGGTTCGAATCCCGGTCTGGCCACATACTTTCGTTTCTCCTTCCGCTGATTCAAGAAGGGTAGTTGTCAGTTACTGGCGAAAGTATGTGCACTTAGTACTGGTTAACCGCTTAGGAGGTCTAAGCCTGCCCAGGAATAGTGTGGTTAGGTTAACTGACCGTCCCAACATGACCTTAGTTGTTTACCGTGGATGTTAAGCATCAAATCAACCAACCAACCAACCAAAAAATCCGCTGTTCTGCTGGCCAAGATAGTCACTATGTGCTGTTATGACTTTTTTGTACTAATCCTTGGGTGCCTTTAAAGCCCATATAGCACAAAGTGCTGCGAAGTTTACACTTGTCCCATAGACATTTGAGCCGTGACATGAAAAAAAGAACAAAGTTGCATGTTTGCCCAGGGGTAACTCAGATCACCCTGGGAACCAGCCCAGTCTGATCAGAGTCTTTTCTGTCCAGATAGAGCTAGCTTAGACCTTAGCTACCATTTAAGCACACAGCAGAGAGTCTGATCAGACTGGGCGGATGCCCAGGCTGATCTAAGTCTTTGCTGGCTGCTCATGCCACTCTATTGGTTTTGTCGTGTTGCGGCTCGTTTCATCCTGGACATTAAACTATTTGATTTGCTCAGCCCTGTGAACCTGATATTTGTTATTTTGGATACAATGCTGTCACGTCATGGCTTCCACCCGGACAAAAATACTTCAATGAAATTCAAGGCAAATGAGCATTTTAATGTCCTTTAATGTTTGCTGGCCTTACATTTCTTTGTATATTAATCTCAAAACACCAAACTAGATTTTTAGGATCGAACTGGATTTTTAGGATCGTTTAGCAAGGGAACAATTTCTGTCTTACAGTATATTGTATACATCTGACAGAGCCCTAGATAAGAGGGAGTATTTGGTGATAATTAGGGATAATTTTTGTTAATTCTGGATAAAAACATATGTTGTGACCCCTCATCTGAACCGTCTCGATGAGACGGTTCAGATGAGGGGTCACAACATATGGTTTCAATAAAAAATAAAGAAAATTATCCCTCAATTATCATCAAATACCCCTCTGATCTAGTGCTCTGCATCTGATAACACGCTGCCTTTCTATGGAACCCAAATACAGCATTATAACAAAAAAGACATTACTGCATTGGGATACATTAACAATAAGGGGAAGCGACTTTACCATTTTCATTGTTCCTCTTTGCTTGCGCTGAGTTGGACTTATCAGTTAAGTCTTTCACTGTATATTTAAGAAATAAAACATGTTTCCATATTAATTAATTTACTCTTCCCAACACACAGTTCGGCTGTAACTCACAAATTTATATCAAACACATTAACACAATCCACATTTAAAATGTATAGGTACATGTTCAATTTTTGGTAAGGCAAAGAAAAAATATTGTGTTTCTGGTTTCTTAACCACCAAAACTACAAAATTCCTTTTGAACAAAAAAATCCTTAAATTTACGCTGACTTTTTGATGGTTAGCTGCTATTCTCCCATGTAAAATTACATACATGTATGATAAATACACTTAACAAATTTATGTCATGCAAAAGGAAACACTCATATAGCTGTTTAAAGTTTTTTGTTTTTTTCTTTTAAATAGCCTGAGCCCAGAATTAATAATATAATACCGGACACACAATGTTTTTAAGTTTTATACATACATGCATGCTTTTGCGGCTCACAGCATTTTTACTTTCTATTAATTACAGGTCTTCAACACTTTCTACTGTCACCTAAAGCAAAATATAGCATAACTGCATTGCTTTGTATTTACCTAAGGGACCTAACTCCATAATATATGCTGATCAAGAGAGAAAAATTGATTGTTTCCCTTGGCATAAGAGTTTCACCACCAGATTTTTTTCACTTTGGCCCCCATTTTCTACAGGCATCAACTCTTGCAGGAACAAAATGCTCCCTTTGGAGAAAATTTTTTCCTTTAAAGACAAGAGCTGTCAGAGGACAACAAAGTGCACCTTTTTGGAGCTTGACTCTCATGTTCACAAGTTCATGACTGAAGGTATGAGATAAAATCACTGAATGTAAAATGTAAGTCTTTTAAGGTCCAACGTAGTTTTTCTGAGTAAGTTGTAAGAGAAACCACAGTATTATGACGATTAACCCACATCAGTATGGAGGAACATTAGTTATCAGTGGGTTAGAGTGTGCCAGGTATCATAACCCAACCTATATGAGCTGCGATAGGTCAAAACCAACAAAGTGGCATGTGCGCCCAGCAAAGACTCAGATCAGCCTGGGCATCCGCCCAGTCTGATTAGAGTCTTCAGTGTCCGCATGGAGCTAGCTTAGACCCTAAGCTACCTTTTAAGCACATGCAAAGACTGATCATACGGTACTGGGCGGATGCCCAGGCTGATCTGAGTCTGGGCTGAGCGCACAACCACTTTGTTGTTTTTCATGTGTCGTCGCTCGTATTATTTGTATACAGCAGTGCTCCAGATAGAAAGGGTAAAAGGGATATGTCTGAGATATATATGAGCCGCGACACGAGAAAACCAACAAAGTGGCTCTGCATTCAGAGAAGACTCAGATTAGCCTGGGCATCTGCCTATACTGATCAGTCTCTTCGCATAGTGCATAAAAGGTAGCTTAGGATCTAAGCCACCTTCATACGGACAGCGAAGACTCTGATCAGACTTGGTGGATGCCCAGGCTGATCTGAGTCTGCGCTGGGCACACAACCACTTTGTTGGTTTTCTCAACGGCTCATATATCTAATTTCTCAACAACATCATATGTTGAGACCCCACATTAGAACTCAATGAGATGGTAGTGTCATGGTACTAATGAGGGTTCAAAACATTATGCTTTGGTGAGACAGTTCTATTTAGGGGTCACAACATATCCTTTTATGGAAAATTGTATCTGAATTAGCCCTGATTTCCCTTCTTATCTCATGCTCTAACACAGTCATCAACAAGTGCTTTATTTTGAGAATAAATGTGATATACAATTTTAAATGTTGTTGCTTTATTATTTGTCTTATCCTACTTATCTTCATCCAAAAAATCCGCTGTTCTGCTGGCCAAGATAGTCACTATGTGCTGTTATGACTTTTTTGTACTAATCCCTGGGTGCCTTTAAAGCCCATATAGCACAAAGTGCTGCGAAGTTTACACTTGTCCCACAGACATTTGAGCCGTGACATGAAAAAAAGAACAAAGTTGCATGTTTGCCCAGGGGTAACTCAGATCACCCTGGGAACCAGCCCAGTCTGATCAGAGTCTTTTCTGTCCAGATAGAGCTAGCTTAGACCTTAGCTACCATTTAAGCACACAGCAGAGAGTCTGATCAGACTGGGCGGATGCCCAGGCTGATCTAAGTCTTTGCTGGCTGCTCATGCCACTCTACTGGTTTTGTCGTGTTGCGGCTCGTTTCATCCTGGACATTAAACTATTTGATTTGCTCAGCCCTGTGAACCTGATATTTGTTATTTTGGATACAATGCTGTCACGTCATGGCTTCCACCCGGACAAAAAAACTTCAATGAAATTCAAGGCAAACGAGCATTTTAATGTCCTTTAATGTTTGCTAGCCTTACATTTCTTTGTATATTAATCTCAAAACACCAAACTAGATTTTTAGGATCAAACTGGATTTTTAGGATCGTTTAGCAAGGCAACAATTTCTGTCTTACAGTATATTGTATACATCTGACAGAGCCCTAGATAAGAGGGAGTATTTGGTGATAATTAGGGATAATTTTTGTTAATTCTGGATAAAAACATATGTTGTGACCCCTCATCTGAACCGTCTCGATGAGACGGTTCAGATGAGGGGTCACAACATATGGTTTCAATAAAAAATAAAGAAAATTATCCCTCAATTATCATCAAATACCCCTCTGATCTAGTGCTCTGCATCTGATAACATGCTGCCTTTCTATGGAACCAAAATACAGCATTATAACAAAAAAGACATTACTGCATTGGGATACATTAACAATAAGGGGAAGCGACTTTACCATTTTCATTGTTCCTCTTTGCTTGCGCTGAGTTGGACTTATCAGTTAAGTCTTTCACTGTATATTTAAGAAATAAAACATGTTTCCATATTAATTAATTTACTCTTCCCAGCACACAGTTTGGCTGTAACTCACAAATTTATATCAAACACATTAACACAATCCACATTTAAAATGTATAGGTACATGTTCAATTTTTGGTAAGGCAAAGAAAAAATATTGTTTCTGGTTTCTTAACCACCAAAACTACAAAATTCCTTTTGAACAAAAAAATCCTTAAATTTACGCTGTCAGACTTTTTGATGGTTAGCTGCTATTCTCCCATGTAAAATTACATATGATAAATACACTTAACAAATTTATGTCATGCAAAAGGAAACACTCATATAGCTGTTTAAAGTTTTTTGTTTTTTTCTTTTAAATAGCCTGAGCCCAGAATTAATAATATAATACCGGACACACAATGTTTTTAAGTTTTAAACATACATGCATGCTTTTGCGGCTCACAGCATTTTTACTTTCTATTAATTACAGGTCTTCAACAGTTTCTACTGTCACCTAAAGCAAAATATATCATAACTGCATTGCTTTGTACTTACCTAAGGGACCTAACTCCATAATATATGCTGATCAAGAGAGAAAAATTGATTGTTTCCCTTGGCATAAGAGTTTCACCACCAGATTTTTTTCACTTTGGCCCCCATTTTCTACAGGCATCAACTCTTGCAGGAACAAAATGCTCCCTTTGGAGCAAATTTTTTCCTTTAAAGACAAGAGCTGTCAGAGGACAACAAAGTGCACCTTTTTGGAGCTTGACTCTCATGTTCACAAGTTCATGACTGAAGGTATGAGATAAAATCACTGAATGTAAAATGTAAGTCTTTTAAGGTCCAACGTAGTTTTTCTGAGTGAGTTGTAAGAGAAACCACAGTATTATGACGATAACCCACATCAGTATGGAGGAACATTAGTTATCAGTGGGTTAGAGTGTGCTAGGTATCATAACCCAACCTATATGAGCTGTGATAGGTCAAAACCAACAAAGTGGCATGTGCGCCCAGCAAAGACTCAGATCAGCCTGGGCATCCGCCCAGTCTGATTAGAGTCTTCAGTGTCCGCATGGAGCTAGCTTAGACCCTAAGCTACCTTTTAAGCAGATGCAAAGACTGATCATACGGTACTGGGCGGATGCCCAGGCTGATCAGTCTGCACTGGGGGCATAACCACTTTGTTGGCTCAATTATGAGGAATGGAAAGTATCAATCCATCAAGACAGTTTAGAGTAAAATATAGATCAAAGTTGAAGTTAAATGGTGGTGCCAAAATGCTCTCATCCAGATCTAAATGTGTACAAAATATGATGGCACTTACCCATACAGGGACTGAGAAAATACCATAGTCAATGAAGTGTAAAAGGGTAGGTCAATTTCAAAAGTGGATGGTGGGGCTGAAATGCTTCTGTCCAGATGCAAATATGTGCAAAGCAGCATAACCTTAACTCATATAGGGACTGAGAAATTCTATAAAATCAGTGGAAGGTGAAATATAGGCCAAATTGAATGGTAGTGTTGAAATGCTCCTGGCTAAGATGCACCTAGTACCGGTATCATGATTCTAGCCTTTATAGTTTCTGTGAAACTGACATAACACAGATCATGCTTAACACCAGTTAACCTAAAATTTGCCAAAGTCAGTGGACCATGACAATTTGGCCAAAGTCAAAACAGGTGCTCGCATTCAAATGGTCTTAAGCAGAAGTAAGTGTGCATCAAGTTTTAATACTCTAGCCCATATGTATTTATTAGCCGAAACTACGTAGTCTGGCCCATGTTCCTTCTTGTACACATATTCTCTGCTCTTGAAGGAACTCTTTAAGATTTTAATTTGAGAAACAGACCAAAACACTGATGCTTAACTTAGGTTAACCTGATCACAGATGTGGACGACGGCACTAACATGAACACAAACGCTGATGCATACTCAGACTATGACACAGGGGGTATAGCATAAGCTCTCCTTTGCTTTTATGAAGATGCTTTAGAACAAAAATGCTCCACATATGCTCCTCTATGAGCAAATCTTTCCTTAAAGGTAAGAACAGAACCATTTTTGGAGAAGTTTCATTGCCCAGATAAGTACCTAGGAAGTGACAAAAATTGCCTCCCTTGAAAACATAGTGCTTTACCTAAATATCTTAAAAGTTAAATCACTCTCTTTATTTGGAGCACCAAAATCCTCATATCATCACTCTCTTGTGTTTTCCTTGTTCATTTTAATATTTTCTTTCTGTTTCATGTAAACCTCGTAATATTCCATCAGCCTCTAACAATGTGACATGTTGATCTGAACCAAGAAACCGTGAGGCCATTTCAAGTGTCTTCAACTCAACTTTCACCTTTACCCCTCTCGTGTACTTCCTGAAAGAGACAAAAAAAAAATCCCAGAATTTATGACATGGTTACTTGGGCCACAAAAAGGACAAAATAGTCATGTTTGCAATGACCTGTTGTAAAAATTCAGTGTTGGCAGATCAGCAAAACTTTTTGTCTTTAATCTAGCATGCCTGGTAAACTATCACAGGTACCTCCGCGGAAGGTACTAATAAAAAGTTGTGACAGGCATCCGGAGCTACCTGTGACAGTCCAAAAATAAACAAAAAATGGTAGGTTTTCGTCTTTTTTGATAAAATACATTAGGAAGTGGCTATTGACAACCGGTTGTCAATAGCGAATGTTCGCTATTGACAACCGGTTGTCAGTAGCGAACGTTCGCTATTGACAACCAGCTGGCATATTCCCTATCAAATTATGATGGACCAGTTGAGATCCATGGGATATTGAAGAAATAATTTGGTAATATGAAAATTTTATAGTATCTTTGACAAGAAAATGTGAATATGGAGATGTCATGATACTATTTCAACAAGTATTTATTTCATGCTTTTTATTTTTGAACTTTTATTTGAGCAGATATCAACATAATATTGGAACAGTAAAGGCTTAAATGATGTTTTCTGCTATAGATATTGCTTCAAAACTCCAGAACCTGATAGACAAGTTTTGATAGTCATCAGTTCCATTTTTATGCCCCCAACTTTAGAGTTGAGGGGGAATATTGGTTTTGGCCTGTCTGTCTGTCCATCAGTCTGTAATGCTTTTTGGCACCTGTGAACCTCCAGAACCGCTTATGCTAGGATCTTTAAATTTTGTATGTGGCATGTACATGAAAAATAAGTGAACCTGTATTTTTTCTTTTTTTCTGCTGGTCATGTTTTTTCAAAGTTATGCCCCTTTAAAGTTTTCAATTAATATATCTCCTTTTCTCATGATTGGCTTCTTCTTTTGATATTTGCACTGTAGTTAGATATTGATTCAAAGTTTTACAGAATACCACCCCCACCCCACTCAGTGACCTTGATGTCAAGGTCATGGACTTAGAAATTTGGGGTTCTGTTAAAGTATTCTGATAGCATACTGTTCCATAGTGCTTGGGATGGATTTAATTGGAGGCGCAGCCTCGTATTATTTCAATATTGTTCCACATTTCACAAGATTCCATTGGTCAAATAACGCCTATGTCAACATTTAGACAATAATATCAAAGGTCAATGAATATTTGATCTACTTTTTTTCTCGTCGTACTGCACTGTGAATACTAGCACTCTGTCTTATATTAATTCAAAATGTTTCTCTTGTTTGTAATTTTACAATAGAAATGTTATCGAAAACAGACACAGATATTCAAAACTTTCTTTTTTTCGCCATAGATCTACTTGCGATTTCTACTTTCAGTTAAATACACATAAACAAATAAACAATGCAACATGTTGATAACTATTTTGAAATCAGGTCAATTTCAAGATTGACTGCGGTCCATTTTCGAATTCCAAATTGGACAGCTCAATTTTGAGATAGGTCGTTGTCGCTACCCAGTGTCAAAATTACGGTTGTTGGTGCCTACCGACATATCTTACTTATTCATGAAAGTCATTGTCAAATCTTCAATTAGAGACATATAACAAAACACACTTCCATTTAATCTGTGCCGATTATCTTTTCTTTAAGAATTTTCTTTCTTATACTTGAACTGGTGGTAGATATTGGCTTGAGTTTTCACAAAATACTACCCCCAACCCACTGAGTGACTATTGATTTTATAAACATGTTGACAATACTTGGACATGCTTGCATGAAGTTTTATGTAGTACAAGCCATACCGACAAATGCCTGTGAGATGGGCAAGCACCAAGTCAGGCGAGCTATGCTGTCAGGTGACAGCTCCAGGGATCAAGCTAGACTCAAAGTTTAGGGAGAAGTGACTTCTACCTCCAGCTGAAATAGGGAGAAGTGACAGCCGTGAAGGGAGAAGTGGTATTGCGCGATTATGACATTTTTCATTCAATTTTAAAGAAAAATAGCTATTATGCATACTATTAACATTAAATTGAAAGATTAATAAGCTGCAATGGGTTTATAGGGTAAATTGTCATAACAGCTTGTTTGTGGAATGATTTGATGAAAATTCTACAAAAAAAAAAAAAAATTTTTTTTTTTTTTTTTTTTTTTTTTTTAGGGAGACTCCCACTTCTCCCTAAGTCCAATTTAGGGCGAAATTTCGACCCCTAGGGCGATTATTTCGCCCAAATCGCCCCCTAGCTTGATCCCTGAGCTCTTGTTCAACTTTGTCATTTTATATAGGAACAAGCTAGTGAACAAAATACCTGAAGAACTGCTCAAGTTGGGATCCTGATACTTGGCAGTTACAGACAAATGTGTAGATGACCTAAGCAACTTTTGAGCATGTTTCGTGAATTTTCGGTTAAGTTATTCCCCTTTTTCAGACATAGGCATATACTATAGGCACAAGCTTGTGAAAAAATATCTGAAGAACCACATAAGCTAGGATCCTTATATGTGGCATACAAGTTTGGACCAAGGTGTAGTTGAACTGATTAACTTTTGAGCATATAGGCATATACTATCACAGTATCCAAACTACATGTACAATCTCTTCCGGTGTTCATAGCGTTGAATCGAGAGTACAAACGTTCGCTTATAACCAGTAGTCGGAAATCATTATGTTTTGAGATTTTATCCGGAATCTGCTGCGTCATTTATAGCTATTCAGCTTCGAAAATGTAGAGGTAAGTTTAATATAATTTGCTCTTCGGTCTTTTACTTTATTACCCTGTACAATGTCGTGTATGGGTGGGTAGTAATTGGTACAGTATTCAAATCGCCCTTGGCATGAGTCTTAAACCATTTTGAGCATTTTCTTACATGTTTTATAAAAAATCTTAAGAATAAACGGAAGGCGTTATCAATCTACAGTTTGTTAGTTTTGATAAAAGAATGATAGCTAAGTTTTGCACGACACAATCTCGTGTTAAATTAAGCTGTTCGGAAAAAAAATCTGCGAGTTTTTCATTGTACAGGGCAATAAAGTAAAAGACCGAAGAGAAAATTATATTAAACTTACCTCTTTACATTTTCGAAGCTGAATAACTATAAATGACGCAGTAGATTCCGGATAAAAACTCAAAACATAATGATTTCCGGCAACTGGGTATAAGCGAATTTTGTACTCTCGATTCAACGCTATGAAAACCGGAAGAGATGGTACAGTGCGTTCGGATACTGTGACTATAGGCACAAGCTTGTGAAAAAATATCTGAAGAACCACATAAGCTAGGATCCTTATATGTGGCATACAAGTTTGGACCAAGGTGTAGTTGAACTAATTAACTTTTGAGCATATATTGTAAATTTTTGGTTGAGTTATTCCCCTTTTTCCAACATAGGAATTTATAAAGGAACAAGCTTGTGAACAAAATGTCTGAGGAACCACATAAGCTAGGATCCCTGTATTTGGCATGCAGGTTTGGACCTGGTTAGCTTTTAAACCAATTTCATAAATTTTTGGTAGAATTTTTCTCATTTTCGGACATAGGCATTTTGTATACGAAGAAGCTATAATTTATGAATAACTTTGTGAACAAAATATCTGAAAAACTGCTAAGCTATGTTCCTTATATTCAGCATACAGTTACCGGCTAAGATGTAGATGAACCAATTAAAACCCCTTTCTGACATAAATATTACGGGATGAATCTTTTTTAGAGGCAAGCATACCGTTGGGGGCATAGTGTTTCATAAACACATTTTCTAGTTTCAAATATTCATGTTGGCTGAAGAGTATGCTATGACTAAAACCCTGTTGAAAAGGCTGTAAAACTCTAAATTGGAATAGGCTGGTACTCTTACTATCTATAGAAGAAAACATCATTTTTGCCTTTGCTGTTCATATACTAACTTGATAACTGCTCAAATAAAAGTTCCAAAAAGCATGAAACAAAAACTTGTTAAAGTCGTATCTTGACATCTCCATATTCACATGTTCTTGTGAAATTATATTATAAAATTTCATGTTACCTAATTATTTCTTCAAAATTCATTAGATCTTAACTGGCCCATCTTAATTTGATGGGCAATATTCCAGCCGGTTGTCAATAGCGAACGTTCGCTATTGACAACCGGTTGTCAATAGCGAACATTCGCTATTGACAACCGGTTGTCAATAGCGACCGCCAATACATTATAACCAGGGAGTTTATTAACCCTTATATACATTAAGTTTTGTCACACAATATATTCCCGGGAACTTTACATATATACGGAAGATATGACTTTTGAAGTGGCTTTAAGGTCAGTCCAAAGTATTCAAAACAAGAACAAATCGGTTGTTTAAGGTCCTAAATGCACTTTTCTTGCTTAAGAATCTGTTGATCTGGACACACTGACATAAGTAAACCTCATTGCCCAAATTATATAAATGCTGATAAACTCCAAATAAGGCTGGATCTGTAACAAAACAACTGGAGGTGCCTGTGATGAAATGGAGGTGCCTGTGATGTAAGAAAATATAGCGAAAATCTGAAGATTTATTGCGGTTGCAAATATTGATATTCTTCATCTCTAGTCCACTGCCTTGAAAGAATCGTTCATTTAACGTTGCAATAATCTATCACAATGCGAATATCAAGCATATTTTTGTTAAAACGACAGACAATGATCATGAACTTAATATATACAATCAGATTTTACATCCTGCTCTCAAAACCAAGATGGAAGTAAGTATACATTGACACTAGTCCATAAAAGACATGCATGGTAAGCCGAATAAAGAGCTCTTTCCCAGACAGGTGGCCATTCACCTACCCCAAATGAAAACAATGCTAACTTCTGTTCTAGTAACTTCTACCTATTTTATATTTTGAATTATAAAACAAACCAGAAAGCAAAGTGGGCAGCTATACGGGTGACCTTATTGCCAGAAGACTACAGACAAACGGACATAAGATCACGTAACATTGTTGCTTCACAACAGAAACTCAAAATGCAAAGTTTCCATATCTGTTATTCAAACATTGACGAGTTGTAAGTAGCTGTTGAAAATTTACTGCCTAATTCAGTGTTAGAATAGTTATGAAATGCGCTTAAATAAGACGCAACGTTTTTGTGAATGGAGATGACTGCCTGTTAGACATTCCAAATCTTTAGAAATTGTCGAGGTCACACGCCATGCTAGCTACTCGAAACGTTTGCAAAAATAACAATGTTTCGGAAGATGACTTTTATGTAGTAAAAGTGCTCTTTTGTCACCAAATTTGATGCAGTGGCTATTCGGAGACTTTGAATTACACATAATTTACAGCAAGATTCCGATCACTTCAACATACTAAAAGGTGTAATGTTGAGAATATGTCACCTGCCAATGATGTAATCTATAGGCCTTACGGATGTATTTGGATTTTAGCACCAACAATTCAAAACTAGCCAGACTGAATCACTTGTAGCACCTATCACTCCAGTTACAATAAAGTTAACACATACAGCAAGCGCCATACAACACATGCGAGCGACACACATATGAGGTACAGAGATCTCCCCAGGCCATTAAGGCATGTCGCTTGCAACATGCCTTCCTCTTCAACTTCCCTTTGCAACATGCCTTTATTTCCGATGAAAATTTATAAAAGTGCTACTATTTTCATTTCTTAGCCAGTTAAGTTGTTTTAAATGCATTAAGGATCATCAATAAACTATTTATAATGTAAATTTAGGCTAATTTTGACAAAGCATTGCTATATTTAGATTTTTTAAAAAATGATCAACAAGTCAAAATCTGATTTTTGTGCTAAAAGCGACATGCCTTCTGAAATTTCTGGGGAGAACACTGAGGTACCAAAAGGATCAACACTATAGATACCTGTATGTGTATGCCTGTTGACGGGTATTGGCAATTTTGACACACCATACGTGTAGCTGGCACGGCGTGTGACCTCGACAATTTCTAACGAGTTGGAATGACTCACAGGCAGCACCTCCTGATCACAGTCAACACCATTCACAAAAATGTTGACTCTTATTTAAGCGCACATTTCATAACGATTCTAACACTGAATTAGGCAGTTAATTTTCAGCAACTATGTGAAATTCGTCAATGTTTGACTAACAGAAGCGGAAACAAAATGGGCAATAACTCTTTGAGATAGTGTTTTAGGAATTTTAACATGGAATTTCATGATAAACGCATTATGATAGCTTAATGGGGTGTTGAATGAATGATTCTTTTCAGGCAGTGATTCAGAGATGTCAATATTTCCAGCTGCAATAACTATTCAGATTTCACTATATTTGCTTACATCACAGGCACCTCCACACCATTGCAGGCACATCCAGCTGTTGTTTTGAAAAATCAAGCCTTATTTGTTGTCAATCAACATTTATATTTGGGCAAGGAGGTTACCTGGACATCAGTGTGCCGAGAAAAACAGATTCATATGCAAGATCACTGCATTTTAGACCAAAAATGGCCAAATTCTTTATGTTTTGAGTACTGTGGGCTGACAGTAATGCCACTTCAAAAGTCGTATCTTTGGTTAATATGGAAAGTTCTGGGGGATATGATGTGTGACAAATCTTTATGTCTATAAGGGTCGAATAAAACTTTTTGATTTTTAATAAACTCCCTGGTTATTTTATATTTTGTCCATAAAGAGGAATACCTACCGTTTGTTGTCATTATTTTGAGAGTCACAGGCAGCTCCAGATGCCTGTCACAACTTTTTATCGGTACCTCCGCTGGAGGTACCTGTAAAAGTTTACCAGGCGTGCAAGTGTATATTTTATAAATCATCATAGCTTTGGTCATGAATGACCAGTGAAAATTTCAGGAATTTTCAAGCCCTGAGCGCAAAACATGAAGGTTGAACCATTCCATACAATAGTTTGTATGTTTTACCACTAATAAGACTATGGAGACTTGCAGCGCAATAATCTGATATGGCGTTGTTACTAAATACGGTAGTTAAACTGAAAAATGGAGATAAATTATCAACACTGTTCGTAAGCGGCAACTTGAGGTATGCTTACTCATATATGCCTTGAGCCTCAACTAAGAGAACTGAACTGATCTGTGGTTTCCGTGGAAATTCCGAAGACACCACAGAAACATGAAGACATATAGAGGTCTTTGAATGGAAACCACTTACCATGAATTTGATTTAGGCAAACGGCAGACACAAGGAAATTTTCCCCCAAAGTCAATATAAAGATCTTCATCGTGAATTTCAAAAATTTCTCCAACTACAACATTTTCTGCTGCTTCACCAAGCTGTACTAATTTCGATTGTCTAAGCAACGTTGCAAAACTTTTATTGGCCAACTTTGATTCAGGTTTTTTATCAATGCTGGTTCGCACTTCCTCTAACTTCTCAAATGCCTTTGCATAACTACCCACTTTCGCTTGTTGATCAGCTGTTTGTCGGTTTTCTTGAGTGTCCTGATTTTCAATGTCATCAGTTTCTGCGACCTTTGTGTTCAAGCTATTATTTGACACATTGTCCTCCACTTGTATATCATTGTCATATGATTTGTTATCCGAGAATTGACTGGACCTCACTGAGCCTGCTATTCGATGTCTTAATTGCGACAAACAACCTCTTTTTATCAAATTAAAAGCTGACAGATTTTTCAGCAAGGGCGCAGACATCTTGGATAGCTGTTGTGGTTGTGAACCAATGAAAATACTCGAAACAAAATTGTGGCAATCCGACTGTTCTAAGCTAGGAAGTGATTGGTTTACACAATTTGCTCAATGCCCGTGCTCTTATCACGATTCCCCAAAAGATGTCGTCTAATTTTTCGAAGTTGTTTGAATTTGTCTCTCTCATCGGACAATTAAAGGTATTTCAGGCGCTTGTTGAGCTCTTTAGATAACATATGAATGCATTCATTTTCTAGATTTCTTCTGGGTAATGTTAGTTAATTTTGCTGAATGAGCAAGCATGGGCACGAGGACCGTGCAGATTGGTAAACTGTATAGGCAGTTCTCATTAGAAATTTGAGAAGGCATGTCACTTTTACACAAAAATCAGATTTTGACTTTCTGATCGTACAGGTGTCGGGGATTCGCCTTGGCAGTAGGGGCACCAGGGACAAATGATCTGGTGAATGATTGTCCTTGGGATCTTGGACGTAAAAAAACAATTTAGGAAGGAAATACGGAAACATTTCTATTCTCAGAGAATTGTAAAATCCTGGAATAAGTTGCCAGATAGTGTTGTGAATGCACCTAGCGTAAACACGCTAAAAAATCGACTGGATAAATTCATGGGAGTCAGAAAGTATAAAGTATAAAGTTACTCCGGAAAATAATACCTGGGTGTCTATTCCTGAGGGGGTTATAAGAGATCAATGATCTCGCAACCCTACGCTGGATAAGTTAAGTATCACCAGTAAACTATTCTGCTTCTGATTCTGACGTTGGATTGTTAGAGCCCACTATATCTTGAGATATGCCAGAAGCCCGATGGCTCAGTGGTTAGTGCACTTGACTCTGAAGCAAGAGGTTGTGGCACTTATGGGTTTGATACCCACCCGGGGCGATGTCTTCCTTTGTCCGAACACATTTTTCTAGCATCAGTTGCAGGGATGATGTTACAAGTGTGCTGTCCTTTGGATCAGGACGTTAACTGGAGGCCCCCTGTGGTTGAAGAGTCATCCCCTGTGCAGGCTAAAGATCCCTGTATATAGCTACATGGCTATATATGCAGGCTTTCATCCTGCAACACCGGAGTGTACACAAGTACACAGTCTGTGTCCCTTCGGGGGGTTAAGACATAATGTAAGATAGATAGATAGACCATTGATTGTAGGGTCCTCAGTTTAAATCTCACCAGGCCCTTTCATTGTGACCTGAGCAAGTCACATTTTCATTGCTTGCAGTTTCATTGAGGGATCCAGAGGGGGACAAAGAGAAAGCTGCACCCCCTTCTGCCCCCGTCAAAGTTGCTGGCAGTTATGTCCCTTATGTACCAAAAATTGTATTATTTCATGGTGAAGAAAAAGGAAAAAATGTCTTAATGTACATTATAACAGTGCTTATAAATGTGAAATGGAATGTTTGGGTTTATTTTATAAGTCTTCAATTTAATTTATTTTTTTGTTTAAAATACTGCATTTGGAAATGTTTTTGATAAGTATCTTGCCTTTGGGGTTTTCTCAAGGAAAATAGGTGTAAAATCAACGGTCTGTGGAAACACCCCAAACCACCCCAAAACATCCCAAACCACCCCAAACCACTTTCATACCACCCCAAACCAGCCTCCCTGGATACAAACTAGAACCCCATCTGCCCAACTTTTCTAATAGTTTTTTGATTTACACTTTTTAGTGAAACTTATTCATTCCCTTTTATAAGTGCTTTCCAACAACTTGGATGAAAGATCATCAAAATTATGAAGCATTCCAAAGTACAGGAACCTACCTTTAAGCACATTCGGGTAATCATAGTTTAATTTGGAGATTTCGGTCAGTTAAGATTTTGTTTTCGAAGAGAAAGCTTAAATTACTGTTATGTGAAAAAAAAAACATAAAAAGAAATATGATATTGTGACTTTAGAGTTTAATTTGAGAAAGTCAGGGGCCTGATCTGAAAATGGACTTGTGTGATACTGGACATGTTATATCATGAATGTTATATTTATGAGGCTTAAAACAAAAAGAAGATACAAGGAAATAAAAACACAAAAACAGCTATTTTGGACTTTTGTTTTACTTTATGTATTACATTCTACAACTTACCACATTTAATTAAAGGAAAAAGCAACATATAGAAGAAACAAGAACAACTACACCAAAAAATGCTGTTAAGAGAGTCCTGAAAATCAAAAAGTGTCTGGGGGAGGACCTCAGAGCCCCACAAGGAGAGGAGAAGAAACTGTTTCATACTCCCCCCGTCCCCCACCCCAAATCAATTTTATTTTGTACTCCCCCCCCCTCCCCCCCCCCCCCCCCACCGTCCCTCCAAACCAGTTTTATTTTGTATTCATTTGTTCTTACAGAACACTCCTTCCATTCCTTAACCAAGTCCCCCCCCCACTCACCCCCCGTCCCCACCCCCAACGGTTCAACCCCCCCGTCCCCCACCCAAACCAGTTTTATTTTGTATTCATTTGTTCTTACAGAACACTCCTTCCATTCCTTAACCAAGTGTTTTTTTTTTCTTAGTTATCTTTAGGCAGGTGATAGACTGTATTCAGAGTATTCTGCATAGGTGGAAGTTTTCAGTTTTAATTAGGAAGATTGCTCTCCATACTTAAACTATAGGAAACTGAATGACATTTTCAGAACTGGAAATCAGATTTTCAGTATTGGAGATTGTTGGTACTTTTTACCACAAGTCTTTTAGATACTAAAACAACAACAATGAAATATCAAAACATACTAAAAGTCATGGTAAAAGAAAGGCAGAATGTGTCTTAAATTACATTGTAAAAGTACCTAAAGTGCTGTAAAGAGAGTCCTGAAAATCCAAGTTTCATAACTCTCCCACCTTCTCCCCCCCCCCCCCCCCACTTCCCCCACCCACACAATGAGAGGGGTAACCACCTGGCACTTTGGTGCTAGGTTCATGTCTTCGATATGAGCTGCACCCCCTCCCCTCTTCTCCCCCCCCCCCCCCCCCCACACACACATACACACAAAAGTCGGCAGTCTGGATCCAGCCCCCACATACACACACACATACACACAAAAGTCGGCAGTCTGGATCCAGCCCTGAGCTTGTTTATGAATATAAAATAGTATGAACGACGGAGCACCGGAACAGGACTAAGTCTTAACATTGGGGCTTAGTTGTTTCCACATGGCACATGATTCCTAATGTCAGTTGATATTGACAAATCCGAAAACAGACTAACACCACTACCTTGATGACCCTAAAATATCGGATGCCTGAAAGTCGGACAATTATTATTCCAAAATTCTTAGAAAGCGGATTTAACACATGTTAATGCATCCAAATGATGCTTAGTGCATGGCAAACATTGTAGATCCTAATCAAACTGCTCTTATAGGAGCAGTTTGATCTGGGTCTACAATGTTTGCGCAGACCTGTTTGTCCAAAAATTAAGAGTCGTTATATGGTAGTTCTTCGTCAGATTGTTTAAAAAGCTATTTTGAGCAGAAAGCACTTTCTATACAATTCGTTTCAGAGAGTTCACCGGACTGGTTGGGTGTTACGGAAAGTGAGTGATCCAGAAAGCGTTGCCGACCACATGTACAGAATGTCTGTTCTTTCCTTCTTGGTAGATGCAAGAACTGGTCTGAACAGGGAAAGGTATCCACCCAGTCAGAGCTCTAGATAAGAGGGAATATTTGGTGACAATTAGGGATAATTTTTGTTATTTTCCCATAAAAACATATGTTGTGACCCCTCATCTGAACCGTCTCGATGAGACGGTTCAGATGAGGGGTCACAACATATATATATGAGACGGTTCAGATGAGGGGTCACAACATATATATACGAGACGGTTCAGATGAGGGATCACAACATATATATACGAGACGGTTCAGATGAGGGGTCACAACATATGGTTTCAATGAGAAATAAAAAAAAAATTATCATCAGATACTCCCTCTTATCTAGAGCTTTGCCATTGTATTGCATGCTTTTGGAGTTTCACACTGAAATGCTTTTCTAACCCTTTTTAGAATAGAAATCCATTTTGAAGACATATGCTGCCGAGGCTCTCGGCAGGAAGCAGAGTCACTCGGACAGTCTCGGCAGGAAGCCATTTATCATGTACAGAAGTTTCGGCAGGAAGCAAGAGTTCACGGACAGTCTAGGCAGAAGCCAAATATGATGTACAGTCTCTGCAGGAAGCGAAAATTGGCGGAATCGATTATACCCTGTGATTGTGGAATTGCTTTGTAGAACAGTTGACAGTTTGAACTTGCTCAAATGCTCATTTAGTCTATCTGCACATTCAGGGTTCTATATTTATTATTTATTGGTCAGAAGAATTAAGATAGGCCCCCCCCCCAATAATGTAAATCAGTCATTCTAATGCTGCTATAAGATGGTTTTTCCCTTCCCAAACAATCCAAATCTGTCATGTAAGATGGATCTAGAGTTTTTGCATTGTTTTGGAGATGAAAGAAAATACTGTCTTATAGCCAGATAAAAATTGTAGATACAGGGAAAGCTTGTGTGTTTCAGATGTATCAAGTTGTCTCTGGTCCATGATATGGCAGAGTGTATTGTAGGGGACATAACTCCGGATCAGCTTGACAAAGAAGAAAAACACAGGCGTGAAAAGGTAGGTAGATAGCTAAAGAACCTTCAAAATGTTTTCTTAAGTCTGCATGTAATGTGAAAATCTGTAACCATTAAAGCATTAAAAAATAATGACTAAATTGATGTGTACCAAATTCCAAAAAAGTGGCTTGTCCAAGTTATATCACATTGAGAGGGCAAAACATTGTAGACCCAGATGAGACAGCTCATCATGAGCCACCTCAGCTGGATCTATACTGTTTTAAATTCAACAATTTTCATCTTCAGCCTTGTAAGTGTTAAGGCTTCAGATGAGCAGTGATGATAATTTCCAGATAAATGCCACACCTGTCCTGCACACAGCCGAGCTGTATGGTTTTCTGTTTGTCTATTATTATTTTTTCATTATCATATTTTCTCATTTAAGCCAACTGACCAGGTAGGTTCAGATCATTTTAAATAATCCTAGAATAATTAGCAAATACTCACGATAGTCATGATTTTATACACTTGTTTTGAAAAACATTATGTTGTGGCACTATCCATCCAGCTGTATATCTGCCCATCAGAGTCTGAATAACTTTGGCCACACTCTATAAAACTTTGACTGATTTATGCCCCTTTTTTCAGCTTTGATGTTTTTTTTCTTCAAATTTCTGAATTCTTCACCAGGGAAGCTGATTTTGGGTTCATCAAAGGTTCTGCTAATTTGTGTGTAAAACGCTTTGGTAAAGGTAAGGTGCTGCTTGTGAAGCTCTTGTTCAAAATATTGTTTGTCTTTACAGACGGCCATGTCTCATATTTGCAGTCTTGTGTCAAAAGATGTCGGAGCAGAACTTATGACCATCTGGGAGGTAACACATTACTGTATTACTTATACCACAAAACGCATGTCCCCTGGCAACCGATTATATTTTACAAGAGCATAAGATGATATGTGTACATGTCCAAGGGAAAATAATCTAAGCTGAAAGACTTTACTCCCCTTTGAGGTAAATAGATACACTTTGAGGGGAAGAAACTCTGCTATTTTCACTTTTGCCTCCCTTTCTAATAGAGGTCCACTCGTAAAGGAAAGAGGAGCAAACTGTTTCCTTTAAGAGTAGACCTTATTTTGTAAGTGTTAGGTTATCCAGGGAAGCAAACTAGAAGTCACAAAAGTTGTTTCCCTTTGCAAAAATGGCTGATGCCGTAGGTGTGTACTCATACACCTGAAGAGTAGCCTACATTGGAGAAATGGAAGTATTGGCAAATACTGTTTCTCAGTAGGCCGGTTTAAGGGGATTTTGGGACAGTTTAAGGGAGACATGGGCAAAATAGGCTTTTTGCAGGATCAATCTTCCCCCAGTTCTGAGCTGATGGAAAAGTAAAGTAGATAAAGTGTAGGATATAACCGCTAGGATGAAGGATAGGCAGAAACATTTCCCTAAAATCATAAAAAAATTCGCCTTCATTCAGAGTTCTTGCTTGAGCCTTGTAATTTGATGATAATTATGATGTAATATTTGTCTTGCCGATGACTAGCTGAATGCAAGACTTGGGTTTTACTTTTCTGGTGTTGATATAACTGTTACTAAAATAATGTATATCAAGCTGAACATACAACCATATATAAATCACATTTATCATATGACATCGCTGTTATTCAGTGGATAACGTCGTGTCATAAAAATCGTATGACCACACGTGTAAAACCACTTTGGCGTGTACACGTAATGTCATTGACATTGGCCATGTCAACAATGCGTATTCTTATTGAAATAGTGATCATTTTGAAGTCGATAAAATCCCACTGTAAAGAGTCATATGATACACAGAATCTTACCCTCGTGGTCATTTTATATGAAATTTATGAAACTCGCCAAAGGCTTGTTTCATAAATTTCATATGAAATGACCACTTGTGTAAGATCCTCTATGTATCTGATGAATAAATGCAGAAGGAGGAACCAAGCATTAGTAGAATGTAGGTGTTTATTAGAATCATTTCTATTTTATTCTTTGACAGTTTTCCCATGTCTCTTGTAACTTAGACAAGTAAAGGGACAGTTTGAGAAGAAAACAGAAAAAAGAATGCATACACTGAAAAAAACAAACAAAAATGAATAAAAAACAAAGTAAAACACTAGTCGGACTTCTTTTTTGTAGCAGTGTACTGTCAAAGAGCCCTAGATAAGAGGGAGTATTTTGTGATAATTAGGGATAAGTTTTGTTAATTCTGGATAAAAACATATGTTGTGACCCCTCATTTAAACCGTCTCGATGAGATGGTTCTAATGAGTGGTCACAACATATGTTTTCGTTGCAAAATAAGAAAAATTATCACAGAATTTTCTTCAAAACCCCACCTTATCTGCTGCACTGACTTTTCTCGTTCAGGAATATGAAGAACAGAAGACATCAGAATCTGTCTTTGTGAAAGACCTCGACAAGTTTGACATGATCTTTCAGGCGTATGAATACGAACAACTAGAAAATAAACCAGGTTCACTACAGGAATTCTTTGACTCCACTAGCGGTAATATACATGTTAGTCCTAAAGACATGGGAGTGCGGTGCAGTCTTGCTTATTTCCGTAAGATTTGAAAGAGCTCTTAATACCAAGGAAAAGGCTCAAACTTTGGCTTACTTGGAAGCTCTACTAGCATGGTAAAATGGTAGTTTCTTTGTATTCATGTACTGCAAAGAAAGTTAGAACCACTGTTGAAGTTTAGGCACTTCTATCAAGGCAAGAGAACTGGTTTCAGATTATAATAACTTCATTTTAATATGAGCATATCAAGTTTTCTGAGTTTTGTTAAATGATAAGTTCTGTTGTTGTGTAACTGCATAATGTTTAAATGTTTAAAGTATATAGTTATTATTGAAGCAAAAAAAGATAAAATAGAATAATAAATAAATAAAAGAAATGAAAATTGCATTACAGTAATAATTACCGTTTTGTGTGTTGTGGCTAATTTGTTATATCTGTGTTGCAGGGAAGTTTCAGACAGAGACAGTTCAAGGCTGGGCTAGTGAGTTAGAGCAAATAAGAAATCAACCAACAACCTCAGCCTTATTCTCATCTCCGGGTTTACGAACTCTTAACCAATCAAAATCCAGGGAATCTTGTACAGTTCACCCATTTTCTGTCAATCACAAAGAAACAAATAGTTGATGACTGATGTATTTTAGTTCATTTTAAAGTAGACACGTAATGGTGAAGAGGTCCATCTCCAGGGGAAATAACTCTTTTCTTGGAGTTCGATGGAGCTGCTCTCAAAGGGAAGAATTTGCTCTCAGAGCAGATTCTTTCCTTTTAGGAGAAACCCCAGTTTGAGACATAATTAACTGATCCAAAACTATGCCTATGTTAAGACAGGAATGCATCCCTTAATAACTGAAAGGAGCCGCGACACGACAAAACCAACAATGTGGTTGTGCGCCCAGCGCAGACTCAGATCAGCCTGGGCATCCGCCCAGTCTGATCAGAGTCTTCGCTGTCTGCATGGAGAAAGCTTATTCCCTTAGCTACCTTTTTAGCACTAAACGAAGAGTCTGGTCTAACTGGGCAGATGCCCAGGCTGATCTGAGTCTGCGCTGGGCGCACAACCACATTGTTGGTTTTCTCGTGTCGCGGCTCAAAGGTAAAATCAACTTATTGTGGGACATTCAACACATGCGATTTTGTTTGTGGGACTATGTCACATGCTAAGTTGTCATTGCATTGACCAGTTGCATACTATCAGATGATGTCTGAGTGACATTCTGGGTGTGGTTTGAAATTATCAATTCACTTACTATGAAAGTTGAAACAGTTACATACAATGAGTCGCGACAAGAGAAAACCAACAAAGTGGTTGTGCGACCAGCGCAGACTTAGGTCACCCTGGGCATCTGCCCATTCTGATCAGACTTGTCGCTAAGTGCTTATAGGGTAGCTCAGGGTCTAAGCTACCTTCATGCAGGCAGTGAAGACTGAGATCAGACTGGATGGATGCCCAGGCTGATCTGAGTGCGCTGGGTGTACAACCACTTTGTTGGTTTTCTGGTGTCATGGCTCATTTATATGAGTCAAATAAAATTTTCATTACATATTTGCTACCCATTGCATAAGTTTGAATTTTTTTATTTCAGTTGAAAATGGCTGGCTGGATGAATGACGTGATTTTACAGCCTTTTTAAGAGTATTTCACTCATATCAGAAGATTTTTAAAATTTTTAATTGGTAATGCTATCTAGGTGATATCGTCTGGCCAGCCAGTCGGTATTACTTTTATCTCGACTTCATTTGTATATCATGACATAATTTCACATAAGCATGAAGGTTAATGGCGCTAACTTCATGAGATGAAATCATGTTGTTCCATTACTGAGATGTCAGTTTTAGTTGAACTTAATTTTATCATATAATAAAACATTTATTGACCTTTATTTTGATGAATATCCAGTTTTATTGACCTGCAAACTAAACATATTTTCCTCAGCTACACACCTTTCCTATAATTCAGAGTCTGTTCGAGTTTTGTCCCTTGCAATGCCTATGACGTCATCTATAGGATAGGATATTGTTTTCCATTGTGTAATCAAATAAATGCCGGTTTTTCGTATATTCAAAACTAACATTCAACGGTTAAGATTAAGACAACTATTTTGTTCCAACTATATTTAGCTCTTTCTTTGTCGCAAAACAAGCTTTTTAACTTATAGCATATGGGAATTTGACATAAAATCAAAAGATGTCCGACTAAAATTTCGGGCAAAAATTACAGTAATCGAAAGAGATAAGGAAAAGAAAGCAAATCATGGAAGATGTTCAGTTCGTTATTACAAAATATACAAAACGAATGATTAGCTGATTATAGAGCAGACGCACGCTAAAAATGACAACAAAGTGTGCTGACATGGAATTCGTTTGTGTAATCACCGAATCGCGTGCATTGCCGCAATAAACAAACACCTATGATTGTGTATTACCTAGACACGTGTTCCGAAGGCAGCTTTAAGAACACCCAACCGTGAAATGGAAACGATAAAATAAATAATACCGAAGATAAGAGATGGAAAAATAATATAAATTCAACCTCGGGTTCAAATTTACGGAAAACAGTCCGGATGCTGATGCTTTTAGATTGGTGAATTGCACAAGAAACCATAAATATCAGAGCTGTAATCTGGCCGGTAATAATGCGTAGTTACTATCCGAATGCTGACGTTTTACCTGTCGGAACAATGGAAAGAACTTTTCAGATTTACGAAACTTGTTTATACGAAATGTAACTCTTTTATATTGAACAAACGTGAATGTATTTCCGGGGTGCTAAAACACGGCGTCGATAAAAGGGGTCATGAAAATCATGAGTGACTTGTCTGGATTCTCAATATGATATTAGAATAAATAATAAAAAATTATATGAATAAAAAATGTCGCATGACAACAGGGCAATTATACTTTAATTTGGCCTTTCAATGTATTTTTTGCAGTTCACATATACAAAACGTCTGCTTTATGCATGTTATGTGTGCTTACAGTTGTACTGAATTATATGGGATGCTCCTATAGATGACGTCACAGTCTACTTGGGTAGATAACTCGTGCGCGACTTTATCGATTTATAGGAAAGGTGTATAGGTTGGTCAATATGTAGTTTGCAGGTCAATAAAACTGAAAATGGTGGTCAATATGTAGTTTGCAGGTCAATAAAACTGAAAATGGTGGTCAATATGTAGTTTGCAGGTCAATAAAACTGGATAACGGTGGTCAATATGTAGTTTGCAGGTTAATAAAACTGCAAAACTGTGGTCAATATGTTAAGTTTGCAGGTCAATAAAACTTCATATTCTTCACAATAAAGGGCAATAATTGGTTATTATTCAATCAGCAGGGCTCCAGATAAGAAGGGGTAACAGTGATAATTATGGATAATTTTCCTTATTTTTTCATAAATACATACATTGTAACTCCTCACTAGAACCGTCTCACCGAGACAGTTCTAATGAGGGGTCACAGTATATGTTTTTAGAAATAAGGAAAATTATCTCTGAATTATCCCTGTTACCCCTTTACATCTGGAGCACTATAGTGTTATACAACGCACATTAAATGAGATTGTGATAGTACAGTGCACATTTACCAAGATGGCGATGAATGTTTTTATACATTCTTTACTTTAAATTGCTTTATATTTTACAAGTGTATCATTTTTTTCTTATCTTCACAAATCTGTTGGCTTATGAATTCAAGAATCTCTCCAATATTTGATCAAAATTGACAACCAAACAGAAATTGTCCATTGACAGTAGAAAAATTGGGTTTGGTTGAAAAATCAAGAAATTGTCAATATTTCTAAAGTAAAATATTTGCAAAATACAGCTCTCATGAAAATAAAGCAATTTACAGTATATGATCATTTACAACTTTTTATGCCCTCAACTTTAAAGAAGTTGAGGGGGCATATTGCTTCTGGGTTCTCCATCTGGCCGTGCCTGTCTCTGTCTCTGAGTGGGTCTGTTCATCAGGCACACCGTATCTTAAGAACTGTGCCTGCTAGAGTTTTGAAATTTCATATATGGAATTTGTTTATATCATCAAAAAAAAGCTGACCCGTATTTTTCCTTGTCCAGGTTGTCTCCCGTTTTGGAGTTATGCCCTTTTGACAAAAAATGGTATTAAATCTTGTCAGCAAGATATGTCAAAAAGTGTTTGAGCTAGGGACTTGAAACTTGGTCAGGTAATTGGAGATAAGGACTAGACGAACTGATTGACTTTTCAGTGAATTCTACTAATTTTTGTCTGAGTTTAATATGACCCTTTGAAAATATTCATATTTTAACTTGTCAGCAAGATATCTCAAAAAGCTTTGGAGCTAGGGACTTGAAACTTGGTCAGCTGATTGGTGTTGATAAGTAGGTTAACTGGTTAATATTTGTAACAAATTTCATCAACTTTTGTCAGAGTTATGGCCCTTTGAAGGTTTTGGCATTCTTAACTTGTCAGCAAGATATCTCTTAAAGTATTGGAGCTAGGGACTCGAAACTCAGTCAGCTGATTGAAGATGAGTAGATCAACTGATTAACGTTTGAATGAATTCCATCAATTTTTGTCAGATTATGGCCCTTTTCAGCATTTTTATATTGTCAGATATCTCAAAAAGTATTGGAGTTTAGTGACTTTAAATTTGGTCAGCTGACTAGAGATGATGTGATTAACTGATTAGCTTTTGAATGAATTCCATCCATGTTTTAGTACTGACAATATCCTTTGAGCAGTGACCTGTCCCTTTTAGGGTCAGTCATATGGTTGGGGGGCATAGTGTTTTACAAACATAATTTCTAGTAATACTTATTTCAAGTGCCTCATGTAAATATGAATGATTGAAAAAAATAATAGAAGACACATGTTATTTGTTGTTTTTGTTCAACAGAAAGGAACAAAACATATGAAACATGCTAAGAGAAGTAATAGTTATACCATGGTTTGTCCGCCTGTACGAGGAGATAATCCACAAGCATTAGCGAGTGGATTATCTCCCATACAGGTGGACAAACCATGGTATAACTATTTTACACCACCCCTAACAGTGTAGACCTGGGGCGGTATTCATAAAACCATTTAAGTCGTTGCTATGCTGTTGCTAAGGCCAAATTCCTATGAAGGAGATTCCCTACAACTATGAAAAATGCTCTAGAGGAACAGTCTAAAAAAGACTGTTCCTCCAGAGCAAATTTCATAGTTGTGGGGAATCTCCTTCATAGAAATTCAGCCTTAGCAACAGCATAGCAACGACTTAAGTCGTTTTATGAATACGGCCCCTGGCTCATTAAATATTTCGAGCTCAAGTTTGCATTTTCTGGCAAGAGCGGTAGAATTAAAACATAAAACAGTCATTTTGCCTGTTGGTTAGTGTGTGTATCTTGTTCAGGGGGCCCTGACTGCCTAAAATGAGTAATTTTCAGTTAGGTAAATGGGACATTTCTTAAAGAATTTACCTAGGGGCTCAGCCAGATTTCTAGGGGCTCTGGGTGACTGGGCTCCTAATGGCCTTTATCCCTGTACATGCTATATCATCACTTGTATTTTTAACATTGAGGGTAGAGCCATGGTGCATTCATTTTTTTTTAAATACATTCAAACCTGTCTTAAGCGAGCATCAAAGGGAAGGTAAAGACTGCTTGCGTAGGTTGTTGATGGTTTATTGTTTTACGTCCATGGTAAACAGCTATGGTCATGTTGGGACGGTCAGTTAACCTAACCACACTATTCCTGGGCAGGCTTAGACCTCCTAAGCGGTTAACCAGTACTAAGTGCCCATACTTTCGCCAGTAACTGACAACTGCCCTTCTTGAATCAGTGGAAGGAGAAACGAAAGTATGTGGCCAGACCGGGATTCGAACCCAGGACCTCTGACTTATGAGTCAGGTGCCCTACCGATTGCGCTACCCGGCCCGGCTCTTGTTCAGGGGGCCCTGACTGCCTAAAATGAGTAATTTTCAGTTAGGTAAATGGAACATTTCTTAAAGAATTTACCTAGGGGCTCAGCCAGATTTCTAGGGGCTCTGGGTGACCGTCAGATCCTACATTGAAATGATTTGTATTTGTATATATGTATGTAGCTTAACTGAATAAAATACTGTTTAAACCAACTGCCCTTCTTGATCAGCGGAAGAAGAAAGGAAAGTATGTGGCCAGACCGGGGTATCAAACCCGGAACCTCTGGCACTTAAATTAGACGCGATACTGACTGTGCTATGCGGCCTGGCTTGCTTAGGATGTGTGCTTTCTTAATACAGGATAATGTATACTGAAAATTCTGCTTTGGGATATGATTCTTTGGCCTTTTATGACAGTTTTTTACTTAATAGAGGTGGGCGTCATGACAGGTTTTGAATCTGACATATCTGGCTATTGTTACAGTTTGCAGGCCCGGATCCAGATCACCACCTACTGGTGGGGCTAACAGGTGGGACTGGGAGGTGCTGAGATGTATGTGTGTGTTAGGGGTGGGAAATGGGGAAAGTGGGGCTTGAAAATACGACATAAATAGGGATCAATTGGATGAGAATTTTTTATCATGTCTTATTTGTCTTGAAATAAATGTTGTGATATCTCATTAGAACCGCCTCACAGAGGCGATTCTAATGGGATATCACAACTTATATTTTAATCCAACCACATAGATAAAGTATCTCAAACTGTCATCAGATACCCTTTACTATCTGGAGGCCTATATATTAAACATAACGCAGAGGCCCAGATGGCTGGGCTGAAGCCACAAAGCCCATCCCCTGGATCCGGGGCTGCATTTTGACTGCAATTGGCATTGTCGTTTTGCCCATGTCCAGTCAGTTGTTAAAAGCTCAATTAAGGTACATGTATACACAAGATCTGATACAGAATGCTATCCTAAGAAGGTTTGTATTGGTATGTGTCCTGCTACGCCCTATATAATTAAATATATACAGATGCAAGCAATACCTGGTCCAAATATGATACTGTTCATGCTGGTTAGTATTAGTAGTATTAGAAGAATCTTTCAGTCCATCTTCGGACTGGCATGGGGCAAAATGATTGTTCTATAGCATGGATCATCGTCACCTGGCAATGAATCTTGATTTTTGTGGACATGTGACTTGCTAAAGGTCACAAAGCAAGAGGCCTGGTGGGAATCACACTCGGGACCCTTCGACCAATCCATGGGTCGGCGGACTACCAACTGCGCCACTGTGGTCCTCTATGCAAACGGGTCTTTTCAACAATAGAAAAAAAATCTTTTCGCCAATGAGACTCCGGTTTAGTGGAGGGCGACAGGTTTATAATAAAAGAGCTGTCACCTGACAGCATAGCTCGCCTGAACTGATGCTTCCCCATCATGAACACAAAGTTTTAAGAATGTGACCTTGACTGTCTATGTCAATTTGGAAGGTGATTCGCTTCCATGTAAAACTCTGGAACAGTATCTGTCATCAGTCTGGATATAAATGTCCATTCAGGCAGTGTGGAACTATGAACCTTCAGCCTGTGACCTTGACCTAAAGGCCAATCAGAGAGGTGGGGTTGGTACTATGTAAAACTCTGAACCATCATCTAACAGAATTCTATATCAATTGAATCCATCCACACACGAAGAATATGATGTGCCTTTTATAGGAAACTTTAACAAAAAAAGAATAACAAAACATGACTTGTCCTCAGTTATGAAGCGGGGTTGGGGTGGTATTGCTTAAAAAATTTAGACCATTACCTAACATCTGTGTAAGTATAAAATAAATCTATCCGAGGGTTCAGGTGAGCATGTATTTAAAAACCTAGCCCAAAACAACCTGAATTTCTATATACATATAGTTTTTGAAGTCATTAGTAGAGGAATCGTTTAAGTCTTACAGTACATTGTTATCATGAAATCAAGTATACCCTGATCCAAAAGAAATGTCAGGGCGGAGTTATCTTTGTACCTTCCCCTAGACTTTTCTATTGTACAAAAAGGGGCACAGGATATACACGTTGCTCACTCACCGGTAACAAACATTATTTAGCTGTAACACAACTTGCAAATACAACGTAAAGTTATGCAACAACTGGATATGAGGTATAGCCAACAATAGACGCACGTGGCTAGCCATATTACCTGTCCTTGTACAACGTCGATCAAAAAGGGATGAATTGACTTGCGATTTTACGTCCTTTTCAGCAGTTTTTCTCATATCAAAACGATGGGAGGGTGATAATGAAAGGCTATGTGCAATTGAACCCGGTTTACGATTGAGAACGCCTTCGAGAATCAAGCTCGGGACCGCTAGATCAGCAGGCCGGTGCTTCATCCACGACTTATCAGGTACACAGGCTGATCTTATTATTTACTTTTCGCACATCCAATAAGGTATCTATTCATGCGACGCCAATCATTTACTCTTTAAATTTACCAGATTAGCAGCGAGGATGCACAGACTGGCTTTAGTCATGTTTGTTCACCGTGACTTTCAACAAGTTTCGCCTTTTCAGTAACGAAATAAAGAACATAAGTTGTGGTTTGCCATATACATAGATAGGGACGAAATGAATGCACAGGCTTATCTGAGTCTTCGCTATTCGCACATGCTATCTTAGTACATGTACAGCCCAACTCCTGGGCACCGTTTCACTAAACTTCGTAAGTCTAAGATTTTCTTAAGTTTGATCGTACGAAAATCTTAGCCAAAAATTGCGTTTCACTAACGTCAAGATCGTAAGAAAATTCTTAAGATTTTCTTAAATTTTGTCGTAACTTTACGACAGGGTGGTGGCTGTCTTAAGTTTACGAAAAATTCGTAAGTGTCATGGCGGCCTCCATGTTCAACACTCGCTTCAGATGAAAAATCTGTGTTTACGCCTCCCACGAACATTATTTAGGGAAATTAGTAATCCGCTTGTTTCTATCTTACTGTAAATTAGGTTTCGGAAGCGATTAATGGGACGGTACTGTACCTGACGTTGCCAGGCGATCGATTTTGATCGATGTAAACAAAACGCGGTAAGCATCCTAAAAATAATGAAATTAGCTCTGTTGATGCATATTTGTACACGATTTAGCATGCTTCAAGCTTTCTCAATGTCGTTTGCTGTTTAGTTTGTGCATTTCCGACGATGGACATTCCTGCAATAGGGAGAAAGAGGGTGGGGAACTGGTGTGGTGTTGCATGAAAAGGGCACCTTAAACCGTGTGTATACTGAGAAAAGATTATAGGAAGTACGTTCATCAGCCTGCATATTTACGTGTGAAACGAATCAGAGCTGCCCTGTTTCATTTAGAGGCCTTTACATAGGCGTAGAAAGAGGGTCAGCACCTCCCCCCCCCCCAATAATGCATGGCTGCACCCCCCCCCCTCATGCCCTCCTCCCATGCCCCAGAAAGAAGAAAAAAAGGTTGCCCTAAGGTTTGCATCCCCTCCCGAACCTTTTTAGCTCTTGCCACTCGATAGATCTATCACTGACAATGATGAAACATGTGCATATGCAGGCTGATCTGACTATTCCCAGACTTTAACACAGTCTTACTGGGCCTTAGGTTCCAGTTCATATAGGCATCATGGAAAAGTGCTTTAATGCGGCTAAGGATACTTAGAAATTGTATCATGCTGCTAAATACAATGTAGCAACATTTCTTTGAGGGACAGCTAGGTCATCCTTAAAATTGTGTTTGTTGCAATTGTCTACTGAGGTGTGGGTAGGTTGGAAACATTTTTTTGTCTGTAAAAATTGTGTTTCTTTACAATTGTCTACTTAGGCATGGGTAGGTTGGAGATATGTTTTAAGTGTGGGAAGGTATGATTGACAAGGTAAATTTCAAACTGTACTGGCAAACAAAAAAAATAAGTAGTAGAAAAGCAAAAGTAAGTAGGTAGGTATAAGCAATTGCTAACAATTAAAATTTAAATTCAGGCCTTGTGTTTTGACATTTTAAGCTCTGACTTCATTTGGGGTATATTTAGAGGCAAATTCTTGTGAATTCTACCAATATTCTGATTTCACTTAGCTTGAAGCATTCAGAGCCATATTGCCAGGAACATCCTGTGGCATTATTGACATTATTAGCCAAAATGTAGGGAAAAAAAAGAACAAAACAAAAAAAAACACTTGTCATAAATCCTTGTAGACCTGCAAATGGCAAAAGAAAAATATTTTGATAAAATACAGTCATGTAATGATGTAAATCTGGCAGGAACCCATTAATATCATTACTTGGCAGCATAGAACACTTTTTCACATAGCCAGGCTGTAGGTGCTGTTCATTGGCAGATCCAAGATATGGGTTATGGGGGTTTCTTAGGTTCCAAATCTGAGGAGTCCTTGCAGTGGGACCCTCAGTTTTGTAATTAAGTGTTCCATTCAGAAAATTGAGGGTCCTGTTTTCATATTATCTTATCAATACTTCTTTAATTTTGTCCAAAGCAGCTACAAGAATATTTTTTAACAAATATTTTGTGATAAATACTGAAAAAAAAAATATTTTTTTTTCAGTTATTCCCAGTAACTGTATCCATTGTGATGCCAGAATTAATATCTCTCTGTTTATACTGTAGTCTAACTTTGAGAGTCCCAGAAGACCCCACAATTTTTTTCTGGGAGCCTGAGAATAATTAATTTGGAGAGTCAGTGATACAATTCCTGTTTCAGGAAATGTATAGGGCATGAATTCTGAGAGTGAAGTTACTGAAGTATTTTAGGACTGACAAGTCTGAAGTATAATTTTCCCCACATTGTGTCATGAATGTCATTTGAATGAGGATACAACATGGTTAAGCACAATATGATAAACAGTCTCAGAACTGCAGTGAATGAAGTCTGATGAAGTTTGCAATGAGATTTTATGGAGTAAAGTGAGGCTCCTGGCCTAATTTTGAAAAAATAAGTTACATATATTATTTTTCTATTTTATTTTTATTTATTTATTTGAAAGAAACATGACTGTACTGGTCTTGTCACATTTAGTCTTTTTGTGTGGTAATGGGTGGATTGAAAAATAAGTGAGAATTGTAAGTGAGTGGGGAAATTTGGTGAGAATCTGTCTAATTTTTGGTGAAAGTTAGCATCTGTATACCAATATATAAAAAAAAATGTGTTGATATGGAGAATTACATATGAAAAAAAATACGTTTCTTAAACTGGTCCTAATATGACTGGTAATGTTGATTTCTTTTATATCTGTCATTATGCTCAAATGTATATGGCGGCATGTTCATTTGAACTGTTATGATGACAGAGCTGTAAGAAGATTGACTGATGATTCTGACACTTTTTTTTTTCATTTCTCCATTGAAAATGTACATGAGGGCTTTTCACTTGCATAATTTGTATAAAAAAAACAAACTACAACAACTAGAAAAAAATAATAATGATAAAAATAAAGAACCAGTAATCACTTCTTTCACAGGCCTTATACTGGCAAAGCTTTTTCAAGCATGAAAAAATTTCAGTGCCTTAAAATAGAATTTAACCCATTGCATTCTGGGTGTTTTTTGTCATCTGCTGAAATTGTTGTCTGCATCAAAAATCAAGAATATTTTGACAATATTGGTCTTTTGTTTTGCAGAAATGATGTCTTGGCAGCAAACAGTTTGGATCTTAGATCAGGCCCCACGTGTGTGGGGCCTGATCTGGATCCAAACTGTTTGCCCAGATACCCCTCAAGGGGTATCCCGAATAGAATGGGTTAAAATTAAAAATAATGGGACAATTCAAACCCTTGAGGCCTGAAATCAGGCTCAGACCTGACAAGACTGTTTTCAGTACATAACTTTTGCAGAATCAACAACATCACAAGGTAAATGTTTGAACAGATGGGTAACCATTGATCTAAATGAAATAGATGCTATGTTGGTAACACAACAGTTTGATTTTCTGTATATCTGAGAAGAATCTCTCTCTGTGTGTTATATGCGCTAGTGTTTCAAATGCTGCAGAACTTGATCAATTTTCTCCTATCACAGACATTAATTTTGTAAGTATTATGACTATTTTTTATTTGTTTGTAGATGAAATGCCATGAAAAATTCTTGTTCAGCTTGAACCAAATGCACAAGTGTCTCTGATCAGTGTTCAGGATTTTTTATGGGAGTTTGGTTAGGATTATATCATATCAGCTTGATATGACTGACACCGAATAAATCATTTTAAAGTTCTTTCTGTCATTATATTGCTGGTTTTGACAAAAATTGGGTTTAAGGATATTGTTACATATCATATCATTTCCATGAACATCAAATTACCATAAAATTTCTGAGTATTGGGACAGATACATGTAGGGCTGAGAAAACAGTGCAGACCCTGATCGTACTGCTGAGTCATTTGCCTTTCTATCTGTATCTTTTGGTTTCATTCTTGCATTGTAAAACTGTATTGTTCCATTGTAAGTATAAACTGCAATAAGTATTTTAGATGTCCCAATATTTAGAATTTTTTTGGTATATATCTAAGTGTGTTTTGGCCAGTAGCATCTTTACTATTCGGAGTATCTGAAGGAAAGTTCACAGAAATTATTACATTGAGATCAGCTCTCTGTTACCATCAGCATTTGACTGACAATATTATCTGCCCCTGCCACAAGGGCTACTATACATGTCAAAAAATTAGTTTTGGCTTGTAGTTCATAGATGTAGAGTATCTTGGTTCTTGAACCACAGCACAATTTCTCAATTAATACCAGTTTTTTCTTCAGGAGAAAGCATAAGGATAGTAATCGACTGACACAAAAAAAAAATCTTATCTTTAATTTGAGTATATTTGTATGTATGACATTGATATGGTGGTATAGCATCAAATTACCATAAAAGTTCTTAGTATTGGGACGGATAGGTCTGCGCTAACTGTGCAGACCATGATCAGATGGATACTTTAGGAACCATTTGCCTGCCCATTAAATGCATCTATCGATAATTGCATTGCTGCATTGTAAAATCAAACAGTTTCATTTTAGGACAACTGCAGTATTTTATTTAGGTTCCAATTTTTAGAATTGCAATGGTATATTTTAAGTGGCTTTTGGGTGTAGTTTCTTTACTATTGGGACTTTCTGGTTGAAAAGTTCCAGAAATGATCACATTAAAGTAAGCTCTCTCTTAATGTCAGCATTTTGATGACTGGAGTCAACTGCCCTTCCACAGGGGCTATGTACATGTCCAAAAATTAGTTTTTGGCTTCTGGTTCCTTTATTATGTGGAATATCTTCCTAAAATTTCACACAAATGATAAAATATAAGTAGTCTTTCTGGAACAATCAGAATTTTGTCTGACATGACAGCAGTCCTCTCCCCTTGGTAGGAACCAGTAGCTCAGTGGGTTAAGAGCTGGTCTTCTGATCTAGGTGTCCCTGGTTCAAATCTGGCTGGAGGTGGAATTCTTTCCAGCCATAAATTGGAGCCCATTGCTCACAGCCTTTCATTGTCATTACCATTTATCCTGATATGACTGAAATACTCTTGAAAAGGATTACTATATCTACATGGTCTTGTTTTCAGCTGCCCTGTTGCTTTGGCAAGTCCATCCCTGTTCATTCTTTAATATTGTATTTCCACCTTTTATTCTGTGTACCTCTTATTCTTTTTGCCATTTCACTGTGCCCTGTAGAAGCATCTTTGCTGAGCCAGAAGACCTCAGGATGTGGCCAGACTACCTTGTTTTCCTTCTTCTGACCATGGTTGGTCACTGAGCTCCAGATTAGAGGGGGTATTCAGAGGATAATATTTCTCTTATTGTTCATCAAAAATGTATGTTGTAGAATTAGATCTGTGTCGGCCAGATGGTTCTAATAAAGGGTCACACCATATGTTTTTATGGAGAAATACAGATAAGTATCCCTAAGTTATCCCCTTCAGCCCTTGTTATGTGGAGCACATGCAGTGTGTCATATTCTCGAATGGCTGCTTGGATCTTTCTGAGAATAAATCCCCATTAGTTATGATATGGTCTTTACAGATCACAGATGTTCATGTAGTAATCTTTGGTAGCATTTTATGTGGAAGACATGTGTTATATTCTCTAGCTCTGCTGTCAAAGCCCATGATTTACAGGCATACATAAATACAGATACAACAAAACAGTGCATCAGATTCACTACTGATCTAAGCCCTGAGAATTGGTTTCAGCTTTGTTAGAGCTGTAGTTACTTGTGCAATCCTTTAGAGAACCTCTGGTTTTGAGCCATCAACTGAAACCTTTGCTGCAAGGGGCTATGTACATGTCTAAAAATTTGATTTTGGCCTGTAATTCCTTAACTTTTTAGAATATCTTGGTGCAACTTGGCAGAAATGAATAAAGAAAGTTTTTTTTTGTTTCTTTTTTTACAGTCAGACTTTATTGATGGGAGTATCTGCCCTAATGCTATGTAGTGGGCTTCTGAATGCCCATAAATGGATTTTGGCCTTTACTGCATTTACTTTTCAGAACTTTTGGTGAAACTTCACAAAAAGGATTGAAATAAGTATAAGTAAGGCAAGCTTACTGTTACAATCAGAATTTTGTCTGACAGGGTTATCTGTACCTTCTATGGGCTCTCTACATGTCTCAAAAGTAATGTTTGGCTTATACTTTCTATATGTTTGGAATATCTTGGCGAAACGTCTGTAAAATTTGTTTTATGTTCCACAGTTAGCATTTTGTCAGACTAGGTTCTCTCTGTCTGTCATGGGGGATATTTCTGCAATATATTGGTATTTTCTTATTTCTCAGTATACCATATTATTCCTATTAAATGCCCCAGGGGCATTGCATTTTACAAAAGAGGGACACTGTTTAGAGACTGAAGAGTGGAAAATAATTCACTCTCTAGAATGGTTTCAGTCAACAGGATTATGTAAGAATGTTAATTCCCCTGTGAAAAAAGTTTAAAAACTTATAATTTGTTCTTGAACTGTTCAAAAAGTTCAAGTACAAATCTTGAACTTCAATAACAGTTCTTGAACTTCAAAATTTAAGTTCATGAACCTTTGTAGTTTTTGAACTGATCTTCTTGAACAGATGAAGTTCTAGGACCAGTAATTCTTGAACTTGCAATATTCTTGAACCTCCATTATTGATGTGAAAAAAGTTCAAGAACAAGTATAAGTTCTTCAAAAATTTCAAAGATCGTTTTTGAACTTCAAGAACAGTTCTAGAACTTCAAGATTTAATTTCATAAATCTTTGTAGTTCTTGAACTGTTGTTCTTGACCATATGAAGTTCTTGAACCAGGGGTTCTTAAACTTGCAATGTCCTTCAGAACATATGAAGTTCTTAAGAACTAGTGGCTATAGACTTGCAGTGTTCCTGAACTTCCACTTTTGATTTGGCATTATGTCATCACATCCTGTTTATACCACAGGTTGATCAAAGTCAACCAATAGAACATCTTGTTACTCCAGAGCCCACCAACAGAAAATAATGTTACTATTTTTTTCCATTTCCTGTTGAGGAGAGAACAAGGAAGAAACTTGACTGAAAGTTATTTTCGAGCATTAGATTTATCAGTTAAGCAGAGGAGATGCAAAGTAGTATTATCCAAGATTGGAAATAGCAGGCAGAAAAGCATAGGCTCTCCAAAGGCAAGGTAGTTTAAATTTAGCTAGAGAGTGCTGAAAATATCTGAGCATTATATTTGCTTTACATTTTTGTAAAACAGGTTTCTTATGGAAAACAGTTTATGCAAGAAGGTTGTGGAAGGGGTGGATTCCCAATATCAGAGCAGCTGGGATCTGGTTTGGTGTTGTTTGTCTATATGCATTTGGCTTAGATGGTTAATGTGTCAAAGAAAATAATTATTGCTTGTCAGAGGCTTTCTTGCAAATATCTGAAAAAAAGTGGAGCAGTGTGTGAAATCAACTATATCAATGTAAAAACATATGTCTGGAATTTCGGATTTCAGTTGATAGATATTAACCTTTTCTGATGTTAGAGCATGTGCAGGCTCAACTGAGGCTTTGCTGTTTGCCGTTGTGATAAGTACCCTTTCCCCATGAGCTGGTTCAATATTTTTGCTTAGACAGAACATGTTAAACTATGTTGCAGTTCTTGAATTCAGTGAGTTCTTATGGTTTAAGAACTTGTTCTGGAGCAGATCTGGGGCTCTAAATGGCCGTTTCTACAGAACTCCACAGCTCTTGAACAATTCAAGATTTTTTGCCCGTCATTTTATAGTTCAAGAACTTGTTCTAGAATAAGTTCTTGAACTCTAAATGGCTGCTAGTTCAAGAACTGTTCCCAAACAATTTCTTGAATAGTTCTTGAACTATAAATGGCCACTTTTCTAGAACTCCACAGTTCTCCAACTATCAAGTTCTTGAACTTTGTCCAAGAACAGTGGGGTTCTAGAAAAGTGGTCTATTGTTCAAGAATTGTTCAAGAACTTGTTCTATAACAATTCTTGAATTATTCTTGGCAATTTTACAGAAGATCTGACTGTGTCGTCACAGACAACTGCTTGCAATGATGGGGTAAACATAAAAGCTATACCAATGCCTACTGGCCATATGGGCTGTTGGGGTTAGAGGCCCACTGTATCTTGGGCACAGCATATGAAAGGTGGAGCCCATCGCTGTCATTTCAGTGTTAACACATGTGTATGTATAAAACTGTGGCAGCAGAGATTCTTATGTATGAAAGTTTGCAATTTTGGCAAATCAGTATTAGACTAGGGAAGAGGCATTTAGTTAGAGCGGAACATTTATAAGAATTAACAAAGTAAATATGTTTTAGTGTCACACCTCAATGCCTCTTTGCTGATGCAGTTCTAATGAGATGTAGGGAAGACTTTCATAACTCCACTTTATCTCTTGCATCATAGGCATATGAACATCTTATAGACACTATTTCCAGCATTCTGGGCTTTTTACTATGTGCATTTTTTGCACCTGCTTCATTGTTTGGCTAAAATGTATGAAGCATAGAGCTATTTTCTTTTTCTTTTCCATTTTTTTTCGGGAGCGGGGGTGGGGAGGAGGTGCTCACCTATCCCAGTGATATGATTTGATACGTATCCTGCAATCTAGAAGACCTGTGAAGGATAGGGGACAAGTTCGGAGTTTCTTTGTGAAATTACTTGTGAGCATATACTGTAGTATTTATTGGTTATGACGAAGAAATCAGCCGTTGCGTGGGGCTTTCTACAACGATTTTACGGTAGCGAAGAAACTCTTTTACGACAAAAAAGTCAAGGGTGGAATGAAATTTCAGCATGGACAAAACCGGTGCCGTTTGTTCATTTCGCTGGGCGTCCCGGGGCATTCAGCGTAATGTTTTTCATCGTAAAACGAAAATAATTTAATGTGTTGCTTTCTGTCGCGTCCGATGTATATTTTTTTTTGTTATGTTTTAAGCGACTGTTTACATTGCTATACGTTTTTTTATATCTCCGTCGATTGAAGAGTAGCTACGAATTCGTAAATAAGACGTTCGTAAGTCAAGAACTTACGATGACGTTAGTGAAACGGTCTTAAGAATTTCTTAAGATTTTCGTAAGTTGAAATCTTAAACTTACGAAATTCGTAAATCTACGAAGTTTAGTGAAACGCAGCCCAGGGGCCAGTTTCATGAACATATCTTAGATTTGTGCTTAGGTTACAACTTAAGTTATAACTTTAGTCAAAAAGTAAGAATGACTTAAGTTCGAACTTAAGCCGTTTCACAAATTCATCTAAGCAAAAACTTAATCTGTTTTGACTTAAGTCTTGTCTATTTTTAGGAGTCTATTTTTAGCTGTGTTAAAAGTCTGCAATATACTTTTATGTACCAAACAATATGATGACGTATCTGAGGCGGTGGTGTGGTGGATAGCGTTTTGCGCTCTAGCACAGACAGTTACGGGTTCGAATCTCCACTTTTTCCTTTCATTTTTAGTCAGTTTGTTTTATTTCATTTTTTTACATTTATTTACGGTACTTTAATTTAAATATGGTACGGCTTTGAATGTGTTCCCTAATTTTTATGCATCCTAAAGTTAAAGCGAGTATAAAAGTTTCCTGACACGCATGTCGTTATCGAAAACTATGTTTCAAGTTTTTTCCAACCTTTTGGGGATGGTCGTGCTCGGAAGATGATGCTGGGTAACTTTCAGTGCTGGGGCGTCCTACTGATATGGATAATAGTGGGGCAAGGGCCAACTGTGTTTGCAGTAGGTGCGGGCGGGCATTGTTTGGACATTTTTCTCTCTCTGAGAGACGGTTCGATACAGACTTAAATACTGTCTCTAAGAGCCGTTAAACCAAAAACGATCAAGCAACTTAATCTCCAATCGTTTATGCCTCGTTCAGTTGCGGCAGACACCGTAAGTGAGGAAGTGACAGAGTTGTCTGGTCGAAAACTTGATCAATGGAATTAGAACTGCTGAGATCTTTAGCTGTTATCAGCAGTGTGTACAATGGTCAGTGCCAAAAAGCAGGGTCCCTCTTTCAGTTCTTCAGATAAGAAGGGGAAGCACGGATAATTTAGGGATAATTTTTAATATTTCTCCATAAAAACATACGTTTTACCCCTCATTAGATCCGTGTTACCGAGACGGTTCTAATAAGGGTCACAGCATATGTTTTCCTTCATAAATAATGAAAAATATCTCAGAATCATCAATGTTATCCCTTCTTATCTGGAGCTCTGCTCTTGCTTCTTAAATAAAAGTCGACTATTTAGTGAATATACCTACATCAGATAGGCACTTCCTCACTTCACCTAACTCTTCTATTCCACCGAAACATGGCTACAGGAGAATTTTATGGGACTTTGGCATTTCCCACTCTCATCATATCTGAATTCCTCGATCTAAAATATGCACCTTTATGTAGGCACGCACGTACAAAAACATTTACGCACGAATGATCATGCAGACCATCCACAAACTCGCACATAAGTATGACAAAGATACCACGAGACTTTCGACATTTGGACGTCCCAAGTTAGAGCAAGGACCTGCTACTTTTGCAGTAGGTGCAGTATTTGAGTAAAATCTGTCTTAACGGGGTCATTACGCTAAAAACAATCAACTAGTCGCAGGTTAAGCGTCACTCTACATGGAACCTAAGTGTAGGTTTAGTTTATAATTTCTTCTTATCGATAGAAAGAGGGATAAGCATACAAATGAGACACACACAAATTTGAACTAGCCTTACTTTTGACTAGAAATATGAATATAAAACATGAACTTTTCGGTGGAAATTCTCCCTTTTGCCATAACTAGTATTTATGCATTTTCATACGCACATACACACATATACATGAAAATTAGCACATACATACATTGCGTGCGGGCGTGCACTAAACATGCACATACACGCAAATGCACGCTTGTCGGAATCCAAAGTCACACACACACACGCACGCACGCGCGCACACACACACACACACACGAGCGCATGCGCACACCGACACACACACACATTGTATGACTGACAGGCGCAGAAAGACGAAGATAATATTTCGATAGCTTTTTTCCCATGAGCAAAGATGAAACATGCGGACACACACTTTCTTTCAGCTCTCCATTTTTCTCTTTAATGTTTGATTCTGGTTTTATATAACTATGTAACTCGAGAGCCCATTGTTTCCCGATTGGCTCCCGGTGTGTGCAATAATGAATATAGAAAAGCGGACTATAGGATGGAGTACGATCATTTTCATTCGCTGACGCTTTTACGCTACCAGCATTCCCAAACCACACCCCTTGCAGAGAGAGAGAGAGAGAGAGAGAGAGAGAGAGAGAGAGAGATGATGATGATGATGTTTTTTAATTGATTATTTTATAAAAAGAGACACACATCAGTGTGTTTACGAATGCGTTCGTATAAGGCTTTCATAAACTTATCGGCCGTGTCGTGAGAAAAAGTCCTGAATGTACAGGCCTGGGCTGCCATGTACATACCGTTTTACCTGGTAAGCACTCAGTGCCGCAGGGAATGGGTTCTGTCCGAGCCCTGTCTTCACCACCTTCAGAAGTACTCGTCTACATGACTCATGTAAACAGTTTAAGTAGCTTTGGTTCAGCTGTGGCAGAGCTGTGAATTTACCCAGAAATGGCCACAATCACAGAAGATACGGTTTTCGGAGCACGGACAGTAGAAGACTGAAGGAGGACGAAATCAAACCCTATCATGTACAGTGTCTACTAAATGAACAAAGAGGAATCGGAACAGAAACCACATATTGGACGTGAAGTAGCGAACTTGCTTGTGTTCCGAACCGCTTATAGGTTACAATATAACATAAAATACAAGTAAGAATTCGAAGCGCATAACGAATGAACAAAACAGTCTTCATTTATAAACGCAGTTTGTGGTATATCCTGAATTATGACAGCCTATCATCAGCATATCTACCTTACACATTTTAAGTTGGAACTTAAGTCACCTCGCTGGTTGACTTAAGTTTATAGCAAAATCTAAGAAAAGAGTTTCAACTAAGATTTTTTGTGAAACCACGTAAGTATACACTTTTGACTTAAGTTATAACTTACGTCAAAAGTTCTTGCTTAGATCGTTTGTGAAACTGGCCCCAGATCTTCATGTATGATCATAAGGCCTGTCATCTTCGCAAGCCAAGTGTACTAAATCCACTTTGTTCCTTACGCAATAAACAAAATAAGAAGCAAAGTGGACTTAGCAGCCTTTGCTTGCGAAGTTTACAGCCTGTGTGACCAAATACACTCTGTGTATTCCTTATGATCGAAATATCGTCTATGTGAACGGAGACGACGACATGTCCTCATGGTCCAAATATTTTCCTTTCGAACGTAAGACTGTACAGGCTTGTGTTTTTCTCCCCGTTTCAAGTGTTAAAAAAGGCCAAACAGTGTAATATGTCTGAATCCATCATGTACAAAATAGGAAAGAAGCCGATTACTATACAGGGAGGATGCGCAGGCTGATCTGATGCTTCGCTTTTACACCGATAATCTGCACATTGTATAAAAACGTTATTTTGGCATGTCGCATTTATTGCAGTTGTGGCAAAACATCCAATGGGCACAAACCCGCTGAAAGGTCGTCGTATTAATGTCGATGTTGGCACAATGTTGTTTTCAGATTTAGAGTGCGTCACCGTCCGTTGATACGACGTTTTTCAACACTGCTTTGGCAGTTTATACCCTATGATTTAAGCGTTCCAATATTCGTGAAATGTTTCATTTTGCGAGCCAAGAGAGATTCGCGAATATAAGCGTAAATAAATTGTCGCGAGTATTTACATGCAAGAAGCGCAGTCTGCTAAGACCTGGCTTACCTAGTTCGAATCTCGCGGCGGCGGAATAAGTCAGACCGTAAACGGCGCTTCCTTGCGCGCAGAATATCATTATCATCTTAATAAAATGTACCTTCCTTCTTACTTTTTTGTATATACATAGATACGTCTTTCATACACGACAGTAAATGTGGTGACAACAGGTACGATAACAATGCGTTATGTTTACACTTGCCACTGACTTCCCATAGGTGAACCCATTAGAGCAACTAGCTTCATACACCGATGAAGGACAGTTGACCATGTGACGTTGTCGTCAAGTGACGTCGTATGTAAACAAACGTCTTGATTGGTTCTTGTAACGTTCGATTGACACCACGTCAGGGCGACGGCTGTTTAACGTCATGGCCGAACACGTCGTTACTAACTTTTCTTCGACCCATATTTTGCCTTTGCTACACAAAATTACCATGAAAACGACACAGAGAGGTTCACAAATGAAATGTAAATATAAGAATAAAAATTTGATTTTTCAGCGTTCATCGTGTGAAGAAGCCAGTGGTCGTCGCTAAAATTCTCCAAGAAGCGCTTCGCGCTTCATGGAATTTTAGCTCCGCCCACTGGCTTCATCACACGATGAACGCTGAAAAATCAAATTTCAATTCTTAAATGCTTAGTGTACTTGAACAAGCGTGCAACATTTATTCTACCGAATCTTCTAGTCATGCTAGTAGACTGATCGAATTTGACAGTGATTGCCTACGCATATTTGTTACCGCCCTGACCTTTCGTTTGGATCAAGGTATATCTCATATGTTTTGCTTACAAAATGAGAGGACTTTTTTCGGTAAAAAAAGAGAAAAAGTTTGACGTCGATAACTTAACCCATTCCATTCGGGATACCCCTTTAGGAGTATCTGGGCAAGCAGTTTGGATTCACAAACGTGGGGTCTGATCTGAGATCAAAACTATTTGCTTCTACAAGAGTTGGTTGGACCAAAATTGTCAAAATATTCTGGAAGTTTGATGCAGACGACAATATCAGAGGGCGACAAAAAATACCAAGAATGCAATGGGTTAAACAACCGGGCCCCAGTGGTACTGGAATAGCGCGTTTGCGAAACGGCAGTTCTCGTGTTTTTTTTTTGTTTTGTTTTTTTTTAGTGTTTCTTCTGTCTGACTTCACGGAGAGGTGACATGACAAGGAAAAGCTACAGAATGCCAATAAATCGCCGATGACAGCCACCTACACGCGACAGTGACTCCGAGCACCTGCTTGAAGTACCGTTAAATAGATATGCTCCAATGCACAGGCGCGTGCCGCGCGCGTGTCATTATCGCTGACAAATAATCGATACACTAGAAATCGGGATTGAGAATGTTTGAGTTATAAAAAAAGAGGCCTTCGTGCATTAGGCAAACTGTGAAGACACACTGCAGCCTGCGCATCTGCGCCGCAGTCTGAGGCTTGCAGTAGGGTTTTACGACCCTTTAATTATCATTAAAGCGAGTACTGATAAATTTCCTAAGATATGCAATTGAATCCAATACCTTTTTCTTTCATGGTCTAACACACGTTTTCATATTTCACGTCCTAACACAGATGTTAATATTTTTGCCAGAGGTGAATTTAATTATTTGACACTTGGGATATTAGCCGTAAAAGGTAATACGACGAAAATATTAATATATTAAATTCATACAGTATTTTTGGCCCTGATGACATCTACAAAAAAAAAAAAAAAAAAAAAAACGTCCAAGACGATATCTAGTTTATAACATATGGTGATATAATATAGCTAGCTGTGCATAATTTTGCAGATTTTGTCTAGAATGAGATTTACGTTATTATGGAAATTGTTCTTAGTTGTCTCAAGACAAAGGTAGCACACCTGGTTTACTATGTTTTCAATGATGTTACGAAACGAAAAACAGCTGTTAAACGAAAGTCATAGTTACCAAACGACCTGTTATGTTGTTTGGTAACTATGACTATTCTTCGTTTCGCTCGGAAGCAGCCAATCGGTGTGCTTTATTTTGAGTTTGAGAATGTACTCAAGTTTTATAACCTCTGGGCCAGGTCTCATTTTTGCAATTTATAGGCTTAACAGTGGGTGCGATCCGGAAAGTAGTATTCATACTCGTACACACTGGGGGTGGGCGACAGGGCAAACAAGAAATGGGTAGGTGGGATTTAGGACAGTGGAATGAAAAATACTTATTCTCACAGAACTGTTATGGCATGCATCGTAGGCTACCAGCATCTCAGTGCTAGGTATGTCTTTTTGAGAATGACACTGAATAGCAGGCTTGAGCTTTCAACAGTGAATCAAATTGATTCACGGTCATGTTGAATCAACGTTGATTCAATGTTGATTCAACGTTGTGTGCCTGCTGGGGGTTATCTGAAAATAATAATAAGAATAATGATAATAATAAAGCTATTGTTTGAGTATATATAACATCTGCATGCAGAATCTACCATCTTTGAAAAAATGCATCACTGTTATTGAAATTCTATACATATTCTACGGCTTTTTATCTTACGGGCACATGATATCTACTTCAGACTTCATGTTTTTTGTCGCACCTGCTTTAGCAAGGTGCGATATAGGTGTCCGGTTTTCCGTCCGTCAGTCCGTCCGTCCGTCCGTTCACAATTTACGTCGACCCTCGCATTTAAGTCCATTTAAATAAAACCATTGCACCCATGATCAGACTGCAGGGGCTTCGGAATGGTAAAATTCAGCCTGGTCGAGAATCCAAGATGGCGGCCGTTACTAGAAATAGCAAAAACAATAAACTCGGCTTTTTCTCCAGAACAGCTGAGTATATTTGGCAGAAATTTTGCATGCAGCGTTAATAGGACCTTGGTGTTCAAAATTATGCAAATGAAAACAAAATCCATAGCAGAATTAGGTCACATTGACATACTTTCTATATACGAATCCAGTTTTGCTGAAATGACAATATCTGAAGAACCCATGAACAGATTTTGGTCAAATCTAATCAAAATGATCAGTAAATGTTCTTTCAAATTTATATGAATGGACTATCCGAGATGGCCGACGGCTGCCATTACTAAAATGGCAATAATTAGAAAATGAAAATATCTCAAGAACTGCTGAATGAATTTGATCCAACTTTGTTTCCGAATGTTCTTTGTATGAAGCTATTTTTACATTTTTGCGAATGGACCAACCAAGATGACCGCCATTCAAAAAGCAAAGAAAATAAAAGCAACAATATCTCATGAACTACCTAAATGATGCTTTCAACTGAGTTCTTAATGTGAAGGCGCAAAAAGGTGCGACATAGCATTCCGCGGAATTCTTTTTTAATATATGATACTGCAGGCACGGACGAGACCACCACGTACTGGTGGGGCTCTGGATATAACTGGTAGGGCAGGGATGTGCCGGCATGTATGTGGGGGCAGGGGTGTGGGGAGGAAGAGGCTTTAAATATATAATAAAATTAGGGATAAATTTGATGAGACGTTTTGATAATATATTTCCCCTTGAAATATATGTTGTGATATCTTATTAGCATAGCCTCACCGAGGCGATTCATTATGAGATGTCACAACATATATTTCAATCTAACCACATGGATAAATTATCTCAAACTGTCATTCAATACTCCTTATTATCTGGATGTCTACATAGCCTATTATACATAGCTTAGAGGCCCAGATGGCGGGGCTGAAGCCCCAAAGTCCACCCCCTGGATCCGGGACTGATACTGATATTGTTACCGGCCGCGCAATGTTACCGGACTCGACTGTAACCATAACAAATTTATCAGATCCTTGGGCTAACTCCCGGGGACATTCCAGAGTTTGTACCACGACCCCGGTACTCTAGATATTTTAGAAGATTTGTTCATACAAAGGTGTTAGAATTCTACTTAGATCTATTATTGGTTATTTAGCATATAAATTACAACAGCGATTGAAATGTCAAATACAATACTGTAAAAATTAGTGGTAGGCTACCTGCCATATCGAAATAATTAGCAGTAGGCTACTTTCAGAAAGACACATGGGTGTAATTTTATAAATATATTTGTATTTACCATCCCATATGTCATGAAGCATCGGTGGTTCAGTGGTAGAATGCTCGCCTGCCACGCGGGCGGCCCGGGTTCGATTCCCGGCCGATGCAGTTCTTTTGTTTTTTTCTTTTTAACATTAATCGGAAATCCACATTGTTTTGTTCCAAGATTGGTGCTTCTCGGATAATTTGGTTGGCTCAAATTACCGAAATTACCGAAAATATCGTCATATAACATCAATGAATACCATCAACTTTTTATTGTCTCGCCGCACCACGCGCACGTTAGTGGCGGGCAATTATGTTTTCACGTTGGCTGTCCGTGTGAGTGGGTGCCTGTTGAAATCTTACATGTTTTTGTATAGAGTCTCTTGAGAAGCTACCAAAGCAAATACGCAATTGACAAAATTTTAACACGCTCTTGCGTATTTGTCTGCTGAAATTTTACAACACAGACAATATTTCACTGACATGAGAATAAGAAATCTCTTTTAGGAGCTAAATCACTAGGTACTCCCTCAAAGAGTATGAATCATGATTGTGGCCTCGACGGCTACGCCCCGGATGGCACAGTAAGTGGACAGAAGTATTCGTCACAAAGTTACGTTGCCGTTTAAATCAATGTATTTACACAAATTTTATAAAAAATATTATAACAAAACTACGACATCAGTCACCACACTCTTTTCACAATGCATATGCAAAATGATTTACGCAGTAAACATGCATAACAAGAAATTCCATTATTTTGCTATTTTCTTGTACCAACAGTTTTAAAAGAAGGGAAGACAAAAACTTCCATTTTTCGATGACGTTAACATTAACCTCAATGCGGATCAAGATTTTAAAACTTTTACATTCATTTCAATCTCGTGAAACTCCTATACTAAATATAGAATAATCTTAATATTTCATTTTATATTGCTGTTTTCAATTTGCTTTTTATTCCTGTAAGTTTCGTTACATTGTCTTTAAAAACTTTGCGACAGTATTCTTTTTAAAAATCATGGAAATGCATTGGTTTAAACGCCGACGTCACTTTGTGACGAATACTTTTGTCCACCTATTGTACATAGGTTTTTATTAAAACAATATGCATAGGTCCGTCAATCTGTGTTCTGTTCAAGTTCCTGTATATTAAGAAAATTGTATGTGACCTTTGCAAAACCAAACAGTGCATGAGCCAACGGCCATTTGTACAAGTTCTGGACATCGGATATTGTATAGACAGTTGATCTGAAAGCGAATTGTCGACTAGTCTGAGTCTGCTTCACGTATTTGTTCCCTTGGAGAAAGGCCGAACTTAATAATGCTCAGGCCGCACAGCCTGGCCCCAAGGTTATATAACTTCTTTCGTGCTCAACTCAGCTGAGCACGAAATTTTCTCCGCTGATATCATAGATATGAAAATGCCAACTAATGTTGGCATTTTCATATTCATAAGCAGAGAAAATTTCATACTCAGCTAAACTGAGCAAGAAAACAACTGAACTTACCAGTAATTTGCTGTTTATTAGCAGGTAAACTTTCATGGTCAGCTGAGTTGAGCATGGAAAAAGTTTTATAACCTCGGCGGGGGAGGTGGGGGTGGGGGTGAGTTTTATAATCTCGTGGGGGGGGGGGGGGGGGGAGGGGGGAGGGGCTGGTATGCTGGGAAAGTCGCGTGGCTGAGGCAGCCGACTGTACTGCACATCTCGTATGACTATTTATTCTAGGATTGATGACGTTATTTTACGTCCTTCTTAACTATTTTAGTCATATCAGGACGATGGGAGGGTGATAATGAAAGGCTGTGTGCAATGGAACCCCGTTTACGACTGGAAAGATTTCCGCCTCCAAGCGGGTCTCGAATTCAGCAGGCCAGCGCTTAACCAACTGAGCTACGGGGGCTCCCTTTATTCTAGGAAACGTCTTATTTTGTAGTTATTCTCACATTTTGTTTTGCACTCAGGCTAAAATCTCACATTGCATTATCATGCGGGACCCAGGAAACACAGTGCTACACTGTTTGCCTCCTTACCAATTTAATTAATCTGTTACAAGGACAACCATATATTTTTAAAGCCAAGTGTTCATGTAAAATTAAATGTTATAGACATCGTCACTCTTCAATTAATTGCTATACTTATCCTAAATTTTGATTTTATTACCAAAATATGCCGAGGGTAAGGCACTACATACCCTGGGCAGATTGTTCCTTAATTAGGACAAGTATATGTTCCCCATGTCAACTAGTACTACTGTCCCAGTATTTTTGTTGAATACGGTAGATAAAATTAATATTTTAAATCTTCGAAACACTTTAAATCGATTTCAAAAATAAACATGGTAAATCATCTTAAGTGATCTGAACCGCACTATGGAAGAATCCATCTCAAGGCATAAAAGACAACTAGAGCAGTCTGATCACATCCTGATCACACCAAGCACGGTAGATAAAATCTTCGAAACACTTTAAATCGATTTCAAAAAATGAACATGCTAAATCATCTTTAGTGACCTGAACCGCTCTCTGGAAGAATCCATCTCAAGGCATAAAAGACAACTTGAGCAGTCTGATCACATTCTGATCACACCAAGCACAGTGATATAACGTCGAATACGACTGTGAACAGATCAACAACAGAACTGATACGTGTACACCAGTTGTTAAATACGTAGTTCGGGCTGGCATAGGTTGCATAGAAACGGACTGGCATGACGCCTGTCTTGGCTGGCATCGATCGCATCTCCTTAAACTAGATAGTACACGGTTTAGTCTAGCCGACTAACCCCAAAACCGTTGGTGCATATGAGCCACATGACACGACAAAATCAACAGAGTGGCATGTTCGCCCAGCGAAGACTGAGGTCAACCTGGGCATCCACCTAGTCTGATCAGAGTCATCGCTGTCTACATGGAACTAGCTTAGACCCTTAGATACCCTTTAATTGCAAAGCAAAGGCTCTGATTAGACTGGGCGCACATGCCAATTTGTTGATTTCGTCGTGACGTGGCTCAGTTATTATGTTTTTTTTCCCACTGCATCCGCACTGTGGATTTTATGGTATTTCTAGGGATTTCACTGGAGAAAACGAACATGCTGGTACTAAAAGAAATATAACCAGCTGCCGCATTCACGCAGGATGATCAGGCTTTGGATACTTATTTCAGACCCTAAATTTTAGTCGAACAGCGAACAAGGAAGTTCTTAAACAGACTGCATGAAGGCGAACTCTGGCACGGGCCTTAATATCTGTTCACCCACGGTAAGCTTGTATGGTTTTCCGTGTCGAACTCGGAGATAGCTCTGTCAAAAATCAAGGTTGAAATGACCTTGGATCCTTGCCGTGGGTGTACTTACTAACCGAACGACCAATAAACCCCGTAAATTATCATTTCCCAGCTATCAACGCAGTGGAACAGACATGAGATTTGCGAAGACAATGTGAAACAGAAACTGTAAGTAAAATTTGAGTTTAGCTAAGAGGAGCATTTCATTGCTGTAAAGTGATTCAGTAAGGGGGCACACCACGTTGAGACAACGTCTTCTATATGTCATGGACGCTGCATGAACGTTGATAGCGTCACAGAGATAAGAGAAAATGCAGTCTTAATTTCGTTTTACTTGAATATTTTACACGAATCATGATATGAAGCGCGACACGTGAAAACCAACAAAGTGGTTGTGCTCCTAGCACAGACTCAGATCAGTCTGGGCATCCGCCAAGTCTGATCAGAATATTCGCTAAGCGCTTAAATGGTAGCTAAGGGTCTAAGCTACTTCCATGCGGACAGCGAAGACTCTAACCAGCCTGGGCGGATGCTCAGGCTGATCTGAGTCTGCGCTGGGCGCACAACCACATTGTTTGTTTTCTCGTGTTGCGGCTCAAATTATCATTTCCCAGCTATCTTGTCGTACAAGCAACGGCAAGAACGCATTGGAGCAGCCATAAGATTTACGAAGACGATGTGAAAACAGAAACCGAAAGTAAAAATGAGTTTATAGCTAAGGGGAGCCTTGCATGACTGTAAAGTGATGCATTAATAGGGGGATACATAACGTTGAGACAACGTCTTCTTTAGATACGTCATTGACGCTGCATGAACGTTGATAGCGTCACAGAGATAAGAGAAAATTCAGTCTTAATTTCGTTTTACTTGAATATTTTACATGAATCATGATATGAAGCGCGACACGTGAAAACCAACAAAGTGGTTGTGCGCCCAGCGCAGACTCAGATCAGCCTGGGCATCTACCAAGTCTGATTAGACCCTTCGCTAGCGGCTTAAAGGGTAGCTAAGGGTCTCAGCTACCTCCATGCGGACAGCGAAGACTGATCAGACTTGGCAGATGCCCAGGCTGATCTGAGTCTACGCCGGGTGCGCAACCACTTTGTTCGTTTTGTCGTGTCGTGGCTCAATGTTACAATGAAAATAAACCCTATTTACAGATTTTTGAAACAACCGGGTGGCGCTGTGTGACGTCAGTGACGTCATCCATAAAAGCACGCCAGTATGGGAAACTATCATATGACGATAAAGAATGAGACGCCGGACTATTACAGCTACTGCTTTCACTATCACCCTGAACACACAGAAGGGATCAGGGTAGGTATACAGGCCCGGATCCAGACCATCATATACTGGTGGGGCTCGGGATAACTGGCGGGGCTGGGAGGTGCCGAAATGTATGTGTATGGGGGAGGGGACTGGACAATATGACATATTTATAGTTCATTTTCAAGGCATTTTTTTATATTTTTTCCTTGAAATATATGTTGTGATATCTCATTAAAATCGCCTCTCCGAGGCGATTCTAATGAGATGTCACAACATATATTTTGAATATTTTGATCTCACCACATTGGATTATTTTTCTCAAACTATCATCAGATACTTCTTTTTATCTGGAGTCTTACATATAGAATATAACACAGAGGCCAAATGGCGGGGCTGCAGCCCCAAAGCCCACCCCCTGGATCCGGGGCTGAGTATATGAAGTTGTACTTCAGTGATCCAGATAAACTGTTTGAGTAAAAGGAAAAATTTAGGGGTAATTTTCCATATTTCTGCATATAAACATGTGCTGTGATCACTCATTAGTGCCTAAAAAGTCACAACATACACAGCAGGCACATGACGTTGAAATGACGTCGCACTGACGTCGACGCGACGTTACGACGTCGCATCGACGTCAGTACGACGCCATTTCAACGTCATGTGCCCACTGGGTATGCTTTCGTTGAGATATAAGAAACATTATCTTTGAATAATTCTCAATACTCCCTCAGATCTGGAGCTCAGGGACTGGTTGTTCAAAACTAACGAAGGAGATGACTTACATATAAGCGTTACGCTTACTGTCAGATCCTGTATTGCTTCACTCTATTGTTCATATGTATGTATAAAATCTGTGAATAAAATATTGTTTAAACCCACGAAGTCGTTAGTTAACGTTTCTTAAAATTTCAAACGTTAATATCTCAAATATGCCAATATTTTTCGTTTAATAATGTGAGAAGATTTAATGCAAAAGCTTCTCACATTTTTTTTCAGCAAAAATTAATATCAGTGTATTTCATAAAACGCTTAACGAGTTGACCTGTTAATGAGCTCGTAAGGTTAACGATGCTTTGAGCAACTGGGCCCTGGTGTATAGGTGCCTTTCTGGACGACAAACCTTTCCAAAAAAGGTCTGCACTCTTGAAGGTAAATCGTTTTTCTTTTATACTTTCAACAAAGTTGTGTCTCTGTCGTGACGACACAATTTACTTCTGCAATTTACTTCTCATCATGAGCCGCCTCATTTGGATCTACACTGTTTACAAAGTCAACTATTTTCATTTTTTTGTCGCTTTAACTCTTTCGGCGCCGAATTTTTCAGACGACAAATTTTCGTCTGCTCAAATCATCAGACGACAGATTTGTAATTGGAAATTTTAACAATCTAAAGACATTTTTCATAAAATCAGGCTTTTTAAGTTCATATTTGAATGGCAAACAGTGTAGATCCTGATCAGACGGCTCTTTTAAGAGCCGGCTGATCTGGATATACGCTGTTTGCAAAGAGTTAAGCGATAACTAATTGCATTTTACATGACGTCATATCTTTACAGTGCCATCGGGTATTAGGGCCGTATGATCGTCATGAGAATGGTCAACGTGAGATTATGACAACGGTCTACGTCAGATACGGAAGAGAGAGTAAATGGGCCTGCAGAAATAGTCCTATGTTGGTAAGACCCTTTACCATCAGTATTCATTCGAGTCTCTTATCCATTTAACGCAAAACGTTGACACAACTTATCAGCGTACAACATCATAACAACGTATAAGCGGCGTTGCCGCGGCACTGACGTCCATATGACATCGACGTCGATATGACATGGACGTCAGTGACGTTGTGTCGACACTGATATGATGTGGTTTCAACGAATTCCTTAACAACGTCTCATATTTTATGACGATAACTCTGTACCTTTTAAGTTATCACACGGTCCAACAGGTGGTCAATACCTACCAGGCAAAAAATAAAAAAGACGTCGATGTGACGTATTCACGTCAGTTTGACGTCATTTCGACGTCATGTGCCGGTGGGTACTGCTTTGATGTCATTTACGATGAAGATACGATTTTTAGCGCACCAGAGACGAAGTTTTTTTATACTAAAGGCAATTTCCGTCGTCCGTTCCGAAGACTATCTTCAAAGCAAATCGGACATCTTGGTCATCCAGCAGGCACATGGCGTTGAAATGACGTCGCACTGACGTCGATCCTTCGTAATGACGTCTCATATCGACGTCAGTACGACGTAATTCCGACGTCATGTGCCTGCTGGGGTGCATGTTTCATGTCTACCCAGCGGGCACGTGACGTCTAAATGACGTTTTACCGACGTCATTATGCTATTATTTTGACGTCATGTGCCTGCTGGGACGTAGCATCAAACAGCCATAAGCCATATCAGGTTTCAGGGCTGATTTGCCTTGCCACTGCTTTATAATGTAAAAATGAGCCGCGACACGACAAAACCAACAATGTGGTTGTGCGCCCTGTGCAGACTCAGATTAGACTGGGCATCTGCCCAGTCTGATCAGAGTCTTCGCCATGCGCTTAAAGGGTAGCTAAGTGTCTAAGCTACCTCCATGCGGACAGCGAAGACTCTGATCAGACTGGGCGGATGCCCAGGCTGATCTGAGTCTTCGCTGTGCGCACAACCACATTGTTGGTTTTGTCGTGTCGCGGCTCAAATGTTGTCCGACTAATATCTTTGATAAAGCCTGTATTGGCTAGAACAACGCTAGAATGACGTGATATCAACGGGTCGTCGCTTCGACATTGATACCACGTCATTTTTGACGTTATTTGACTCGACCGTCGTCGTAGCAGTATCGATACGACGTCATGACGTCACATCGACGTTTAAACGGCGTCATTCTGACGTATTACACCTTATGACATGTTTTCCTCTTACAGCAAATATACTACAATGGGATATACAACTACGACTTTTACATACGACCACGAGGAGACATGATACAGCTGTGCTCTTCTAAAGGTGGTGAGGAACCGTGGTGTACTAATCATGGTAAGAAGTTATGATAAAAACAGTGACAATATTGCCTTAAATATGCCATGTGTTTTGTTTGTTCAATTCTCCTAACGATCTTCATCAGGAGGCTCAGCGGAACAAGCCCATGAGATTCACCTCCTGCAAGGGCGAAGCTACGTGTACGCAATTACGCAGGTGCGTATTGAAATTTTGTCAAGTTGACAAAATTTCAAAACGCACCGGCGTATTTTCATTCTAAAATGTGATAAACTGGGAAAGATTTTAATACAAACTGCCAACTGACCGTAAAAGAAAAAAAATCTAAGGGACTAAAACTCTGGATTTCCTCTAAAGGAGTACGGAAACCTTATTGCGCGTATCATGTGATTTCCTCTAGCTACGCCCTTGCCCTGGCACCGAGTCTGTCTGTTTGTCTCTCTCCAGTTCGAAGAGGAGAGTCATGTCGATTGATAATGCCAATACCATACGCACCATCAGCATATAGCGATGCGGGAGTCACGTGGCCTTCAGGGATCATATTTATAAAACCACATTTTAGAATGAAAATACGCCGGTGCGTTTTGAAATTTTATAATGCACAGTATATTATTTCCGTTTCCATGACAATCTACTATTATAGCAACTTTTGGCGTTCGATTGGTAATGCGAGCGCGCATGCCAAAAATACTACTATGGTAGGTACTTTAGTTCGATTCGAAGTGGGCCTGTGTCGATTACCGTATTCGACTGGTAAGTTTCGTAAAATTCCCGTGAAATTTTGCGTGAGAGCGTGATAGGTCCTTATAAAAGCCGGTCACATGGCCCAATCAAAATAAAGAATTTTTTCAAGCTCATAAGCGACCGTGCAGCACGAACATTACCTTTTTAGAATAAGTGCCTGTCGTGTAGCACGATCGCTTAACAACTTGAAAAAATCCTCGAATTCGATTGGGCCATGTGACCGGCTGTTACAAGAACCTATCACACACCCACGTATAAATTTCACGGAAATTTCACGTACCTTACCAGTCGAATACGTCTGATGCTTGATTACAGTATGCACATTCGGCATAGCTACTTGGGTAAATCCGAGCAATACCCTCGGGCTATTCGAAGATACGTTGAAACATATCTTCGAATAGCCAGAGGAACAGCTGGGTATGTTCGGGTTTACTTAAGTAATTATGCTGCACGCGCCCTTTGAATGTTTCAGGGGAAATAGCCAGACGCCAACAAAGACAAAAAAGAGAAAGACGCAGACGAGAAGAAAGAGAGAGACAGAGGCAAGCGGAACAACGACGCAGGCGAGAAGAAGAAGAAAGGCAGAGAAGAGAAAGAGAAAGACGGCGCAGGGAGGAGGAGGAAAGACGGAGGATAGAGAGGGAGAGGCGAAAGAGAGAAGAGGAAAGACGAAGAAGAGAGGAAGAAAGACGCAGAAGAGAGGAAGAAGAAAGGCGAAGAAGAGAACGGATAGAAAGAGAAAGACGAATACAGGCGCAAATTTCAAAGGAAGCTGCTGCATTAAAAAATAAGCTAGGTCGAGCTGCTGAGAAACGCCGTCTGAACACAAGTCTGACTGGACGAGAACAGCAGCATCAGAGATCACATGTACTCGCTCAAACAGTCGAAGACGACGCTGCGGCGATAACGTACGAAGAGGTAGGTAAAGTCGGGTAAATTTGGACAGCGGGTAAATTCGGACAGTGACATTGTTTCCAACGTATGTCAGTTGTTTGGAATTAAAACAAAATTAACTGGGCAAACAGTGAAAATCATCGCCGTCTCATCTTGATTTTCACTGTTGGTATGTCCGAATTACCCCGCTGTCCGAATTTACCCGACTTTACCCTATTTATTCCATAGAGCGCTCATGGATCACTGAATGTATAAAACGAGTTGGGGGAAACTATAAAATGCGAGGCTTTGTCGAGCATCTTATCGTTTTCCCAACGAGTTTAATAAATTCAATAATACAAGAGCGCAAATTGAAGATTCTATTTATCATTTGACATAAAAATCACATTTTATTCTAAATTCACTCATAAAATATCGTGATCGCCATTAGTAAACTTCGTGTTGTTGCGGACGCCAATGGACGTCGTTACGTACCTTACTCAGTTTGATTATTCACCAGTGGATATAGGGAACATACGTGTTGTTTTTATGCACTGACATTTGCTGGGGCCCTAGAAAGATGTTTGAACGCGAGGCGCCAGGCAACGTCATGTGAACTAGTTACGGCGTGGGATGTGAATAAACACGCCTAAAAGGATGTTAAAACAACATTAGAATTCCACGATTTTACATGACTTTTGTTTCATTCGACGTTGGCCTATAACAGTTATTCGAACATTAAAAGCGGTTCACTGATATATAATGCCACTCGAAAACGGCTCAAAACGTGTAAGGTTTCAAGTTTGCGAGGGCAACAGCTAAACCAGAACACCAGAGTATTGCCTGTGTGGCGAAAACGAAATATGCATCTGGGATTTAATTATTTTACATTAAAATTATCATGAGTTACAAACCCTAAAGAAAAAAAAAAAAACGCTTTGCGGAGAAATATTCACGTTGTTGAATACAGAAAACAAGAGGGCCATGGTGGCCCTGAATCGCTCACCTGAGCATTAATCAGTTCACTGGCTCTGGTGAAGATTTATAAGAGTTTCTACCATACATGGGAATGGCGGCCACCTTGGTCATGTGACCAAGATCATTTTAAGAACTTTCAATCCTTTGACCCATGTGCAGGCTCCATATGAAATTTGATCTGCCCAGTGGTTTCAGAGATGTTTGAAAATGTTTATGGATGGATGAAAGAGGCAGCTAACACCAATACTGTGAGGCTCAGGTGAGCTGAAAATGGCAGAGTCGCTTCTCCGAAAAGTTCCCGTTCATGTTGAGTTCCTTTGATGGATTTGAACTAGACTTAACTAGGCAAACACAGATGATAGAATGGTAGCATCATTATCTCACTGTGGTGAAACTAATGTATTCCAAGGAGTTTGTGGCTGGTATCATTGCAATGTTAGTTCTGATTCTTGCAACATAACTTACTTTAGATTTGACCTAGTGACCTAGCTTTTGACCCGACATGACCCAGTTTCAAACCGGATATTGTAAGAATAAACATTCTGACAAAGTTTCATTGAGATTGGATCAAAACTGTGCCCTCTGGAGCGTATACAAGGTCGTTCTTATATTTGACCTAGTGACCTAGTTTTTGATCCGACACAAACCAGTTTCAAACTTTACCTAGATTTCATAAAGGTAAACATTCTGACAGAGTTTCATGAAGATTGGATCAAAACTGTGCCCTCTAGGGTGTACACAAAGTTTTTCTTAGATTTGACCTAGTGACCTAGTTTCTGATCTGACGTGACTCAGTTTTAATAAGGGGCATATTTATATGGACAATAAACATTTTGACATAGTTTCATGAAGATTGGATCAAAACTATTCCTTCTAGTGCGTACACGAGGTTTTTCTAAGATTTGACCTAATGACCTAGTTTTTGACCTGACATGACCTTATTTCAAACTTGGCCTAGAGTTTATGGACATAAACATTCTGACAAAGTTTCATAAAGATTGGATCAAAACTGTGTCCTCTAGAGCGTACACACCGTTTTTCTATGATTTGACCAAGTGACCTAGTTTTTGACCCTACATGACCCAGTTTCAAATTTGTCCTTCATATTATAAGGATAAACATTCTGATAAAGTTTCATGAACTTTGGATCAAAACTGTGCCTTCTAGAGCGTACACAAGGTTTTTCTAAGATTTGACCTAGTGACCTAGGTTTTGACCCGACATGACCCAATTTCGAACTTGGCCTAGAGTTTATGGACATAAACATTCTGACAAAGTTTTATAAAGATCGGATCAAAACTGTGTCCTCTAGAGCGTACACAATGTTTTTCTATGATTTGACCTAGTGACCTAGTTTTTGACCCGACGTGACCCAGTTTCGAACTTATCCTAGATATAATGAGGATAAACATTCTGATAAAGTTTCATGAAATTTGGATGAAAACTGTGCCTTCTAGAGCGTACACACGGTTTTTCTAAGATTTGACCTAGTGACCTAGTTTTTGACCCGACCTGACCCAGTTTCGAACTTGACCTAGATATTATAAAGATAAACATTCTGACAAAGTTTCATGAACTTTGGATGAAAACTGTGCCTTCTAGAGTGTACACAAGGTTTTTCTAAGATTTGACCTAGTGACCTAGTTTTTGACCCGACCTGACCCAGTTTCGAACTTGGCCTAGATTTTATGGAGATAAGCATTCTGACAAAGTTTCAGAAAGATTGGATCAAAACTGTGCCCGCTAGAGTGTACACAAGCAAAAGTTGACGGACGTCCGTCCGGACGTCCGGACATCCGGACATCCGGACGTACGACGGACATCAGGGTATCCCAAAAGCTCACCCTGAGCACTTCGTGCTCAGGCGAGCTAAAAACGTCATAATGTTGCGGACACCGAGTTTTTATATCCAAACTCCTTTTTAAGAAGTTTCAACCATGAGAATCATACCTTGTTATGAAAGTTGTATATCAGACGTGGAGTGGCTTAAATTTAGCTGAACCTAGGCCTTTAGCAGGGTAAACGACGACTGATAACTTGTAAAATGTCCATTTTCTCATTTTGACTGTTTTATTTATAACTCTACTATTTCAGGAGTCCATAGTTGCAGACCGCTTTCAAAACCTTTTAGACACATTCAAAGTCCAGATAAAAGATCCAAATGATTCTAGAAGTCGCTCCAACCTGACAGAAAGAATCAGGATGCTGTTCGATCAACTCATCAGCAATTATTGTGCCGAGGTAGACCTACAAATTTGGTTTCACAGCAGTTTTGATGAGGCAACACAATTTAATGAATGCTCTCTGACAGATAAACTTGACATTGTAGAAGCTCTCCTCAAGGTTATCATCAGTGACGAGAACAAAGATCTAGTTCAGGACATCAGGAAAGAAGTGGTTGTGCATGAGAAGCATGCTCTAATGATAAGGCTGATGGCTTCATTGAAAGAACAGAACAGGCCGCTTTCATGCCACTTGCTGGTAAGCTGTTTAGACGCATTTGCTGGTCTTCTGCCAGTCAACAAGGAATACATAGAATCTATTGTGTTCAATAAGCTCTGGACACCATTAGAAGCAATCATTGTCTTGATGCGAGCCTCTGACGTCAGCCAAGATGACCTGACCTTGTTTCTACATACGATTCGCACATACAGGATCAGTATATCTGAGTCAACAATAGCATTAAAGAGCAGTGACCGAATGGCAGCACTGCAAGCTTGCATTGATAATGAAGGTGACAAACCACTGATAGCAGTCATAAATGAAATGAGGCAAAGTGGAGTACCTGAAAATGTCCTAGAAAAGGTTCAGCAAATTGTTGAATACGTTGTTACTGCGTTTCCATCATGTGAAGGCTTAGATATATCTGACCAAATAGAGAATGGAATACAGGCTCTGAAAGAATCAGAATTTAGTGAAATGGAAGTACCGAAATTCGGACAGATCCTGTTGGGTTTAAGTATTGTGGTCAAAGAAAAAATGCATTACTTTCCTAGAGTTACACAGCTTGTATCATTAGTGACTCTTCTTCTGTGTAAGAAGTCAGATTTGAATGGCTGTCTTCTGGAGATCAGCACTGGGGAGGGAAAATCGTGTATAGTAGCTATGTTGGCGGTTATTTTGGCTCAGAAAGGAAATAAAGTGGATATAGTGACAAGTTCACCCCTGCTCGCAATGCGAGATGCCGAGGAATGGAGTGGATATTTTGCTAAGTTTGGTTTAACAGCAAAAGCCGCTTTCCCTGTTGGTTTATCAAAGTGCAAAACACCAGATGAAATGGACGACGTTATTGCGTCAGCATATACATCAAATATAGTTTATGGAACAGTTGGAAATTTTGCTGCAGATACACTTAGACAAGAGTTTGAGAAGAAAAATATTAGAGGAAGTCGAGGCTTTGATGCCGTCATCGTAGATGAGGTTGATTATATGACATTAGACAATGGTGTTCAAGTCACGTTCCTGTCCCATGCATCAAGCGGGATGAGACATGTAGAGCAAGTACTGGCCTCAATATGGAGTATGGTCTGCGGTTGCAGACCTATTGAAGAAAACGAGTCTGAACACATGTTTTGGTGCACCCCTGTCCAGCATTTCCATAAAGCCACAGTTTCTGCTTTAGTCGGTAATGCAACAAACGAGAACTTCAATGCACTGGAGCTGCTGAAGCCTGCTCTCGATTTCGGCTATATAAAAATGGGAGATTTCAAAAATCTCATACTGTATGAAAAACAAATAGCCGAAGGCACCGCCTCTGAGAGTACTAGAGACTATGCTCAGAATCAGTTAGACAGAACAATGAGCGGAATAGACGTACCAGAAGAAAGAGACATTCTAACCCTTCTGGAGAAAACACTGGATGACATTACATTCGAATGTTATAAAACCAAGTCGGGGATAGCTGAACGTTTAGGACCAAAAGGCACAAAAGCTGGCAAAATACGGATGCTTCTCCTTGAAAACGGGCTAGCATGTGAACTTCTCACTGAGGATGAAATGGTTGAATCCATTGAGAGAGCAATGGGAGAGAAAATCAAGTACTCTCATGAATACGCCATGCCTACAAAGAAAAATAAAGACAGTGACGGGGTACTGTTCATACCTGAATTCTTGAAGCCGTATGTACAGAATCGTCTGAAAATCTTTATAAAGAATGGTCTGAAAGCAATACTGATGACAAAGGGTCGAGAGTATACTATTGACAGATCGTCCGCAGAAAACAGCACTGCCTCCAATCCACATCACTTTGACTGTGTCGTACCCGTAGACTTTAAGGCCAGTGGAGTGTTAGAAAAGAATAAAAGATGGGGCGACGGTCTGCAACAGTTTCTGGAGATGAAACATCAGCTAGCACTGACTCCATTGTCAACAGTAACCAATTACCTGTCAAACTTTCACTACTTCAAAAGGTATACAAATGGATCTGGTGTCTATGGGGTCTCGGGAACATTAGGAGAGGAGTCGGATTGTTCCTTCCTTGCAAAACACTTCAAGGTTTCTTGCTACCCGATTCCAACACACAAAAACAAAAAGCTTGTTGAAATGCCAATGCTTCAGGTGGGCGGCGGCGAAGACGCTTGGATAGAGTGTATCAGCAAGAGAACCAAGATGGCCATTTCTCAAAAAAATTGGTGTAAAGGGCAGGCGGCATTAGTTGTGTGTGAAGATTTGAAAACAGCCACAAAACTACAGCAAGCCTTACAAAAGGTTGTAAGTAGCCCTGATAAGATAACCATGTATACGAGAAGCGACAAGCACACAGTTGAAGGCATAGATTTTGGACCTGGGCATGTTATCATAGCAACAAATCTTGGAGGGAGAGGGACTGACTTTGCTGTGACAGATGAGGTAAACGACAGTGGTGGACTCTTTGTTCTGCTCACCCATTTTCCGTCCAATAGAAGGGTGGAGAAACAGATCTTCGGACGCACAGCACGGAAAGGACGACCAGGTGCGGCACAAATGGTTCTGAACTATCAACAATTAGCACGTGCTTACCAAGGCCAGAATATTGACGTGATGAGACAACTAAGGGAAGACTATGAGAGGGAAAGGATCGTAGCCATGGAGACGGACGAGTTACTAACCATTGACATCAGAGAGAAACTGTTCGGAATGTTCTGTGAAAGACTTTCTGCGCTTACCAGCTGTTACGAGGTAAACATTGACCTTTTAAAGTATCTCTATCTTCCTACATTTAACCATAACTGCATTATCGGAAGTGCTAACTTTTAAACAAATATTAAAATTAAAAGGCCTGAATTTATTGATAAGATAATATAAACTCGTAGCTCATGTATGATTGGTTGTTGTATACACTGTTGCTAGTCAAAGTAAAAGATACTTTTTTGGATTAACTGTAAGTAGATTTGTACACTTTGACAAAATTATCTCCACTGAAAAGCTTTCCGAAAATTAGCCGATTTGTGTCAGTACTGAATACAAGAGGGCTGTCTTTTTTTAATCCTGCAGATAACGCAGACTCGTTGAGGAAAATATTATTTTTTCTTGTTATCATCCAAAGGGATGTTAATTAAAATGCATGAGATAATATAAAAATTATTAGAGCTATAAAATTTTATGATTAGTATCTTCCCGCCAATGAAACACAGGCAGTCCACTTTTCACAGACTGATACGACTAAACATTTATAATGACAGCAAGTTTTAAGCCGTCAGCAATGGTGCTCACATAATCAGATGATCAGATATTTATATTGATGGAAATAAAAAAAATAATAAATAAGAATAATGAAAAATAAAATAAATAAAATAAGATCTCACTTTGGAGGTCAGAAATTCAACCAGGGACGGACTCGGCAAGCCTCGTCTTTGGTTGATGTTTCGATCCCGCGGATGAGATTCCCTATCCTCCATGGACCCTCATGACTGATGTTATGGAGTTTCAATCAATACTTCAGCATGAGTTTCTTTTCAGTTTTGTGGGTAATAGCGAGGTAACCAATAAATCAAAGTCTTTATATAACTACATGTAGTATCAACAGAAGTGTCAAAATTATACCCAAACTAAATTTCCGTGGAAAATTATTTTTGGGAAATAAGATCTATAATGTTATTACAGGGTACTGAGAAAGGAGACTGGGGATCATTGATGGTTGGCGAGGTACCTAGTCTTTTGGGGAAACTGGCTAACTCTCAGAAAATGGATTGCAAGCCTGCACAAAATGCATACAAGGAGACATGGGCACAATGGCTTATACTCAATGAGCATCGCATAGAAGATAATGAAGATGTCGACCAGCTGATGTCAGACCTATCCTCTGTTCTTGACAAACGTCAGGACGAACTGGCTCAGGGAAAATCGACAAACTTCTACGACCATATAAGGCAGGCATTAGGACGTATGTACTTACATGAAATGAACCACAGCAACGATTGTGGAACACTTGCCGCGTGGGACAGTGCAATGCAGGTAGACAAGTCCTACAGTGCTATAGCTCTGTACAATAAAGCATACATCGTGATCAATATGGGAAAGGACGGTTATTTAGAGCACGCCATTAGTTTGTTGAAAGAGGTCATAAAACACATTGACGTTCATGTAGCTGAAAATGCAAATACAATGATGGCATGCCATATCTCCTCAGCAAATGGCAAGTTTGAGGCACACAACCAAGGTGAAACGAATTTCAATCGGCAGCTTGAAATAAGAAACAGTTTCTTCAAGATGTGGTTAGACTACACAGACAAGGCTATAAAGAAGCTACAGAAATTGAAAGATGACGGCGAAGACGCAATCACTGAAGAAAAGGGAATATTTGCTTTGATAGAGAAACCGAGTCATCTCGAAGCAAACGAGCTACAGGAGTTGTTCAATGAAGTAAAAAGTATGCAAAGACCAGGAACTGAAACAATCAAAATCCAAATCCAGCCCTCAAACCATAGTCGTTTATGAAGTAAAGAAAAAGCCAAGATTCTGCATTGATGCTTTGATCTGTGCAATAATTGGTGTCCTGCAAGTCTTTGCTGGTGCTCTTGTCTGTGTATGTACCTTTGGCAGCGCCACCCAGATCGGTTTAGGGCTGATAACGGAGGGTGTGTCAGATATCTATGCAGGGATTCAAGGGATGATACAAGGAACGTTTGACTGGGGCGAATGGGCTATTTCTAAAGCAATAAGTATCGGACTGTCCTTGATCAGTGCGGGCTTTAGTAAAATCAAAGATGCCACATGTGCTGTCGCTAAAGGTGTAAAAGGGCTGCTTACAGGAACCAAAACTCTCTCCTCGGCATGGGACGATTGCGTAAAAGCAGGCAAGACAATATGGACATCAGCGAAAAGTGGCGTGACATCAACAGTTAGAGCCATGAGCAAAGAATCTTTCAAACAATCGATAGAGACACTGGCAACAAATGGTTCCCTAAAGCAAATAGGGAAGTATGTCTCGCAAGAAGTTATTACACAAGGTGTTATGAAAGGTCTTGAAGTAGGCATAAGTAAGGGAACAGAAGCAATGTTTGAGCAACTACTGTCTGAAAGATTTAATAGTGAAATTGGAAAAGGACTCCGCGGGTCTGCGGCAATGGACAACAGCCTTTGTCAACTGATTGTTTGCTACGGGGTTCCGGAAACTTCTTTACAGGCAGAAAATCCCAGTGCTTACCAAATACCTTCATCAAATGAGACAATTATTGACAGACAAATTAAAGATATCTGTGAAAAAGTTGTCCCAGAACTGATTACAGATAATGAAGTAATTATCGCAATTTTCTCGCGATTAAAAGAAGTCAAAGACAAAATGGAAGAAATTCTTCGCGCGATGGATTCATCAGGCAAACTCTTTACCGCTCTTACAGTAGCAGCAGAATTTGGTACTCACACTGCACAATTTTTAACGATGATTCAGAATATTCCAACGCAGAATGTGATACAAGAGAAAGTTGTACCTGAATTTACGGACGATATTGAAACGCTTCTGCGAGATGGTGATGTACCGAAGTACAAAACAGATGCCAGGTCTAAATTTTCAACTGTTCTTAAACTGAAAGAAAAGCTGTTTAAAGTTTTGACAAGCGAAGTAGCTTCTGCCTTTACAGATGCGTGTGCGTCACATTTGAATTCATTTTGTACGGACTTTGCGAGATCAAAACTGACAAGTAGCGTCACTAATGCTCTCCACAAAACAACTGGGCGTTTTGAGACAAACTATCATTTCCAGAAGCAACAAGAACAGTATCATAATAAAGAAATGCAAAAAGACTTGGAGAGAGTACCTACAAAACCAGTTACAGAACAAGAGATGAACAATCTGACATTAAGTGTACAGAAAATTGAGGGAGCTGACAAACCACCATCTATTGTAGAGCTAAAAGCAATGGTAGCTCTAGGACAGCTTGGAGGAAAAGGGTTGGAAATCCAAACAATGGACAGAGATGGGACAGAACTTTCGTCTGTTACTTTCACGGGATCTGACAATGCAAAAGGAACGATCAAACTGCGAGTAGTCAGAGAAGACGTGCAAATGGAAAGGTACGTTTTGCCTTATGCACCTATAAAAGTTTTCCCAGAGGGAGAGTGGAGGTGCCTGTGGATGGAATTTTTTGAAGTGCTTTATATAGATTGTGAAAATACGAGACTGTTCAAATGAAGGCACGAAACGTTGGGAGTAACAATGCTTACTGTTTGTTAACTGCCATTCCGCACTTATTATCCATAAATGCCTTAGCTATGGACCTAGATTTAGCCACTTGAAAACTCACTTTGATAATTGAATTCCATTGTTTTGATAAAATAATTAGATCTTACGCGAGTGGTCATGTCATGTGAAATGTTAGAAACGAGCCCCTAGCGAGTTTCCTATATTTCATACGAACTGACTAGGAGCGCAAGATTCTGATTATTATATCACTGTTGAGGCTTAAAATTTAACATTGCCTCAATAAGGTTGTCGCGGATGGCATGATAACGAACTACGCGCGCCAGCAACTAAGTATAATTAAACCGTGGGAACAAACTTACTTTATGACATTACGATAAAACAACGACGCCAAATCATAAACGCCTTTTTTGACTTATTATGAGAGCGGACAGTCAACCACTTCACATGCTTTCAGTGATAGGCATGTTATTCTTCTGCAGTTCATGAAACCACTGACAACTTTACTTGGTCTAGTGAAATGTTGACAATCTCAGAAACCATACTCAAATATTATATGACATTCCTTTCAGAGAAAAGGGTTTCTTCGCCAAGATGAAAGAGACAGTACTAGGAAAGGACAATCCCTGGAGCGGAAGATTTGACCTTATCTGCGATGATGGCCAAATTAGAAAACTTGATACCAGTGAAGATAATTCATTGTACTATGCGGTAGTCATGGCAACACACCCAGGCTTAAGTTCAGAAGAGGTGAAGGGCAAAGCTAGAATTCTTCGCTCGGATATTGGAGATGAGGTAAATGCGTTGCTATGCTTTAAGTTTACGTTGGTTAGCGAATGTATGTTATAGGTAATGCTAGTGTAAGAAAAACATTGTCGCAAGGAAATCATTATTGTCAATTGTTACAATAGCATAAATCAAGTATGTATAAATTACCTGAGCGAATAATTAAGGTAAATAAAATGCATCAGTTCGACGCGCAGTATTACGCATTGTCATGTCTAAGGTGTCTCGGAGTATGTTGCACAACTGCATGAATTGTTATCCTAAATAGGTAGATATACACTTGAACAATCTAACAGGGGGGAAGTGCTACTTTTGGAGTTTCCCGCTATACCAGTGCAAATATAGTCTTGAAGTCTGGTCTGAATGTCTTTTCAGATGCTAAAGAATCCAGAAAAGTATGTTATTCTGCATCGTAGACAACAAGAGTATGAGGCAGCATACGGAGAATCTACTTTCTTCTCACTCCCGCCAAAACCTGGTTCCATCGGAAATGACGTAACTGAGGATGAGCTAGAAACCGAGGGTGACCTAGACAGGAGAAACGCCAATATAGTGGACAATTCATTCACGATGACCCGCATGAAAATGGCTCTTGAAGAAAAGTCTACGCAGTTTTGGAAAAAGCTGATATCCGGAGATAAAGCGTTCTTGATGGGCACGTTGAAAGGCAGTATATCGCTGATAAGAAATGTAGCGAAACCAGTTGGAAAAGAGAAAGAGTGAGTATCATTCATAACCCATTTATGCCAAGTGACCTATTCTATCCCTATAAAATGGATGGGCTCAGTCATCACTTAAAGAGTGTCTGGTGTATATTTTATTTTTGTCATGTTCATATAAGTCGCTGTAAATCTTATGCAAACATTGTAGACTCAGATCAGACACCACGTTCTGTGGCGTCTGATCTGGGTCTGCACTGTTTACCTTAGTCCGTTTTTAGGACGTTAGCATAAACGTTTTAAACTGTTTCGTCTTATTAGGCATCTGTAGCTGCAAGATATGTCCCTATCCCTATCTAGCAGCTCTCGCTTGTTCCACTCAAGCAAGGCTTTCAGGCACAGGAAAACACAAATGAAAACAGAAACATGAGGAAAAGAAGAATGAAAAGTGGGCAGCTGTTTAAGCTCAGATGATCAAAACACTAACTTAAATATGGGAAAATATTACAAACCCTGATATCCCTAGTACAATTCGTAATTGCTAGATTGTTTTCAAAAGCACTATAACCTCAGCCAAATAAAGGTATATTTAGTCTGCTAATTATTGTTGCTAAAATAAACTTGTAGGCTACTTATCCTTGTATATTTTATAAAAACTCACAGTCCAGTTTTAAGAAGGACAGTTATCGTTGTCAGTTACTGGTGAAAGTAAGTGCACTTAGTACTGGTAAACCGCTTTGGAGGTCTAAATAAAATCTTAAAGAAGCCTGTCCAGGAATAGTGTGGTTAGGTTAAATGACCGTCCCGACATGACCTTAGCTGTTTACCGTGGACATTAAACAATAACACAACAAGAACAGTAGTTTTAAACGTCGGGCACGTTCGGCATAACTACTTGGGTAAACTCGGGCACTATCCAGGTATTCATCGGGCTATATACACAATACATATTAGAGACGTTCTCACTTAAGCTGGGCCATTCGCGGACAAAAATGGCCATATATACAACCATGCCAGAATTCAAGAAAAAATCACGACCATAATGCTCATGATATCTGCTTCAAAGCTTTAAAATATTTTCAGATAATGGTTTAAGATTATGGAATACCAACCGTGTTTAGAGACATACCCTAACAATTAAAAATGGCGTATTTTATGACGTTATTTAGATACGTTGATGAACGATGTCGCATACGATTTCTTTGACATGCGTAGCATTGCACTTTTACCAATCTACTGACATTTGATTATTTTGGCTGGTTTCAATTTCAAATGTTTTCTTTGCTTTTCTGGAAGAAGGGGATTTTCTATGAAGCGCTGCTTAATCAAATGACGTCAGCGCTTTCATAACGTGATCTTAGTGACGTTGTGACGTAGGTTACGTGTGACGTAGGTTACAGTACACACTTTTTAACGTTTTTATACCATTTAATGTTTCAATGCATGAAATCTAACCACGCCATCTTGTAGCTGTTACTAGGCAGGATTTTGCACATGAGTTTCAGAGCGATTGCTTTGCTCAGTTTTAAGAAAAGCCCGAGACGTAAGGTTACAGTCTTAAAGAAAAATGCTGGGGTAATGTACTTTGAAGTCGAGTAAAATATACAAAATGGACCAAATCTGCACAAATGATATAAACTATTAAGGAACACATATTTCTTCGTGTGATCTTGTAAGTTTTATGATGCTGGGCCATTTTAGTTAATACATGTATCACGAATTTAGCGCTGTGACGTAGGTTACATAAAATTTGCGACATTAGTTCCCAGTCTCATTTCGTAGCAAAAATTACCTTTTAGATATTGTTTAAGCGGGGAAATATATAACAAATCACCCGAATTTGATAATGGAACTCGATTTTAAGCAGTGATTTATCTTTTTTAGCCGTGCGGCGTTCATATCTATACAACGGCAATATTGCGACATTTAAAAACGTCGCCTTTTAAACCAGGGTATCATTATTTGAACCAGTGTTAAAAATGTCTAACAAAACGCATACATGTCTTGGTACTTTTATCTACTTCTTTAGACCGAGGGCTACTTATCAGAGAGTAAACAGGACCGTTATTTTGTAATTTAAAGAAAGGTAATACGAAGGACAAAAATAATAGCTAATGGCCCAGCTTAACTGAGAACGTCTCATTAACATAATTTTATATTCCAGTAGTCAGAGGATGAAAGAATACCTGGGTATTGCTGGAGTTTACCCAAATAAGTATGCCTAACTTGCTTTTTTGAAATATGACCAAGCGTTAAAACCACCGGTGTTTGAAATACATTAAGGTCCAGGCCTGAGAAGAACGATGACAAAGCCACTGGAAATACATTACCCAGCGATGCAGAGCCTGTGCAAGATAAACTGCTTCACATACCATCCAAAACTATTCTAAACGACAGTAAGGGACACATGAACGCTCGCTTTTCTCAACTGTCGAAGCACTGCTCTCAAGGAGAGTTTGTGTCCATGGTTATACCAGCGGACTGTGATGACGAAATCCTGGCCTCGGAGACTGGACTGGCTTATGGAATCGCAGAGGATAAAGAAAAGGCGTATGGAGTTTACAAGTATGAGTCTTTCTTCTTTCCTGTCGTACGTGTAAAATAAGATTTAACAACTTTTATTTAGATGTTTAACGTTAGTTGCAGCCCACGTTCGATGTATAAGACCCAAGGGCCCAATAAAATAAGAGCTTGAATCTTTAACATTTTAAATTGATTTTAATTACATTAGATCCTATATTCTAACACAGTGCGCCTATATAAGCAATGGAAAGTTTCCCTGTTTTATTCTGCAACAAATCACTGTTTCGGAGCGCGTGAGTCTAACTGCTGACGCCACTGGCAATACTGACGTAATTTTGTGTTTTGAGACAAACGGTGAAACGTCTCTTTGTCTTTTTAAAATCGCAATAAAAGCTTACAGTTATCTTAGATGCAGTTAAGTATATTGGCGGGAGCATGAACGCGCTGGCTGGAAGGTTGGGAGAATTTGAATGAAAAGAATACATTCTCAGCGTTTTTGAGTGTTAGAATCGAAATAGTTCAGCTCTAGCATTGAATTGTTGAGTAATAATTCACTGTTTGTCGATCAGTTGTAAGTAGATACATCACTCGCGCTCCGCGCTTGTAATATAATCTACTTTACAACTGACTTACAAACATGATCTACTTTACCAAATGACTTCCAAACAGTGAATTACTACTCAACAATTCACTGGTAGAGCTGATCTATTTCTTAATTCAAAATTATTATAATTTTCCTTTCTTTTCACCAATTTTCGTTCTTGTGCGTCTTCTTCGTTGCCTATGCATCCTTTATAGATTTTCATCTATCCTATATATAATAACAAAAACAAGAATGTATCTATTTGCATGTCACTGTCAGTCAAGGGTCAAGAAAAGAATTTGCAAACACTACATTACGAGGTCTGTTCGGAAACTTCCCGGACTGAACGCATTTCTTTTGAATGGCTCATTGTATTATAACAAAACTCAGTACGGATTTACTGCATCTATTATTGCATATCACTGCAAAATTTCGTCGCCATACATATAACAATAAAAAAGTTATAATAAAATAAAAGCATGTATCAACGGTATGTCGGAGCAACCAGACGTTAAAATTAATGACGTCAACGTCAGTTTTCACTCCTTCTCGAAATAGCTGCCATGTGCTTGCACGCAACGTTCATGTCCTCTGACCCATGATGTGTAAACAGATTGAAACCATAGTTTATCAAAGGATGAAATAATTGCCTGCGCGTGGCGACGAAGGCTCTGTAGATCGTCGAAGCGGATTCCGCGTAGCTGGGCTTTGGCGGCCGGGAAAAGCGCAACATCAAGTGGCGCAAGGTCTGGGCTGTATGGGGCGTGCTCCAATCTACGGATCCCGAGAAAATCCAACTCCAACTCCGTATGCTTGGCCGTGTGCGCTGGGGCAGAAGAACATCAAGATGACGTTTCCTGCCTTTCTGACGTAACACATGGCGTATAATATGAACGCTATAGAAATAAATGAGGGTTGCTCCGCAAGAGCGTATATCGTGTTGCTATGGATACGATAATTTTAGAATGCATCGACGTAGGCAAATGTCCGCTTGTAATGAAAATAAATATATATATTTCTTAACGTGACTGAAGTTTCAAAGCTAGATATGTTTAAAAATAACAAAGATATTAGTGCAGTCCGGGAACTTTCCGAACATACCTCGTACATGGTTAACCGAATGGTTCTTTGCTAGTTTGCTCAGTAAAGTGGACCCTATTTTCCCCTTGGGAATCGCAAGGAGAAAATAGGACTATAGACAGGGCGTTTGCAGATGACCAGAAGAGGGTTCTCAATGAGACCTGAGATCGCAATTTATGCTCCAGTAATATTACATTTTTTAAAGATGTGAAACAACCCAATGAAATGTTTCTTGGAACTTTTTCTTCAGAAATTTAGTAGTGGAATGTTTATGTGGGACATCTGAGGAATGCAACCCAAAGAGGCTCTTAAAGTTAATCATGATCTGTTCCCACCCAGACGCCACCCTAGACATCCTTACTGATGTAGGTGTGGTTAACACTGGGTTGGTAGAGTCAACAGACGATGAAACTGAAGAAACTGTTACAGACCTGGTGCCAACTGAAGCAGAAAAGCCAGATGTGGAGAAGACTAAACTCTCAGAATCAGGTGAAAGCGAGCCTACAGCTAAAAGCCTGGACGAAGGTGTGGAGGGAAAAGCTGGAATGGAACAAGAGGACCGCTCAGAGGGCCCCTGGGGTCTGACAGGTGCTGGAATAGATGCCTATTTTAAAATGTGTTTTCTGGTTGTACTGGCGAAGTATAGGGTGGCTGACTGTATTAATGAGGAGACTTATCAGGAACTTGTTACCTGGGTGGAACAAGACGGTTTTCTGAATGACAAAGAGAAAGAATATCTTGACATAGTGAACGCTTTAGAAGAGGCTTTATAGGTAGATATAGCAAAAATATATGAGCCGCGACGCGACAAAACCAACAAAGTGGTCGTGCGCCCAGCGCAGACTCAGATCAGCCTGGGCATCCGCCCAGTCTGATCAGAGTCTTCGCTGTCCGCATGGAGGTAGCTTTGACCCTTAGCTACCCTTTAAGTGCTTAGCGAAGACTCTGATCACACTGGGCGGAAGCCTAGACTGATCTGAGTCTGCACTGGGGGCACAATCACATTGTTGGTTTTCTCGCGTCGCGGCTCATATTAAGAATGCCTTAGAAGACTTGAGTCACTGAATGCTTTAGAAGAGGTTTTTAAGTGTTGAAATAGTAAGGGTACATGTATGATGACATAGAGACTGCTTTAGAAGAGGCTTTATAGGTAGATACAGCAAGAATATGTTGACATAGTGTTTATATGAATATGTTGACATAGTGATTGCTTTCGAACAGATTTTGTAGGTTGTAGTATCATGAATTGGTTACACACATACAGAACGAAATGGTTCAGCCACCAATTAAGTAATACTTTCTGTGACTTCCTGTTTGCTTTTTTGGATAACGAAGCCATTCATGGCACCCAATAACAAGAATATTTGTCTTCAAAGGAAAGAATTTGCCCTCAAAGAAGCAAATCTATTAAGCGATGGATACTATTAAGGGGGGGGGGGGGGCATAACATAAAAAGAAAGAGAGTGATTGGGGGGAAGAACTATGACATCAAACAGGAGCCTGTAAACAGATCAGAACCATCAGACTGATATGAAAAATAAAATTACAGTTTTGATCATAGCTTTAGATAATGTTGGATTCTAGGACAGTTTCTGTATACTGAGGGGCCATAATGTATACATTTTATTGCGCGAATTTTCAGTGAGGATGGCGCTCTTCTTCTATATTTATCCATTACATGACCTATTTATGGATGAGTGAGTGAACACAGATTTAACGTCCCACCGACAAAGAGGTCATGTGGAGACGGGACCTCGATTTAAAGTCTCAACCGTAAGACCGAGGGAATGAACCTGGACGCCTGGTTTGGTAGTCCAGTGTGTTGTCCTTTACACTACCGCCGCTCCTTTGATCTGATCAAATGGATTTGAATTGTTTACACTCAAATTATCTATGCAGATCGATGTTGATTGGTTTACCTCGACCCAGTACTATAATAAAGGCACCTTAACTGTACGGTCTGAAGTTTCAAGGACATGTACAAAAATAACAGGATATAAATGAAAACTACAGTAAAAGCACCCATGTAGAATACTTTCTGACAGTCGATTAAATAAATAACATTTGGAAAGATGCAAATTCAATGCTATTTTTCATGTCACAAAATTACCTATCTTAAAGTTAAGATGACCTTTAAGTCTGGGATCAGACATATTTTTCTCATGCACGCTATGTCAAGATACTTTTGTATACACACTTTATTCTGACATAGTCTTGTTTAATATGCAATGATTTACATAATCAGAAATACTTTTTGTGCATTTATGCAATTCATATGCAAAAAAAAAAACAACAACAAAAACACACACACACACACAAAAAAAACGAACTAAGTCTTGCTTCCTTTTTTCAAATGGTGCCTGTATACTGGCTTCACATAGTAATGTCTTTGGACAGTAAGTTAACTTCATCTGATAAACGGGGTTCCTTCTTTAGAATGTGTTCTCTGCTCTTCAAAAAAACTCCTAAGATTTAATTTCATTGCACTCACCTGGCTTTGTGCCGTGTAGCGGTCATAAAACTTCTCACTGTACATCATCCATAGTGCAGACTATATTAGCTCACTTGGTTTAAACTTTATTTCTTTTGTATAACAAACAAACATTCAATGGACATCATGACATAAATACAAAAATATTATACAAAAGGGATCCAGAAGGAAGTCAAAAGACTTATTTGAATCTGTATCCCTCAATAATACAATAACACAGAATATACTACTATCTATCGTGTTTGTCAACTGCATTTTATCTTTTTTATCGTATTATCTTAGTATCTTCTGTTTATATGTGCATACCCACATGCGGGGGCATCACAAAATGTATTGATGCTCCCACATGTGTGGTCACACATTTTGATTTTTGATATGATAGATGTAGACCGAAGGCTCACAAGGTGAGCTTAAACACCCTGTCCAACCCTGAAGCCGGCGAAACGGTCGAAACGCCGGTTAAACGTGTTTGTAACGCCGGTAAATGGCCGATTCGCTCCAAATCTGCAATGGCGGCGCCCATACCCGGTGAGTAAATTCTTGTTTCTGTTGTGTTTTATACATGTTTGCAATAAAGGAAATGGTGCCTTCGGTGGAAAATAAACTTATTTTACCAGATCTGTTTGAATGAAAAGCAATTTCTGTCTGATTTCTCCAAACATTAAATCCGAAATTGGTAAACAAGGTTCGGCCATAGGCCGTTCAGCAGATGTGTCCCCAAACGGTTCGTAATTTTGAAAATACGGAGAAAATATTAACATTCAAGCTGCTTGCAATGACTTTTAGAGAACACTTTTGAACACTTTTATTGATTATTATAAAAAGATAAATAAAAAAACGCGCGATAAAAATTTTCTGGCAAAAACATAAAGTAACACCGGTTAAAACGTGTTCAGAATTACCTGAAATTAAGTCTCTTTTCGTTTCAGCTTAATTAGATACGGGTTATTTTGCTTATTTCTTGCCTATTTGTTCTTTATTGAACACGTTTACAGTTTGATATAAAAATAGATTAAAAACACTTGATGATAACTTTCTGACTAAAACATTCAGTTCGACACGACAGGCTTTTAGTATCTATCAGAAAAGTAGCATTTAACAGTTCTGTTCTGTTTCATTTCTCGTAACGAAGTGGCTCAGCGGTACGGAACCATAGTTGCACACATCTCCCGCCGAGTGTCCGTCCGTTGGCATTTAACATGTTACCGCTTGTGAATATATAAGTGCAAGTGTATCAAATAGTAGTATACGTTTCATAGTCGCGATTTCGAGACCCGCTCTCATGTAGTACCTCTTAGTCTGCTCGAATAAGGGCTTGGTAAACGAACACTTGACAATTTGTTTTTAGTTCTTACTATCTGTAAGAATAAACCATTCCGCTATGAACCCTTTTCCTGGTGTATTATTTTACTACACTAAGCGATTAATGATATTTATCTAATGCAGCTTGGGGAAACACTACAATTTTCTTTTCCAGCCGCTGCCTGAATGCTGACAGCGCTGAGCACTGCGTGGCAAAAGAGTTAGGGATATTTGGGTTATGTTATGTCTATAACCCGTCTGAATTGATAATATGAAAAATATTAAATGAGGAAAGCCCATTCAAAATGCACAAACAGATTCTTCAGTTGTAGTGTTTCATATGACTGTATGAATCTCAATCAAACAGGGTAGGGGTCATCCGAAAATCTTCACAACTTGGTATAAAACGAAAATTGTCAATTTTGAGTGTTTACTCTATGTGTAACAAACTGCATAAGTGATATTGAAATGTTAAGTTCAAGAGATGATTTTAGCAACGTTTTTAAAAGGAGAAATGCAGAAAGCAAATTCTAGCCACACACAAGGCACTCCGTTTCTGAAACAATGAAAAATAAAGACAATTTCTAAATACCAGTTGATTGATTGATTGATTGATTGATTGATTGTTTTGGGTTTAACGGCCCTTTGAGACAGTATTTCAGTCTATATCGGGCCGTCTCCCAGAGAGGGAGAAAGAGGAGAAATGATAGACGAGAGAATAACTGTCCAAACAACCCCACCCGCACCTACTGCTAGCACAGTAGGCCCTTGCCCTACAATGTTCCAAATCAGTAGGACGCCCCGGCACTGGAAGTTACACACAGCACCATCGCACCACTCAACCGCCCCCTTGCCCAACTGTAACCCAAATCAGTAGGACGCCCCGGCACTGGAAGTTACACGCAGCACCATTGCACCACCCGACCACCCCCGAAATACCAGTTGATTTGAAGATTCAGACTGAAAATGTTTTTCGTGTCTGAACTGTCTGAGAATACCGATCCTTATCGTGTTTTCGATACCTGTCCGCATATAATCCTACTGTCTTCCTTACTCCGTATCTATCCTACCCTATATATTCCTCTCTTCCCTGCAATTTGCCCTGGTAGATGAAGCTTCGTGTTCCCCCTACCCTATTTTTTTCTTCCCTACAATTTGATCATGGGGATGGAGGTACTTGGCCATAGAACTGACGCATAAAAGCGAGGGGCTGTCGTAACTACCTATCACTAGGGGGTTAGGGTCCGAATGGGGTTTCCGAAACTAAAATTCTATTAAAATGACAAAATAATGCATTTTGGAAGAGTATGTTTTATTTTTTATTTTTAGCTTATTCCTATGGTAAGTAAGATTCTAATTTACCCTGCCTTTAAAGTTTAATAGCCTCTCATTATGATACCTGGTATTTCATGCGAAGTAATCGAACTGCTGAAACCTACATGTAAGAGACAGATAAAGTGGAAATAGGCAAGAAATAAGCAACATAATCCGTATCTAATTAAGCTGAAATGAAAGAAACTTAATGTCAGGTAATTCTGAACACGTTTTAACCGGCGTTACTTTATGTTTTTGCCAGAAAATTTTTATCACGCGCTTTTAATTCATCTTTTTATAATAATCAATAAAAGTGTCCAATAGTGTTCTCTAAAAGTCATTGCAAGCAGCTTGAATGTTAATATTTTCTCCGTATTTTCAAAATTACGAACCGTTTGGGGACACATCTGCTGAACGGCCTATGGCCGAACCTTGTTTACCAATTTCGGATCTAATGTTTGGAGAAATCAGACAGAAATTGCTTTTCATTCAAACAGATCTGGTAAAATAAGTTTATTTTCCACCGAAGGCACCATTTCCTTTATTGCAAACATGTATAAAACACCACAGAAACAAGAATTTACTTACCGGGTATGGGCACCGCCATTGCAGATTTGGAGCGAATCGGCCATTTACCGGCGTTACAAACACGTTGAACCGGCGTTTCAACCGTTTCGCCAGCTTCAGGGTTGGACAGGGTGTTAAAGTATAGGCTTGGTCCGTCGTCCGTTCACACTGTTAAGCATTAATAGCAATTCTTTGTAACCACCAACCGAAGTTCGGCACCCTTAGTCATGTATTTTGATGAAACTTTCTCAGTTTGTGTGTTGTCACACAAAACCATATAATTGATACCTAGTTCCTTCTGCTGCATGCCCGTTGCCATGGTAACGGCCTCCAAAGTTTTTGGTTCAGAAATTGCCAAAAAATAAATGAAAAATTGCACTTAAATGTTTTTTCGTGACAAAAAACAAACCGAGAAAGTTTGAGAAAAATCTGAGACCATGTGTGCCAAACCCCCATTGTAAAATGTGAAATGGTTACAGAGAATTGCTATTAATATCTGCTAAAGTAGGTGGCCAATCTGATCAAATTTTTATATGTAGTGGTGGGGATTGATTGCATATAGTTTGGGACAGATTGGTTTAAAACTGTGGTTACCATGGCAACAAAAAGATCCCATAGACTTACAATGGGGAAAATGTTGTCCGGGCGATAGCACCTTCAGTTTTGATCGCAACTTCTTCAAACTTGCAGGTATCTAGGACAGCCATACAATATCGAACTAGATCGAATTTGGGCCCGGTTACTTGCCCTTGAGCGATAAAATATTTTCCCATAGAATTATAATGGGGAAAATGTTGTCCGGGCCCTAGCTTCTTCATTTTTGTTGCAACTTCTTGTAACTCGCAGGTATCCATGATGGCCAAAACATCTCGGACCAGTTCGAATTTGGGCCAGGTTGGATGGTTCTTTTAAGAGTTACTTGCCCTTGAGCAATAAAATATTTTCCCATAGACTTATAATGGGGAAATTGTTTTCCGGGCCCTAGCTTCTTCATTTTTGATTGCAACTTCTTGTAACTTGCAGGTATACAGGACATCCATAAAATCTCATATCAGTTCGAATTTGGGCCAGGTTGAATAAACATTTTCAGAGTCACTAGCCCTTGAACGCAAAAATCTAAGAAAAACCTTGTGTACACTCTAGAGGGCACAGTTTTAATCTAATCTTCATGAAAGTTAGTCAGAATTTATATCTCTATGACATCTAGGAAAAACTTGAAACTGTGTCACGTCAGGTCAAAATAATGTCACTAGGTACGTTGTGAACCCTCTAGAGGGCCCACTTTTGATCCAGTCTTCATGAAACTTTTTCAGAATGTTTATCTCTATGAAATCCAGGAGATAGATATTGGGTCATGTCAGGTCAGAAGCTAGGTCATTAGGTCAAATCTTAGAAAAATCTTGAGTACACTCTAGAGGGCACTGTTTTGATCTAATCCTTATTGAACTTTGTCAGAATGTTTATCTCTATGAAATCAAGGGCAAATTTGAAAGTAGGGAATGTCAGGTCAAAAATCGGTAAAATCTAAGAAAAACCTTGTGTACACTCTAGAGGGCACAGTTTGATCCAATATTCACGAATTTTGTCAGAATGTTTATCACCATGAAATTTAGGAAAAGGTTGGATACTGGGTCCTGTTGGGTCAGAAAGTAGGTCACTAGGTCAAATTTTAGAAAAACCTTGTGCACACTCTAGAGCGCAGAGTTTTGACCCAATCTTCATGAAACTTTGTCACAACGTTTATCTCAAAAGAAAATTTAGGAGGAGATGGATACTGGGTCATGTCAGGTCAGAAACTAAGTCACTAGAACTAATCTTTGCAAAGACATGTGTACATTCTAGAGGGCTCAGTTTTAATCCAATCTTCATAAAACTTTGTCAGAATGTTTATCTCTATGAAATGTAGGACTAAATGTTTAGCTCTATGAAATGTAGGACGAGATGGAAACTGGGTCATGTCGACTCTGAAAGTAGGTCAGTAGGTCAAATCTTAGAAAAACCTTGTGTACACTCTAGAGGGCAAAGTGAAGTGACAAAATATGTCTGTTGACAGTAAGATCTCAGGTGAGCTACAGGACCATTGGTCCTCGTTTTATTTTTGTCCTTTGAGATCAGAGGATATTTTCTGAGTAATCAGAAATTTTTGACTAGTTTAGACTCATATTCTAGATCATCGCTTTTAATTTATTTGGATCCCTTTTTGATAGCTGTCAGTCTATGAATCAACTGTCTTATTAGAATTTAGAAATTACAGTATGATTTCTCTGGCTTTCGTCCCCAATTCATGTCAGGTTCACTGATGAGGCAAGAGTAGCCGAAACTTCGAAGAATGACCCATGTTACTTCTTTTGAATGTGTTCTCTGCTCTGGAAGGAACTCTTTAAGTGTTAGTTCCATTGCAAACTGCCTTTCATTATTTCCATCCATCATCCTGATATGACTGAAATACTGTTGAAAGAACATAAAATAGCAAGTCAGCCATCCATCCATTTTACGTACATTATGGTAGAAAGAGAGATCATTTATTCATCATCACCTCCCAATTTTGTTCATTTTGCTCCTAATATTTTTGAAATGAGATCGCACTGTAGTACCTCCTACTATTCCCAACTTACATCAATTCTGAAATAATGAAAACAGGCCGGGTGTCTTAACCGGAGTAACTCAAGCAGACTAATCAGCATCTGCACTGTCACGTATCTATCGTATACCGTCAGCAGCATCTAGAAGCAGTTTTATTCATGGGCATAGCAAGACCAAACACTTTGTTAAGTAAACATTTCAATTTTGAGATTTATAAATTAGTGTGAGGGTAGACAGTTCCTTGTTGTCCCACCTTTTTACAAAGGGGACCTGTATTAAGTGATTGTTAAAATAAGGGTTGACCCTTAAGGAGAGAATTTTGAGACCAAAAACTTGTTGTTTACTCCCAGGGAGCACGAGGTCGTAATGACGTTGAAGCTATGTCATAACGTCGCATCAACGTCAGTGCGTCTTCGTGTACCTGCTTGTTGAAGATGGCAATTTTACTGTACATTTTGATTTCGGCTGGCTTTGGTTGCACATTTTTCATTTCTGTTCCTGTAAAATTCAAGTTGAAACAGATGAAAAATGTGTCACCTTTCTGCAAAATATGCAGCCAGGGTCCGAGGATATAAAACTCGAGTACAATCTCAAACTCAAAATAACTCACACTGATTGGCTGCATCCGAGCATATAACCTCGGGGCCAGAATCCATTGTTATTATAAAAGTAGAAAATATGACATAAACAGAATCTTTCTGTCTCTTATAATTTTGTTCCCACTTGTTCTCATAAAGCTTCCATGCTACCGTACATCCACGTATATATAACAAGAGCTGTCGCCTGACAGCATAGCTCGCCTGAATAGGTGCTTGCCCATCACACAGTCGCTATGGTGGTGTGGACTGCTATGTATAAAACTTCAGGCAAGCATGTCCATAATGACAACACATTTATAAACAAAAGCTATCTCAGAAATGTCTTAAAATAAAAAAAAAATCCACACGAAATTTCAAAGTCCATGAGCTTGAGGTCAAAGAACTAAGGGGTAGGGGGGAGGAGGGCAGGGCTAGGATGTATCAAAGCCTTTAACCGTTATCTAACATCAGTCCAAGTATAAGTATCAACTGAGTCCATTGTGGCACTGTGAAATTATGTCTTCATTAATATAAAACTAATCAAAATCTTTAAGACAAAACTCAAAGTCCATGACCTTGACATCAAGGTCATCCAGTCGGGTAAGTATATAGTGTTTTGTAAAAACTCCAAAAAGTGTCTAATATCAGTTCAAGTGTATACTAAATCTCTGCCAAGCATTATGAATCAGTACACAATTAGAAAACTTTAATATAGACCAAATTTCCTAAGTCCCTGACCTTGACATCAAGGTCACCGAGCAGGGCTGGGGTAGTACTCTGTAAAACTTTGGACTAATATCTAACTACAGTGCAAATATAAACAGAATTCATCTATGGGTTCAGGAGATATGTGTCATTAAAAAACTTTAACCAAAACATCCAATTAATAAAAAGACAATTTTCTAAGTCCATGACCTTGACATCAAGGTCACTGAGGGGGGTGGGGGTGGTACCTTGGAAAACTTTGGACCAATATCTAACTACAGTGCAAGTATCAAAGGAATCCATCCATGGGTTAAGGAGATACTGGGCTTTAGAAAACTTTAACCAAAACATCCAGTCCCAAAAACTCCCAATTTTCTAAGTCCATGACCTTGACATCAAGGTCAAGGAGTGGGGTGGGGGTGGTACCATGTTAAACTTTGGACCAATATCTAACTACAGTGCAAGTATCAAAAGAATCCATCCATGGGTTAGGGAGATATAGGTCTTTAAAAAAACTTTAACTAAAACATCCAATCCGGACGCCGACGCTGACGCGGACGCGGACGCTGACGCGGACGCGGACGCGGACGCCGTGGTGACAACAATAGCTCTTCCTGAACTTTCGTTCAGGCGAGCTAAAAAGGAAACATTCATGCAACAGAGGAGTCCACAAATATGTTGAGCACTATTTTAGTCTTCCAACTGTAGACAAGAAGCAAAGGAGACTGGAAATCACATATTTTGAAGTGATTTGCTTTACATACATGGAGGGTTTTACGTTTTGCAAGGCCTTTTGTCATGGAATAGCCTGAGGAAGTAAAGAGCCAATAGGCACTCTCATTTTTGTCCTGAAACAGACCTCAGTGACCCAGTGGATAAGAACAGCCTCCTCTGTGCACAAGTGAGAAAGCCAAGTTCAGCTTACACACTGTCAGGTGTTTTTGTTAATCCCAGAGCGCTCCTGATTTCACCCACAACTGCTCAATGATTGGCTCAACATAAGTGAGATATTCTTGAAAGGGCTTTAAAATCCAAGAATAGCAAGACCTGTCATGGTAAAGGATAGCTCGCCTGACAGCGCCTTGCCCACCACATAATAAAGATTTTGTTGTAAAACTTCAAAGTGTTACTGACGCCCATGCCAAGGCCAACAGCAGGGTGACAAAGATTTTGTACAGGTGAGCTAATAATTGCATCTTTTATGTCTGCTTGTACAATAAGGTACCTTTTCTCATATTTCATGTAGAAACTGTTTATATGCAAACAACCAACTGCTTATATGCAAACAGCCATAGAGGTCTGTTAAAAATTATATGTAAGCCTAAAATATAGGCTAATTTTAGGCTTAAATAAATTTTTAAACCAACAAGCAAATTCCATGAATTTATATCCCCCGCCGATGTGGACCTGATTTGTTTATGGTTATTTCAAGTTTCATAAAATTTTGTTCACTTAAATTTGTTACTTAGTTAAGGCTGAACTTGTGGATTGTACATAAAATCAAGGGCAATAACTCTGGGATAAGTAAGGCATAAGCTGAAGCTGTTCTTAAACACTTGCCTCAGCATCACTGAACTATGATGATATATTTTTAATTCAGTTACAAGAAATTTTGTTTGTCGGTACCTTACTAAAGGCTAATTTATGGATTTTAATCAATTCAAGGGCATTAAATCATGCACTACTGAAGCGATTATGACAAAACTTAATGTGCACTGCTGTGAATTCCGACAAAAAGTAAGACGCACCAATGTGTTATGGTGTTACATGTTTCATAGAATTCTATTCATTGATAACTTAGTTTTGGCTGGAAATGCTCACTTTGATTCAAGGGCAATAACTCCTAGTGATGCCATTCTGATAAAACTTTATGTGCTTATCCACGTTATGGTGATACATATTCAGTTTAATTTTCATGAAGTTTTGGTAATTGTTTACTTAGTTATGGCTCATTTCATTGATATTAAGTCAATTAAAGGGGGATTACTCATGCATTACCGAAGGCAGTCTGACGAAACTTCGCGTACATCAGCATGTTATAATGATATATACTTATTTTAAGTTTCATATAATTCCGTCCAGTGGCTATTTAGTTATGGCTCACTTCATTGATATTAAGTCAATTAAAGGGGGATAACTCATGCATTACTAAAGGCAGTCTGACGAAACTTCATGTGCATCAGCGTGTTATAGTGACATATACTTATTTTAAGTTTTATGATATTCCGTCCAGTGGTTATTTAGTTATGGCTCATTTCATTGATTTTAAGTCAATTAAAGGGGGTTAACTCATGCACTACTGAAGCCAGTCTGACGAAACTTCATGTTCCACAGCGCATTAAAGTGATATATACTTATTTTAAGTTTCATGAAATTCTGTCCAGTGGTTACTTAGTTATGGCTCCGGACGGACGGACGGAAGGACGGACGGATGGAAGGAAGGACGGACAGACGGACGGACAGACAGACGGATGGATGGACATGGAGAAAACTATATCCCTCCGCCAATTAAGTCAATTAAAGGGGGATTACTCATGCATTACCGAAGGCAGTCTGACGAAACTTCGCGTACATCAGCATGTTATAATGATATATACTTATTTTAAGTTTCATAAAATTCCGTCCAGTGGCTATTTAGTTATGGCTCACTTCATTGATATTAAGTCAATTAAAGGGGGATAACTCATGCATTACTAAAGGCAGTCTGACGAAACTTACTGTGCATCAGCGTGTTATAGTGACATATACTTATTTTAAGTTTTATGATATTCCGTCCAGTGGTTATTTAGTTATGGCTCATTTCATTGATTTTAAGTCAATTAAAGGGGGATAACTCATGCACTACTGAAGCCAGTCTGACGAAACTTTATGTTCCACAGCGCATTATAGTGATATATACTTATTTTAAGTTTCATGAAATTCTGTCCAGTGGTTACTTAGTTATGGCTCCGGACGGACGGACGGAAGGACGGACGGATGGAAGGAAGGACGGACGGACAGACAGACGGATGGACGGACATGGAGAAAACTATATCCCTCCGCCTTCGGCGGGGGATAACAACATGCTAGATTCCTATGTGGAAATCTTTCTTTAAGTTTTAAATATCATTCAGTGGTATACAGTTTAAACAAACATTCAGTGCTATTTTCCACCTCTGGTTAACTATGATTATACAAAGGCTGTTATGAAATGAAAAAGAGTTGCTATGAAACGAAAAAGTAATTGTTACCAAATGACCTGATGACCAATGAGTTACCAAATGACCTGATGACCAGGTCATTTGGTAACTATGACTCTTTTGGTTTCATAACAGCTCATTTTCGTTTTGTAACATCCTTGAAAACATAGTTAACCAGGTGTTTTCAGCATGTTAAACTTGCTCATAAATCGACTTTCTACACCCCATTGGTTGGCCACCTTTATTTATATGACAGATAACTTTGGCAAAATACTGTTGCTTCCATATCCTTTTTCCATACAGGGGGTGGGAGGTGCTTATTATGGAAAGAATTTACTTTTTAAAAGAGCACTGTCTTTGCCTTAAAAAAGTACCCTAATATGCTCAAGTATTGGGACATCTATAACCATTAATTTTCCATTTGTCCCAGTGAGAAACCCCCTATGTGAAAGGAGCTCAATATTTTCAAAGTGATCTCCCCGAAATTTGTCCATGTACATTAAACAAAATAAATGACAACTTAGAATTTGGCTGTACTTATAGTATCACAAAAGAACATTTCTTTGCTTACTTTTGTTAAAATCCCAAAAATTTAGACTGTCTGATAAGACAGATCTAGATTTTTGGGATTGTTTCCGAAGAAAAAACCCCCATCTCCTAGCTTTTCATAACAAGAGGACCAATGGTCCTGTAGCTCACCTGACACTTGGTCCTGATATATATTTTAATGCTTTTATACATGTATATAGCACCAGGGCAGGGGCAGATAACCCCCCTCCCTTGGGGATTAATGTTGAGTCCCAATTCTATATACCAAGCCACAAGGTCACAAGGCCTTTGTTTCTGGACAAAGATTTCTGAAGGGTTTTTATCATAAATGGGTGTGGCGGCCACCATGTTCATACGACCATGACCATCTGAACAAACTTTGATTCCTTTGACCCAGTATTAAAGCTCCATAATATATGAAACACAGTAATCATTTGTATAAACTATGATGGGCCTGAGTGCCCAATGCTACATACCGGTACCAAGTTTCAAGGTTATAGGCCTTTCGGTTCTCGAGAAAAAGACGTTTGAAGAGTTTTTACCATATATGGGCATGGTGGCCATCTTGGTCAAGTGACCAAGACCATCTGAACAAACTATGGTTCCTTTAAGCCGGTGAAGCTCCATATGAAATATGGCTTCAATTGACCCTAGTGGCCACTGAGAAGATGCTTGAAAATGTTGACCGGTGACAGAATCTCAATGACATTGTACAAAAGTCAAAGAATGACCTTGACCTTTAACGACACAATATCTTCATCTGGTCATTTAGTTGACCATATATACCAAATATTGCACCTTAGACTTAAATAGTTTCTGAAAAATCCACTGTTTAAGCATTTTCCCATATAAAAGCCTACATAATGTACCAAAGTTGACAGTGTCATAAGTTAGGTCAAGGTCAACGCACGATCATTTGTATAAACTATGATGGGCTTGAGTGCCCAAAGCTACATACCAAGTTTCGAGGTCGTACACCTTTTGGTTCTGGAGAAGAAGATTTTGAAGGGTTTTTACCATATACGGGCATGGCGGCCATCTTGGTCAAGACCCTGAGAACAAACTTTTATTCCCTGATCACACTTAGACTCCATATGAAATTTGGCTTCAATCGGCCTAGTGGTTTCAGAGGAGAAGATGTTTGAAAATCTTGACGACGGATGGTCCGACGGAATGACCTTGACCTTTAGTGACATAATACCTTCATCTGGTCATTTAGTTGACAATATATACCATGTAATGTACCTAAGACTTAAATAGTTTCTGAGAAATCCACTGTATAAGCGTTTTCCCATATAAAAGCCTAACATACCAAAGTTGACCATGTCGTCAATTAATTCAAGGTCAACACATGGTCATCATTTGTATAAACTATGATGGGCCAGCATGCCCGATGCTACATACCAAGTTTCAAGGTCATAGGCCTTTTGGTTCTAGAGAAGAAGATTTTCGAAGGGTTTTTACCATATATGGGCATGGTGGCCATCTTGGTCATGTGACCCAGACCCCGGGTATAAACTTTCGTTCCCCCATCCCACTGAGACTCCATATGAAAAATTGGCTTCAATCGGCCCAGTGGTTTCAGAGGAGAAGATGTTTGAAAATCTTGACGACAGATGGTCCGCCAGAATGACCTTGACCTTTAGTGACATAATATCTTCATCTGGTCATTTAGTCGACCATGTATACCAAGTATTGTACCTAATACTTAAATAGTTTCTGAGAAATCCACTGTTTAAGCGTTTTCCCATATAAAACCCTAACGTACCAAAGTTGACCATCCCGTAAATTAGGTCAAGGTCAACGCAAGATCATGATTTGTATCAAATATGATAAGCCCTCATGCCCGATGCTACCTACCAAGCTTCAAGGTCGTAGGCCTTTTGGTTCTGCAGAAGATTTTTGAAGGGTTTTTACCATATATGGGCGTGGTGGCCATCTTGGTCATGTGACCTAGACCAAATATATAAACTTTCGTTCCCCCATCCCACTGAGACTCCATATGAAATTTGGCTTCAATCGGCCTAGTGGTTTCAGAGGAGAAGATGTTTGAAAATCTTGACGACGGATGGTCCGACGGAATGACCTTGACCTTTAGTGACATAATATCTTCATCAGGTCATTTAGTCGATCATATATGCCAAGTATTGTACCTTAGACTTAAATAGTTTCTGAGAAATCCACTGTTTAGGCGTTTTCCAATATAAAAGCCTAACATACCAAAGTTGACCATGCCGTAAATTAGGTCAAGGTCAACGCAAGGTCATGATTTGTATAAACTTTGATGGGCCCGCATGCCCGATGCTACACACCAAGTTTCAAGGTCATAGGCCTTTTGGTTCTGGAGAAAAAGATGGGCATGGCGGCCATCTTGGTCATGTGACCTGGACCAAATATATAAACTTTCATTCCCCCATCCCACTGAGACTCCATATGAAATTTGGCTTCAATCAGCCCAGTGGTTTCAGAGGAGAAAATGTTTGAAAATCTTGACGACGGATGGTCCGACGGAATGACCTTGACCTTTAGTGACATAATATCTTATCTGGTCGTTTAGTTAACCATGTATACCAAGTATTGTACCTTAGACTTAAATAGTTTCTGAGAAATCCACCGTTTAAGCGTTTTCCCATATAAAGGCCTAACCTACCAAAGTTGACCATGTCATAAATTAGGTCAAGGTCATCACAAGGTCATGATTTATATAAATTATGATGGGCCTGCATGCCCAATGCTACATACCAAGTTTCAAGGTCATATGCCTTTTGGTTCTGGAGAAGAAGATTTTTGAAGGTTTTTTACCATATATGGGCGTGGCGGCCATCTTGGTCATGTGAGCTTAACCAAATATATAAACTTTCGTTCCCCCATCCTGTTAAGGCTCCATATGAAATTTGGCTTCAATCCACCCAGTGGTTTCTGAGAAGAAGATGTTTGAAATTGTGGACGCCGACGACGGACCAAGTCTATACTATAAGCTCACCTTGACAGGTGAGCTAAAAACTTATATAGATATATGGGGTCATTCTACAGATGGATAAAAACAGCACCGTTTTACAGACAAATATGGTGCAGAAACACAGGGTATAACCAGTCTGCCAATTTTCGCTTCCTGCAGAGACTGTCTGTCATAGTTGGCTTCTGCCAAGACTGTCCACGATCGCTTGCTTCCTGCTGAGACTTCTGTACATGATAAATGGCTTCCTGCAGAGACTGTCCCTGTGATTATGCTCCCTGCCGAGGCTCTAGGCAGGAAGCAGATTCACTTAGACAATCTCAGCAGGAAGCCATTTTCGAGGTAGGCCCTGCATGAAGCAAGAGATCACGGACGGTCTCGGGGGAAGCCAAATATGTCAAGTCTCTGCAGAAAGCTAAATTGGCAGACTGGTTTATACCCTGTGGTAAACAGAATACACCAATACTTAGAATTTGACTGTACTTATGGTATCTTCTATGAAGGTAGAAAACAACAGCTATGCTACATTCAAACGGATTTATTTTAACAAAATATCTTCATAATAAGTTCCAAATACATAATACCCTTAAAACACTCATGCATTTTCTCTTCTGAAAACTCTCCACAAATGCACTGTCATACCAAAATTTTACAGTAAAATATGATATAGCTACCGGGTAGTTCAATTCCAATTACTTCTTACAAGAAGCCCTTCTAGCACTATATTTTTCAATCTTGTAACAAAACCAATGTAAGCCATAGAAAAAACAGAAGATGTTCACTTCAGTAGAATCTTTCTATTATCCGCACTGAGACATAATATATGGTGTAATTCAATGTGATCTTGTTTCTCAAAAACAAACATGTGACATTAAAACAACCAATCAAATGACTGGACCAAATGCAAAATTTAAACTGAGCACTACCTCTGCTGTAAGTGTCACTAAAATTAAATGAGGTATAACCTGTATATTTTAATGTTAATTTCAAACTTTTGACAAAACAATAAATTTGAAAACAGTGCAACAGCCATTATTAGTCAGAATCTGACTCGTGTTTCTTTTCAATGTCGTGAATTCTTTTCTTGTGTCGAGCAATGGCCTCCTGTAATAAACAAAAGTAGTAGTTTTGAATAACAGAGCTCTAGATAACAGGGAGTATTTGATGATAATTAAGGATAATTTTTCTCATTTCTCTTCGAAACCATATGTTGTGACCACTCATCTGAACCGTCTCGTTGGTCACAACATATGTTTTTATGCAGAATTGACAAAAATTATCCCTAATTATCACCAAATACTCTCTCATATCTAGAGCTCTGGAATACAATCTAGAATATGGCCAATTAGTTCGAAACTAACGATGTTGTAAGTAAAGGAGACTTTACATTCTTAAACATATTCTATAAAAACGTTTGCCCATTTTAAGCCAAAAAATGTGAGGAGCTTTTGCAGTGCAAAAGCTCCTCATGTTTTTAGCAAAAAATTAGCACGCTTGATTTTATGTGTCCTTGAAGACTTAATGAATTCTTGACTTACAAGTTCACTCTTATGAACAACTTTCTTTTTTAGCTTTCTGAGAAAAAAGTACATCAATTGACTGTTAATAATAGGACCATTCAGAGCTATATATCAGTAAATAAATCATTGAATAGCAAGCATAGCTTATAAAGTTTGTTGTCAATCAAGGTAATATTTTCAAGGATTTGTCAGTGAATTTACTTTAAAATATTACGTATCTTTGTGGAAAAAAATGGGGAAGAATGTTACAAGTGTTATCACTAAATATGCACTTTATCATTAGCCCTACTTAAATGACAGTTCCGTACTTTACTTTCTGCTGCAGTCTTAAATCTGCAAAACTGATATATTTTGGTCTATTCTAAACGATGAGTTCACCAAGTAAGATATATGAATTAAAGTACCAAAATGAGCTAATTCAAAACTTATACCATGTATAAGTTTACATTCTACCGTATTAATCCTATCAAACACTCCAGGGCATTGCATTTTGCTAAAGTGCTAAAGGGGTGGGTGGGGGCATTAAAGAGCCAAAAGTGTGGTAAGTCAGTCACTGCCAAAATACCTCTAATTAGCAATATGAAGGTGATGGGTCACTTCAAAGGAAGCAAGTCTACTATTTTTTGCCTCCCTTTTCAGTAGAGGTCAATTCTTAAAGGAGAGAATTTGCTACTCTAGGAGCAAATTCTCTACTTTAAGAGTAGACTCCATTTTGAAGACCTACCTTATCCAGGGCTAAGAAATACAGAATTCATACATGATATAACAATATTTTAGGAAAACAGACAGAGGGTGTTTATTAGAGCAGCGGCATTTGCTAGGATTAATACAGTATTTAATTCACGGTAAACAACTAAGGTCATGTCGGGACGGTCAGTTAACCTAACCACACTATTCCTGGGGAGGCTTAGACCTCCTAAGCGGTTAACCAGTACTAAGTGCACATACTTTCGCCAGTAACTGACAACTACCCTTCTTGAATCAGCGGATGGAGAAACAAAAGTATGTGGCCAGACCGGGATTCGAACCCAGGACCTCTGACTTACGAGTCAGGTGCCCTACTGATTGCGCTACCCGGCCCGGCTAACTGAAGCTATGTACATTAATTCCATGTATTGTCACAAGAATACCAAAGTTTACAGAAATTTTTGATAAACTGAAAAACTTAGGAAAATAGATACGATACATTAGCGCTTAAAAGTGCCAACAATGAAATTTATTCAATTTGCAAACAGCACAGATCCAGATGAGGCGGCTCATGATGAGCCATCACATCTGAATCTATACTGTTTTCCCTCCAGTCTTTCAATTATCAATATGATATAGCTTGCACAGTTTTGTTGAATTAATTTTGTACTCTGATTTTTTTTTCAGCTTTAAGGCTTAAGGTATTTAGATACACAATAACTCTGTATTGACTTATAAAAACACATAACAGAGTTCTTGTTCATGGTGAATCAATCAACTATGGAATATATACACACTTACAATGCCTACCATAAAGATCCTAAGTTTTCGGGCAGATACGTCTGTATAAACAGTGGAAACCATGATCAGACTGTTCCTTAGGAACCAGAGTGATCAAGGTCTTTACAATTTCAATTCCATCTGCGCAATTTTGAGGCATTACTCTATGGCAGACCCGGAACAACAGGAAAATAAATAACAGGGCAAGGACCGGCTGTGTTTGCAGCAGGTGCAGTATTTGGACAGTCTTTTTTGGGGATATTTTTGAACTTAAACATTGTTTTTCTAGGAAACAAAACGGTGAAATGTTTGTTTTTTTGTTTTATTCTGTATCATACAATGTAAGTTTTACTAAAACAATATGCATAAGCATGCCCCATCGATTGAATATATTTTTCATGACGTTTTTCATGAAATTCAATTTTCTTGCATTTTTAGCTCACCTGAGCCGAAGGCTCAGAGGTGAGCTTATAGGATGGGAGTCGAGCCTTAGTCCGTCCGTCTGTGGGTGCGTGGGTGGGTGCGTCAACACTTTCAAACATAAATATCTCAGAGACCAGTGGGCCGATCGCAATCAAATTTTATCTGAAGCATCATTTGGGTGGGGGAAAGGCTGCATTAGGTTTTGGTGCCGATCAGCTCAGAACTCTGGTTTCCATGGCAACAGATAGCCCCCATAGGGTTATAATGGGGAAAACGGCGTCATCACGTTTTCTCAACTGTTTTTGATTAGATCCTTATCATACTTGCAGGTAATGATGACATACACAAGAGCTTGGATGAGTTCGAAATTTGGTCGGATTCGAGCACAGACTACGGAGTTAGCTGCCCTTGAGCGTTTGAAAAAAATCCCATAGGGTTATAATGGGGAAAATGGCGTCATCACCTTTTCTCAACTGTTTTTGCTTAGATCCTTATCATACTTGCAGGTAATGATGACATACATAAGAGCTTGGATGAGTTCGAAATTTGGCCGGATTCGAGCACAGACTATGGAGTTAGCTGCCCTTGAGCGTTTGAAAAAAATCCCATAGTGTTATAATGGAGAAAACAACGTCATCACATATTTTTAGAAAAACTTTGTCATCGCTCTATTGCCTACATTTCTCAACGGATTTTAAAATAACTTCACACAAATGTAGGGCGTGACCATATCTCGAGCAAGTTCGACTTTCAGGATGCTGCGCCCAAGGTCAAGGTCACTGTGGCTAAATTTAGAAAAACTTTGTCAGCGCTCTAGCGCCTACATTTCTCAATGGATTTTGAAATAACTTCACACAAATGTAGGGCATGACAATATCTCGAGCAAGTTCGACTTTCAGGGTGCTGCGCCCAAGGTCAAGGTCACTGTGGCTATTTTTAGAAAAACTTTGTCATCGCTCTAAGGCCTACATTTCTCAACGGATTTTGAAATAACTTCACACAAATGTAGGGCATGACAATATCTCGAGCAAGTTTGACTTTCAGGGTGCTGCGCCCAAGGTCAAGGTCACTGTGGCTATTTTTAGAAAAACTTTGTCATCGCTCTAGCGCCTACATTTCTCAACGGATTTTGAAATAACTTCACACAAATGTAGGGCATGACAATATCTCAAGCAAGTTCGACTTTCAGGGTGCTGCACCCAAGGTCAAGGTCACTGTGGCTAATTTTAGAAAAAACTTTGTCATGGCTCTAGTACCTACATTTCTCCATGGATTTTGAAATAGCTTCACACAAATGTAGGGTATGACAATATCTCGAGCAAGTTCGACTTTCAGGGTGCTGCGCCCAAGGTCAAGGTCACTGTGGCTTTTTAGCTCACCTGAGCCGAAGGCTCAGAGGTGAGCTTATAGGATGGGAGTCGAGCCGTCGTCTGTCCGTGCGTGCGTCCGTGGGTGGGTGCGTCAACACTTTCAAACATAAATAAATATCTCAGAGACCAGTGGGCCGATCGCAATCAAATTTTATCTGAAGCATCATTTGGGTGGGGGAAAGGCTGCATTAGGTTTTGGTGCCGATCAGCTCAGAACTCTGGTTTCCATGGCAACAGATAGCCCCCATAGGGTTATAATGGGGAAAACGGCGTCATCACGTTTTCTCAACTGTTTTTGATTAGATCCTTATCATACTTGCAGGTAATGATGACATACACAAGAGCTTTGATGAGTTCGAAATTTGGTCGGATTCGAGCACAGACTACGGAGTTAGCTGCCCTTGAGCGTTGGAAAAAAATCCCATAGGGTTATAATGGGGAAAATGGCGTCATCACGTTTTCTCAACTGTTTTTGCTTAGATCCTTATCATACCTGCAGGTAATGATGACATAGCTAAGTGCTTGGATGAGTTCGAAATTTGGCCGGATTCGAGCACAGACTACGCAGTTAGCTGCCCCTGAGCATTTGAAAAAATCCCATAGGGTTATAATGGGGAAAATGGCGTCATCACATATTTTTAGAAAAACTTTGTCATTGCTCTATTGCCCACATTTCTCAACGGATTTTAAAATAACTTCACACAAATGTAGGGCGTGACAATATCTCGAGCAAGTTCAACTTTCAGGATGCTGCGCCCAAGGTCAAGGTCACTGTGGCTATTTTTAGAAAAACTTTGTCAGGGCTCAAGCACCTACATTTCTCAGCAGATTTTAAAATAACTTCACACAAATGTAGGGCATGACAATATCTCAAACAAGTTCGACTTTCAGGGTGCTGTGCCCAAGGTCAAGGTCACTGTGGCTATTTTTAGAAAATCTTTGTCATCGCTCTAGCACCTACATTTCTCTATGGATTTTAAAATAACTTCACGCCAATGTAGGGCATGACAATATCTCGAACAAGTTCGACTTTCAGGGTGCTGTGCCCAAGGTCAAGGTCACTGTGGCTATTTTTAGAAAACTTTGTCATAGCTCTAGCACCTACATTTCTCAATGGATTTTAAAATAACTTCACACAAATGTAGAGCGTGACAATATCTCGAGCAAGTTTGACTTTCAGGGTGCTGCACCCAAGGTCACGGTCACTGTGGCTATTTTTAGAAAAACTTGGGTCATCGCTCTAGCGCCTACATTTCTCAACGGATTTTAAATCAACTTCACCCAAATGTAGGGCATGATAATATCTCAAACAAGTTTGACTTCCAGGGTGCTGTGCCCAAGGTCAAGATCACTATGGCTATTTTTAGAAAATCTTTGTCATCGCTCTAGCATCTACATTTCTCAATGGATTTTAAAATAAATTCACACAAATGTAGGGCATGACAATATCTCGAGCAAGTTCGACTTTCAGGGTGCTGTGCCCAAGGTCAAGGTCACTGTGGCTATTTTTAGAAAAACTTTGTCATGGCCGTTTCACCTTCAGTTCTCCATGGATTTTGAAATAACTTGACACAAATGTAGGGTATGACAATATCTCAACCAAGTTCGACTTTCAGGATGCTGTGCCCAAGGTCAAGGTCACTGTGGCTATTTTTAGAAAAACTTTGTCATCGCTCTAGCACCTACATTTCTCAACGGATTTTAAAATACATTCACACAAATGTAGGGCATGACAATATCTCGAGCAAGTTTGACTTTCAGGGTGCTGCAATCAAGGTTTTTGATTAGATCCTTATCATACTTGCAGGTAATGATGACATACATAAGAGCTTGGATGAGTTCAAAATTTGGCCGGATTCGAGCACAGACTACGGAGTTAGCTGCCCTTGAGCGTTTGAAAAAAATTCCATAGTCTTATAATGGAGAAAACAACGCCATCACATTTTCATTTTTCATCGGATCCTCTTCATACTTGCAGGTAATGAGGATATGCATAAAAGCTTAGATTAGTTAGCATGTCGGCTAGATCCCACCACTGACTATGGAATACCTGCCCTGAGCATCCAAAAAATCAATGTCGCCACTTTTTCTTGGTTTCTACTGATCTGATCCTTTTCAAACTTGCAGGTAATGAGGAAATGCATAATATCTTAAACAAGTTCAAATTTTGGCCAGATCAGGCCAACCACTACGAAGTTAGCTGCCCTTGACAGCTCTGTCTATTGTGCTCTTGATTGGATACTTTTTAAACTTGCATATATTAAATGAGGGCATACATAATGTTTTGGATGAGTTTAATTTTCAGCCTGATTGGACCACTGACTGTGGAGTTAGCTGCCCTTGAGCATCTTAAATATCCCTATAGGTTTACAATGTCTCTCAGGTGAGCAATTGTTGCCCTTTGGGCTACTTGTTTAAACAAGAGGACCATGAGGCCCTGAATCACTCACCTGAACAATTGGCAAGGTGGCTTTTACTTATCATGTCTGAAATTGTCAAAATATGAGTTTTGGGTCAAAAGTCAAAGAATGACCATGACCACTTGTACTCATAAATCTTCATGTACTCATTAAGACAACCATATATACCATTTTTAGGCCAAAATCTTCAAAACTTTCCATGAAATCTTATGTTCTAGCATTTTCCCATATTTGACCATGCCGCAAAAAAGGTCAAGGTAAACCCAAGGTCACCATTTGAACACTCTTGGTGGTATTCTAGTACTCCATGCTATTTACCAAGTTTCAAGGCCATAGGTGTATTGGTTCTGGAGAAGAAAAATATTAAAGATTTATACCATAAGTGGTAATGGCGGCCAAGTTGGTCATGTGACCTGGACCGTTTGAACAAATTTTTCATTCAATCAACCCCTGGTGGCTCTATATGAAATGTGTTCACAATTGGCCCTTTGGCTTTTGAGGAAATGGTTGAAAATGTCAAAATATGAGCGATCTGGATCAAAGGTAAAAAAATGACCTTGACCGCTTGTACTCATAATTCTTCATGAACTCATTAAGACAACTGTATATACCAATTTTTTAGGCCCAAATCTTCAAAACTTTCCATGAAATATTATGTTCTACCATTTTCCCATATTTGACCTTGCTGTAAAAGGTCAAGGTCAACACAAGGTTATAATTTGAACAATCGTGATAGTACTCAAGTACCCAATGCTACATACAAAGTCTCAAGGCCATCGGTCAATTGGTTCTGGAGAAGAAGATTTATAAAGGTATTTACCATATATGGGCATGGCGGCCATGTTGGTCATGTGTCCAGGAGCATTAGAAAATTTTTTCATTCCCTCAACCCCTCGAGGCTCTATATGAAATTTGGTTTCAATTGGCCCAGTGGTTTTAGAGCAGATTCTTTGAAATTGTCAAAATTTGAGATTTCTGGGTCAAAGGTCAAAGAATGACCTTGACCTCTTGTACTCACATATCTTTATGTACTCATTAAGATGATTGTATATACCAATTTTTAGGCCAAAATCTTCAAAACTTACCATGAAATCTCATGTGCTAGCATTTTCCGATATTTGACCTTGCCGTAAGAAAGGGCAAGGTCAACCCAGGGTCATAATTTGAACACTCTTGATAGTACTTGAGTACTCAATGCTACATACCGAGTTTCAAGGCCATCGGTCTACTGGTTCTGGAGAAGAAGATTTTTAAAGGTTTTTACCATATATGGGCGTGGTGGCCATGTTGGTCATGTGACCTGGACCGTACGAACAAATTTTCATTCCCTCAACCCCTGGAGGATCTATATGCAATTTAATTACAATTGGCCTAGTTGTTTTTGAGGAGATTGTTTGATATTGTCAAAATATGAGAGTTCTGGGTCAAAGGTCAAAGAATGACCTTGACCTCTTGAACTCATAAATCTATCTTCATGTAGTCATTAAGATGACTGTATGTACCAATTTTTAGGCCAAAATATTCAACAGTTTCCAAGATATCTTATGTTGCAGCATTTTGCCATATAAAAGCATAAGGAAGCAAATTTGACCTTACCGTAAAAAAGGTCAAGGTCAACCCAAGGTCATAATTTGAACAATCTTGGTAGTACTCGTGTACCCGATGCTACATACCAAGTTTCAAGGCCATCGCCTTATTGGTTCTGGAGAGGAAGATTTTTTCAGGTTTTTACCATATATGGGCATGGCGGCCATGTTGGTCATGTGACCAGGACGGTTTGAACAATTTTTCGTTCCTAAGGTCCCAGGCTGTATATGAAAGGAGGCTGTATATGAAATTTGGTTACAATCGGCCCAGCGGTTTCAGAGGAGAAGTTGTTTGAAAGTGTGGACGGACGACGGATGGACGGACGGACGACGGACAACGGAGCCTTACCATCCTAAAAGCTCCCCCAGAGCCGCTGGCTCAGGTGAGCTAAAAAGTGTAAAAATATACTTATAATCAAGATAATTGCAATTTTTCTAACCAGTCTGTTTCAAATACCCTATATTAAAGATTATATGATTTGCAGAAATGAAAGTGCATCCTTGTGCTAGAGACATGAATTTTAATGGAAAATGTGTAAAAAAAGTATGTATAAATACAAAAGTTTGTTTTTTAGGAAAACAAAACGGTGAAAAATTTTCTTTTCTTATCCAAATGTTTTATAGCCCTTTGGGTTATTCAGCTGGTATAATGAAATGAATGCCCCACCAATATTCACCATTCGTCTACCTTAATATGATGCAACACTCAAAATGGAGCACATGCAAAACACAAACAGTAAAGACTCAGACTGGACAGATGTGCAGTCTATTTATAGCCTTGCTGCTTGCAATCAGGCCCCGAGATTATAAAACGTTTTTCATGCTCAACTCAGCTGAGCATGAAATTTTACCTGCTAATAAATAGAAATTACTGACAAGTACAGTTGTTTTCTTGCTAAGTTTAGCTGAGTCTAAAATTTTCTCTGCTTATGAATAAGAAAATGCCAACACTAGTTGGCATTTTCATATTTATCAGCAGAGAAAATTTCATGCTCAGCTGAGCTGAGCAGGAAAAATGTTTTAACCTCAGAGCCAGAATGCATGACTAAGGATCTACTGGCAAAAATGAAAAGCTCAACCTATGACTATATATTTGCACAGACCAGTCCAAGTTTGAGTGATGTATTTGTAAATATGCTAAGTATTCTCCGACTTCAATTAGCTACTAATAAGGAGACAGTCACAGGTAAATCTACACAGGCTGAATACACAGGCTGAATACAAGATAATTACAATTTTGACACCATGACAGAATCTACCAGACAATATAAATTACAGCCATCTGCAATAGATCCTTCAAAATTAAAAACTTATATTTAACCCAAAATGTTGTACCTTAGATGGTTCATGCGTATTTTCATCGGAAATTTTACTTCAGATTACAGCGAACAATGACCAATGTAATATTTTGTCACAAAATCAAACTGATTTTTCATGAAAAACTCAGTGCCTTTTCTGGACCAAAACTTGTGTAGTCTGTCAAAAGTTGATAATAATTACTGTTCTAAAAGACTTAAAAATACAATAAAAAAGCATGCAGGCATAGTCAGTATATGCTATATTAAGAAGAAATGGTAGAGTCTAAATTCTTCCCCCAGAAGTGCCTCAAAGCTTGAATTTACTTACCCCTTGTTTCTCCAGCAGTCTCAAAAACTCACAGTGACTACTAAAATTTTGAGATGCGACATGAGAAAACCAACAAAGTGGTTGTGAGCTCAGTGCAGACTCGGATCAGCCTGGGCATTCACCTAGTCCAATCAGACTTTTCGCTAAGAGCTTAAAGGGTAGCTAAGGTTCTTAGCTGTCTCCATGCGGACAGCAAAGACTCTGATCAGACTGGGCGGATGCCCAGGCTGAGTCTGAGCTGGCCGCACAATCAGAGGAGCAGATGGAAAACATCTTTTACACTGATACATTGCCTGGACTAAAAACTTGGGGCTACTGGAACTATAATTTTTTTATGTCTGAATTGGTCTCTGAACTGACCAATAATGCCAACAATTTTAATAGTTGTCAGCCTTGGTATAATAAGAAATGAAAAGTTTTGTGGATTTTTCGTTGTGTTCATTTGCAAATTTAAAACAAGACCTGCCCGCATACAGGATAGCTTGCCTGACAGCAACTTGCCCATCACATAAACAAGAGGCCCACGGGCCACAAAGCTCACCAGATCTCTAGCTCAAAATTGCTTTTAAAACTGCTGTCACATTTGTACAGGCTAATACAAAATATACCACTACAAAGTCTCAGTCTGACAGTCTGTTGAGTTGATAACAAAATATATAACTGTTTTCCATATTTTGATTGCAGTAAAATTCTCCCCATTGTAAGTCAATGCAACTCTAATTTGCCATAGCAACCAAACAAAAGAGCTGATTCTCATAAAAGAAAAACACATATTTTCACTTCCCCAGCCCAAGGATACTAAAGATAAAATCAGCTCAATTGGCCTAGTGGCTTCAGAGGGGATCATTTTTTAAGGGATTTTTTTCCTTCTTTTGCTTTATGGCTTCCATGACAACCAATAATAAAAAGGGAAGTGGACCAAAAACATATAGCTGATAGAAGACATCTCAAGAAACATTTCTATAAAAGTTTTGTCAACATATCTGCAATGGCTTGGCAGTAAATGCGATTTTTCAATTTTCCCCATTATAAGTCAATGCAACTCTAAGTTGCCATAGCAACCAAACTAAAGGGCAGATTTTCATAAAAAACACAAACTTTCAATCCCCCAGCCTAAGGATACTACAGATGAAATCTGGGCCTTATCGGTCCAGTGGCTTCTGAGGAGATAATTTTGTATTTATTTTTTTTTCCATTATTTTTGCATTTTAGTTTCCATGGCAACCAATAAAAGGAGCAGTGGGCCCAAAAACATCAAAGCTAACAGAGGACTTCTCAAGGAACATTTCTATAAAAGTCTTGTAAGCATATCTGCAATAGCTTGGCAGTAAATGCTATTTTTCAATTTTCCCCATTATAAGTCTATGAGAACTCTAAGTTGCCATAGCAACCAAACTAAAGGGCAGATTTTCATAAAAAACACAAACTTTCAATCCCCCAGCCTGAGGATACTACAGATGATAGCTGGGCCTTATCGGCCCAGTGGTTTCAGAGGAGATAGTTTTTAAGTATTTTTTTTACTTTTTGATTGCATTTTGGTTTCCATGGCAACCAATAAAAAGGCAGTGGGCCAAAAAAACATACAGATGATAGAAGACTTCTCAAGGAACATTTCTATAAAAGTTCTGTCAACATTTCTGCAAAGGCTTGGCAGAAAATGCCAATTTTCAATTTTCCCCATTATAAGTCTATGGGAACTCTAAGTTGCCATAGCAACCAAACTAAAGGGCAGATTTTCATAAAAAACACAAACTTTCAATCCCCCAGCCTGAGGATACTACAGATGACAGCTGGGCCATATCGGCCCAGTGGTTTCAGAGGAGATAGTTTTTAAGTATTTTTTTTACTTTTTGATTGCATTTTGGTTTCCATGGCAACCAATAAAAAGGCAGTGGGCCAAAAAAACATACAGATGATAGAAGACTTCTCAAGGAACATTTCTATAAAAGTTCTGTCAACATTTCTGCAAAGGCTTGGCAGAAAATGCCAATTTTCAATTTTCCCCATTATAAGTCTATGGGAACTCTAAGTTGCCATAGCAACCAAACTAAAGGGCAGATTTTCATAAAAAACACAAACTTTCAATCCCCCAGCAGAAGGATGCTACAAATGAAATTTGGGCCCAATCGGCCCAGTGGCTTCAGAGGAGATGTTGTTTAAAAGTGTTGACGGACGACGACGACGACATACGACATACGACATACGACAGACGCCGACGACGACGGACAACTGCCTATCCTATAAGCTCCCCCGGAGCCTTCGGCTCTGGTGAGCTAAAAAACTAGAAAATTGTGTCTGTAAGACACTAATGATGCCCCCGTGCAGTGCCTGTCACATGATGTGTATATCCATAAAGCACCTACAAAGAATCCATTGAAAACATACCCTAACATGTAAAAAATTGTCCAAAATGACTAAGTTAAAAAGGCTGTGATTCTGTCAAAATTAATTCTAGATCTATCAAAATGCCTCATGCATATCTTCAAATATGTCCACAATATGTAAACAAGATTTGAAAAAGATCCATTGAAAACTGTGGAGCAAATTGATAACACAAACTCCATACTCTACAATGCAAAAAGTTCCCTAGAATGACTAAGTTCAACAGGCCGTAATTCTGTCAAAATTAATTCTGGGTCCAACAAAAACCCACATGCACATCTTCAATACACTCAGAGCATGTATGCATGGTTTGAAAAAGATCCATTGAAAACTGTGAGAGGAGTTGATTACACAAACTCTATAGATCCCCTCCAATGCAAATATTTGCCTAAAATGACTAAGTTCAAAAGGCCGTAATTTTGTCAAAATGAATTCTAGGGCCAACAAAAACCCACATGCACATCTTCAATACATTCACAGCATGTATGCAAGGTTTGAAAAAGATCCATTGAAAACTGTGAGAGGAGTTTATTACACAAACTCTATACCCTCCAATGCAAAAATTTGCCTAAAATGACTAAGTTCAAAAGGCCGTAATTCTGTCAAAATTAATTCTAGGGCCAACAAAAACTCATATGCACATCTTCAATATGTCCTAAACATGTATGCAAAGTTTGGAAAAGGTCCATTGACAACTGTGGGAGGAGTTGATTACACAAACTCTATACCCTACAATACAAAAATTTGCCTAAAATGACTAAGTTCAAAAGGCCGTAATTCTGTCAAAATTAATTTTAGCTCCATCAAAAATGCACATCTTCAATATGTCCACAACATGTATGCAAAGTTTGAAAAGATCCATTGAAAACTGTGGGAGAAGTTGATTACACAAACTCTATACTATAAAGCGTGACGAACAGACGGACGGACAGACAGACAGACGGACAGACAGATAGGGGCAAATCTTAATGCCCCCTGATTATCGTCACGGGGGCATAAAAAACTTTGTCGTAAAACTTTAAAGTGTGACGTCCATGCCATGCTGATGTCAGTGTGACAACAATAGCTCCCTGTACTTTTGTACAGGCGAGCTAGTCAATCTCTCTGGGATATATTAATTTTGCTAATGGTGTCCATATTTCAAGATATACATACTGCTAAACACGTGTGATATGAAAATGTTATGAGAACTGGCTTCAAAAAGGGCAAAATTAAGTGAAATTTTCTTTGCGAGATGAGATTTAAGTGAGATTTTATCTCAAAGTGAGGCTTGGTGTGTATGCTAGACTGTGTATGCTAGACTGTCCACATCAAGTGAGGCTTGGTGTGTATGCTAGACTGTGTATACATGCTAGACTGTCCACATCAACAGAACAGACTGTGCCTCTGTTTCTGCTAAGATCTGGAAATTTTGTTGTTATAATTAGCTCACTGTGAGGGGCATTATAAGTTTGTTACTATGGCAACAACTCAGCTCCCATTGTCCTGGTAACATACCTCATGTTGTTTGATGCTGTGTTTGTGATGACTAACTTCCTCGTCTAAATGCTCCTTCATTTCTTGAAGCTGCTCCTCTTTCTGATCACACAAACAGTGCACGATAAATAATTTTGTAATTCTTTTACTTATTTTTCTAATTTCTCAACTAACACATATACTGAGACTCCTCAACAGAACTGCCTCAATGAGGCAGTTCTGTTAAGGAGTCACACTGTATGTTTTAGTATGGAGACTTACCAAAATTCATCTTGAAATTAACAAAACTCCTTGAGTTCTAAACATGCAGTGCACAATAACATCACAACAAAAACAACACTACAAATCTACAACACTGTTTACCATGTCCACTAAGAGTCTATCAAGGCACAGCTGTTGTGCTCCAAATGCACATATTATACAGTTCCTGATGCATACCATTCTGGGGTGATAAATCAGTTTTTTTTTTTCATTTCTAGTTTTTCTTATTTAGTTCTACCCAGTTGGCCCTTATTGCCCTATACAGTCGGCCGTCATTTCTAACAATAATTCTACATATCAGTGCATCCTGCCTGTCTATGTATGCATTGTCAAAATACAAGAGGTGAATAAACTAGAAATTTAGACAGAACCTTACACCACTGCCACCTCTGGATAACAATATCTATGTCAAAGACAAGACACCTATATCTTCAGTGAAATATGTTTTTCTATTTTATCACTATCTTCTATTTTATCACTATCTTATCACACAATTTTATCACCCAGAATACAGCTTTTTAGCAGCTGTTTCTGAAACATGTAAAACATGCTGTGCCTTACTAGACCTCAAGAGAAATACAAATAGTTTGCTACCGTGCAGAAAAAAACAAAACTGTTCTTTTTAGTATTTATACATACCTACCTGCCGTTGTACTGGACAAAGTGTGTTGTCCCCAAAAAGATGTTACTTTTCTTTGTTAGAACTGTATCAATTTAGTGGTTATTTGAAGAACTAACTGTAGCATTCTGTTATTATTAGGTCTATACCCAAATAATATATACCCTATTTACTCTTAACCCATCAATGCCTTTGAGACCTTAAAACGGACACATGCAAACAGTGTAGAGCCTGATCAGATGCTGCAGGATGCAGCATCTATCCTGCAGCATCTGATCAGGGTCTGCACTGTTTGCATACAAAACTAAAGCAATTTAAGCTTAAGTAAACCCTAAAGTGACTAATGGACTCTACCAATTTATAAGAATAGACGAGTCCACAAGGCATAAATGGTATATATTATATTCATGATGGTCTCGGCCAGCATGTAGAGCCCGTTGGCGCTTTAACACTAGTGAAAATGCTTTTTCGTGAAAGTAGGTCACAGTGACCTAGTTTTGTTGTAGGTGACCTGGAGTGATAAGGTGCATGCACTGATGAAGTTTCAATGTTCTGGAGCTTATGAGAAGGGTGATATGGGACTGACCTCGAAAACTAAATATGTGGTACTTTTTCATGAAAGTAGGTCACAGCGACCTAGTTTTGTTGGTGGTGATCTGGAGTGGTAAGGTGCATGTACTGATGAAGTTTTAATGTTCTGTGGCCTTCGAAAAGGGAGATATGGGGCTGCAGAAGAAAACTAAATATGTGGTACTTTTTCCTGAAAGTAGGTCACAGTGACCTAGTTTTGTGGGAGCCAATTAGCATTTTAGTGTCGCATATTGTGATGAAGTTTCCAGGTCCTAGGGTCTATCGAACTCAAGATATGGCTCCGGACAGACAGACTGATAGACAGATGGACGAACGCATGGATGCACCAACACCAAACCAGTGACTATATCTCGCAAGCGGGCTCGACAATAAAACAATGTAGACCTATATCAGACTGTATAGTACACTCTACTAGTCCAGATCTACACTGCCTACCACCCATTTCTATACACGATTCTGATAGGACAACTGCAGTACCATATTTAATCAGTTATAAGACAGGCTCCTCACCCCACATCCCCACTCACTTCCAAAACAATTGAAAAATTATAGCTGTCTTGTTAAACAGATCAAGATTTTTGTAATTGTTTTAGTAAATCCACTAGTCTGGAAGAACAGTTTTGTTATATCTTACAAGCAAGGAATAACGCAGTACAGCTCAGTTCCACTAGAGAAAGACAGATAACACCATATTTCACATATAGCATGTCTCGCAAGCAAGCAATTAGAGACATTACTCAATTATCTACCCTGTGCAATATTAGGCAGAAATGTTATATGTGCCAAGGGAGGCAACCAAGAACTTTTGAAAATACCTTTTACATATGTAAACTATATTGGACAAGGGAGCTAATTTACTAATCTGAGTCTGATATCAGTCTAAAACATTAAAATACATTCTTATTCCCCTTTTCCATAGTCTAGAGTAAAAAGCTCTGCATCAGTATAATCAGAGTTCAACCAAACCATCAGTCTGAACAGGGTTCGAGGTTATAAAACTTGAGAATAATCTCAAACTTAAAATAAAGCACATTGATTGGCTGCTTCCGAGCATGCGCTCGGAAGCAGCCAATCAGTGTGCTTTATTTTGAGTCTGAGAATGTACTCAAGTTTTATAACCTCTGGGCCAGATTTCATCTGCCACATGCAAGCTGGCAAAAGTCCTCATGCATGTACAGCATAGTTTATCAGGTCTTGCTTTTCATGTGACCATTGCTAGCTCATGAGACATGCAGAAATGAATAAATTTATGAGCCTTGCCTTATTCCTCGATTTCCTTTATATGTGAGTCATACTGGGAAAGAAGTTGTTTTCTAGATCTGAACCAGTCTGCTTATTGAATATTCTAGACAAGAACCACCAAACATGTAGTTCAGCAGCAGAAAATGCAAATTTTGGGGACAGAAAACTGAGCTGTTTTTCTTATTTTAGGATTTTATTCCTACAAATTCATCTGCTGAAACGATTTTCAGATAAAGGTTTCATTTATACCGTTGAACTTCAATGGCCAAACTCTGATGTTTCATTAGCCCTGCCTGGCTAGATCTTGTTCCTGGGTCCCTAGAGGTCCACTTTAGATCACTTTATATTGAAACTAACCCTGGATGAGTAGAACTACCCTTGGCTGGAACTACTTTTCATGGTCCCAAGCTTGTTCGAGCCAATGAAATTCTACTGTAATTCAAAGCCAACAAGGTGCGTGCAGGTGGTGAAATAGGTGAGAAGACTGGATTATTCCATCCTGCACTGAGTACAAAACAACTTCTCTCAAAATATGGCTAATATTGTTTAGTCTCTATAAGCAAGACTGACTAAACACAGGTAAAAGGTAACATTAACTTTACACAAAAAATACCATGACAAAGGTGTGAAAGACATATATCATCTCAGAAAAGACATAATGAGCCGCGACATGATAAAACCAACAATGTGGTTGTGCGCCCTGCACAGACTCAGATCAGCCTGGGCATCCACCCAGTCTGGTCAGACTCTTCGCTAAGTGCTTAAAGGGTAGCTAAGGGACTGAGCTACCTCCATGCGGACAGCGAAGACTGATCAGACTGGGCGAATGCCCATGCTAATCTGAGTCTGGGCTGGGCGCATGACCACATTGTTGGTTTTCTCGTGTCGTGGCTCAAATGTATCATGACAAAACCAATCTAAACCCATACCATTCCATCAAGTACACAGCAGAGAAAACCAAAATACAAGGACATGCCACTAAAGTAGGTTTAGTCAGTCTTGCATACATAAAGTATTGTCTAGTTTCTGCTAGTATCTGTAGGAAGTTTGCCAGTGAAAATTCCAGATTGCATTTTAAGTCATTCTGATTCTACAACTTGAACTGTGATCATTTTTTATACTATAACTTAAACTTAACTTTAAACTGAAGGGGAAATTCTTGTTATATAACAAGCAAATTCAGAGAATTTATATCCCCCGCCGAAGTGGCCTTGATTTGTTTATTATTTTGTGTTTTTTTAGTTTCATATACATTGTAATTTTGTTCACTGGGCTGAAAGGACTATAATAAATTTACTCTGGCATAAGTGAGGCATAAGCTGAATTTGCCTCAGCATCACTGCACTATGTGATACATTTTTAATTCAGTTTCAAGAAATTTTGTTCAGTCCAGTATCTAAGATATGGCTAAATCAATTCAAGGGCATTAAATCATGCACTACTGATGCGATTATGATCAAACTTAATGCGCACTGCTATGTCAAGACAATACATAAATATTTTAAGTTTCATTAAATTCCAGTCATTGGTTACTTTGTTATGACTCAATTTGTTGGTTTTAAACCAAGTCAAGGGCAATAACTCATTGCTAACTGAAGCAATTTCGACATAACATAAGATGCACCAATGTGTTACAGTGATACATATTTATTAAAAGTTTCATAGAATTCTATTCATTGATTACTTAGTTATGGCTTAATTTGTCAATTTTAAATTGATTCAAGGGCAATAACTCATGCACTTCTAATCCAATTCTGATGAAACTTTATGTACATAACCATCTTATAGTGATACATATTAAGTTTAAGTTTCATAAAGTTTCTATAGTTGGTTACTTAGTTATGGCTCATTTCATTGATTTTAAGTCAATTCAAGGGCAATAACTCATGCACTCCTGAAGCCACTATGATGAAATTTAATAGCCATCAGCGGGTTATATTGATATATATCGATTTTAAGTTTCATGAAATTCCATCCAGTGGTTACTCAGTTATGGCTCATTTTATTGATTTTAAAACAATTCAAGGGCAATAACTCCTGCGTTACTGAAGCCAGTCTGATGAAATTTGACATGCATCAGCGGGTTATAGTAATATATATTTATTTTAAGTTTCATGAAATTCCGTTCAGTGGTTACTTAGTTATGGCTCCGGACGGACAGACGGACGGAAGGAAGGACGAACGGACATGGAGAAACCTATATCTCTCCGCCTTTGGCGGGGGATAATAAATTTACCTATGGTAGCACTGGAAATACATTAACATATCTGCTATCAAACTTAGTGATTTCATTAAATTTGACTTCTTAGTTCCAAATATCAAATGAATGCTAGCCACATCTGGGTGACTTTTTTTTGAGCAACTGTGTCATCTAGTATTGATATAATAAGACAGCTTAACACAATTTTCACTGCTCGCTTCAAACAGCTACCATATTCATAGCTCACAATAAAGCGAAAACTATCAAGAATCTCAAAATATCTGAGATAATTCCTTATTTGTTCACAAAACATAAGTTACTGAGCCGCGACACAAGAAAACCAACCAAGTGGCATAAGTGCCAAGTGAAGACTCAGATCAGCCTGGACAGCCGCTCACTCTGATCAGAGACTTTGGTTTGGAGTTAAACGGTAGCATAGGGTCTAAGCTAGCTCCATGCGGACAATGAAGACTCTGATCAGGCTGATCTGAGTCTTCGCTGGGCGCACAACCAGTTTGTTGGTATTCGCATGTCGCGGCTCATATGCAGTAAGGCCAAAATTACCTCACAGGAGATAATTCTTACAGATACCGCAATATCTTTTTGTTAAGCAACGGAATAAAGCCCAAAATCTAAACTGTTTACATTATCGTGAGCTTTGACATCAACTACAGAGTATAAGCAGTGCAAGATAGAAATAGCGGGTTAAACATGGGCTGGTACGCTGGACATGCTTCCAGTCTGACCTCGTGTTTTTTAATTTCACTATCGTGGAATTTCGTCTCCTCCTTCATCATTTCCTTATAAGCTTTTAACTGTTCTTCTTTCTAGGAAAAGCAAACTGGTCATTAATAAACAATCATATATATGCCATACTTTCAACACCATCATTTGAAAGAGCTGAAATAATTTAAGGGCAATTAATGAAACTACGCAAATGTCCTTAACAAAGACAGCCTTTTGAAGATCCAAAAAAAATTCTGGGACATATACACCTTTCCTATAAATCGATTTAGTCGCGCACGAGTTATCTACCCAAGTAGACAGTGACGTCATCTATAGGATATCCCATATAATTCATTACAACTGCAAGCACACATAACATGCATAAAGCAGACGTTTAATAAATGTAAACTGTAAAAAAATCATTGAAAGACCAAATTAAAGTATAATTGCCCCGTTTTCATATAACATTTTTATTTATATATATTTTTATTTATTTATTTTAATATCATAATGAGAATCCCGACAAGTCGCTCTTGATTTTTATGACCCCTTTCATCGACGCCGTGTTTTAACACCCCGGCAATTCATTCACGTTTGTTCAATATAAAAAAGCTACATTTCGTATAAATAAGTTTCGTAAATCTGAAAAGTTATTTCCATTCTTCCGACATTCAGATAGTAACTACGTATTATTACCGGACCACGTACCGGACAGATTATAGCGCTGATATTCATAGTTTCTTGTGCGATACACGGACCTAAAAAATTAGCATCCAGACAGTTTTCCGTAATTTTTAACCCAAGATTGAATTTATATTATTTTTTTCCATCTCTTACTTATCTTCGGTATTATTTATTTGATCGTTTCCATTTCACGGTAGGTGTTCTTAAAGCTGCCTTCCGAACACGTGTCTAGGTAATACACAATCATGGGTGTTACGCGCGCAATTCGGGGATTACACAAACGAATTCCGTGTCAGCACACTTTGTTGTCATTTTTAGCGTGTGTCTGCTTTATAATCAGCTAATCGTTCGTTTTGTATCTTTTGTAATATCGGTCTGAACATCTTCCGTTATTTTCTTTCTTTTCCTTATGTTTTGGAAGCTGTACTGGTGATACATACTCTTTCGATTACTGTAATTTAGTGGGAAATCTTTTAGTTTTGTGTCAAATTCCCAAAAAGCTTATTTTCCGACAAAGTAAGAGCTAAATATAGTTGGAACAAAATAGTTGTCTTAATCTTAACCGTTGAATGTTAGTTTTGAATATACGGAAAACCGGCATTTATTTGGTTACACAATGAAAAACAATATCCTATCCTATAGATGACGTCATAGGCGTTGCAAGGGACAAAACTCGAACAGACTCTGAATTATAGGAAAGGTGTATATCCGCACTGAAAAATACTTTTGTTAACATTTGGGTAGACAGAGCAAAACAATGTTACTCAAATAGAAATGCTTCTTCAGTTTTGTTAAAAGGTTGTAAATGAAAAGCAAATGAAACATGAAAATCTTACACAGCAGACCTCTAGATAAGAGGGGTATTTGATGATAATTGAGGGATAGTTTTCTTTATTTCTCATTGAAACCATATGTTGTGACCTCTCATCTGAACTGTCTCATCAGATGAGGGGTCACAACATATGTTTTTATCCAGAATTAACAAAAATTATCCCTAATTATCACCAAATACTCTCTCTTATCTAGGGCTCTGCACAGCCATTCAAAATTCACAGAAATTTGGTCTCACTCTGCATTGTGGCATGTACATAAATCAATATACAATGTACACAACTTCTAATCTCCACGACCATAACAAAACAGTGACTATTAAACAAAGTCGAACTAATTTTGTGTTCTGATATGGCATTGTAGTATACCCATTGCATTCTGGGTATTTTTGTCATCTGCTGAAATTGTCGTCCGCATCAAAAATCAAAAACATTTTGACAATATTTTTCGAACTCATTCTTGTAGAAATGACATCCAGGCAGCAAACAGTTTGGCTCTCAGATCAGGCCCCACATTTCCACATTTGTGGGGCCTGATCTGGATCCAAACTGTTTGCCCAGATACCCCTAAAGGGGTTTCCCGAACGGAATGGGTTAAACATCGAATCTAATGCACAATCTACGGGCCATCCGATTACATAAAGTCAAAAATTTGCAATTGTTGTCCCAAACCCGACATCATTATAAAACATCATTTCTCAATGGCTGACATCTGCTTTTATGTGCTGAAAGTGTTTGCTTAGAGTGCTATGTAGTAAAATGGGACCATAAGACCGACTACATACCTCCCCAAATCACAAGTACAGTTATCCCCCAAATCAATTAATACATTTTCTAATTCTTCATATATGCTGTGATTGTGGGATCAATATAAAATATATTTAAAATCTGATGATTGTGGAGACAAGCAGTCATGACAATACAAACATAACAAATTTAATTGATACTGGTATATTACCCTAATGTGCTTAAGTATTGGGACACCTAAAATAATAAATTTTCCATTTGTCCCAAATGGAAAATTCATTATTTTCAGGTGTCCCAATACGCACATTACGGTACATGTATTATAATCTCTACCTGCAAATTACTAACTGGACTTCCACTGTAAACACAGCATTGTTAGCAAAACTGTAGTCCAGTCTTATACATTACTACATGTAATCATATTTCAGTGCCCCAGATAAGAAGGGGTAACAGTGATACCCGTAATTTAGGGATAATTTTCCATATTTCTCTACAAAAACATAGGTTGTGACCCCTCATTATTAGGGGTCACAACCTATGTTTTTGTTGAGAATAATGAGGGGTCACAACCTATACGTTTTTGTTAAAAATAAGAACAAGTAGCCCAAAGGGCAACAATTGCTCACCTGAGAGACATTGTAAACCTATAGGGATATTTAAGATGCTCAAGGGCAGCTAACTCCACAGTCAGTGGTCCAATCAGGCTGAAAATTAAACTCATCCAAAAGTTTATGTATGCCCTCATTTAATATATGTAAGTTTAAAAAGTATCCGATCAAGAGCACAATAGACAGAGCTGTCAAGGGCAGCTAGCTTTGTAGTGGTTGGCCTGATCTGGCCAAAATTTGAACTTGTTTAAGATATTATGCATTTCCTCATTACCTGCAAGTTTGAAAAGGATCGGATCAGTAGAAACCAAGAAAAAGTGGCGACATTGATTTTTTGGATGCTCAGGGCAGGTACTCCATAGTCAGTGGTGGGATCTAGCCGAAATGCTAACTAATCCAAGCTTTTATGCATATCCTCATTACCTGCAAGTATGAAGAGGATCCGATGAAAAATGAAAATGTGATGACGTTGTTTTCTCCATTATAAGACTATGGGATTTTTTTTCAAACGCTCAAGGGCAGCTTTTCCGTAGTCTGTGCTCGAATCCGGCCAGATTTCGAACTCATCCAAGCTCTTATGTATGTCATCATTACCTGCAAGTATGATAAGGATATAATCAAAAACCTTGATTGCAGCAGGGGCGTAGCTAGGGGCAATTTCATAATACGCACAACCATGTTTTATTCTCTACTTCTTGAAGGTAAAGCTAGTATTTCAGCCACTTTGGCAACTGGTATTGAAATCTTGTCTATTTTATAAATATTCAGCATGCAAATATGCAGGTGCGTTTTGAAATTTTGTCAATTTTGACAAAATTTCAATACGCACTTGCGTATTTGCCGTATAGGTAGCTACGCCCTTGGCAGCACCCTGAAAGTCAAACTTGCTCGAGATATTGTCATGCCCTACATTTGTGTGAATTTATTTTAGAATCCGTTGAGAAATGTAGGTGCTAGAGCGATGACAAAGTTTTTCTAAAAATAGCCACAGTGACCTTGACCTTGGGCACAGCATCCTGAAAGTCGAACTTGCTTGAGATACGTGTATTGTCATACCCTACATTTGTGTCAAGTAATTTCAAAATCCATGGAGAAATGAAGGTGCTAGGGCGATGACAAAGTTTTTCTAAAAATAGCCACAGTGACCTTGACCTTGGGCACAGCACCCTGAAAGTCGAACTTGCTCGAGATATTGTCATGCCCTACATTTGTGTGAATTTATTTTAAAATCTGCATTGAAATGTAGGTGCTAGAGCGCTGACAAAGTTTTTCTAAAAATAGCCCAAGTGACCTTGACCTTGGGCGCAGCACCCTGGAAGTCAAACTTCTTTGAGATATTGTCATGCCCTACATTTGTGTGAAGTTGATTTAAAATCCCTTGAGAAATGTAGGCGCTAGAGCGATGACCAAGTTTTTCTAGAAATAGCCACAGTGACCTTGACCTTGGGTGCAGCATCCTGAAAGTCAAACTTGCTCGAGATATTGTCATGCCCTACATTTGTGTGAAGTTATTTTAAAATCTGCTGAGATATGTAGGAGCTAGAGCGCTGACAAAGTTTTTCTAAAAATAGCCACAGTGACCTTGACCTTGGGCGCAGCATCCTGAAAGTCGAGCTTGCTCGAGATATTGTCATGCCCTACATTTGTGTGAAGTTATTTTAAAATCTGCAGAGAAATGTAGGTGCTAGAGCGCTGACAAAGTTTTTCTAAAAATAGCCACAGTGACCTTGACCTTCGGTGCAGCATCCTGAAAGTCAAACTTGCTCGAGATATTGTCATGCCCTACATTTGTGTGATGCTATTTTAAAATCCGTTGAGAAATGTAGGCAATAGAGCGATGACAAAGTTTTTCTAACAAGTAGCCCAAAGGGCAACAATTGCTCACCTGAGAGACATTGTAAACCTATAGGGATATTTAAATTGCTTAAGGGCAGCTAACTCCACAGTCAGTGGTCCAATCAGGCTGAAAATTAAACTCATCCAAAACATTATGTATGCCCTCATTTAATATATGCAAGTTTAAAAAGTATCCGATCAAGAGCACAATAGACAGAGCTGTCAAGGGCAGCTAACTTCATAGTGGTTAGACTTAACTGGCCAAAATTTGAACTTGTTTAAGATATTATGCATTTCCCCATTACCTGCAAGTTTGAAAAGGATTGGATCAGTAGAAACCAAGAAAAAGTGGTGACATTGATTTTTTGGATGCTCAGGGCAGGTACTCCATAGTCAGTGGTGGGATCTAGCCGAAATGCTAACTAATCCAAGCTTTTATGCATATCCTCATTACCTGCAAGTATGAAGAGGATCCGATGAAAAATGAAAATGTGATGACGTTGTTTTCTCCATTATAAGACTATGGGATTTTTTTTCAAATGCTCAAGGGCAGCTAACTCCGTAGTCTGTGCTCGAATCCGGCCAAATTTCGAACTCATCCAAGCTCTTATGTATGTCATCATTACCTGCAAGTATGATAAGGATATAATCAAAAACCTTGATTGCAGCACCCTGAAAGTCAAACTTGCTCGAGATATTGTCATGCCCTACATTTGTGTGAATTTATTTTAAAATCCGTTGAGAAATGTAGGTGCTAGAGCGATGACAAAGTTTTTCTAAAAATAGCCACAGTGACCTAGACCTTGAGCACAGCATCCTGAAAGTCGAACTTGCTTGAGATATTGTCATACCCTACATTTGTGTCAAGTTATTTTTAAAATTCCATGGAGAAATGAAGGTGCTAGGGCGATGACAAAGTTTTTCTAAAAATAGCCACAGTGACCTTGACCTTGGGCACAACACCCTGAAAGTCAAACTTGCTCGAGATATTGTCATGCCCTACATTTGTGTGAATTTATTTTAAAATCCATTGAGAAATCTAGGTGCTAGAGCGCTGACAAAGTTTTTCTAAAAGTAGCCACAGTGACCTTGACCTTGGGCGCAGCACCCTGAAAGTCAAACTTGAGCGAGATATTGTCATGCCCTACATTTGTATGAATTTGATTTAAAATAGGTTGAAAAATGTAGGCGCTAGAGTGATGACAAAGATTTTCGAAAAATAGCCACAGTGACCTTGACCTTGGGCACAACACCCTGAAAGTCAAACTTGCTCGAGATACTGTCATGCCCTACATTTGTGTGAAGTTATTTTAAAATCTGCATAGAAATGTAGGTGCTAGAGCGATGACAAAGATTTTCTAAAAATAGCCACAGTGACCTTGACCTTCGGCACAGCACCCTGAAAGTCAAACTTGCTCGAGATATTGTCATGCCCTACATTTATGTGAAGCTATTTTAAAATCCATTGAGAAATGTAGGTGCTAGAGCGCTGACAAAGTTTTTCTAAAAATAGCCACAGTGGCCTTGACCTTGGGCGCAGCATCCTGAAAGTCGAACTTGCTCGAGATATTGTCATGCCCTACATTTGGTTGAAGTTATTTTAAAATCCGTTGAGAAATGTAGGCAATAGAGCGATGACAAAGTTTTTCTAAAAATATGTGATGACGTTGTTTTCTCCATTATAACACTATGGGATTTTTTTCAAACGCTCAAGGGCAGCTAACTCAGTAGTCTGTGCTCGAATCCGGCCAAATTTCGAACTCATCCAAGGTCTTATGTATGTTATCATTACCTGCAAGTGTGATAAGGATCTAAGCAACAAGACCTGTCCGCGTACAGGATAGCTCGCCTGCAGCGCATTGCCCATCACATAAAAAAACTTTAACCAATACATCCATTTCGGACGCGGACGCGGACGCGGACGCCATGGTGACAACAATAGCTCTTCCTGAACTTTCGTTCAGGCGAGCTAAAAACAGTTGAGAAAACGTGATGACGCCATTTTCCCCATTATAACCCTATGGGATTTTCTTCAAACGCTCAAGGGCAGCTAACTCCGTAGTCTGTGCTCGAATTCAACCAAATTTCGAACTCATCCAAGCTCTTGTGTATGTCATCATTACCTGCAAGTATGATAAGGATCTAATCAAAAACAGTCGAGAAAAAGTGATGATGCCGTTTTCCCCATTATAACCCTATGGGGGCTATCTGTTGCCATGGAAACCAGAGTTCTAAGCTGATCGGCACCAAAACCTAATGCAGCCTTTCCCCCACCCAAATAATGCTTCAGATAAAATTTGATTGCGATCGGCCCACTGGTCTCTGAGATATTTATGTTTGAAAGTGTTGACGCACCCACCCACCCACTCACCCACGCACCCACGGACGACGGCTCGACTCCCATCCTATAAGCTCACCTCTGAGCCTTCGGCTCAGGTGAGCTAAAAATATGTGATGACGTTGTTTTCTCCATTATAACACTATGGGATTTTTTTCAAACGCTCAAGGGCAGCTCACTCCGTAGTCTGCACTCGAATCCCGCCAAATTTCGAACTCATCCAAGCTCTTGTGTATGTCATCATTACCTGCAAGTATGATAAGGATCTAAGCAAAAACAGTTGAGAAAACGTGATGACGCCATTTTCCCCATTATAACCCTATGGGATTTTTTTCGAACGCTCAAGGGCAGCTAACTCTGTAGTCTGTGCTCGAATCCGGCCAAATTTCGAACTCATCCAAGCTCTTGTGTATGTCACCATTACCTGCATGTATGATAAGGATCTAATAAAAAAACAGTCGAGAAAACGTGATGACGCCATTTTCCCCATTATAACCCTATTGGGGCTATCTGTTGCCATGGAAACCAGAGTTCTGAGCTGATCGGCACCAAAACCTATTGCAGCCTTTTCCCCACCCCAATGATGCTTCAGATAAAATTTGATTGCGATCAGCCCACTGGTCTCTGAGATATTTATGTTTGAAATGGTTGACGCACAGACGCACCCACGGACCCACGGACGGACGACGGCTCGACTCCCATCCTATAAGCTCACCTCTGAGCCTTCGGCTCAGGTGAGCTAAAAATCATCTCCCATGTTTCACAACAAAAACACAGGTTGTGACCCCTCCTGATGACCTATGTTTTTGTTGAGAAAAAAGAAAAATTATCTCAGAATTATCCTCAAATATTTATCTGGAGTACTTTTGGTCACAGTACTTTTAGACAGACTATGATCAGTGTTGTCATAAATATTTGAAACAAACAAGTTTTCATTTAAGACACAATAATTAGAGGCTTAGTAGGTTGATGGGAAAGCTTTTAAGTACAATTTTCTGACCAAAGAAAAAAAATCCACTAAAAAGCAGTTCTTTTTGCCCAAAAGGACCCCAAATAATGACTTTATCATAAACCAGACAGACCACCCCAATGAAATTTGCCTAAGAATTTCCCACTTATAAACAGGATAGCTTTAGAGGATGTGTTGTCTTATAGGCAATGCCACAAGGTCTCCTTTACTTTCATAAAAGCATGCAAGAAGTGATTTTTAAACCAACACTGGTCATAATCTGTGCCAAAAGTACGAACCTTGTCACAAGAATAATATTAATGCATCATCATTGAAGACTGAGATCAGCCTGTGCATTCATACAGGCCGATCAGTTTTCATTACTTGCTAAACAGAATCACAGACTGTTGCTACAAAAACTGTAAAAATCTCTTAATTTCTTGCATTTTTTTATTTTCGTAATTTATTTTCAGTGCGATCTTACATTTGTGACCTTGCTCTGTACAATCTGCAATATTGTTTTAGCTGTCATATGGAGAATCTCAAAATCCCTATGTAGCAGATTTGCAGACATAAACAAAAATATTTTTTTTTCAAATATTAGACTATTTCAAGAAATGAAGATTGATCAGACTGAAAAAATGCTATTTCTTGATGTGACATTATTTTAAGGCTTCGAAAACTGGCTTCCTGCTGAGCCTGTCCGCGTGACTCTGCTTCCTGCCCAGGCTCCGAGACTGTTCGCCTGACTCTGCTTCCTGCTGAGAGCCTCTTCCTGCTGAGGCTTCGAGACTGTTCACGTGACTCTGCTTCCTGCGGATAGCCTCCTCAGGAAGCAGAATCATGCAGACAGTCTCTGCCTGCAGGAAGCCATTTATTATGTACAGAAGTCTCAGCAGGAACCAAGAGATCGCGGACAGTCTTGGAGGAAGCCAAATATGACGGACAGTCTCTGCAGGAAGCGGAAATTGGCGGACTGGTTTATACCTTGTGAATTTGACATGGCTTGTACTGAACACTATTTTGAAAATTATATTTTCAGGGTGGACGATCACGTGTTTTTCACGTCACAGGAAATACTGGAAATTCCAGAACAAAGATTGCCTCGTAGTTAGTTTTGTCACGATAACTTCTTCGTTATCAAATGCAGTCTCATCAAATAAATCGCAGTGAATGCGTGCTCGAAAGTAGTTTTAACTGGTATTCTTGTTTTTACTGAGAGTTTACTTGTTTTCACGTTTAAAGCTCCCCCGGTTTGGGAGCAACAGCATCATTCACGTGCCATAGCCTACATTCGGTTTCGGATGTTGGGGGACGATTAAAAACAAAAACTATAAAACTCACGATAAATTCGCAAATATCGTCTGAAAGTACTCATGGCTACACATCCACTGCGCTGCATTTTGAAAGAATGCATACAGAAACAATGAAATTATTAACTAAAACGTGAAGAATTCCTGGGGTTTCCTTGTTCAGAATGACGTAAGAACATGACACAAGAAAGCATGTGATCATCAACCCTGATTTTGCAAATGTGACTTTTAAGGTCTACTTTTTGGTACTTTGAGGATTAATTTCATTAAGTTTACTCACCAGTTTTCTGAAGTACTGTTCTTCATGAGCAGCTTCCATTTTCCCAGTCGACTGTACTGCACAGCTCGTATGACTATTTATTCTAGGATGGATGACGTGATTTTACGTCCTTTTTAACTATTTTAGTCATATCAGGACGATGGGAGGGTGATAATGATAGGCTTTGTGCAATGGAACCCCGTTTACGACTAGAAAGATTTCCGCCTCCAAGCAGGTCACGAATTCAGCAGGCCAGCGCTTGACCAACTGAGCTACCGGGGCTCCCTTTATTCTAGGAGACGTTTTATTTCGTAGTTATTCTCACATTTTGTTGCACACTCAGGCTAAAATCTCACATTGCATTATCATGCGGGACCCAGGAAACACAGTGCTACATTGTTTGCCTCCTTACCAATTTAATTAAACTGTTACAAGGACAACCATATATTTTTAAAGACAAGTGTACATGTAACATTAAATGTTATAGACATATCACTCTTCAATTAGTTGCTCTACTTATCCTAAATTTTGATCTAAGTTGATTTTAGTACCAAAATATGCCGAGGGGAAGACACTACATACCCTGGTCAGACTGTTCCTTAATTAGGACAAGCATTAAGTTCCCCGTGTCAACCAGTACTTTTGTTGAATACGGTAGGTAAAAGTAATATTTTAAATCTTCGAAACACTTTAAATCGATTTCAAAAATAAACATGACAAATCATCTTAAGTAATCTGAACCGCACTGTGGAAGAATCCATCTCAAGGCATAAAAGACAACTTGAGCAGTCTGATCACATTCTGATCACACCAGGCACAGTGATATAACGTCGCATTCGACTGTGAACAGATCAACAACAGCACTGATACGTGTACACCAGTTGTTAAATACGTAGTTCAGGCTGGCATAGGTTGCACAGAAACGGATTGGCATGACGCCTGTCATGGCTGGCATCGATTGATCTCCTTAAACTAACCCCAAAACCGTTGGTGCATATGAGCCGCGACACGACAAAACCAACAAAGTGGCATGTGCGCCCAGCGAAGACTCAGGTCAGCCTGGGCATCCGCCTAGTCTGTTCAGAGTCTTCGCTGTCTGCATGGATCTTGCTTAGACCCTTAGCTACCCTTTAAGGTATAGTGCTAGGGCCGAAATCTGTATCTACGCTAGAAAACACTTTCGCTCTCCCTAAAGAGTAGAGTTTGGCACCCATGTGGATGTTATAGCCCGTACCCCTCTGGACATAATAAAGCCCGGAGACAATCTGAGAAATCCCTCTGAGGCGCTAGAGGGGTGAATTTGTAAAAATGAGAAAAAATGACTATTTTTCTCTCATTTTTTTAAATTTGAAAAAAATCCGGTTGTCTTAATTTTGTATTAAATTACACTCATAGATATATTGCCACATATGTGGTCTAAAAAATAAGACCTTCCAAGGTGAGGTAAATATCACCTAAGGGGCCCAACGAAGGGATAATTACCAGTCGTATAATTTTCGTAATGTTGACCCCACCCTATAAAAATGTTATGTTCTGAATCACTTCTAAAAGATTTTGATTTTATTTGAGTCTGGAGGGTTTGCATATAGCTAGTGACAGTTTTTAAGTGCATATCATTTTTGTTCGAGATAACGGGCGTGCCACGGTAAAATGAGATATATGAATGCATAATTCTCTTAAACCAATGCCAAAACTATTTAAATTTAAACTACAACTGTCTCTCAGTGACATGGAATAACGCATTTTGGTTGGAATTTTGTTGATGAACACTAATTTGATGCAAATTTGGCACACATGTTAGTAATAAATATTAAGTTTATATAAACCCTGAAGAATAAGGCTACCCTTCGTTAAGCCGCAACCCTGTTTATTCTGTATCAAAAATAATGTAGTAAATAGATATTTTATAAAGTTCCCTTACAAGATGGTAGCCTGTTAAAGGATAATATATACATATTCATATGTGCTACTGACTTTTATATACTGAAAGGATTTAAAAACTTCCACTTTTTATTGCTGGCTGCTGATCTGTTCACTCATGACAGTGTAGAATATTTGACGACAAAATGCTTGAAACTTATCAAATTTAAAGACTACGCATTTTTTTGTATCATTTACTTAAATGACGTCAGTAAAAGAGCGTTACGTCACTGAAATGCATTAGGCGATGCCGGCGTTTTCTTATGCAACACTCTTTTAGACCATTTCTTACTGTCTTAATATTGTGACGTCATCCACGTTGATTTGCAAGTATCACTGCGGATGATGCTGTCGCGCAAAGCCTATTACGGAGACGGCGTCGACGTTAGTTAACGTCATGACCTCTGGTTGTTAATCTCGGCTAGATGCTTTTCTGACGGTCTTTTGAGCTTCCTGTAAACAGTGCACGTCGTCTGAGATTGTAAATTGCCGCAATTAAGGCATACAATTGTACCGCGACGTCACTTTTTTAAATTTCAGCTTTTATCTGGCCCAAAACTCTGCGCCTGTTTGCGATATTTAGGCGCGGTGGGCTCAACAAAGCCACTGACCGAGTTCAAACTTTTAAAATTCAATTTGATATTGTAAGAGAAATGTTTCATCAGAAAACTGTATACATGAAGCTATTCATCCTCATGTAAACGGCACTAAGAACACGAGGAGCACGTGCTTGTTCCTGGCCGATTCGGTTGAACGATTTCAGATTCGGTATATTGATATGATCAGGTATATGAGAATATATATGCTGCAAAATTTTCGTGGACGTAGCTGCATTCATTTTTGAGATATTCAAAATTAATGGGTGGAAGTTTTTAAATCCTTTCAGTATATGTTACAATTTTATGTACGTTTTATATGGACATATTTATATGTAAAATACAATTTATAAAAATGTACAATATGATTCGATTATACAGTATAAAGATAAAATTTCATTTTAAAAACTTGTGGAACCAGGGCTAATTCGAACTTAAAAGTGCATAAGTGCATAGTATAACCTAATCGTCATGGTACCGTGTTGTCCAATAATAACGATCGCATGTGGGCAGATGGATCTAGTCAGCCTAGGAGGGTAATAAGAACTACATGTAGAAGGGTAGGTGCAATCCTTAGCCTTGGCTGGCAGTCCACCTAGGAACTCATTGCTAGATCTGTGAACAAAACATGCTAAAGAACACCTGTGAAAACAGCATCACTGGGTTGAAGACTTCCTAGAAGAAGTCAACGGCCAGTGTAGAGCACCAACATGAGTTCAACAGTCGTTTGTTACTTGCAAGACCCGAGAGAGCTTTGCTAAGCTTGGTACAACATGTAGATTTCAGAGATCACTGTTGATTAGGATAGGCCTAATCAGGTTGGCCCTTTCCGTCTGGTATTATATTCAGTGGCTTGCTTGGAGAAAACAAGACGCCACTTCTACCTTCATAAGTCTCCCAAGCCTAGGGGTCAATTTGGGTTGTAGTAGACCCACCATCAAAGAGTGAACATCTTCCTAGAAGAGGTACACTCCCGGGGTGAAATAACACGTTTAGCCAACGGACACGTGTTCATGACCAAGGCGAGCCATATAATTTTCTTGGAATTCGGTTGTGGTCAACATAATCAGCCTGGAGAGGTATGGGCTCCATCAGGTTGACTTTTGCCCAAGTAACATTTTGGAAGGCAGACCCAATGATACTTTTTGTTGTTGTGTTTTTGTTTAACGTCCACGGTAAACAGCTATGGTCATGTCGGTACGGTCAGTTAACCTAACTATACTGTTCGTAGGCAGGCTTAGACCTGCTAAGCGGCTAACCAGTACTAAGTGTACTTACTTTCACCAGTAACTGACAACTGCCCTTCTTGAATCAGCGGAAGGGGAAATGAAAGTAAGTGGCCGGATCGGGTATCAAACCTGGGACCTCTGGCGTATAAGTCAGACGCGTTACCGACTGCGCTACGCGGCCCGACCCCCAATGATACTTGAATAATGGGTCTGTCGAGGCCCGGCTTAACAATGATCACGCCTACCGTTTTGACTACCTGTAGTTGATAAGTGTGCGACTGATGTGACAAAGGTCGAGAAAATGAGAGGTAGGGAGAAGATCTCAGTAGGAACCTGGTATGTGAGGGCTCTGAGGCCATCTTGGAAACTTAAAGAGCTGATCCACAAAATGGTCAGATACTTCTGGAACATACTGGAGCTCTGAGAGATGCATTGAGAACTTTGGTAAAATGTCAATGGATGACAGACATAAGGTTTGCCAACCAGTCTGCAGCAGACTCTCCGTTTGCGAGCAGCTCCTTTCAATGTCACAACACAACCATAAAGATCTGCGCAAGATGCAAGAAGGTAGACCATTTCTACCAGTAACTCCAGTAAATTACGAAGGATATTCTGGTTGTTCAAGGTGATTGGAATGGCAAGTGGAAGGGAATCACAAACAGACTGGAGAGACGTATGTAGACCCTACTGCAATGCCGAGACAAATGAGAGAGGTCTCAAACTCCTAAATTTGCAACTTTAACAACCTGTACTGACAAATACCTGGGCCCCACAAACCATTCACAATGTGGACATAGCAAGGTCGAGACAGGAAGCATTAAGACCAGATTGACTACTTGTTTGTGAGGAAGCGGGTCCAATGAGGAGGACAAGGAGCTTTCTCAGCGCAGACATAGAATGTGTACATTACCTGTTGATGATTATCTCTCAAGTTCGTCTGAAGTAGACCAGAAAGACAACCCAGCCAAGACTGAGGTTCCACCGTCAGAAGTTCAAAAACCCAAATGTGGATATGCACGTTGCCCCATTTATCAGTCCGAGGGATGATGACAGACATAGATAGCATGATTACAAACTACAATACAACATTGACTGACACAGCCAGTGAGATACTTGGGAAGGAACGTCAGAGGACAACGCCCTGGTCACCAGATATGTTCTTGATCTCACTGATGAGAGGAGAGACTCAAAGAAGAGCCGGTATGAAACAGAAGGAGTGAAAGAATACAGGACAGCTGACAAGAGTGTTCAAAAGACCCTAAAGAAAGCAAAGGAGGACAGTGCGAGGAGATTGAAACTTGCCTGAACAAACATATCAGCATAACAGATGGTGAAGGATCTAACTTCAGGAAAACAGGGTAGATCAACAAATATCCAGGACTATTCTGGAACATGTCTAAAACAGCATCAAATTCTCCGCAGATGGACAGAATATTGCTCAGAGCTATACAACCATGTGTCATGGTGACAAAACAGTTATGGACTGCTCGTGGCACTCAGAAAAAGATCTACGACCGATCCTTCACGAGGCAGCTTAGATTGCAGTAGCTGCACTAAAAAGGAAAAGTCTGCCGGGTTGATAATATTTCAGTAGAACTTGTTCAGGCAGGCGGGGAGACAATGAAAGGTCTGTAAAAATTTCTGAAGAACAGAAAAATGGCCGACTCCACTGACTCCGTCGCTGGTTACTACGCTCCCTCAAGAGGGCCAACAGCAGCTCTGCCAGAACTACAGAACCATCAGCCTCAAAGAAAAGTCATGCTGAAAGTCATCTTGAACAGGCTCAAACCCCAAGTTGAAGAGATTATCGCTGAACAAAAGGCTGGTTTCAGTGTCGGAACAAGCACACCAGGACAGATAGGCCTATTCTCAGTAGAAATTACTCAGGTGAGCAGATGGTCATTTTTGAGTTTCCTGGGCGCTTCTCGAAATGTCTCCGGGCCAAAATCTATTGTAAAATAAATGTACATTTTAATGCACAGGGTTGCCAAACTCTACTATTAAAGGAGAGCGAACCTCTTCTTTTTCTCCTGGGCTCCTGGACTAGTAGTTCGTTACCTTTGTCGCATTTCATGAAAAAAATCGCCGACATCAGGGAATTTGATGAAACTTGTTCTGATCGTTGTCTAACATGTCTAGTGTTTTTAACTGTATTCATTTGTCATGTAATTTTTTTCTATTTCACCATGAAGCGCCACCTAGCGGCAGTATGTCATTTTAGAGAAAATCCGCCTTTATAGGGTTACAATTTTGTAACATTTAGGCCAGCTCCTTCGCAAATCTTCTCTATTAACACCTGTTTATTGCTTGTTGAATTACTTCAATTTTTATTGTGGTAAAGAACCAAACGGAGCTAAAAATAAAACCTTTACCATAGTAACCAACATTATTTTGACGTTAGGAAAGTGCTACCCTTCACAGATTAATGCGAGTTTATCTCAGAAAAACGCCCGGTAAGGCCATATAAAAATGCCACTAAAATGCTCTTTACAGAGTTACAAAACAGGTTTTGAAATAAAAAGAGGCGGTCATCGCGCAAAGAATTGGTGAAAAATCGGACTTTAGCGAAAAATCGCAAGAAAAAAATAAAGCTGCGCGTGCGACGTCACTTTGAGATATGTGTGACGTTCTTATAAAAGAAACACATGAAGACAAAATTGAATTAATACACCTCCAAATTGTCTGCATTATTATACAAAGGGAAGTTTAGTGACTTACTGCGTGCTTTCTTAGATGAAGTAGCCCTTCAAAGATGGGGTCTACTCGAAAATCAAAGAATAAAATGACGCTGAATCAACGTTAATTCAACATTGATTCAACGCTGTTTGCCCGCTGACTAACCGCTTATGAATCGGCCAAGAAGCATAACACCGATGATGAAGAAATTCTAATTATTGTAAGTAAAAATTCTCTAGTTTCAATTAAAAATAAAAACGTTACATACAATACAAATGAGTACAATCTATAAAAGTCACAACAAATTATATCTGGCATATTTACAAAATTAACCATGCCCCGCACATACGAGAGACATCGCGAGCAGTAAGTTAATTCGGTCTATGAATCAATGCAGAAGGACAAGTGTTGACATTTTCAGCTGTATATATTTTCATGGGTCCATATATTATTTATATTATCAGAAAACAATGTGCAGATGCACAGGTTGATCTGAATCTTTCCTGTCGTAAGGTACCGTTTCACATGACGCCACACATACAAAACATCCTGAGTAAACATAGTCTAAATATAAGTGAAAATAAAATATTTATATAAAATAAAATATTTTTTGCAAAATCAATTACCGTAGGATCTAATAAACGGCCCCTGACTATTTTCTAAAAAATGTTATATTAACTGGCATGAAAGCCTGGTTGCTTCTCTGATTGCGGTTGCTCTTTGAAACAGGGTCTACTGTTAAAGGAAAGAATTATTTGCTCCTAGAGTTGCAAATTCTTTGCTTTAAGAGTTGACCCTTACTGAGAAGAAAGGCAAAAAAATAGCGGAGTTCGTTCCTCTGAAAGTATTTCCATTCAAAGTTACGCTTATTGAAGGTGTTTTGGCAGTGGCTGATTTACTACTCTTTAGACCCTAACGCCCCCTTTCCAAAAATGCAACGCCCCCGGGGCATTAAATAGGAAAAATACGGTAGTTTGGGGTCCGAGGGTACTGCAGATAATGTGAATATTTGGGTGAAATAGGTACTTTTCCAGGGTGTAGAAATCTGCGTAATTTATTTCGCCACTTTTGTCAATTCGAGTTAACTCTTAAAGAAAAGAATTTTCTCGTCTAGGAAATTGGCGGAAATGTTGAACAGGTCGTACCCACTCAGCTTACGTCGTTGTTGTTGTTTTGTGTTTTACGCCCTCTGAGACAGTATTTCAGTCTACATCGGGCCGTCTCTCAGCTGAGAGAGGGAGACAGAAAACAGAAATGACGTGAGAAAAATATCCAAACAACCGCATCCGCACCTACTGCGAGGCCCTTGTCCAACTTTTAGTCTTATTAGTAGGACGCCACTGCAATGAAAGTTACCGAGCACTATTGCCCGACCCGACCACTCCATCAGCTTTCGTAAACCCCGAAGTACAGAGAAACGCGTTCTATTAAACAGTGTTCTTGTAGACATTGGCGCGATGAGAGTTAAACGTGAATGTCCATATTGTCCAACCGTTTTTACAAAGGGAAACAACTTTTGTGACTTCATGTTTGCTTCGCTGGACAAAACTCGGATCTACCCTTAAAGGAAAGAATTGCTTCAAGAGGAGCAAATGCTTTCCTTGAAGATTTGATCCCCATTTTAAAGGGACATAAAAATGAAAATGAAAAAGTTGCTTCTGCTTCCCCAGAAAGTGTTCCGATTCATATAAAATTGAGCCGTGACATGACAAAACAAACAAAGTGTCATGTGCGCACAGTGAATACTCAGTTCAGCCTGGACATCCGCCCAGTCTGATCAGTCTTCACTATGCGCTCAAGGTTGCTAAGGGTCTAAGCTACCTCCATGCTGACAGCGGAGACTCTGATCAGACTGGGTGGATGCCCAGGCTGATCTGAGTCTTCGCTGGACGCACATGCCACTTTGTTGCTTTTGTCGTGTCGCGGCTCATTAATACTTTTTGCTACTTTTTACCCTATTAACTATACAAAACCTGGAGAAAAATAAAGTATTGCATTACAAAACAAGACTTGTCAGCGTACAGGAAGGCTCTCCTGACATACTGTCTTGAACATCGCCATGGTAAAGAGGGACCGGGAGTGGGACGCCAGCCGACGTCGTTGTGATGGCAATAGCTCTTCCGTGCTTACGTACAGCAGAGCTCATTAATAAAAGATTCATGCCAGTTATGAAAACGTTAGAGCAAAATAAGTTCAAAAAGGGATTATCTCATGTTTATCTTTTATCTAGGTCTACGGCAATTTACTTCAAATTCAAATTCAAATTCTTTATTTCATACAGGTTAGCAAAGCTAACAACATGTAGAACAAACTATAGTCATGGCGGCAATAACTCAAATGTTTGCTATAGAAATAATAATGTATGAAATAGAGAGTAACAAATAAACGCTGCTACATGTAACACTAGAAGGACAACACACCTTTATATCTAGTGGTTTTATCCAAACTTATTATTTAAACCTACTACAGGATTTTTTTCTTTTTGATTTTATGATATGTACCCAGCAGGCACGCAACGCCGAAGGAATTGAATCGACGTTGATTCAACGTCATGACGTTGAATCAGCGTCGACTCAACACCTATTCAAAGCCGGTGGGTGTATTTATTAACACCAATCATTAAGGTACATAAATTGTGTATAGGTCATTTGCTGTCTATAAAACAGGTCATTTTGCAGATTTTCTTTTTTATTACTGGTGAAAAAATTAATGTTTTTTCTCCACTAGTATTGTCAAACTAATACATAACTGGAAACTGACTTTCAGAATTTTATCTTGTCAAGTTTTTGCTTTTGTCTATTAAATCCTTTACAAAAATTTACAAAATTTTCAGCTTAAGTAAAGGGGAGTACAATAATTTAATGCAATAGCTATAACCAATGCCCATATATGCATCACAAACAAGAAATGTTTCTATAGATGAATTAATTCTATTCATCACCAATCAATTCTCTTTGCAACCAATAAATAAGTGACCTTCATTTTTACTCAGAGGAAAAGATTAACAGGTATACAGTTGCCATTGAGTAACTCTGTACAATTAACTAGCAATTGACATAGGTAAAGATTAGTCTAAGGCTGTTACATATGTGATATTTGGTCAGAAGAAGGTTGTTTGGTTATGGATCTGGCTTTGTCTAGGGCGGCTGGCTGGATCGGGTAACACTGTACGGCACAGTGTTGCGCGACCCTGTCAGTTGTACCGGCTAACGCCCGATCCATGACGAAACAGACTGTCACTACATAAGTATATATGATGCAGAACCCGCTGTATGGTAGCAGGACTCTTAGCTTAGTAACATAGTAGGTTTGGCTTTACCGGGCGTGCCAGTCGCTCGTTTCTATTATGCCGTCTTGAACGCCGGTCACATTTCATACACTTTTCATACACGTAGCCCCAGCTCGTGGTACCCCCTGTCCGCTGAGCCTCTGATACGTCTGTTTTTGCCTTAACCTACTGTCTTGCTGAGTTCCCTCAAATTTTATGTACGTATGTTTTCGTATGTATATATTTCTGTCTTAGATTCTGGTTTTTTAACAGTCTCTCATAGCTCTGTATAGAGCCGCTCTTAACTCATTTTACCAAATGTAAATATTTTTATTATATATATTTGTAATCTGTAACTAGAGGTGAGACTTTAATAAAATATTTGATTTGATTTGATTTACATAAATGAACTTACTCCCTTGTAAAATACAGTTGAAATATCTTCTAAAAATGGGCAGTTTTCAAAAGAAACTTTTTAGTTTCAAAATATAATTTTGAGTTAAATTATAGATCAGTTATGTATAAGATAGACTTTAAAGATGCGCTTTACTTCACAGTAATAGCTGTGGTAGTTTTAGAGATATTTAGCAAAACGACCTGTTTTATAGACAGCAAATGGCCTATAACTTATTAGAAGAGTCACCTTTAATCCTCCGTAGTAGCGCTTTTCATTCAAATAATCATTCAACCAAATAAATATGGTTTAGCTCGTGCTTATCATGCAAACGTATGTAAAGAATTCTTCATTGACATGAAATAGTAAATAAAAGGAATCACAATGCTACTACCAGTTGACAAAACCAAAATATAATGTGAAAAAACTTAAAAGAGACAATGGATATTTCATCTTACACTTTCACGGTAAGTCATGGCTTATTTACCCCTAGATGCTCCGTATCGAGCCCTATTCCTGAGCCCTTCTCGAGCCAGATGTCTGCGACTTCTTCGAGTCGCAGTCAGCTGGGTCGACCGAAGGTATGACTTGTTACAGTCAGTTTCTAACTTTATAACTTGATGAAAGGCGTATTCTGTTATACATATTACTAGATACCTATGGCTGCAGTCAGTAAGCAAAATAAACTAATCCAGGACACAACGTCGGATCAATGTCAAATCAACGCTGATTCAACGTCACGCCGCTGAATCAACGTGGATCTAACGGTGATCCGGCGTTGTACATCGTCTGCGAAATGAAAATACAAGGAAAATAAAATAATAACAGTATAAATATAAATACGGCCGCTCATGACTAGAACTATATATTTAACAACATAGTGAGAATTTAATCTAGCAAACATAACCTATTTTCACAACCACCAAGCATCGGAACGTAAGCGGACTCAGTCCTCACTGACGACGGTACGATCATCACCAGACACTCATAAGAACAAAACAGATTGTTCCTATGAGTGGCTGGTAAGAATCACATCTTGTCCTCGGGTCATTCGACACTCGGATGCATGGGGTCATGTTAATAATGATGTTTGTAGTTTAACATGTAGTCCAACCTGACCGATCCCAGTAACTGCATTTTCATCGAAAATGCAGTCACTTGAATCGGCACAGGATGTTCTACCCAGAACTGTCTTCAAACTAAAGATAAATGTACTAAACTAAAGATTCCTTTTTTTCTGTACATTTGAAAGACCCTTACACAAAATGTCATAATTCGTTTTGATTTTTTATTATTTCCATTACATTGCTTTTTTCTTTTTAATATTATTATATTTATTAATGTTATCAAACATATGCAGCTTTTATCTAAACTTTTATCATTATTTACTATCACTGCAGCTGGATGTTGTGCCGTGTGGCGGCCGTAAAAAGTCTCCCCGCACTCATCTATAGTGCAGATTATATTTTCCTTTTGGTCCTTTGAGATCATGGAATATATTCTGAGAAGTCAGAAATGATCATACGTTTAGATTCATTTTCTAAACAAATTTGAAATATTTTGGTATTTTTCGACTTATATCAGTCTTTGAGACGACTGCCATGTTAAAACTGCAAATTTACTGTTTTTTCCTCTGGCTCCTTGTGCCAGATTTAAAGGGTCACTGATGAGGCTTGAATAGCCGAAACCGCGGTATGGCCCAACTTCTTACTTATGAATGTTTTCTTTGCTCTTAAAGGATCTAAACTTTTATCATTATTTACCGATTTTAACAAGTGTTCAATAAAATTACAAACTTTCCGGATTTCTGATTTGTTTGTAGTATTCATCAGTTGATTAAATTTTAATGTGTTAGGACGTCTAACAAAGTATGGCTTTATATACAATTTCCGTTCGTTTTCAAAAGCTTGACATTGGAATAGATAATGAAATTCGTCTCCTAAATCTGCATTACACAACTGACATGACCTTTCGCTTATAGGTATACTTTTCCAACGCCCAACTTCTACTGGGAATTTGTGATTTCGGGTTCTGAAAGCCGTTATCAATTTAATTTGTTTATTATTCAAATAAGAAAAATACGAATTTTGTTCAAAACTTCCCTTATATATTCGGTAACTATTACTGCTGGATAATGAATTAACAATTTCATACCAGTTTTGTATAAATTGATCTTTTAGCTTTTGTTTAAATGCGAGTCTGAACCACTTTCTATTGAAGCTATGCTGATTCAACCATATTTGTCCGAAACCATTTTCATTTATTATTTTTTTAACATTTTCCAACCACTGTGATTTGCATTTCATTTCGTCACATAATGTTCTTAATATTAAGTAAATATTTGTGGATAATTTCGTTTGATTAACCGTAGTATCCGTAATTTTTGTCCAAAATGTAATTAGTCTGGACTGGACATCAACTTTTAAAGGCATTATACCGGTTTCTCCATAAACCATAGCTGTGGGCGTTGAAGCCTTTCAATTCAAAATATGTTTTAAAAATTTTAGTTGAATTCTTTCTAATATATCAATATTTCCAAATCCATAAATCTCTGCACCATAAAGAAGGATTGGTTTGACCGTTTTATTAAATAATTCTATTTGCATTGATATCGGTAAGTTTAACAGTCTAATCTTTCTAAGTAAAGAAAACATAGCCTTGTTAGCTTGATCGCTTAAATATTTCTTTGTTTTAGCAAATGAACCACTTCGTGAAAAAATAATCCCTAAGTACTTATATTCGTTAACAATTTCTAAACTTTTACTATTGAAATAATATTTGTCATATATTTTGATAACCTGCCTTTCGCAAAAATCAAAATTTTAGTTTTCTCTATGTTGACTGTTAGTTTCCATTCCGCACAGTATTGTCCAAACACATTTAACGCAAATTGTAAGTCGGTTCTTGATTCGCTTAGGATCACAGTGTCATCTGCGTACAACAAGACAAATATTTTTAAATATATATATAGATCCTCACTGTTTACTTCACAAGGTATCCCAGGGACTTTATTATGATTAAGATAAGCCTCAAGATCGTTTAGATATAGATTAAACAGAAACGGGGACAAGTTTTCCCCTTGACGGACCCCTGTGTAACAAGGGAAATAAGCCGTACTGCCTTTATTTGTAATAATTTTTGATTTTATATTTTCGTACATATTTTTGATTAATTTATAACATTTTCCGTTTACATCGTATTGTATCATTTTTGACCATAATCCTTGACGCCAAATTTTATCAAATGCTTGTTTAAAGTCAATATATGCGCAATATAATTTTTTACTTTTAGCTTTTAATATATCAATTAAACTATTTATAATAAACAAATTTTCTGTAGTTGAGAACCCTTTTCGAAATCCTGCTTGGCAGGAGCTGCTTAAGTCGTGCTGATCTGCATACTTGGTCAAACGGTCATTAATAATAGCTGTAAAAAGTTTGCCGAAGCAGCTCAGAAGCGTTATAGGACGATAGTTTTCCGGCATGTTTATGTCCCCTTTATTCTTATATATTGTCAAAATATTTCCTAAAGTCCAGTTTTCTGGGATTAGACTTGTGTCAAAAATTAAATTAAAAAGCTGTGTATAAACAGGTAGCATTAAATTAGCAGAACATTTTATGTGCTCGTTCAGTATATTATCTGTTCCGCTGCTTTTATTATTCTTTAAGTTTTTTATTGCGCTGTAAATCTCGTTTGCTGAAATTTCCTGATTTATTTCTTCATTTAACGTGATAAATTCTTGATTGCTAGTTTCGTTATCTCCCTGTGTTTCGTCATCGTAATGTTGGCCATTTGTTTCTTTAAAATATTCATATAAATCTTCAAGAGGGGCATTGTTATTTTCTTTTTTATCTACCGAATTGATTATTTTCCAGAATTCCTTTGGCCTTGCATTTTTCAAATTTTTTAACTTATTTATCTTCTCAGTTTTAAAGCGGGAAATACTTTGTTTCATAACATTTTTGTACTGTTTACTCAATGCATTTAATAGATTTTTATTTTCCAAAGTTTTATTTCTATTATATAACCTCCTTCAGAACCATCAGAGGTCCAAAGTTTATTATAAAACACTGACCGTAACTCTAATTTGCCCGAGGGTTTCTTTTTTACAGAATCGAGTCATAAAAAGCGTGTTTCGAGTTAAAAAAGCAAGTTTCGGGTCATAAAAAGCGAATATCGATTTAGGAAAAGCGAGTTTCAAGCTATAATAAAGACCCACACCTGAGCATTCGATTAAGGTGTATGAGTACACTTCTATAATTGAGCCGCGACACGACAAAACCGACAAAGTGGCATGTGCGCCCTGCAAAGACTCACATCAATCTGGGCATCCATACAGTCTGATCAGGGTCTTCGCTGTCCGCACTGAGATAGCGTAGCCCCTTATCTAACCTAAAAGCGCACAGCGAAGACTCTTATCAGAATGGGCGAATAACCAGGCTGATCTTGCTGTCTTGGCTGGGCGCACATGCCACTTTGTTGGTTTTGTCGTGTCACGGCTCATATGTATTTATCTGTCAGTGATTTATTTACAATTTTGCTGCCAAAGGACTCAGTAGGTTTATAAGTTCAGTGCGTCCTACAATAAAACCATGATTCCATAGCACTGAATTTTAGTTAGTCTTGGGACTCTCAACAATATAAATTGTGAGGGGAAGAATTAAAAACCGTATGTCTTCGTTTATAAGATGGAGATTTTTTCCCTTCTAACACGATCCCCAAAAATCTAGACGGGTCTATATTTTTTGGGATATTTTTGGAAGGGCAAACCCCATCTTATAGCAGAATTTCTTGAGATTGATTTAGGTATTTGGGGTCAGTCTAAAGATGGAAACCCCCTGTTTTATAGCCAAATAAACGTTATATGAAACAGCGGGACTCACAGGTAACAAAATCACTGATCTGCTGATACCTCTAATACTGTTTGAACATCGCCAGTGGCAGTTTATAATTGAGCCGCGACATGACAAAATCAACAAAGTGGCATGTGCGCAAAGCGACTCAGATCAGCTTGGGCATCCGTTCGTCCGGTGTTGCTAGTTAGTGTGGCTGTGACCCTGCGAGTCTTGCACGTTATACAGCTGTAGTACGTTGAAGATCGAACAGATTTATGTGCATACAATACCATGTTTTTTATGCCGTATTAGTTTATTTCTATCCTCCTGGAGTGCACATTGTAAAATTCAGTATTAAGAAAAAAGAACAGTATTATAGACATTTCCACGTTAAAATAATAGAAACATCTATTTCGAGTATACAGTAGAGAATTGATCAGACTACGCAACGTCTCAAAAATGACGAAGAGTTTATAAGGTTACGTGTCGCTGACGTTCGTCTCTTAATATATATTTTTTCTTTCAGATGAATTTTTCATTAATACTTTACGCGATCACCCTATATTTTTATTTGCATTTCTTATTCTACGAAATCCGCTCTTTATTTTCGTCGTAATTTTGTATAGTGTCGCCAGGCTCGTTTTTGAGAAATGTCTGCTTCAACAGTTGAAGGGTTCGAACTTTTATGGCGTCAAAAGAGATACAGGTGCTAGGATTAAACGTTTTGAAGTCATAAATGCTGTTCTCCACCATCAAAATGTATATACCAAATAACAGAGAGATTATAACACTGTTGATTGAGTGTTCTGAAAACAAAATCCGACAGGAAATACGCAAGATATGGTACAAAACATTAATTTTTTTATAAGAAACATCGTATTACGTTAGATGGCGCATTAATATTAAACGAATACAGATTCCTCCAAAACAAATAATACTATCAAAAGTGCAACATGTCAGAGTATATTTCAGGCAAGTTTCATCAAAATCCAAGGTATTTCGATTTTTTACCCATGACGTCGCCAAAGGTATCGAAAACTACGTTAATTGCAAAGCAAAGGCTCTGATTAGACTGGGCGGATGCCCAGGCTGATCTGAGTCTTCGCTTGGCACACATGCCACTTTGTTGATTTCGTCGTGACGTGGCTCAATTATGGTTTTTCCACTGCATCCGTACTGTGCATGTTATGGTAATTCACTGGAGAAAACGAACATGCTGGTACTCAAAGAAATATAACCAGCTGCCGCATTCATGCAGGATGACCAGGCTTTGGATACTTATTTCAGACCCTAAATTTTAGTCGAACAGCGAACAAGGAAGTTCTTGACCAGACTGCATGAAGGCGAACCCTGGCACGGGCCTTAATATCTGTTCACCCATGGTAAGCTTGTATGGTTTTCCGTGTCGAACTCGGAGATAGCTCTGTCAAAATCAAGGTTGAAATGACCTTGGAATTTTCACGTATACGGGTCATGGCAGTCGCTTTCTACGGAAGAAAACGGACGGGTGGCGTTATTTTACATTTCGGTACGGGGAAAAACAGTCATATTGAAGTAAACCGTTTTGCAGTGTTGGCCGCAGATGTTGGACAGTTCTCTTCTATTTCTGTAGTGTACTTGTTTTCTTTAACATTTTGAATTGATAAGGCACTATTTTATGTCGTAGCACATCTTCGCAAGCCAAGGATGCCTTAATAAGCCTCGTCCACACGGGCAAAGTTTCTGTGACTAAGTAGGTTTGTCATAGAAAAATCTGCGCGTGTGAATGAAAAAAATATGCCAAATTAAACTTTCTTTGTTAAAATTTCTGTGAAAAAGAAACTTTGATCGTGTGAATGAGGCTTTACGTACCCTCGGCCAACGGCATATTCGTAAATCGAATTTCCCACTGCGCCATTTCTTGGATGCGAACAACATCCATCACAACCAATCAAATTATCCGTAACAATATATTTTCCGCATAATAGGCGCTTTGTCGGTAGAAAATGTCGTGATAGACGGACTCTCGGCGCCAGGTGTGTGCAACTATAGTTACGCACCGCTGAGCCATTTGGGGAACGTCGTTACGAGATTTGAAACAAAACAGAACAGAAAACATCGTGGACACCGTTAACAGTTACCAAAGAGGACGGCTCGATAAAGACTGAAATACTGTCTCAAAGAGCCGTTAAACCCTAAACAACCAATGGGACCACAACCAATCAACAACCACACAGGAGTATACGGCCAAGATTAACCGGTTCATAAGTGTTTTTGAACGATCATGCGAAGTTGTGCAAAAACTGTTTTGAAACAGATCTTCTGATCTAAAAATAACACGCCGGGGGAGCAACCCGCTGCAGCCAAAGGGCGGCGCTGTGAGAAATCTGATTTGCGAATAGGTCGTCGGCAAATGGTAAGGAACAAAGTGGACTTAGTACCCTTGGCTAGCAAAGATGATCGTAGCAGAATTTTCCCTGTATTTATCAAGATGCGTTTAGGTAGCGCATCACTGGTTGGTATCAGCAATGATCATTTTTATACCCCCTTCGAATGATGGGTCGTATTATGTCGTGGCCTTATCCGTCCGTCTAGTTGTAGTTCGTCCGTCTGTCAGTTAACTTTCATGTCCGCTCCACATCTCCTTGATCAATGCTTGGATTTTTGTAAACTCAAGACACATATTACCTCTGGGGTAATACCAATTTGGTTACCTGTGCTTTCGACCGAGTCTGTACTATGCAAAGTGGCTGTCGACCGAGAATCCGATCGTAAGCATTACCAGTAACAGTAAATGGTACTATTGTTAATGTCTTTCGACCAAGTTGATACTACTATCGACTGTCTCGGTCGATAGCCACTTTTGCATGTATGGTAATTGACCGACTCGGTCGAAAGCACAGGTAGGGAAATTGCCCCCGTGATTACCCTCCTGCCATGTCACATGTAAAGTACTTGCGGTTTTAACTGTTTGTCACCTTGTTTGTCGTAGACATATCAGAGCATGCATGACCTGCATCCGGGTTTTTATTGTATGGGAGATAATAAGCACAATCTACCATTTGTGAAAAGAAACAGTTTTAAAATGACGTTTTATGAATATAAACTTTATTTTGGCTTCGTTTCCTTTTTAATTTAATCGCCGTTATTTGCGGATACACGTGCTTTATTCAATAATAACGAATGACGAAAAGTGTATTTGCAAATTTCATGACCCGTTTGAGCAGCCGTAAATCAGGCGCATTCGAGTTTTCCAATCGTGTATTTAAAGGTCTAGTATGAAAGCCATAACCGCATCGCGCCTCCGATCTGCCGCGCCAGAAATCAGTTTTCTTTAACAACTGATGTATTTCTAACTAAAATTCTATTTCTATTCTATTCTATCCCATAACCTTACTAGGTCGTTGGGGCACCACAGCTGAGTTCAAAACAATCCCTTTCCACCTTGTCCTGTCTTCAGCTGCCCTAGTTGAGCTGGCAAAATCCATTCCAGTCCACTCCTTGATATTGTCTTCCCACCTCTTCTTCTGTCTACCTCTTCTTCTTTTTCCTTTCACTGTGCCCTGAAGAATTGTCTTTGCTAAACCAGAAGACCTTGAGACGTGGCCAAACCACCTTAGTTTCCGTTTCTTGACCAGCGTCAGGAGTTCATCATATTCTCCAATGGCTGCTTGGATCTTCCTGCGAACCTCCTCATTGGTTATATGGTCCTTGTACGAAATGTTCAGTAACCTTCGGTAGCATCTCATCTCAAAGGCCTGTGTTCTTTTCTCTAACTCTGCTGTCAAGGTCCATGATTCACAGGCATACAGAAATATGGAAATGACAAGGGAGCGCATAAGTGTCACCTTTGATCCAAGAGATATGTTGTTATCGCTCCAAATTGGTTTCAGCTTGGCAAGAGCTGAAGTGGCTTGTGCTATCCTTGAGAGAACCTCCTGTTTTGAGCCATCATCTGAGACAACTGCTCCAAGGTATTTGAAGCTGCTTACAGTACCCAGCTTCTGCCCTTTTACCTTGATCTCCCTCTGGATGCCATCTGCGCTGTTCGTCATCAGTTTGGTCTTCTCAGCACTGATCTCCATCTTATACCTTGTGCAGGTCTGGTCGAGACTTTCAACTAGAGCTTCTAGTTCCTGCTCTTTCTCAGCAAGAGCGTCTATGTCATCGGCAAACCGCAGGTTGGTAATATTTCTGCCGCCTATGCTAACCTTTCCGTCATGTGCTCCTCTTACTGATACTAATTATATTTGTATTGTATGCATATATTTAACAACCATCTTGTAAACTTTAAAGTCATTAAAACTACTTATTTTCTTAAAACTCTTTGTTTAGAAAATTACATTTATTAGGCATAAGCATTATTCAGAAAGCATAAGTTAGTATCACTACTGATAACCTCTAATAAAATGAAATTTAAGACGTTAAATAGACAGTCTTTGTAAACTTTAACTGTCAATTAAATCGTAAAGACGTATATTGCAGCGACACAACAAAGCCAGCAATGCGGTTGTGTGCCCGGCGGGGACTCGGGTCGGCCTGGGCATCCGCCCAGTCTGATCGGAGTCCTCCCTGTCCGCGTAAAGGTAGCTTAGACCCTTAGCTACCTTTGGGCATTCAGCGAGGGGTCTGATCTAGCTGGCTGGGTGCACGGGCTGATCTGGGTCTTTGCTGGGCGCAGGACCGCATTGTTGGTTTTCTCGTGTCGTGACTCAATTATATTGCAGCTGTTTCCATATTTCAGCAGTAATTATGATAATTAGATTCAAATTATCTGGGTAAAGCAGTATTTAAAATGCATCTTTGTATAAAAGGGGCAGAATTGCTTTATTTCTTGTTCCTGTCAGGTGTATAAATTGGTTCCCGTTCTGGATGGGGTTTTTTTACGCAAAAGAATTTTAGATTTATACGCAAGCGTTTTTGTTGCACCTGCAAGGTGTGATGTATGAGGCCAATGTCAGTCTGTCAGTCCATCCACATGTACCAGGTACCTCAACCCTGGCGTTTAAATCCATTTCACTCTAACTGTATTATAACACATGTCTAAGAGTTACTAGTCTCTAAATAAAACTAGAAGGGGTAGGTGGAGCTCTTAGCCTTGGCAGGCAGCCCACCTGGGAGTTCATTGCCAGGTCTCTAGACAAAACCCATGAACAAAACCTGTGAACACAGCACCATTGGGCGGAAGTCTTCCTAGAAGAAGTCAACGGCCAGAGTGAAACTCTAATCTAAATCAAGTGTTAGCAGCCAGACCCGAGCGAGCCCTGCTCAGCTTGGTGAAACAGCTAGATTAAGGGGGTCACTGATAGGTAGGGACAGACCCGATCACTTTGATTCTTTGAATCTGGTTGTCTATATTATAGGCAGTGGACAAGTCAGTGACTTGATGGGAGGAAATAAGACGCTCCCGCTTCCATGAGTCTCCCAGCCCTATGGGTCAACAAGGGGTGGTGTTAACACAGCATCACTGGGCGGAAGTCTTCCTAGAAGAAGTCAACGGCCAGGGCGAAAGAACTCTTTGAGTCAACGGCCATGTGTTCATGACCAAGGCGAGCCATACAATAATCGTGGATTTCGGCTGTGGTCAACATATATAGCCTGGAGAGGGATGGGCTGCGTCAGGCTGAATCCTGCCCTTGAAACACCATGGTTGACAACCTAGATAAGACCTTAATACCGGATTGGTCGCAGCCCGGGTTAACAATGACCGCGCCTACTGTTGGACACCGGGACGTAGGTGACAAGTATGCAACTGGTGTAACACAGGGAGAACATCTCAATTGGCACCTGGAATGTAAGGACTCTGAGGCCAGTTGGGAAGCTTGAAGAGCTGACTCATGCAATGGACAGGTATCACTGGAACATACTGGGGCTCTGTGAGATGCGCTGGAGAAACTTTGGTGAGATGTCAACAGATGACAGACACAAGGTTTATTTCAGTGGAGAAGAGGACAAACATGAGTATGGGGTTGGTTTTCTTGTGCATAAGGACATGGTGAGTGCTGTCTTGGGATGTCGACCAGTCTCCAGCAGACTGATTTCAATTCGCCTGAGAGTAGCTCCTTTCAACATCACCATCATACAGATTTATGCACCAACATCTGGACATGACGACAATGAGGTAGAACACTTCTACCAGCAACTCCAGGAAATCATAGACCAAACACCCAAGAAGGACATTCTGGTTGTACAAGGGGATTGGAATGCTAAGGTTGGAAAGGATGCACAGGCAGACTGGGAAAACGTTTGTTTTGTAAAATTACAAGGAAACAAACAGTGCTTCCACTAGTGGAAGTCTGGGGGTCTGTGACTTCTAAAACTCAATGCCAGGAAGTCAGTGACTTCCAATTTTTATCATAACCTACCATTTATAAGGTGAATATTGACTTAAATAATGAGTTAAATTAGTTGTAATAATGGTATTTCTCCCATTAATGAAGGAGAAAGCAATATAAATATGGACATTCTGGAAGAAACCAAGTCTATCCTTCAGCATGACTTCCAAATGACAAACCTTGGAAGTCATATGACTTCCTGATTTTGATAGTTAGTGCTAGCACTGAACAAAATACAATGAGAACAAAACTTTTCGAAGCTGAACAAAAAATCAGACGTACCCCTTATCTTTTTGAATTTGTATACTAAGTCATCATAAAATTCTGGTTCCGATAGGCCTTCATGTGAAAGTGATTTTAACCTGACATTGAGTTTTGAAACCAATTCATTGCATCGGCGATAAAAGGTTCTAGATAAGGAATTATTTCGATGCAGGCTTATCTTGATACTCATTCGCTCAATTGCACACACGCTCACTCACTCACAAACTCACGAATTCACTGCCTTAGCAATTGGGCCAAACGAAGTCAGGGAAAATCATGAAAATATGAGGCAGAAAAAGCTAAGAAATAGACTTTTAATAAGTGTTCCCCCGGTTACAGCTAGCTCCTGTGAGGTATCGGTATTTTGCTGTTCAGTCATGCCATTAAATCTTACTTGTGGCAAATAAACTAGGATATCGAAGTTGTATGAAAATGAGTAAGGAAAACATCAGTTTTGGCCATGGTGCCGCATGGTTATATATCTATGCGCCAGTCATTTGTATCCACAACCCCCACCTACAGAAATGGAATTTTCACATTTCAGAGACCTGTGATGATTAGCTGATGGTAACAACCTTGCTCTTATTTCGACCCTATACTACAGAAAATCTCACAGGGTAAAGGACCCCAATCTTAAAACTCCGGCACTATGGAAACAATTAAAATATAATTGCCCTGCACCTTGGTCCGGCTATCCCAGCGCCATTGTATTATTGTAGGCCCGGAACGTCCCGTTACCATAGTCTAGCTGCAGTTGCAGTTATCCGTTGAGGGATTATTGGGTTGCCCTTTATATTAATTCATGTTTTGTCCACCATTTTGAAGGACTTCTTATTAAATCAACAACCCAACAAACTCTATTCGTTTATTGTGTTTCCGTTCATTCCTGGCGCAGCCCATCTTCGTAGGTTGGGGCGAGGATGCAAATGACAGCAGGCCGAATTGACCCAGACGAGTTAAATGGAGGCCGAGTTGACCCAGGAGCCTAGTAGACCCCAGGCTTACAGAAAGCAGGCCGAGTTGACCCGCTTCTTCCATGACATACTATCGTCAGACAATAGTTGTAATCGAACTCGACCAAGGCTGATCACGATAATCCTCACTCGGGAATTCATGTTTTGTCCTTGAACAAGAAACCGTTCCAAAAGTACTGATAATATACAGGAAGCGGTGGATCCGTCCTGACATGACTAAAAAGTTGTTCTTTAAAAACGAATTTCATCTTCGACAATTATCTTTTTTAAAGATGTTTCTTGTTTAAATATACCTTTGGTTTTCAACTCAATGGTCAATGTGTCCGGATGAATAGCTAGAGTCTAAAATTCGAGGATTCAAAGGTCTATGGATTTTAATGGATTTTCTTTTTATACCCCGCTACACGTTAGTGGCGGGGTATTATGTTTTCACGTTGGCCGTCCGTGTGTCTGTCCGTCCGTCCGTCCGTCCGCACTTCGTTTCCGTTCGATAACTTAAGTTTTTATCAACGGATTTCATTCAAATTTTGCATATGCCTTTGTATCAAGAATGTCTCGCTTGGTATTGTTAATGGGCAAATTTCGATGATTTCTGACAGTTACGGCACTGGTTATGTATAAAAAATGGTTTTGGCCTCTAGTTCCTCTACTATTTGGAGTATCATCATGAAACTTCATAAACATGATCGAGGTAACAAAAGCTTTGTATTAGCAAAGAAATTTTATCCTCGCGGGTTATCTGCCACTGCCCTGGGGCTATATTTTATGTAAAATCATGAAAAAAATCTATATAAAATCAGAGTTTGAAGCAATTTTACTAAAACTTTCAGCAAATGATCAGAGTGATGAAAGCTTCCACTGGTTTAAACAATATTTATTTCACATAAATTACATGCATAACATTTACAGAGTACAAAATGGTGAACAGGATTTGATAACAAGCATCAAAACTTATACAATCATCTCCTGCTTCCACTGCGGCTCAAAATTATCCCATAGGAGTTATCTCCTCCTGCCTCCAGGCTACAGGTATATGCATAAAAATGATAAAATCTATATAAAATCATAAATAGATTTTTCAGAAACTCACAACTGATGATAGAAGTATTAAAAGTTTCTTGTGGTGATCCAAATTTGACCCTTAGGGGGTCGTCTGCCCCTGCCCCGTGGTCACATACATGTATAAAATCACAGATATTGTATATGATCAGAGTGGTAAGTGATTTTTGGAAACTTATAGAAAGTGATCAGAGTAGCCTAATATAGTATCCTGTCATGACAAAAGCTTTGGGGTCTGGCTGCCCATGCTCTGCCGTTTTTCAGAGCAAAAATAAATCTGGAAAATAGGTTTGCAGTGACGGGGTATCACGTAGTCGTTTGCGATGCTTTTATTTGTTAATAAGATATAAATATTGATTGTGTTTTTTAAAACTGACTAGACTGTGTCTGCGCAGGCACATGCATGTTTTACATTAGGATAATTAAGGGTCTAGTACGGGTAAATGGAAGAAAGTAATACCCACTTACCATAGTTATTTTTTATACCTTAATAAATTATGGGGTACTTTAATTATATTGTTATTATCGAGCTACAGTTTTTAGCTCACCTGAGCATGAAGTGCTCATGTGAGCTATTGTGATCGAAATTTGTCCGTCGTCCGTCCGTCCGTCTGTCCGTCCGTCGTCAGCAATTTCTTTAAACGACATCTCCTCCTAGACCAGTAGGCCAATTCCAAAATAATTTCACACAAATGTTTCTCTTATAGCCCTGTACCAAAATTGCTAAAATGGTTCCGCTCCGCTGAACAAAATGGCCGCCAGAGCTAAAAATAGAAAAACCTTTAAAAGACATCTCCTCCCAAACTATATCATGAAATTCCATGTTAAAATTTCTAAAACATCATCTCAAAGAGTTATTGCCCAATTTGTTTCCGCTTCTGTTAGTCAAACATTGACGAATTTCACATAGTTGCTGAAAATTAACTACCTAATTCAGTGTTAGAATCGTTATGAAATGTGCGCTTAAATAAAAGTGAACATTTTGTGACTGGTGATGACTGTGATCGGGGGGTGCTGGCTGTGAGTCATTCCAACTAGTCAGAAAGTGTCGAGGTCACACGTCATGCCAGCTACACTTATGGTGTGTCAAATTGTCAAACTTGCCGATACCCATCAACAGGCATACACGTACAGGTATCTATAGTGTTGATCCTTATGGTACCTTGTGTCGCTCGCATGTGTCGTATGACGCTCGCTGTATGTGTTAACTTTGTGGTAACTGGAGTGATAGGTGCTATAAGTGATTCAGTCTGGGTAGTTTTGAATTGTTGGCGCTAGAATCCAAATACATCCGTAAGGCCTACAGATAACATCATCGGCAGGTGACATGTTCTCAATATTATACCGTTTAGTATATTGAAGTGATCGGAATCATACTGTAAATAACGTGTAATTCAAAGTCTCCGAATAGCCACTGCATCAAATTTGGTAACAAAAGAGCATCATCTTCTGAAACATTGTTTTTGCAAACATTTCGAGTAGCTAGCATGGCGTGTGACCTCGACAATTTCTAATAATTTGGAATGACTAACAGGCAGGCATCACCATTCACAACAACGCTCTTATTTAAGCGCATTTCATAACTATTCTAACACTGAATTAGGCTGTAAATTTTCAACAGCTACGTACAACTCGTCAATGTTTAACTAACAGATATGGAAACAATACGGACAATAACTCTTTGAGATGATCTGCTTTGGATTTTGGATTTCTGTTGTGAAGCATCAATGTTACGTGTTCTTATGTCCGCTTGTCTGTAGTCTTCTAGCAATAAGGTCACCTGTACAGCTGCCCACTTTGCTTTCTGGTTTGTTTTGTAATTTAAAATACATGTATAAAATAGGTAAAACAGAAGTTAGCGTTGTTTTCATTTGGGTCAGGTGAATTTCCACCTGTCTGGGAAAGAGCTCTTTATTCGGTTTACCATGCGTGTCTTTTATGAACTATTGTCAACGTATACTTACTTCCATCTTGATTTTGAGAGCAGGATGTAGAATCTGATTGTATAAGTTCAAGATCATTGTCTGTCGTTTTAACAAAACTATGCTTGATATTCGCATTATGATAGATTAAATTGCGACGTTGAATGAACGATTCTTTCAAGGCAGTGGTCTAGAGATGAAGAATATCAATATTTGCAACCTCGCTATATGTTCTTACATCACAGGCACCTCCATTCCGTCACAGGCACCTCCAATTGTTTTTTACCGATCCAGCCTTATTTGGACTTTATCGGCATTTATATTTGGGCAAGGAGGTTTACTTTACGTCAGTGTATCCAGATCAACAGATTCTTATGCAAGAAAAGTGCATTTAGGACCTAAAACAACCGATTTGTTCTTGTTTTGAGTACTTTCGACTGACCTTAAAGCCACTTCAAAAGTCATATCTTCTGTATATACGTAAAGTTCCCGGGGATATACTGTGTGACAAAACTTAATGTATATAAGGGTCGAATAGCATTTTTTTATTTTCAAGAAACGCCCTGGTTATAATGTATTTTATCAAAAAAGACGAATACCTACCGTTTTTTGTTTATTTTTGGTCCGTCACAGGTAGCTCCGGATGCCTGTCACAACATTTTATCGGTACCTCCGCGGAGGTACCTGTGATAGTTTACCAGGCGTGGTCTTCCTCCCTGTGCATTGCCCGTTCAACCACCGATACCAGGCCTAATAATAGGGCAATTGACCGACAATAACGGCCATCCCAGTCAGCGAACATTATTCAGCATATAGTTCATGTGCATTTTGTCACATCATTATGTTACTGACAGAAAATTATGTTTACAAACCAATTATTTGGTTATCTAAAATCCAGTTACAGGATACAATACAATTCTGTCCACGACAAATGTATGACCAATTTAGTACATGTAAATAACTCTGGGTCTTTAAGATATAAAATTAGGAATGAAAATGACATAACATAATTATGAATTTGCAATTAGAATGTAGTACTTAGTCCCGTCTGTGATAGAGCCGTACCATAAAAATGAATAAAAACGACCGTGTCTTCCGTATTTGCCGCCTGTTATATTCCTTACCAAATCAAAAGATACCGACTGCCATTTCCCGTATATTTAGCGTCACCTGGCAACCGAATAAAAAGATAATGGCCCTGAATTTTTTTCATCTATTTGCACCGTTTAAGAGAAAGAGACAAAATATGAACTCTCGCTATAAAAATTGAAGAAAAAGTCGAGCTAGCTCACCAGAAAAAAAGAAAATGACTTACCCGCGAAAATGCACATGAGTACATAAACAACTGCTTTCTTCCGTATCGCCTGTGTTTCTCCAACATGTTAATAATCGAATGTATGGTGTGATCCATGGGTGTACTAACCGAACGAACAATATAAACCCATTCCCAGCTATCTTGTCGTACAAGCAACAGCAAGAACGCAATCATTGGAACAGGCATAAGATTTGCGAAGACGATGTAAAAACAGAAACTGTAAGTAAAAATTTGAGTTTATAGCTAAGGGGAGCCTTGCATGGCTGTAAAGTGATGCATTAAGGGGGCACATAACGTTGAAACAACGTTTTCTTTAGATACGTCATGGACGCTGCGTGAACGTTGATAGCGTCACAGAAATAAGAGAAAATGCAGTCTTAATTTCGTTTTACTTGAATATTTTACATAAATCATGATATGAAGCGCGACACGTGAAAACCAAAAAAGTGATTGTGCGCCCAGCGCAGACTCAGATCAGTCTGGGCATCCGCCAAGTCTGATCAGAATCTTCGCTAAGCGCTTAAATGGTAGCTAAGGGTCTAAGCTACTTCCATGAGGACAGCGAAGACTCTAATCAGCCTGGGCGGATGCTCAGGCTGATCTGAGTCTGCGCTGGGCGCACGACCACATTGTTTGTTTTCTCGTGTTGCGGCTCAAATTATCATTTCCCAGCTATCTTGTCGTACAAGCAACGACAAGAACGCATTGGAACAGCCATAAGATTTACGAAGACGATGTAAAAACAGAAACTGTAAGTAAAAATTTGAGTTTATAGCTAAGGGGAGCCTTGCATGGCTGCAAAGTGATGCATTAAGGGCGCACATAACGTTGAAACAACGTTTTCTTTAGATACGTCATGGACGCTGCGTGAACGTTGATAGCGTCACAGAAATAAGAGAAAATGCAGTCTCACTTTCTAGGCAGGACGCTGAAGCCGAAAAAAATGCAACTTTAATGCCCCGGCGATTCGAAAGGAAATTTTTACCAAATTTGATAAGCACAACATTTGGGCTTTATGATAGGGTATGATGTGGTCACTGAAATAGGATCCCGTGCTTTTAATTGCCCTTTTTTACCCCTACCCCTTCCAAACCTTAATTTGCTCAAAATGAAAACGCCATAATTCCGTCAATTCAGAGGTGCACTAAAATTTTCTGATTAATTCAGAAAATGACGTATTTGTGTGCAAAGTATCAGTTTCTATGATAATTTACAAAATGCATCCTTAATATATTAAGAAAACCGGTGTATACACATATTTACACAAGGATAATTCATCCTACCAATTGTTGGGGTTTGTAGGTACTAAATTTCATTTTAAATCGCTCTCTTCCAGATTCTTATCAAACTGCGCATAGAATTATAGGGCAGCTGACTCGCAAAATATCCAATGATAATGACATTGTAGTCTGTACTTCATAAAACGTTTCTCTTTGTAGTATAACCACCGCCATGGATCCCGTTTTCCTCCGACGTTCATTTCAATATGAATTTCAATTTGAATTTTTTGCTGTGCAGTTTAAACAGGAAAACCAGCCAAACCACTTCTGGGTCTGCAAAGACTTCCAACAACCTACGCATTCACATTATCGCAAGCGTTTGTCTGTTACAGCTCGACCGTTACATACGTTACTTAATATAATTGTGTTTATTTATTTATTTTATTTATATAATGTTTAAAGAGGGTGCACCTTTGGCTGCAATAGCCAGTCTACCAGTTGGCCCTCTAGAAAAGAATAATGTTAAAAAGAATAATGAATGAAGACGATTCGGAAGATATATAAAAATGAGAATACAAAATCAGCATCATATTTCTTTTACTGCATTAGAGAATAGTTACGAAAATTTGTAAAAAAAAAGTTTCGAAAAGCTTCTCATAGCAAATAAAACAAATTATATATGTTACCCGAAAATAATAAATAAAATGGATAATATTTCAACTTTAAATCATTTCGGCGTTCAAATATGTTTTAGAAATTAGAGGTTATTACATGCCTAGTGTCGCGTTAGTTTAAACATATTTTATTTCAACAAACTGTAGATATACAATATTTTACAAGATACAATACTAATTAGGATGAGAACGGAAGCTAGTAGCTTATTTAGTTCTTCTCCTTACGAACTTGACAGTACTCATGAAATGGCGGATTATTTATGCATTGCCGCATTGATTAGCAGTAACATTAACTAATAAGAAGTTCACATGTTTCCGATGTTGTACTACCAAACGCATGATGTATCACCGTCTTTAGGGACTTTAAAATTGATCAAAAAGGTCAGTGCAATGAAATATCGTAATTTATTGATATAATTGGGCTGTTTCTTTCACTTGAGCATTGTCGTTTTTTAATGGTAACGAAAAATACCTCCATGCAAGTCTCATAAAAGAATGCGTACTTTATAAGCAGATGCTTATTCCCGATTTGGCGGATACATTTTGTGGCTCATGCCATTAAATTCCAGTGTGTATTTTAGTTTTCTCACCTTTCTGTAGTCTTTCAATTTCTATGCTCTACGAATCGATTTTTGTCAATAATCAATGTAACAGCAGTTTTTGTAGTGTAAATTACTAGTAATTCCCTAATTTTAAATTTTTTATATTAAAAAGAACGATGATGTTAGATTGTCACTTGACTAACACCACTATAAATAACAATGTTCAGAGCATCAATAGTTTTATTTCCCCTGAGGTAATATCTTCTCTTTCTCTCAATTTATCTATTTGTTTCCTTTTTATTGCTTTGACTGAAAGTCACGTATGTTAGTGTCATTAGAAGCGTAGCAAGAAAATTGAACCATGTATAATCATGTCAGCAAAAAGTGTTGAGCGTTGCTACAAGAAGAAAGAAACAGCAAAAAGACTGTTTGTTCAGTATTTGTCAAGTTTTTAACACATAACTCTCTTTTCTGTTTCACGTATAAAACACAGCTTGCGAGGGCCTTAAACTGCTTGGTGAAAATAGCGACAAACTTCTGTCAACAATATTTCTGAAATACATGTCTGAATACCGTTTTTAAGAGAGTTTCCTGGGAGTTGGTGAAGGTTGCAAATTAGCTTTGATTTAATGGAATACATTTTGTATAAATGTTATCTACGTTAATTCTACGTCAATTCAAGTAGTAACATAGGCGAATGACATGGAATCAAGCAGGCTGTAATTCTTCTAATATTTAAAGATGATTTTAAAGGAGGATATACTAGCAGAAGAAAACAAAACGATTCTGCCTTCAATTTATTTACATTTTGGGAATATTCTCATATGTAACGTCTATAACCGAATGTTACGGACTTAAGCCAAAATGGATAGAAAGCTAATTAGTATCAGTCGTTAGCTGTATAACAGGCTTCTTCTAAAACTTATGTTGTTTGCGTGAAACTCTGCTTCAAATGACATAAAAATAAGGAGAAAGGCAGTTAATCAATTTTAGCATTTCTTTGGTACCCAGTTATCTCCCCTTATTTTACATCCTGGATCCACTTTTAAGGACCACATCATACCCTAAATTAAAGTTGGGATGATAAACTTTCATAATATACCAAATTCATGCTTTCGAATTGTCGGGGCATTAAAATCGAAAAAAACGCCCTTTTTGAATTTCAGCGTCCTGACTATTCGTTTTACTTGAATATTTTACATGAATCATGATATGAACACGGCCGCTTATCTCCGTCAGCACAACACCGTGTTGTGTATAGGAAAATGTGCAGGAGATTTCCGGTGGTTCTGCAGGCGATTCGAAAATAAAGGTCACGAAAGGTAGGTGTCTCGGTTTAAAAGGCATATATTCTTTTCCAGCGTAAAGCAAAAGAAAAGGAAAATGTCATGCAACCCTCCAATCGTTTTTCTATGAATACGAGTCTTGATTGAAGCCAGATTCTCAGTTATACAACAGATTTCCATTTTTTCCCGGAGCGAGGTGGCCGTTTTGTTGACATGCAAACATTTCAAATTTGCATTCCTGAAGTCGCCGAGTATTTATGTTTTCATCTATCACCTGTATATTAAAGGTCTCTCATATAAGTACCAGTTACGAGCCTAAACAGAATTTGCTACCTTCCTTCAGCCCAGATAATGAAAGTTGTTGTGGAATTCGTGATCCAGGAGATCGGTGGTGCTGAAGGCGATAGGTGGCGGTGCAGGAGATTGTTTTATGTTGTGCCACCAATGACCGTTTTTAACTGTTTTATAACGTAAATAATGTAGTAGCATGGCATGGTACAGATTCGCACAGCTTTCAGATTCGTACACTTGGCTATACAATGCCTCTGCTGCATTAAGCATGCTAATTAAAATGAAAATAACGACTCCAGCAATCAGGGGATTGAATTATCAGTCAATCATTTGCACTGCAAAGCTTCTGTTAGAACTAAATGGTACGAAAGTAATGCTTGTTTGTCAATTGGGTACTTACATTCGTCCCACTTTCTTTGTTTAATTACATTGTGCACACGGCCACCAATCCAGCTCATTCATCGTATATACCAATGGGGGCAAACCTTTCTAAGACTAAAATCAGATATCGGCAATGCTATGCGATGAGAAATCCATTGGACTTTTGGATACTGGTGTAGTTTTATAAACGATGTTATACTTGGCGGTTTGAAATGTTTTGAAGTGTGGAAAATGGCACTTTCGTCAACTTCATTATTTTTAAGGTAAGTTGTAGGTCGTAATCGAGGTAATCACATCGCACTATCGGATTTCAAAAATTATTCACTTACAAGAAAATTTAAAGCTTTGATAGAATTTAAGGTCTATCTCACTCATTGTTTGCAGTATGAATGAGATGGACCTTGAATTCAATAAAATTGTTTTTTTTTTTGCTTGTTAGTAGCCACTTTTTTGAAACCGACAATGCTATGCGATAACCTTGATTTCGACCTACAACATACCTTAAAAGTAAAGCTCTGGATCACAGACTGAAAGGAGAATCTGCGTTGAAGTTGCAGAAAGTGCCCTTTTCTCCGCTACAAAGCATTTCAAACGATCAAGCATAAAATTCTTTATAAACCAATACCTGTGTCCAAAATTCCAATGAATGTCCCATCGCATAGCATTGCCTGTTTTATCGAATTTTGGTCTCAAAAATAAGGAGCAGAAAGTTTTGCCCCATTGGTATATGCGATGAATTGAGCTGGATTGGGGGCCGTGTGCACAATGTAATTAAACAAAGAAAGTGGGACGAATGTAAGTACCCAATTGACAAACTAGCATTACTTTCGTACCATTTAGTTCTAACAGAAGCTTTGCAGTGCCAATGATTGACTGATAATTCAATCTCCTGATTGCTGGAGTCGTTATTTTCATTTTAATTAGCATGCTTAATGCAGCAGAGGCATTGTATAGCCAAGTGTACGAAGCTGAAAGCTGTGCGAATCTGTACCATGCCATGCTACTACATTATTTACGTTATAAAACAGTTAAAAACGGTCATTGGTGGCACAACATAAAACAATCTCCTGCACCGCCACCTATCGCCTTCAGCACCACCGATCTCCTGGATCACGAATTCCACAACAACTTTCATTATCTGGGCTGAAGGAAGGTAGCAAATTCTGTTTAGGCTCGTAACTGGTACTTATATGAGAGACCTTTAATATACAGGTGATAGATGAAAACATAAATACTCGGCGACTTCAGGAATGCAAATTTGAAATGTTTGCATGTCAACAAAACGGCCATCTCGCTCCGGGAAAAAATGGAAATCTGTTGTATAACTGAGAATCTGGCTTCAATCAAGACTCGTATTCATAGAAAAACAATTGGAGGGTTGCATGACATTTTCCTTTTCTTTTGTTTTACGCTGGAAAAGAATATATGACTTTTAAACCGAGACACCTACCTTTCGTGACCTTTATTTTCGAATCGCCTGCAGAACCACCGGAAATCTCCTGCACATTTTCCTATACACAACACGGTGTTGTGCTGACGGAGATAAGCGGCCGTGATGAAGCGCGAGACTCGTGAAAACCAACAAAAGTGGTTGTGCGCCCAGCGCAGACTCAGATCAGCCTGGGCATCTACCAAGTCTGATTAGACCATTGAAGGCTCCGCTAGCGGCTTAAAGGGTAGCTAAGGGTCTCAGCTACCTCCATGCGGACAGCGAAGACTCTGATCAGACTTGGCGGATGCTCAGGCTGATCTGAGTCTACGCCGGGCGCGCAACCACTTTGTTCGTTTTGTCGTGACGCGGCTCAATGTTACAACGAAAATAAACCCTATTTACAGATTTTTGAAACAACCGGGTGGCGCTGTGTGACGTCAGTGACGTCATCCATAAAAGCACGTCAGAATGGGAAACTATCATATGTCGATAAAGAATGAGACGCCGGATTATTACAGCTACTGTTTTCACTATCACCCTGAACACACAGAAGGGATCATTGTAGGTATTATTATACAGGCCCGGATCCAGAACATCACATACTGGTGGGGCTCGGGATAACTGGCGGGGCTGGGAGGTGCCGAAATGTATGTGTGTGGGGGAGGGGGCTGGACAATATGACATATTTATAGTTCAATTTCAAGAGATTTTTTATATTTTTTTCCTTGAAATAATGACATCTAATGTCACAACATATATTTTGAACTCACCACATTGGATAATTTTTCTCAAACTATCATCAGATACTTCTTTTTATCTGGAGTCTTACATATTGAATATAACACAGAGGCCAAATGGCGGGGCTGCAGCCCCAAAGCCCACCCCCTGGATCCGGGGCTGAGTATATGAAGTTGTAATTCAGTGATCCAGATAAACTGTTTGAGTAAAAGGAAAAATTTAGGGGTAATTTTCCATATTTCTGCATATAAACATATGCTGTGATCACTCATTAATACCTAAAAAGTCGCCGGGCCGAGTAGCGCAATCGGTAGGATGCCTGATTTGTAAGCCAGAGGTCTTGGGTTCGATACCCGGTCCGGCCACTTACTTTCATTATCCCTTCCGCTGATTCAAGAAGGGAAATAGTTGGTTACTGGTGAAAGTATGTGCACTTAGTACTGGTTAACTGCTTAGAAGGTCTAAGCCTGCCCAGGAATAATGTGGTTAGGTTAACTGACCGTCCCGACATGACCATAGCTGTATACCGTGGACGTCAAACAATAACACAACAACAACACCAAAAATGTCACAACATATGCTTTCGTTGAGAAATAAGAAACATTATTTTTGAATAATTGTCAATACACCCTCTGATCTGGAGCTCAGGGACTGGTTGTTCAAAATTAACGAGGTCGTTAGTTGACGTTTCGTTAAAATTTCAAACGTTAATATCTCAAATACGCCAATATTTTTGTTGAAAAAAGCTTCTCTCATTTTTCAACAAATATATCAATGTATTTGGTTATAAATTCATAAACACTTCACGAGTTGACCTGTTAATGAGCTCGTTAGGCTGACGATGCTTTGAACAACTTGGCCCTGGTGTATGGGTTTGGATCATTATTTCAAAGGGCGACAATTTTTTTTGTGGCTTCCTGATTGCCTTCCTGGATGAAAAAACCTTTCTAAAAAGGTCTCCACTCTTGAAGGAAAGTCGTTTTTCTTTTACACTTTAAATGAATTATAGAAATTTCTCGGTGAAATCGAAACTGACAACTTTAGATTTCACTGTTTCGAAAAATGAGATTTTCGTTAAAGTAGTCTCATTTATTTGTTGACCAACTGGCTCAACCTTACCCGGCTTGACTTAAATTACGTCACGCATTTTGCACGTCATTACGACGTTAATGACGTCACTAAAAGCGCCTACGAAACATTCCTAATGCACGCGACGTCAACCTGCCTAAGTCACCTATCGGCATTCTTTGTTAGCAAAGATCTTGAGGTGAAATTTCAAGCTATTTTTAAGTTGCAAACTGTCTTTACAACCCATATCACACCCAGTAAACACGCTGGAAGCATCAAAGACGCAAAACGGCTAAAAGAAAGTTGTGTCTCAGCCATGATGGCTGACGCACTGGAATAAAGTGATTTTTTTTGCAATTTTAAAGCATAAAAGAAACAGAAAATTTGACTATTTCAGTGTAAGATCGATTTTTATTTCGACCCATGAACACTAAAAGTTTTTTTTTCACTCGTGGCTTCCCCACTCGTGAAAATACTGCTTTTGGTGTTCATTCGGTGAAATAAAAGTCGATCATACACTGAAAAAGCCAAATATCCTCTATTTTAATAGTTGCCCCCATTGAGAAGAGAGGCAAAAGCAAAAATTGCAGAGTTGCAGCACTTTAATGTGTACCCACATACCTGAAACTTTTAAAGAAATTTTTAGAGAACAATACCAGCGTCTCAAGCTACTTAAAGTTCTCTTGTCAGCCTCAGTGTTGTATAGGCCAGGAATGTGCATGGATGTTGGCTTGTCGAGCACTGGCGAGCAAAAAACTGAAATTTCATTCAACGTGAATTAACTACACCTGAGTGCAGTTTTAGTATGATTTAGCATTCTGCCACGTTCTCAATGATGGGCGTGGGTGGGGCGGGGATAGGGGAGGGGCGTGGGGCGTGTGGTGGTGGTGGTGGCGGGGGGGGGGGGGGGGGGGGGGGGGGGGGTTAACCTGCCAGATTGGCCAGGGAACAGTCTGATAAGAGAAGACAATTTTTGCCAACAATTTGAAACCATAGCATAACTAATAAAACAACAAATATTTAAGAGGACATGTCGTTTCTAAATGAAAAAATGGAAAACTGACATTCCTTTCGTTACTTTTTTGTTACTGTATAAGAGTTCGCAGCTTTTCAAAAATATAAATGTGCAGAATTTTGATGTTAGAAGTAAATGGTCTGTATGTTTGAACAATATATAGTCACGTCAGCTTGAAACTTTAACCCTTATAACGCCCAAAACAGCAGACGACACAATTTACTTCTGCGAAGTTTCGTCCCGAGAATACAAAGATTTGAGGGCAAACGGCGTATATACAGATGAGACGGCTCATTATGAGCCGCTGCATTTGGATCTACGCTGTTTGCAAATTTAACTATTTTCATTTTTTGTCGCTATGAGCGATAACCATTTGCCTTTTACATGACGTCATATCTTTACAGTGCCATCGGGTATTAGGGCCGTATGATCGTCATGAGAATGGTCAACGTGAGATTATGACAACGGTCTACGTCAGATACGGAAGAGAGAGTAAATGGGCCTGCAGAAATAGTCCTATGTTGGTAAGACCCTTTACCATCAGTATTCATTCGAGTCTCTTATCCATTTAACGCAAAACGTTGACACAACTTATCAGCGTACAACATCATAACAACGTATAAGCGGCGTTGCCGCGGCACTGACGTCGGTATGACATCGACGTCGATATGACATGGACGTCAGTGACGTTGTGTCGACACTGATATGATGTGGTTTCAACGAATTCCTTAACAACGTCTCATATTTTATGACGATAACTCTGTACCTTTTAAGTTATCACACGGTCAAACAGTTGGTCAATACCTACCAGGCAAAAAATAAAAAAGACGTCGATGTGACGTAATCACGTCAGTTTGACGTCATTTCGACGTCATGTGCCGGTGGGTACTGCTTTGATGTCATTTACGATGAAGATACGATTTTTAGCGCACCAGAGACGAAGTTTTTTTTATACTAAAGGCAATTTCCGTCGTCCGTTCCGAAGACTATCTTCAAAGCAAATCGGACATCTTGGTCATCCAGCAGGCACATGGCGTTGAAATGACGTCGCACTGACGTCGATCCTTCGTAATGACGTCTCATATCGACGTCAGTACGACGTAATTCCGACGTCATGTACCTGCTGGGATGCATGTTTCATGTCTACCCAGCGGGCACGTGACGTCTAAATGACGTTTTACCGACGTCATTATGCTATTATTTTGACGTCATGTGCCTGCTGGGACGTAGCATCAAACAGCCATAAGCCATATCAGGTTTCAGGGCTGATTTGCCTTGCCACTGCTTTATAATGTAAAAATGAGCCGCGACACGACAAAACCAACAATGTGGTTGTGCGCCCTGTGCAGACTCAGATTAGACTGGGCATCTGCCCAGTCTGATCAGAGTCTTCGCCATGCGCTTAAAGGGTAGCTAAGTGTCTAAGCTACCTCCATGCGGACAGCGAAGACTCTGATCAGACTGGGCGGATGCCCAGGCTGATCTGAGTCTTCGCTGTGCGCACAACCACATTGTTGGTTTTGTCGTGTCGCGGCTCAAATGTTGTCCGACTAATATCTTTGATAAAGCCTGTATTGGCTAGAACAACGCTAGAATGACGTGATATCAACGGGTCGTCGCTTCGACATTGATACCACGTCTTTTTTGACGTTATTTGACTCGACCGTCGCCGTAGCAGTATCGATACGACATCATGACGTCACATCGACGTTAAACGGCGTCATTCTGACGTATCACACCTGCTGGCATGTTTTCCTCTTACAGCAAATATACTACAATGGGATATACAACTACGACTTTTACATACGACCACGAGGAGACATGATACAGCTGTGCTCTTCTAAAGGTGGTGAGGAACCGTGGTGTACAAATCATGGTAAGAAATTGATGATGTTACAAATAAAAGGGATTAGGGGATAACTATACTCAAGTCATTTGGGGATGGATCCCCGACCCACAACATACCTATTGACGGGGACAATAAAGAACAGAAATGTGGAAAAAGTCATTTGGGGAGGTAAATCGACGGTTTTATGGTCGGAAATTACGTTTAAGGCGACGGGTCAGCGGAGCCGTAAAACGCAATTTACGACCATATAACCAACGATTTTAACACTCTAAATGACATTTTAAATACAGCTTTCCTCATTCAAATGCACTTTTCACATTTTCAGCACCCAAAGGTAGCCTTTTCAGCAACGTAAAACCACACGCCAGCCGATAAGAAGCGACGTTACGGATCACGCGATGTACTGTCGCAAATTTTTGATCTTCTCTAATTTGACGGCGGCGCATTAGAATGACTAGTAAATAATGCCAAACGATTACCATGCGCACCATCAGTAAATCGGAATGCGAGAATCACTTGACCGAAGCACAAAATATTTCGCCTGACCGTTCCAAGGCGGTGCTTCAATGTTGTTTAGTTCATCAAGAAGTCGGGTTATTATATCTCTAGATGTATGTTTATCTTAACCTGTGCTGTAGTTTGTTTTTATATGCATACACAAACACATTTTTATATTGATATAGCTAAACATTCTGTGTACATATGTACAAAGTTGCATTGTTTTTTTTTATGTTGTATTGTTTTTATGTTGTTGTTATAGAGGGCCAACTGGTAGACTGGCTACTGCAGCTGTTGGTTTAAACGATATTTCATTAACTATAAATTACATACATATACTACAATACAATTTCAAAAGTATCAGGATTTGAAAGCAAGCAAAATGCTTATATATAAAGTCATTTCCTGGTCATTTACTGCAGCCGTTATAAGGTGCACCCTCTTTAAATATTGTATGTGTGTATGAATAAATAAATATAGAAAACAAGTAAAAGCATGTTATGTTTATTCTGGGTGTGTTGTTTGTGGCCACCTTCCTATCTGTTCGTTTTAATAACAGTAATATTATTGGAATCCCTGATGGCTGCAAAAAAAAAAAAAAAAAAAAAAAAAAACAGATAAGGATTTTGAACGCATTTCAACAATAGTAGAGGACAGTCGGGTAATTTCGGACAGCGGGTAAATTCGGACAGTGACATTGTTTCCTTTAACAAAAATAACTGCCAAAACAGTGAAAATCCTGATGAGCCGTCTCATCTGGATTTTCACTGTTTGCAATGGTATGTCCGAATTTATCCCTGTCCGAAATTACCTGACTCTCCTCTACGTCAAGTTTGCATGTCTGTTTTCAAATGTTAAGGCAATTTAGCGGATAACAACAATGCCTTTCCTTGCTCTCTCATGAAACTGACTTCTTAACCTCTCATAGTCACCACCGTATTTTAGTATGTACCAGTATAACCGGTTTAAGCTCCACCCACACCCACTGCAAACTTCCAAGGCGGTGCTTCTGTTGTGGCAGGCCCGGATCCAGACCACCACGTACTGGTGGGGCTCTGGATAACCGGTGGGGCTTGGAGGTGCTGAGGTGTAGTGTGTATGTGGAGGTGGGGGGGGGGGGGGGGGGGGTTAGAAAATATATGACATAATCAGGGATCAATTTGATGAGAATTTTTTATAACGTCCTTTTTGCCTTGAAATAAATGTTGTGATATCTCATTAGAATCGCCTCTCCGAGGCGATTCTAGTGAGATGTCTCAACATATATTTAATCTACCCAAACCCAGGTGGCGGGCCTGAAGCCCCAAAACCCACTGTGTGGGGCTGTGTGGTTTACTATTGTTGCCATTGCTTGTTGGCTTTCTGTTCGTCTGTGACTTTCTGTACATTATTTGAGCCGCGACACAAGAAAACCAACAATGTGGTTGCGCGCCGAAGACACAGACTCAGATCGGCCTGGGCATCCGCCAAGTCTGTTCAGACTCTCTAATAAGCGCTTAAAGGGTAGGTAAGAGTCTAAGCGACCCCCATGAGGTCTGCGAAGACTCTGATCAGACTGGGCGAATGCCCAGGCTGATCTGAGTCTGCGCTGGGCGCACAACCACTTTGTTGGATTTATCGTGTCGCGGCTCATTTAGGATAGCCTCGCGACCGTCAACTGGAAGAGAGCTGACCTCTGGGCTATTTGCTTGTCTTGTTTTTGCAATATGTGGCTTCTATGTTGGTGTCCGTCACCCATATAGTGTTTGGGGACGGGATGTGGATATCGACTCAGTCGGAACACCGCTCGGTAAATTCCGTGAATACGGAATTGGCCGAGCGGTGTTCACGGAATAGGCCGGGCGGTGTTCCGATTGGATTTCGACTGATTACATTAGGCACATTCGGTATAGCTACATGGGTAAATCCGAGCATTACCCAGGTATTCCTCGGGCTATTCGAAGATACGTTGAAACATATCTTCGAATAGCCCGAGGAGCAGCTGGGTATGTGGGGGTTTACTGAAGTAATTACGCAGAACGCGCCGTTTGAATGTTTCAGGGGAAATAGCCAGACGCCAACAAAGACAAGAAAGAGAAAGACGTAGACGAGAAGAAAGAGAGAGACAGAGGCAAGCGGAACAACGGCGCAGGCGAGAAGAAGAGGAAAGGCAGAGAAGAAAGAGAGAAAGACGGCGCAGGGAGGAGGAGGAAAGGCGGAGGTTAGAGAGGGAGAGGCGAAAGAAAGAAGAGGAAAGACGAAGAAGAGAGGAAGAAAGACGCAGAAGAGAGGAAGAAGAAAGGCGAAGAAGAGAACGGATTGAAAGAGAAAGACGAATACAGGCTCAGATTTCAAAGGAAGCTGATGCATTAAAAAATAACTTGGTCGGGCTGCTGAGAAACGCCGTCTGAACACAAGTCTGACTGGACGAGAACAGCAGCATCAGAGATCACATGTACTCGCTCAAACAGTCGAAGACGACGCTGCGGCGATAACGTACGAAGAGGTAGGTAAAGTCAGGTAAATTCGGACTGCGGGTAAATTCGGACAGTGACATTGTTTCCTTCGTATGTCAGTTGTTTGGAATTAAAACAAAATTAACTGGACAAACAGTGAAAATCCTGATGAGACGGCTCATCGTCGTCTCATCTTGATTTTCACTGTTTGCAATGGTATGTCCGAATTTACCCGATGTCCGAATTGACCCGACTTTACCCTATTTATTCCATAGAGCGCTCATGGATCACTGAATGTATAAAACGAGTTGGGGGAAACTATAAAATGCGAGGCTTTGTCGAGCATCTTATCGTTTTCCCAACGAGTTTAATAAATTCAATAATACAAGAGCACAAATTGAAGATTCTGTTTATCATTTGACATAAAAATCACATTTTATTCTTAATTCACTCATAAAATATCGAGATCGCCATTAGAAAACTTCGTGTTGTTGCGGACGTCAGTGGACGTCGTTACGTACCTTTCTCAGTATGATTATTCACCAGTGGATATAGGGAACATACGTGTTGTTTTTATGCACTAACATTTGCTGGGGCCCTAGAAAGATGTTTGAACGCGAGGCGCCAGGCAACGTCATATAAACTAGTTACGGCGTGGGATGTAAATAAACACGCCTAAAAGGATGTTAAAATAACATTAGAAGTCCACGATTTTACATGACTTTTGTTTCATTCGACGTTGGCCTATAACAGATATTCGAATAGTTACTAATACACGAATATTGCTTGATGCGTGACGTCATATATTAAAAGCGGTTCACTGATATATATAATTCCACTCGAAAACGGCTCAAAACGTGTGACCATAAGGTTTCAAGTTTGCGAGGGCAACAGCTAAACAAGAACACCAGAGTATTACCTGTGTGGCGAAAATGAAATATGCATATGGGATTTAATTATTTTACATTAAAATTATCATGAGTTAAAACCCTTAAAAGCCGCTTTGCAGAGAAATATTCACGTTGTTGAATACAGAAAAAAATGTCATAATGTTGCGGCCACCGAGTTTTTATATCCAAACTCCTTTTTAGTTAGTTTCAACCATGAGAATCATACCTTGTTATGAAAGTTGTATATCAGACGTGGAGTGGCTTAAATTTAGCTGAACCTAGGCTTTTAGCAGGGTAAACGACGACCGATAACTTGTAAAATGTCCATTTTTCTCATTTTGACTGTTTTATTTATAACTCTACTTTTTCAGGAGTCCATAGCTGCAGACCGCTTTCAAAACCTTTTAGACACATTCAAAGTCCAGATAAAAGATCCAAATGATTCTAGAAGTCGCTCCAACCTGACAGAAAGAATCAGGATGCTGTTCGATCAACTCATCAGCAATTATTGTGCCGAGGTAGACCTACAAATTTGGTTTCACAGCAGTTTTGATGAGGCAACACAGTTTAATGAATGCTCTCTGACCGATAAACTTGACATTGTAGAAGCTCTCCTCAAGGTCATCATCAGTGACGAGAACAAAGATCTAGTTCAGGACATCAGAAAAGAAGTGGTTGTGCATGAGAAGCACGCTCTAATGATAAGGCTGATGGCTTCATTGAAAGAACAGAACAGACCGTTGTCGTGCCACTTGCTGGTAAGCTCTTTAGACGCATTTGCTGGTCTTCTGCCTGTCAACAAGGAATACATAGAATCTATTGTCTTCAATAAGCTCTGGACACCATTAGAAGCAATAATTGTCTTGATGCGAGCCTCTGACATCAGTCAAGATGACCTGACCTTGTTTCTACATACGATTCGCACATACAGGATCAGTATATCTGAGTCAACAATAGCGTTAAAGAGCAATGACCGACTGGCAGCACTGCAAGCTTGCATTGATAATGAAGGTGACAAACCACTGATAGCAGTCATAAATGAAATGAGGAAAAGCGGAGTACCTGAAAATGTCCTAGAAAAGGTTCAGCAAATTGTTGAATACGTTGTTACTGCGTTTCCATCATGTGAAGGCTTAGATATATCTGACCAAATAGAGAATGGAATACAGGCTCTGAAAGAATCAGAATTTAGTGAGATGGAAGTACCGAAATTCGGACAGATCCTGTTGGGTTTAAGTATTGTGGTCAAAGAAGAAATGCATTACTTTCCTAGAGTTACACAGCTTGTATCATTATTGACTCTTCTTCTGTGTAAGAAGTCAGATTTGAATGGCTGTCTTCTGGAGATCAGCACTGGGGAGGGAAAATCGTGTATAGTAGCTATGCTGGCGGTTATTTTGGCTCAGAAAGGAAATAAAGTGGATATAGTGACAAGTTCACCCCTGCTCGCAATGCGAGATGCTGAGGAGTGGAGTGGATATTTTGCTAAGTTTGGTTTAACAGCAAAAGCCGCTTTCCCTGTAGGTTTATCAAAGTGCAAAACACCAGATGAAATGGACGAAGTTATTGCTTCAGCATATACATCAAATATAGTTTATGGAACAGTTGGAAATTTTGCTGCAGATACACTTAGACAAGAGTTTGAGAAGAAAAATATTAGAGGAAGTCGAGGCTTTGATGCCGTCATCGTAGATGAGGTGGATTACATGACATTAGACAATGGTGTTCAAGTCACATTCCTGTCTCATGCATCAAGCGGGATGAGACATGTAGAGCAAGTTCTAGCTTCAATATGGAGTATGGTCTGCGGTTGCAGACCTATTGAAGAAAAAGAGTCTGAATACATGTTTTGGTGCACCCCTGTCCAGCATTTCCATAAAGCCACAGTTTCTGCTTTAGTCGGTAATGCAACAAACGAGAACTTCAATGCACTGGAGCTGCTGAAGCCTGCTCTCGATTTCGGCTATATAAAAAAGGGAGATTTCAAAAATCTCATTCTGTATGAAAAACAAATAGCCGAAGGGACCGCCTCTGAGAGTACTAGAGAATATGCTCAGAATCAGTTAGACAGAACAATGAGCGGAATAGACGTACCAGAAGAAAGAGACATTCTAACCCTTCTGGAGAAAACACTGGATGACATTACATTCGAATGTTATAAAACCAAGTCGGGGATAGCTGAACGTTTAGGACCAAAAGGCACAAAAGCTGGCAAAATACGGATGCTTCTCCTTGAAAACGGGTTAGCATGTGAACTTCTCACTGAGGATGAAATGGTTGAATCCATTGAGAGAGCAATGGGAGAGAAAATCAAGTACTCTCATGAATACGCCATGCCTACAAAGAAAAATAAAGACAGTGACGGGGTACTGTTCATACCTGAATTCTTGAAGCCGTATGTACAGAATCGTCTGAAAATCTTTATAAAGAATGGTCTGAAAGCAATACTGATGACAAAGGGTCGAGAGTATACTATTGACAGATCGTCCGCAGAAAACAGCACTGCCTCCAATCCACATCACTTTGACTGTGTCGTACCCGTAGACTTTAAGGCCAGTGGAGTGTTAGAAAAGAATAAAAGATGGGGCGACGGTCTGCAACAGTTTCTGGAGATGAAACATCAGCTAGCACTGACTCCATTGTCAACAGTAACCAATTACCTGTCAAACTTTCACTACTTCAAAAGGTATACAAATGGATCTGGTGTCTATGGGGTCTCGGGAACATTAGGAGAGGAGTCGGATTGTTCCTTCCTTGCAAAACACTTCAAGGTTTCTTGCTACCCGATTCCAACACACAAAAACAAAAAGCTTGTTGAAATGCCAATGCTTCAGGTGGGCGGCGGCGAAGACGCTTGGATAGAGTGTATCAGCAAGAGAACCAAGATGGCCATTTCTCAAAAAAATTGGTGTAAAGGGCAGGCGGCATTAGTTGTGTGTGAAGATTTGAAAACAGCCACAAAACTTCAGCAAGCCTTACAAAAGGTTGTAAGTAGCCCTGATAAGATAACCATGTATACGAGAAGCGACAAGCACACAGTTGAAGGCATAGATTTTGGACCTGGGCATGTTATCATAGCAACAAATCTTGGAGGGAGAGGGACTGACTTTGCTGTGACAGATGAGGTAAACGACAGTGGTGGACTCTTTGTTCTGCTCACCCATTTTCCGTCCAATAGAAGGGTGGAGAAACAGATCTTCGGACGCACAGCACGGAAAGGACGACCAGGTGCGGCACAAATGGTTCTGAACTATCAACAATTAGCACGTGCTTACCAAGGCCAGAATATTGACGTGATGAGACAACTAAGGGAAGACTATGAGAGGGAAAGGATCGTAGCCATGGAGACGGACGAGTTACTAACCATTGACATCAGAGAGAAACTGTTCGGAATGTTCTGTGAAAGACTTTCTGCGCTTACCAGCTGTTACGAGGTAAACATTGACCTTTTAAAGTATCTCTATCTTCCTACATTTAACCATAACTGCATTATCGGAAGTGCTAATTTTTAAACAAATATTAAAATTAAAAGGCCTGAATTTATTGATAAGATAATATAAACTCGTAGCTCATGTATGATTGGTTGTTGTATACACTGTTGCTAGTCAAAGTAAAAGATACTTTTTTGGATTAACTGTAAGTAGATTTGTACACTTTGACAAAATTATCTCCACTGAAAAGCTTTCCGAAAATTAGCCGATTTGTGTCAGTACTGAATACAAGAGGGCTGTCTTTTTTTAATCCTGCAGATAACGCAGACTCGTTGAGGAAAATATTATTTTTTCTTGTTATCATCCAAAGGGATGTTAATTAAAATGCATGAGATAATATAAAAGTTATTAGAGCTATAAAATTTTATGATTAGTATCTTCCCGCCAATGAAACACAGGCAGTCCACTTTTCACAGACTGATACGACTAAACATTTATAATGACAGCAAGTTTTAAGCCGTCAGCAATTGTGCCCACATAATCAGATGATCAGATATTTATATTGATGGAAATAAAAAAATAATAGATAAGAATAAAGAAAAATAAAATAAGTTAAATAAGATTTCACTTTGGAGGTCAGAAATTCAACCAGGGACGGACTCGGCAAGCCTCGTCTTTGGTTGATGTTTCGATCCCGCGGGTGAGATTCCCTATCCTCCATGGACCCTCATGACTGATGTTATGGAGTTTCAATCAATACTTCAGCATGGGTTTCTTCTCAGTTTTGTGGGTAATAGCGAGGTAACCAATAAATCAAAGTCTTTATATGAGCCGCGACGCGAGAAAACCAACAATGTGGTCGTGCGTCCAGCGCAGACTCAGATCAGCCTGGGCATCCGCCCAGTCTGATCAGATTCTTCGCTGTCCGCATGAAGGTAGCTTAGACCCTTAGCTACCATTTGAGCGCAAAGTGAAGATTCTGATCAGACTGGGCAGATGCCCAGGCTGATCTGAGTCTGCGCTGGGCGCACAACCACATTGTTGCTTTTCTCGCGTCGCGGCTCAATAACTACATGTAGTATCAACAGAAGTGTCAAAATTATACCAAAAAATAAATTTCTGGGGAAAATTAGTTTTGGAAAATAACATCTATAATGCTATTGCAGGGTACTGAGAAAGGAGACTGGGGGTCATTGATGGTTGGTGAAGTACCTAGTCTTTTGGGGAAACTGGCTAACTCTCAGAAAATGGACTGCAAGCCTGCACAAAATGCATACAAGGAGACATGGGCACAATGGCTTATACTCAATGAGCATCGCATAGAAGATAATGAAGATGTCAATCAGCTGATGACAGACCTTTCCTCTGTTCTTGACAAACGACAGGACGAACTGACTCAGGGAAAATCGACAAACTTCTACGACCATATAAGGCAGGCATAAGGACGTATGTACTTACATGAAATGAACCACAGCAACGATTGTGGAACACTTGCCGCGTGGGACAGTGCAATGCAGGTAGACAAGTCCTACAGTGCTATAGCTCTGTACAATAAAGCATACATCGTGATCAATATGGGAAAGGACGGTTATTTAGAGCACGCCATTAGTTTGTTGAAAGAGGTCATAAAACACATTGACGTTCATGTAGCTGAAAATGCAAATACAATGATGGCATGCCATATCTCCTCAGCAAATGGCAAGTTTGAGGCACACAACCAAGGTGAAACGAATTTCAATCGGCAGCTTGAAATAAGAAACAGTTTCTTCAAGATGTGGTTAGACTACACAGACAAGGCTATAAAGAAGCTACAGAAATTGAAAGATGACGGCGAAGACGCAATCACTGAAGAAAAGGGAATATTTGCTTTGATAGAGAAACCGAGTCATCTCGAAGCAAACGAGCTACAGGAGTTGTTCAATGAAGGCTTACAAGTCGTTTATGAAGTAAAGAAAAAGCCAAGATTCTGCATTGATGCTTTGATCTGTGCAATAATTGGTGTCCTGCAAGTCTTTGCTGGTGCTCTTGTCTGTGTATGTACCTTTGGCAGCGCCACCCAGATCGGTTTAGGGCTGATAACGGAGGGTGTGTCAGATATCTATGCAGGGATTCAAGGGATGATACAAGGAACGTTTGACTGGGGCGAATGGGCTATTTCTAAAGCAATAAGTATCGGACTGTCCTTGATCAGTGCGGGCTTTAGTAAAATCAAAGATGCCACATGTGCTGTCGCTAAAGGTGTAAAAGGGCTGCTTACAGGAACCAAAACTCTCTCCTCGGCATGGGACGATTGCGTAAAAGCAGGCAAGACAATATGGACATCAGCGAAAAGTGGCGTGACATCAACAGTTAGAGCCATGAGCAAAGAATCCTTCAAACAATCGATAGAGACACTGGCAACAAATGGTTCCCTAAAGCAAATAGGGAAGTATGTCTCGCAAGAAGTTATTACACAAGGTGTTATGAAAGGTCTTGAAGTAGGAATAAGTAAGGGAACAGAAGCAATGTTTGAGCAACTACTGTCTGAAAGATTTAATAGTGAAATTGGAAAAGGACTCCGCGGGTCTGCGGCAATGGACAACAGCCTTTGTCAACTGATTGTTTGCTACGGGGTTCCGGAAACTTCTTTACAGGCAGAAAATCCCAGTGCTTACCAAATACCTTCATCAAATGAGACAATTATTGACAGACAAATTAAAGATATCTGTGGAAAAGTTGTCCCAGAACTGATTACAGATAATGAAGTAATTATCGCAATTTTCTCGCGATTAAAAGAAGTCAAAGACAAAATGGAAGAAATTCTTCGCGCGATGGATTCATCAGGCAAACTCTTTACCGCTCTTACAGTAGCAGCAGAATTTGGTACTCACACTGCACAATTTGTAACGATGATTCAGAATATTCCAACGCAGAATGTGATACAAGAGAAAGTTGTACCTGAATTTACGGACGATATTGAAACGCTTCTGCGAGATGGTGATGTACCGAAGTACAAAACAGATGCCAGGTCTAAATTTTCAACTGTTCTTAAACTGAAAGAAAAGCTGTTTAAAGTTTTGACAAGCGAAGTAGCTTCTGCCTTTACAGATGCGTGTGCGTCACATTTGAATTCATTTTGTACGGACTTTGCGAGATCAAAACTGACAAGTAGCGTCACTAATGCTCTCCACAAAACAACTGGGCGTTTTGAGACAAACTATCATTTCCAGAAGCAACAAGAACAGTATCATAATAAAGAAATGCAAAAAGACTTGGAGAGAGTACCTACAAAACCAGTTACAGAACAAGAGATGAACAATCTGACATTAAGTGTACAGAAAATTGAGGGAGCTGACAAACCACCATCTATTGTAGAGCTAAAAGCAATGGTAGCTCTAGGACAGCTTGGAGGAAAAGGGTTGGAAATCCAAACAATGGACAGAGATGGGACAGAACTTTCGTCTGTTACTTTCACGGGATCTGACAATGCAAAAGGAACGATCAAACTGCGAGTAGTCAGAGAAGACGTGCAAATGGAAAGGTACGTTTTGCCTTATGCACCTATAAAAGTTTTCCCAGAGGGAGAGTGGAGGTGCCTGTGGATGGAATTTTTTGAAGTGCTTTATATAGATTGTGAAAATACGAGACTGTTCAAATGAAGGCACGAAACGTTGGGAGTAACAATGCTTACTGTTTGTTAACTGCCATTCCGCACTTATTATCCGTAAATGCCTTAGCTATGGACCTAGATTTAGCCACTTGAAAACTCACTTTGATAATTGAATTCCATTGTTTTGATGAAATAATTAGATCTTACGCGAGTGGTCATGTCATGTGAAATGTTAGAAACGAGCTCCTAGCGAGTTTCCTATATTTCATACGAACTGACTAGGAGCGCAAGATTCTGATTATTATATCACTGTTGAGGCTTAAAATTTAACATTGCCTCAATAAGGTTGTCGCGGATGGCATGATAACGAACTACGCGCGCCAGCAACTAAGTATAATTAAACCGTGGGAACAAACTTACTTTATGACATTACGATAAAACAACGACGCCAAATCATAAACGCCTTTTTTGACTTATTATGAGAGCGGACAGTCAACCACTTCACATGCTTTCAGTGATAGGCATGTTATTCTTCTGCAGTTCATGAAACCACTGACAACTTTACTTGGTCTAGTGAAATGTTGACAATCTCAGAAACCATACCCAAATATCATATGACATTCCTTTCAGAGAAAAGGGTTTCTTCGCCAAGATGAAAGAGACAGTACTAGGAAAGGACAATCCCTGGAGCGGAAGATTTGATCTTATCTGCGATGATGGCCAAATTAGAAAACTTGATACCAGTGAAGATAATTCATTGTACTATGCGGTAGTCATGGCAACACACCCAGGCTTAAGTTCAGAAGAGGTGAAGGGCAAAGCTAGAATTCTTCGCTCGGATATTGGAGATGAGGTAAATGCGTTGCTATGCTTTAAGTTTACGTTGGTTAGCGAATGTATGTTATAGGTAATGCTAGTGTAAGAAAAACATTGTCGCAAGGAAGTCATTATTGTCAATTGTTACAATAGCATAAATCAAGTATGTATAAATTACCTGAGCGAATAATTAAGGTAAATAAAATGCATCAGTTCGACGCGCAGTATTACGCATTGTCATGTCTAAGGTGTCTCGGAGTATGTTGCACAACTGCATGAATTGTTATCCTAAATAGGTAGATATACACTTGAACAATCTAACATGGGGAAGTGCTACTTTTGGAGTTTCCCGCTATACCAGTGCAAATATAGTCTTGAAGTCTGGTCTGAATGTCTTTTCAGATGCTAAAGAATCCAGAAAAGTATGTTATTCTGCATCGTAGACAACAAGAGTATGAGGCAGCATACGGAGAATCTACTTTCTTCTCACTCCCGCCAAAACCTGGTTCCATCGGAAATGACGTAACTGAGGATGAGCTAGAAACCGAGGGTGACCTAGACAGGAGAAACGCCAATATAGTGGACAATTCATTCACGATGACCCGCATGAAAATGGCTCTTGAAGAAAAGTCTACGCAGTTTTGGAAAAAGCTGATATCCGGAGATAAAGCGTTCTTGATGGGCACGTTGAAAGGCAGTATATCGCTGATAAGAAATGTAGCGAAACCAGTTGGAAAAGAGAAAGAGTGAGTATCATTCATAACCCATTTATGCCAAGTGACCTATTCTATCCCTATAAAATGGATGGGCTCATTTATCACTTAAAGAGTGTCTGGTGTATATTTTATTTTTGTCATGTTCATATAAGTCGCTGTATATCTTATGCAAACATTGTAGACTCAGATCAGACACCACGTTCTGTGGCGTCTGATCTGGGTCTGCACTGTTTACCTTAGTCCGTTTTTAGGACGTTAGCATAAACGTTTTAAACTGTTTCGTCTTATTAGGCATCTGTAGCTGCAAGATATGTCCCTATCCCTATCTAGCAGCTCTCGCTGGTTCCACTCAAGCAAGGCTTTCAGGCACAGGAAAACACAAATGAAAACAGAAACATGAGGAAAAGAAGAATGAAAAGTGGGCAGCTGTTTAAGCTCAGATGATCAAAACACTAACTTAAATATGGGAAAATATTACAAACCCTGATATCCCTAGTACAATTCGTAATTGCTAGATTGTTTTCAAAAGCACTATAACCTCAGCCAAATACAGATTAATATTTTTCAAGTTATATTTAGTCTGCTAATTATTGTTGCTAAAATAAACTTGTAGGCTACATATCCTTGTATATTTTATAAAAACTCACAGTCCAGTTTTAAGAAGGACAGTTATCGTTGTCAGTTACTGGTGAAAGTAAGTGCACTTAGTACTGGTACACCGCTTTGGAGGTCTAAATAAAATCTTAAAGAAGCCTGTCCAGGAATAGTGTGGTTAGGTTAAATGACCGTCCCGACATGACCTTAGCTGTTTACCGTGGACATTAAACAATAACACAACAAGAACAGTAGTTTTAAACGTCGGGCACGTTCGGCATAACTACTTGGGTAAACTCGGGCACTATCCAGGTATTCATCGGGCTATATACACAATACATATTAACATAATTTTATATTCCAGTAGTCAGAGGATGAAAGAATACCTGGGTATTGCTGGAGTTTACCCAAATAAGTATGCCTAACTTGCTTTTTTGAAATATGACCAAGCGTTAAAACCACCGGTGTTTGAAATACATTAAGGTCCAGGCCTGAGAAGAACGATGACAAAGCCACTGGAAATACATTACCCAGCGATGCAGAGCCTGTGCAAGATAAACTGCTTCACATACCATCCAAAACTATTCTAAACGACAGTAAGGGACACATGAACGCTCGCTTTTCTCAACTGTCGAAGCACTGCTCTCAAGGAGAGTTTGTGTCCATGGTTATACCAGCGGACTGTGATGACGAAATCCTGGCCTCGGAGACTGGACTGGCTTATGGAATCGCAGAGGATAAAGAAAAGGCGTATGGAGTTTACAAGTATGAGTCTTTCTTCTTTCCTGTCGTACGTGTAAAATAAGATTTAACAACTTTTATTTAGATGTTTAACGTTAGTTGCAGCCCACGTTCGATGTATAAGACCCAAGGGCCCAATAAAATAAGAGCTTGAATCTTTAACATTTTAAATTGATTTTAATTACATTAGATCCTATATTCTAACACAGTGCGCCTATATAAGCAATGGAAAGTTTCCCTGTTTTATTCTGCAACAAATCACTGTTTCGGAGCGCGTGAGTCTAACTGCTGACGCCACTGGCAATACTGACGTAATTTTGTGTTTTGAGACAAACGGTGAAACGTCTCTTTGTCTTTTTAAAATCGCCATAAAAGCTTACAGTTATCTTAGATGCAGTTAAGTATATTGGCGGGAGCATGAACGCGTTGGCTGGAAGGTTGGGAGAATTTGAATGAAAAGAATACATTCTCAGCGTTTTTGGGTGTTAGAATCGAAATAGTTCAGCTCTAGCATTGAATTGTTGAGTAATAATTCACTGTTTGTCGATCAGTTGTAAGTAGATACATCACTCGCGCTCCGCGCTTGTAATATAATCTACTTTACAACTGACTTACAAACATGATCTACTTTACCAAATGACTTCCAAACAGTGAATTACTACTCAACAATTCACTGGTAGAGCTGATCTATTTCTTAATTCAAAATTATTATAATTTTCCTTTCTTTTCACCAATTTTCGTTCTTGTGCGTCTTCTTCGTTGCCTATGCATCCTTTATAGATTTTCATCTATCCTATATATAATAACAAAAACAAGAATGTAGCTATTTGCATGTCACTGTCAGTCAAGGGTCAAGAAAAGAATTTGCAAACACTACATTACGAGGTCTGTTCGGAAACTTCCCGGACTGAACGCATTTCTTTTGAATGGCTGATTGTATTATAACAAAACTCAGTACGGATTTACTGCATCTATTATTGCATATCACTGCAAAATTTCGTCGCCATACATATAACAATAAAAAAGTTATAATAAAATAAAAGCATGTATCAACGGTATGTCGGAGCAACCAGACGTTAAAATTAATGACGTCAACGTCAGTTTTCACTCCTTCTCGAAATAGCTGCCATGTGCTTGCACGCAACGTTCATGTCCTCTGACCCATGATGTGTAAACAGATTGAAACCATAGTTTATCAAAGGATGAAATAATTGCCTGCGCGTGGCGACGAAGGCTCTGTAGATCGTCGAAGCGGATTCCGCGTAGCTGGGCTTTGGCGGCCGGGAAAAGTGCAACATCAAGTGGCGCAAGGTCTGGGCTGTATGGGGCGTGCTCCAATCTACCGATCCCGAGAAAATCCAACTCCAACTCCGTATGCTTGGCCGTGTGCGCTGGGGCAGAAGAACATCAAGATGACGTTTCCTGCCTTTCTGACGTAACACATGGCGTATAATATGAACGCTATAGAAATAAATGAGGGTTGCTCCGCAAGAGCGTATATCGTGTTGCTATGGATACGATAATTTTAGAATGCATCGACGTAGGCAAATGTCCGCTTGTAATGAAAATAAATATATATATTTCTTAACGTGACTGAAGTTTCAAAGCTAGATATGTTTAAAAATAACAAAGATATTAGTGCAGTCCGGGAACTTTCCGAACATACCTCGTACATGGTTAACCGAATGGTTCTTTGCTAGTTTGCTCAGTAAAGTGGACCCTATTTTCCCCTTGGGAATCGCAAGGAGAAAATAGGACTATAGACAGGGCGTTTGCAGATGACCAGAAGAGGGTTCTCAATGAGACCTGAGATCGCAATTTATGCTCCAGTAATATTACATTTTTTAAAGATGTGAAACAACCAAATGAAATGTTTCTTGGAACTTTTTCTTCAGAAATTTAGTAGTGGAATGTTTATGTGGGACATCTGAGGAATGCAACCCAAAGAGGCTCTTAAAGTTAATCATGATCTGTTCCCACCCAGACGCCACCCTAGACATCCTTACTGATGTAGGTGTGGTTAACACTGGGTTGGTAGAGTCAACAGACGATGAAACTGAAGAAACTGTTACAGACCTGGTGCCAACTGAAGCAGAAAAGCCAGATGTGGAGAAGACTAAACTCTCAGAATCAGGTGAAAGCGAGCCTACAGCTAAAAGCCTGGACGAAGGTGTGGAGGGAAAAGCTGGAATGGAACAAGAGGACCGCTCAGAGGGCCCCTGGGGTCTGACAGGTGCTGGAATAGATGCCTATTTTAAAATGTGTTTTCTGGTTGTACTGGCGAAGTATAGGGTGGCTGACTGTATTAATGAGGAGACTTATCAGGAACTTGTTACCTGGGTGGAACAAGACGGTTTTCTGAATGACAAAGAGAAAGAATATCTTGACATAGTGAACGCTTTAGAAGAGGCTTTATAGGTAGATATAGCAAAAATATATTAAGAATGCCTTAGAAGACTTGAGTCACTGAATGCTTTAGAAGAGGTTTTTAAGTGTTGAAATAGTAAGGGTACATGTATGATGACATAGAGACTGCTTTAGAAGAGGCTTTATAGGTAGATACAGCAAGAATATGTTGACATAGTGTTCATATGAATATGTTGACATAGTGATTGCTTTCGAACAGATTTTGTAGGTTGTAGTATCATGAATTGGTTACACACATACAGAACGAAATGGTTCAGCCACCAATTAAGTAATACTTTCTGTGACTTCCTGTTTGCTTTTTTGGATAACGAAGCCATTCATGGCACCCAATAACAAGAATATTTGTCTTCAAAGGAAAGAATTTGCCCTCAAAGAAGCAAATCTATTAAGCGATGGATACTATTAAGGGGGGAGGCATAACATAAAAAGAAAGAGAGTGATTGGGGGGAAGAACTATGACATCAAACAGGAGCCTGTAAACAGATCAGAACCATCAGACTGATATGAAAAATAAAATTACAGTTTTGATCATAGCTTTAGATAATGTTGGATTCTAGGACAGTTTCTGTATACTGAGGGGCCATAATGTATACATTTTATTGCGCGAATTTTCAGTGAGGATGGCGCTCTTCTTCTATATTTATCCATTACATGACCTATTTATGGATGAGTGAGTGAACACAGATTTAACGTCCCACCGACAAAGAGGTCATGTGGAGACGGGACCTCGATTTAAAGTCTCAACCGTAAGACCGAGGGAATGAACCTGGACGCCTGGTTTGGTAGTCCAGTGTGTTGTCCTTTACACTACCGCCGCTCCTTTGATCTGATCAAATGGATTTGAATTGTTTACACTCAAATTATCTATGCAGATCGATGTTGATTGGTTTACCTCGACCCAGTTCTATAATAAAGGCACCTTAACTGTACGGTCTGAAGTTTCAAGGACATGTACAAAAATAACAGGATATAAATGAAAACTACAGTAAAAGCACCCATGTAGAATACTTTCTGACAGTCGATTAAATAAATAACATTTGGAAAGATGCAAATTCAATGCTATTTTTCATGTCACAAAATTACCTATCTTAAAGTTAAGATGACTTTAAGTCTGGGATCAGACATATTTTTCTCATGCACGCTATGTCAAGATACTTTTGTATACACACTTTATTCTGACATAGTCTTGTTTAATATGCAATGATTTACATAATCAGAAGAAAATACTTTTTGTGCATTTATGCAATTCATATGCAAAAAAAAAAAAAACAACAACAAAAACACACACACACACACACAAAAAACGAACTAAGTCTTGCTTCCTTTTTTCAAATGGTGCCTGTATACTGGCTTCACATAGTAATGTCTTTGGACAGTAAGTTAACTTCATCTGATAAACGGGGTTCCTTCTTTAGAATGTGTTCTCTGCTCTTCAAAAAAACTCCTAAGATTTAATTTCATTGCACTCACCTGGCTTTGTGCCGTGTAGCGGTCATAAAACTTCTCACTGTACATCATCCATAGTGCAGACTATATTAGCTCACTTGGTTTAAACTTTATTTCTTTTGTATAACAAACAAACATTCAATGGACATCATGACATAAATACAAAAATATTATACAAAAGGGATCCAGAAGGAAGTCAAAAGACTTATTTGAATCTGTATCCCTCAATAATACAATAACACAGAATATACTACTATCTATCGTGTTTGTCAACTGCATTTTATCTTTTTTATCGTATTATCTTAGTATCTTCTGTTTATATGTGCATACCCACATGCGGGGGCATCACAAAATGTATTGATGCTCCCACATGTGTGGTCACACATTTTGATTTTTGATATGATAGATGTAGACCGAAGGCTCACAAGGTGAGCTTAAACACCCTGTCCAACCCTGAAGCCGGCGAAACGGTCGAAACGCCGGTTAAACGTGTTTGTAACGCCGGTAAATGGCCGATTCGCTCCAAATCTGCAATGGCGGCGCCCATACCCGGTGAGAAAATTCTTGTTTCTGTTGTGTTTTATACATGTTTGCAATAAAGGAAATGGTGCCTTCGGTGGAAAATAAACTTATTTTACCAGATCTGTTTGAATGAAAAGCAATTTCTGTCTGATTTCTCCAAACATTAAATCCGAAATTGGTAAACAAGGTTCGGCCATAGGCCGTTCAGCAGATGTGTCCCCAAACGGTTCGTAATTTTGAAAATACGGAGAAAATATTAACATTCAAGCTGCTTGCAATGACTTTTAGAGAACACTTTTGAACACTTTTATTGATTATTATAAAAAGATAAATAAAAAAACGCGCGATAAAAATTTTCTGTCAAAAACATAAAGTAGCGCCGGTTAAAACGTGTTCAGAATTACCTGAAATTAAGTCTCATTTCATTTCAGCTTAATTAGATACGGGTTGTTTTGCTTATTTCTTGCCTATTTGTTCTTTATTGAACACGTTTACAGTTTGATATAAAAATAGATTAAAAACACTTGATGATAACTTTCTGACTAAAACATTCAGTTCGACACGACAGGCTTTTAGTATCTATCAGAAAAGTAGCATTTAACAGTTCTGTTCTGTTTCATTTCTCGTAACGAAGTGGCTCAGCGGTACGGAACCATAGTTGCACACATCTCCCGCCGAGTGTCCGTCCGTTGGCATTTAACATGTTACCGCTTGTGAATATATAAGTGCAAGTGTATCAAATAGTAGTATACGTTTCATAGTCGCGATTTCGAGACCCGCTCTCACGTAGTACCTCTTAGTCTGCTCGAATAAGGGCTTGGTAAACGAACACTTGACAATTTGTTTTTAGTTCTTACTATCTGTAAGAATAAACCATCCCGCTATGAACCCTTTTCCTGGTGTATTATTTTACTACACTAAGCGATTAATGATATTTATCTAATGCAGCTTGGGGAAACACTACAATTTTCTTTTCCAGCCGCTGCCTGAATGCTGACAGCGCTTAGCACTGCGTGGCAAAAGAGTTAGGGATATTTGGGTTATGTTATGTCTATAACCCGTCTGAATTGATAATATGAAAAATATTAAATGAGGAAAGCCCATTCAAAATGCACAAACAGATTCTTTAGTTGTAGTGTTTCATATGACTGTATGAATCTCAATCAAACAGGGTAGGGGTCATCCGAAAATCTTCACAACTTGGTATAAAACGAAAATTGTCAATTTTGAGTGTTTACTCTATGTGTAACAAACTGCATAAGTGATATTGAAATGTTAAGTTCAAGAGATGATTTTAGCAACGTTTTTAAAAGGAGAAATGCAGAAAGCAAATTCTTGCCACACACAAGGCACTCCGTTTCTGAAACAATGAAAAATAAAGACAATTTCTAAATACCCGTTGATTGATTGATTGATTGATTTATTGTTTTGGGTTTAACGGCCCTTTGAGACAGTATTTCAGTCTATATCGGGCCGTCTCCCAGAGAGGGAGAAAGAGGAGAAATGATAGACGAGAGAATAACTGTCCAAACAACCCCACCCGCACCTACTGCTAGCACAGTAGGCCCTTGCCCTACAATGTTCCAAATCAGTAGGACGCCCCGGCACTGGAAGTTACACACAGCACCATCGCACCACTCAACCGCCCCCTTGCCCAACTGTAACCCAAATCAGTAGGACGCCCCGGCACTGGAAGTTACACGCAACACCATCGCACCACCCGACCACCCCCGAAATACCAGTTGATTTGAAGATTCAGACTGAAAATGTTTTTCGTGTCTGAACTGTCTGAGAATACCGATCCTTATCGTGTTTTCGATACCTGTCCGCATATAATCCTACTGTCTTCCTTACTCCGTATCTATCCTACCCTATATATTCCTCTCTTCCCTGCAATTTGCCCTGGTAGATGAAGCTTCATGTTCCCCCTACCCTTTTTAGCTCACCTGAGCCGAAGGCTCATAGGTGAGCTTATAGTATAGGCAGGCATCCGTTGTCCGTCGTCTGTCGTCCGTCTTCCGTCGTCAACATTTTCAAACGACTTCTCCTCTGAAGCCATGAGGCCAATTCTTTCCATATTTCACATATATCATTTATAGATGGGGGAATGAATAATTGTGTTTTTTGTTCCATTGGCGTAAGAACTCTGGTTGCTATGGCAACTTATAGTTTCCATTGACTTATAATGGGAAAAGTGGAAATTGGCAATTTTTGCTGTCTCACTGCAGTTGTTTAGAATTTTTTTCTACAGAAATGTTTCTTGAGTAGTCCTCTATGATTCATAAGAATTTTGTTCAAATAGCTGAATTTGATTGGTTGCCATGGCAAAATAAAGGGTAAATTTTCAAAAAAATATAAAAATCTTCTTCTCAGAAGCCATAAGAGGGATGAAGTTGATACTTTGCATATATGTTTAAGACTTTAGCCTCTACATAAATTGTGTTTTTTGTTCCAATCCCATAAGAACTCTGGTTGCTATGGCAACTTATAGTTTCCATTGACTTATAATGGGAAAAGTGGAAATTGGCAATTTTTGCTGTATCACTGCAGTTATTTAGTATTTGTTTCTATAGAAATGTTTCTTGAGTAGTCCTTTATGATTCATATGAATTTTGTCCAAATCGCTAAATTTGATTGGTTGCCATGGCAAAATAAAGGGTAAATTTTCGAAAAACTATTCAAAAATCTTCTCCTCAGAAGCCATAATAGGGATGCAGCTGATACTTTGCATACATATTAATGACATTAGCCTGTACCTAAATTATGTTTTATATTATCGTTGCCCATGTAAATTCATTGCTATGGAAACTTAAATTTTCCATAGCCTTATGATGGGGAAAGTGGAAATTTGGCATTTATTTCTGTGATACTGCAGATATTTTGACATAAACTTTACAGAAATGTTCCTGGAGTAGTCCTACCAGCAATATGAATTTTGCCCAAATCCCTGATTTTGGTTGGTTGCCATTGCAGCTGAAAGGTTAAATTTTTGTGTGGTTTTTTTTGTTTTTTTTTGCCAAAAATCTTCTCAGAAGCCATAAAGGGAGATAAAGCTGAATCTTTTTAGCATAAATGTTTGTGATATTATCCTCTACATAAATGGGTGTTTCATTGCTGTTGTGCATGTTGTTTTGTTGCTGTGGCAACTTAAAAAGTCATTTCATCATAACCTCAGTGCTCAGGTGAGCTACAGGACCAATGGTCCTCTGGTTTTTTCTTCCCTACAATTTGATCATGGGGATGGAGGTACTTGGCCATAGAACTGACGCATAAAAGCGAGAGGCTGTCGTAACTACCTATCACTAGGGGGTTAGGGTCCGAATGGGGTTTCCGAAACTAAAATTCTATTAAAATGACAAAATAATGCATTTTGGAAGAGTATGTTTTATTTTTTTTATTTTTTTTTTTAGCTTATTCCAATGGTAAGTAAGATTCTAATTTACCCTGCCTTTAAAGTTTAATAGCCTCTCATTATGATACCTGGTATTTCATGCGAAGTAATCGAACTGCTGTAACCTACATGTAAGAGACAGATAAAGTGGAAATAGGCAAGAAATAAGCAACATAATCCGTATCTAATTAAGCTGAAATGAAAGAAACTTAATGTCAGGTAATTCTGAACACGTTTTAACCGGCGTTACTTTATGTTTTTGCCAGAAAATTTTTATCACGCGTTTTTAATTTATCTTTTTATAATAATCAATAAAAGTGTCCAATAGTGTTCTCTAAAAGTCATTGCAAGCAGCTTGAATGTTAATATTTTCTCCGTATTTTCAAAATTACGAACCGTTTGGGGACACATCTGCTGAACGGCCTATGGCCGAACCTTGTTTACCAATTTCGGATTTAATGTTTGGAGAAATCAGACAGAAATTGCTTTTCATTCAAACAGATCTGGTAAAATAAGTTTATTTTCCACCGAAGGCACCATTTCCTTTATTGCAAACATGTATAAAACACCACAGAAACAAGAATTTACTTACCGGGTATGGGCACCGCCATTGCAGATTTGGAGCGAATCGGCCATTTACCGGCGTTACAAACACGTTGAACCGGCGTTTCAACCGTTTCGCCGGCTTCAGGGTTGGACAAGGTGTTAAAGTATAGGCTTGGTCCGTCGTCCGTTCACACTGTTAAGCATTAATAGCAATTCTTTGTAACCACCAACCGAAGTTCGGCACCCTTAGTCATGTATTTTGATGAAACTTTCTCAGTTTGTGTGTTGTCACACAACACCATATAATTGATACCTAGTTCCTTCTGCTGCATGCCCGTTGCCATGGTAACGGCCTCCAAAGTTTTTGGTTCAGAAATTGCCAAAAAATAAATGAAAAATTGCACTTAAATGTTTTTTTCGTGACAAAAAACAAACCGAGAAAGTTTGAGAAAAATCTGAGACCATGTGTGCCAAACCCCCATTGTAAAATGTGAAATGGTTACAGAGAATTGCTATTAATATCTGCTAAAGTAAGTGGCCAATCTGATCAAATTTTTATATGTAGTGGTGGGGATTGATTGCATATAGTTTGGGACAGATTGGTTTAAAACTGTGGTTACCATGGCAACAAAAAGATCCCATAGACTTACAATGGGGAAAATGTTGTCCGGGCGATAGCACCTTCAGTTTTGATCGCAACTTCTTCAAACTTGCAGGTATCTAGGACAGCCATACAATATCGAACTAGTTCGAATTTGGGCCCGGTTACTTGCCCTTGAGCGATAAAATATTTTCCCATAGAATTATAATGGGGAAAATGTTGTCCGGGCCCTAGCTTCTTCATTTTTGTTGCAACTTCTTGTAACTCGCAGGTATACAGGACATCCATAAAATCTCATATCAGTTCGAATTTGGGCCAGGTTGAATAAACATTTTCAGAGTCACTAGCCCTTGAACGCAAAAATCTAAGAAAAACCTTGTGTACACTCTAGAGGGCACAGTTTTAATCTAATCTTCATGAAAGTTAGTCAGAATTTATATCTCTATGACATCTAGGAAAAACTTGAAACTGTGTCACGTCAGGTCAAAATAATGTCACTAGGTACGTTGTGAACCCTCTAGAGGGCCCATTTTTGATCCAGTCTTCATGAAACTTTTTCAGAATGTTTATCTCTATGAAATCTAGGAGATAGATATTGGGTCATGTCAGGTCAGAAGCTAGGTCATTAGGTCAAATCTTAGAAAAATCTTGAGTACACTCTAGAGGGCACTGTTTTGATCTAATCCTTATTGAACTTTGTCAGAATGTTTATCTCTATGAAATCAAGGGCAAATTTGAAAGTAGGGAATGTCAGGTCAAAAATGGGTAAAATCTAAGAAAAACCTTGTGTACACTCTAGAGGGCACAGTTTGATCCAATATTCACAAAATTTTGTCAGAATGTTTATCACCATGAAATTTAGGAAAAGGTTGGATACTGGGTCCTGTTGGGTCAGAAAGTAGGTCACTAGGTCAAATTTTAGAAAAACCTTGTGCACACTCTAGAGCGCAGAGTTTTGACCCAATCTTCATGAAACTTTGTCACAACGTTTATCTCAAAAGAAAATTTAGGAGGAGATGGATACTGGGTCATGTCAGGTCAGAAACAAAGTCACTAGAACTAATCTTTGCAAAGACATGTGTACATTCTAGAGGGCTCAGTTTTAATCCAATCTTCATAAAACTTTGTCAGAATGTTTATCTCTATGAAATGTAGGACTAAATGTTTAGCTCTATGAAATGTAGGACGAGATGGAAACTGGGTCATGTCGACTCTGAAAGTAGGTCAGTAGGTCAAATCTTAGAAAAACCTTGTGTACACTCTAGAGGGCAAAGTGAAGTGACAAAATATGTCTGTTGACAGTAAGATCTCAGGTGAGCTACAGGACCATTGGTCCTCGTTTTATTTTTGTCCTTTGAGATCAGAGGATATTTTCTGAGTAATCAGAAATTTTTGACTAGTTTAGACTCATATTCTAGATCATCGCTTTTAATTTATTTGGATCCCTTTTTGATAGCTGTCAGTCTATGAATCAACTGTCTTATTAGAATTTAGAAATTACAGTATGATTTCTCTGGCTTTCGTCCCCAATTCATGTCAGGTTCATTGATTAGGCAAGAGTAGCCGAAACTTCGAAGAATGACCCATGTTACTTCTTTTGAATGTGTTCTCTGCTCTGGAAGGAACTCTTTAAGTGTTTAGTTCCATTGCAAACGGCCTTTCATTATTTCCGTCCATCATCCTGATATGACTGAAATACTGTTGAAAGAACATAAAATAGCAAGTCATCCATCCATCCATCCATTTTACGTACATTATGGTAGAGAGAGAGAGAGATCATTTATTTATCATCACCTCCCTATTTTGTTCATTTTGCTCCTAATATTTTTGAAATGAGATCGCACTGTAGTACCTTCTACTATTCCCAACTTGCATCAATTCTGAAATGTTGAAAACAGGTCGGGTGTCTTAACCGGAGTAACTCAAGCAGACTAATCAGCATCTGCACTGTCACGTATCTATTGTATACCGTCAAAAGCATCTAGAAGCAGTTTTATTCATGGGCATAGCCAGACCAAACACTTTGTTAAGTAAACATTTCAATTTTGAGATTTATAAATTAGTGTGAGGGTACACAGTTCCTTGTTGTCCCACCTTTTTACAAAGGGGACCTGTATTAAGCGATTGTTAAAATAAGGGTTGACCCTTAAGGAGAGAGTTTTGAGACCGAAAACTTGTTGTTTGCTCCCAGGGGGCACGAGGTCGTAATGACGTTGAAGCTATGTCATAATGTCGCATCAACGTCAGTGCGTCTTCATGTACCTGCTTGTTGAAGATGGCAATCTTACTGCACATTCTGATTTCGGCTGGCTTTGGTTGCACATTTTTCTTTTCTGTTTCTGTAAAATTACAGTTGAAACAGCTGAAAAACGTTGTCACTTTTCTGCAAAATATGCAGCCGAAATTCCTTGTTTTTATAGTAGACATAAACAGAATCTTTCTGTGCCTCTTGAAATTTTGGTCCCACTTGTTCTCATAAAGCTTCCATGCTACCATACGTAAGTATATATAAAATGGAAACATTTATGCAACAGAAAGGTCCACAAATACGTTGAGCACTGATTTTGTCCCGAAGTTCCCAATGCAGACAAAAAGCAGAGGATTTGATTGATAGATTTGATGCTTAACGTCCACGGTAAACAGCTATGGTCATGTCGGGACGGTCAGTTAACCCACAGGCGCTTGAAGTTCTATGCTATGAAACATATTTCAATGCCGCTAAACACCTAGGCTATGAGCCATTTTGAAGAAATGAAATATAGAGTGCGTCAAGTAATAAAGGGTTTTGAGGGTTTTTTTGAGCATAGAACTTCAAGTGCCTGTGGTTAACCTAACCACACTATTCCTGGGCAGGCTTAGACCTTCTAAGTGGTTAACCAGTACTAAGTGCACATACTTTCGCTAGTAACTGACAACTGTCCTTCTTGAATCAACGGAAGGAGAAATGAAAGTATGTGGCCAGACCAGGTTTCGAACCAAGGACCTCTGACTTAAGAGTCAGGTGCCCTACCGATTGCGCTACGCGGCCCGGCAAATAAAAAAGCAGGGGAGACTGGAATTCCCATACTCTGATATGCTTTGCTATACATGTACATGGAGGGATTTGGTTTTGCTAGGCCTTTTGTCATGGAATAGCCTGAGGAAGTAAAGAGCCAGCAGGCAGTCTCATTTTTGTCTTCCCAAACAGACCAACGTGGCCCAGTGGATAAGAGCACAGCCTCCTCTGTGTACAAGTGAGAAAGCCAAGTTCTACTTACAAATGGTCAGGTGTTTTCCCCCGGGGGGCTCCTTATTTCACCCACAACTGCTCAATGATTGGCTCAACACAAGTGAGAACAGCCTATTATCTATTTACAGAAATTATTTTTTCACTCGGAAAATACCTTGTTTTATAGGTGACTAAAACTAAGTCCCATATGAAGCTTTAGTCATTATGTTGGAACAAAACCTATTCCTGGCATAGGTTATGTTGGAACAAAACTATTCTTGGAATAGGTTATGTTGGAACAAAACCTATTCCTGGCATAGGTTATGATGGAACAAAACCTATGTCAGGAATCCACACAAGCAAACAGGAATTCATGCAAGTTAATTTCCAACATATCCTATGCCAGGAATAGGTTTTGTTCCAAAATAATGACCAAAGCTTCATATGGGACTTAGTTTTGGTCATCCATAAAACAAGGTATTTTCCGAGTAAAAAAATAATTTCTGTTTATAGATAATAGGCTGTTTGAGACATTCTTGAAAGGGCTTTAAACTCCATATATAGCGAAACCTGTCTGTGTAAAGGAAATAAAGCTCGCCAAAAACCACCTTGCCCATCACATAATAAAAACTTTGTTGTAAAACTTAAGATTGTGACGCCCATGCCGCCAGCGTCAGGGTGACAACACTAGCTCTGTATTTTGGTACAGGCGATATAAAAAAATGTATCTTCCGTGTCTGCTTGTACAATAAGGTACCTTTTCACATTTCATGTCGAAACTGTTTATATGCAAACAACCATAGAGGCCTTTTAAAAATTATATGTAAGCCTAAAATATAGTCTAATTTTAGGCTTACATAAATTTTTATACCAACAACATGCTAGATTCCTATGTGGACAACTTTCTTTAAGTTCTAAATATCATTCAGTGGTATACAGTTTAATCAAACATTCAGTGCTACTTTCCACCTCTAGTTAACTATGATTATACAAAGGCTGTTATGAAATGAAAAAGAGTTGTTATGAAACGGAAAATGTAATAGTTACCAAATGACCTGATGACCAATGAGTTACCAAATGACCTGATGACCAATGAGTTACCAAATGACCTGATGACCAGGTCATTTGGTAACTATGACTCTCTTTGGTTTCATAACAGCTCATTTTCGTTTTGTAATATCCTTGAAAACATAGTTAGCCATGTGTTTTCAGCATGTTAAACTTGATCATAAATTGACTTCCTACACCCCATTGATTGGCCACCATTTTTATATGGCAGACAACTTTGGCAAAATACCGTTGCTTCCATATCCTTTTTCCATTCAGGGGGTGGGAGGTGCTTATTATGGAAAGAATTTACTTTTTAAAAGACCACTGTCTTTGCCCTAAAAAAAGTACCCCAATATGCTCAAGTATTGGGACATCTATAACCATTAATTTTCCATTTGTCCCAGTGAGAAACCCCCTATGTGAAAGGAGCTCAATATTTTCAAAGTGATCTCCCCGAAATTTGTCCATGTACATTAAACAGAATAAATGACAACTTAGAATTTGGCTGTACTTATAGTATCAAAAAAAGAACATTTCTTTGCTTACTTTTGTTAAAATCCCAAAAATTTAGACTGTCTGATAAGACAGATCTAGATTTTTGGGATTGTTTCGGAAAAAAAAACCCTAGCTTAATTTCATAAAAACTTATATAGATATTTGGGGTCATTCTACAGATGGATAAAAACAGCACTGTTTTACAGACAAATATGGTGCAGAAACACAGGGTATAACCAGTCTGCCAATTTTCGCTTCCTGCAGAGACTGTCTGTCATATTTGGCTTCTGCCAAGACTGTCCACGATCTCTTGCTTCCTGCTGAGACTTCTGTACATGATAAATGGCTTCCTGCAGAGACGAGACTGTCCCTGTGATTATGCTCCCTGCCGAGGCTCTAGGCAGGAAGCAAATTCACTTAGACAATCTCAGCAGGAAGCCATTTTTCGAGGTAGGCCCTGCATGAAGCAACAGATCACGGACGGTCTCGGGGGAAGCCAAATATGATAGACAGTCTCTGCAGAAAGCTAAAATTGGCAGACTGGTTTATACCCTGTGGTAAACAGAATACACCCATACTTAGAATTTGACTGTACTTATGGTATCTTATATGAAGGTCGAAAACAACAGCTATGCTACATTCAAACGGATTTATTTTAACAAAATATCTTCATAATAAGTTCCAAATACATAATACCCTTAACACTCATGCATTTCCTCATAAAAAAACTCTCCACAAATGCATCAACTGTCACACCAAAATTTTACTGTAACATCTTAAATATGATATAGCTACCAGGTATTTCAACTGAATTCCAATTACTTCTTACAAGAAGCCCTTCTAGCATTATATTTTTCAATCTTGTAACAAAATCAATATAAGCCATAGAAAAAACAGATGTCTTCACTTCAGTAGAATCTTTCTATTATGCACACTGAGACATAATGTACGGTGTAATTCAAAGTGATCTTGTTTATCAAACACAAACATGTGACATTAAAACAACCAATCAAATGACTGGACCAAATGCAAAATTTAAACTGAGCACTACCTCTGCTGTCAGTCTCACTAAATTAAATGAGGTATTAACCTGTATATTTTAATGTTAATTTCAAACTTTTGACAAAACAATAAATTTGAAAACAGTGCAACAGCCATTATTAGTCTGAATCTGACTCATGTTTCTTTTCAATGTCGTGAATTCTTTTCTTGTGTCGAGCAATGGCCTCCTGTAATAAACAAAAGTAGTAATTTTGAATAACAGAGCTCTAGATAAGATGGAGTATTTGATGATAAGGGTAATTTTTCATATTTCTCTTTAAAACCATATGTTGTGACCACTAATCTGAACCGTCTCATTGAGACGGTTCAGATGGGGGTCACAATGTATGTTTTTATGCAGAATTTATAAAAATTATCCCTAATTATCACCAAAATACTCCCTCTTATCTAGGGATCTGGAATACTATGTAAAATAGGGCCCATTAGTTCAAAACAAACAATGTTGTTAGTAAATGAGACATTACATTTTTAAACATGTTCTTTAAAAAAAAACATTGCCATTTTTTGCCGAAAAACGTTAGAAAGCTTCTCACATTCTTTGGCAAAAAAAATATTAGCACGCTTGATATTATGTAGGCTAGAAGACTTAATGAATCCTTGACTTACAACTTCTTGTTATGAACAACTTTCTTTATGCCCAGTTGCTTTGTACCTTTCTGAGAAAAAAATACATCAACTAACAGGACTATTCAGAGCTATATAAAAAAGGTAAAGGTTTCCCATAGTCTAATAGCCGTAGGGGCAGTGGGGGTTAGAGACCCACTGTATCTTGGGCACAGCTGATGAAAGGCGGAGCCCATCTCTCTCCTTTCGCTGCCTTATCCTTCCCTGATTCGAAAAAGGTACCCATTTACTGATGGGTTGACAGAGAGAGTTTTCCAGTCATCGCATGGCGACAGTGAGCCGCGAACTCACGACCTTACGGTGACTTTCTGCACAATAGCCAAGCCACTCTAACCACTCGACTACGGCGCCTCTCTAAGCTATATATAATATGTAAATAAATCATTGAATAGCAAGTGTAGCTTGTAAAGCTTGTTGTTAATCAAGGTAATATTTTCAAGATTGTCAGTGAATTTACTTTAAAATGTTACGTATCTTTGTGGAAAAAAAGGGGGAAAATGTTACACGAGTTATCATTAGCCCTATTTAACTGATAGTATTGTTCTTTACTTACTGCTGCAGTCTTAAATCTGCAAAACTGATTTATTTTTATACATTCTACCGTCCCGACATGACCTTAGTTGTTTACCGTGGACGTTAAGCATCAAATCAACAAATTATTCATTCTAAACGATGAGGTCACCAAATAAGATTTGAATTAAAATACCAAAATGAGCTAATTCAAGACTTAAACCGTGTATGCATGAATAAGTTTATATTCTACCATATTAATCCTATTAAACATTCTGGGGCACTGCATTTTGCTAATGGGGGGGGGGGGGGGGGGGGGGGGGTTAATTAGAGCCTAAGGTGTGGTAAATCAGTCACTGCCAAAATACCTCTAATTAGCAATATAAAGGTAATGGGTCACTTCAAAGGAAGCAAGTCTACTATTTTTTGCCTCCCTTTTCAGTAGAGGTCAATTCTTAAAGGAGAAAATTTGCTACTCTGGGAGCAAATTCTCTACTTTAAGAGTAGACTCCGTTTTAAAGACCTACCTTATCCAGGGCTAAGAAATACAGAATTCATACATGATATAACAATATTTTTGGAAAACAGACAGAGGGTGTTTATTAGAGCAGGGGCATTTACTAGGATTAATACAGTATTTAATTTAACTGAAGCTATGTACATTAATTCCATGTATTGTCACAAGAATACAAAAGTTTACAGAAATTTTTGATAAACTGAAAAACTTAGGAAAACAGATATGATACATTAGCGCTTAAAAGTGCCAACAATGAAAACTATTCAATCTGCAAACAGCAAAGATCCAGATGAGGTGGCTCATGATGAGCCATCTCATCTGAATCTATACTGTTTTCCCTCCAGTCTTTAAATTCTCAATATGATATAGCTTGCACAGTTTTGTTGAATTAATTTTGTACTCTGATTTTTTTTTCAGCTTTAAGGCTTAATATGATGCAACACTCAAAATGGTGCACATGCAAAAGACTCCTACCAGACTGGACAGATGTGCAGTCTAGTTATAGCTTTGCTGCTTGCAATCAGGCCCGAGGTTATAAAACGTTTTTCATGCTCAACTCAGCTGAGCATGAAATTTTGCCTGCTAATAAATAGCAAATTACTGACCAGCACAGTTGTTTTCTTGCTCAGTTTAGCTGAGTCTGAAATTTTTTCTGCTTATGAATAAGAAAATGCCAATACTAGTTGGCATTTCATTTTCATATCTATCAGCAGAGAAAATTTGATGCTCAGCTGAGTTAAGCATGAAAAATGTTTTATAACCTAGGAGCCAGAATGCATGACTAAGGATCTTCTGGCAAAATTGGAAAGCTCAACCGAAGACTGTGCTTTTGCACAGACCGTCCAAGTTTGAGTGATGTATTTGTAAATGTGCTTAGTAGCGTCTGACTTGAACTAGTTACTAATAGGGTGACAGTAAGGGGTTGGTGTAAATCAACACAGGCTGAATACAAGATAAATACATTTTTGACACCATGATAGAATCTACCAGACAAAATGAATTACAGCCATCTGCTATAGATCATCAAAATTAAAAATCTTATATTTAACTCAGAATGTTGTACCTTAGATGGTTCATGTGTATTTTCAGCGGAAATTTTACTTCAGATTACAGCAAACAATGACCACTGTAATATTTTGCCACAAAACCCCCCGATTTTTACATGAAAAACTCAGTGGCTTTTCTGGTCCATAACTTGTGTGGTCAGTCAAGAGTTGATAATAATTACTGTTCCAAAAGACTTAAAAATACGATAAAAAAGCATGCAGGCATAGTCAGTATATGCTATATTAAGAAGAAATGGTAGAGTCTAAATTCTTACCCCAGAAGTGCCTAAAAGCTTGAATTTACTTACCCTTTGTTTCTCCAGCAGTCTCAAAAACTCACAGTGACTACTATAATTCTGAGATGCGACATGAGAAAACCAACAAAGTGGTTGTGAGCTCAGCGCAGACTCAGATCAGCCTGGGCATTCACCCAGCCCGATCAGACTTTCCGCTAAGTGCTTAAAGGGTAGCTAAGGTTCTTAGCTATCTCCATGCGGACAGCAAAGACTCTGATCAGACTGGGCGGATGCCCAGGCTGATCTGAGTCTACACTGTCCGCACAACCACTTTCTTGGTTTTCTCGTGTCGTGGCTTATATGTCTTTTCAATTCAACTTTATAATGCTACTTAGAATAATTTTATCAGTTGAAGAGCAAATGGAAAACATCTTTTACACTGATACATGAATGGACTAAAAACTTGGGGCTACTGGAACTATACTCTTTTTTTTTTTTGTTTGAATTGGTCTCTGAACTAACCAGTAATGCCAACAATTTTGATATTTGTCAGCCTTGGTATAATAAGAACAAGAGGGCCAAGAGGCCCTGAATCGCTCACCTGACCAAAAAGGTTAAAGGTCAAACAAGGGTCATCATTTAACAAACCTGATAGTTTGCAACCACTTTCAAATGGTTTTGAAGAAGATTTTTGAATATTTTCTATGTATTGCTATGGTTCAAACCCTGGACCCCCTGGGGCAGGGCCATTTTGGACCCTGTGGCCATCATTTGAATAGTTTTGGTAAAGGACCACTAGGCAATGCTACATACTAAATTTCAAGCATCTGAGCCAAGTGGTTCTGAAGAAGATTTTTGAATATTTTTCTATGGTTCAAACCCAAGACCCCCTAGGGTGGGGCCATTGTAGACCCTGGGGTCATCATTTGAACAAACTTGGTAAAAGACCACTAGGCAAGCTACATACCAAATGTCAAGCATCTGAGCCTTGCGGTTCTGAAGTAGATGATTTTTTAAAATTTTTCTATGTATTTCTATGGTTCAAACCTGGGACTCCCTGCCCCAGGGCCATTTTGGACCCTGGGGCCACCATTTGAACAAACTTGGTAGAGGGTCACTAGGCAATGTAACATACCTAATTTCAAGCATCTGAGGCAAGCAGTTCTGGTGAAGAAGATTTTTAAGTATTTTTTAGTTTCGAACCAAAGAACCCCTGCCCCAGGGCCATTTTGGACCCTGGGGCCACCATTTGAAAAAATTTGGTAGAGGACCACTAGACAATGCTACATACCAAATTTCAAGCAGCTGAGCCTTGCGGTTCTGAAGTAGATTATTTTTAAGTATTTTTTAGTTCCAAAACCCAAGACCCCCTGCCCCAGGGCCAATTTGGACCCTGGGGCCACCATTTAAACAAACTTGGTAAAGGACCACTAGGCAATGTTCCATACCAAATTTCAAGCATCTGAGCCAAGCAGTTCTGCAGAAGAAGATTTTTAAGTATTTTTCAGTTTCGAACCCAAGACCCCCTGCCCCAGGGCCATTTTGGACCCTGGGGCCACCATATGAACAAACTTGGTAGAGCACCACTAGACAATGCTTCATACCAAATTTCAAGCCTCTGAGCCAAGCAGTTCTGGAGAAGAAGATTTTTAAGTACCTTTTAGTTTCAAACCCAAGACCCCCTGCAGCAGGGCCATTTTTGACCCTGGGGCCACCATTTGAACAAACTTGGTAGAGGACCACTAGGCAATGTTACATACCAAGTTTCAAGCATCTGAGCCAAGCAGTTCTGGAGAAGGAGATTTTAAAGTATTTTTTAGTTTCGAACCCAAGACCCCCTGCCCCAGGGCCATTTTGGACCCTGGGGCCACCATTTGAACAAACTTGGTAGAGGACCACTAGACAATGCTTCATACCAAATTTCAAGCCTCTGAGCCAAGCAGTTCTGGAGAAGAAGATTTTTAAGTATCTTTTAGTTTCAAACCCAAGACCCCCTGCCCCAGGGCCATTTTGGACCCTGGGGCCACCATTTGAACAAACTTGGTAGAGGACCACTAGGCAATGTTACATACCAAATTTCAAGCATCTGAGCCAAGTGGTTCTGGAGAAGAAGATTTTAAAGTATTTTTTAGTTTCGAACCCAAGACCCCCTGCCCCAGGGCCATTTTGGACCCTGGGGCCACCATTTGAACAAACTTGGTAGAGGTCCACTAGACAATGCTTCATACCAAATATCAAAGCCCTAGGCCCAGCGCTTTCAGAGAAGATGTCATTTAAAGCAAATTGTTGACGACGGACGACGCACGACGCACGACGGACGACGGACACTTGGTGATCACAATAGCTCACCCTGAGCCTAAAGGCTCAGGTGAGCTAATAAGTTTTGTGGATTTTTCAGTGTAATCACTTGCAAATTTTAAACAAGATCAGCCTGCATACAGGATAGCTCGCCTGACAGCAACTTGCCCATCACATAAAAATAAAATCTTTGTCGTAAAACTTTAAAGTGTGACGTCCATGCCAACGCTTATGTCAGGGTGTCAACAATAGCTGCCTGTACTTTTGTGCAGGCGAGCTAATCAATCTCTCTGGGATAGATTAATTTTGCTAATGGTGTCCATATTTCAAGAAATGCATACTGCTAAACACATGTGATATGAAAATGTTATGAGAACTGGCTTCAAAAAGGGCAAAATTAAGTGAAATTTTATTTGCCAGATGAGATTTAAGTGATGTTTTATCTCAAAGTGAGGCTTGGTGTGTATGCTAGACTGGGTGTGCTGGATTGTCCACATCAACAGAACAGACTGTGCTTCTGTTTCTGCTAAGATCCTGAAACTTTGATGTTAGCTCACTGTGAGGGGCATCAGAAGTCTGTTACTATGGCAACAACTCAGCTCCCGTTGTCAGGGCAACATACCTCATGTTGTTTGATGCTGTGTTTGTGATGACTAACTTCCTCGTCTAAATGCTCCTTCATTTCTTGAAGCTGTTCCTCTTGCTGGTCACACAAACAGTGCACGATAAATAATTTTGTGATTCTTTTACTTATTTTTCTAATTTCTCAACTAAAACATACACTGAGACTCCTCAACAGAACTGCCTCAAGGCAGTTCTGTTGAGGAGTCACACTGTATGTTTTAGTATGGAGACTTACCAAAATTCATCTTGAAATTAGCAAAGCAGCTTGAGTTCTAAACATGTAGTGCACAATAACATCACAACAAAAACAACACTACAAATCTACAACACTGTTTATACCATTTCCACTAAGAGTCTATCAAGGCACAGCTGTTGTGCTCCACATGCACATATTATACAGTTCCTGATACATACCATTCTGGGGTGATAAAATCAGATTTTTTACATTTCCAGTTTTCTTGTTTACTTCTATAAACAGTTGGCCCTTATTGCCCTATACAGTTTGCCCTCAATTCTATGAATAATTTTGCATAGCTGAGCATCTTGCCTGTCTTCTGCATTGTCAAAGTAAGAGAGCTAAATAAACTGGAAATCTAGACAGAATTTTACGCCACTGCCACCTCTAGATAATATAAGTATCTATCATGGGTATGTATCATGGGTATCCGTCACTCGGGATCACTGTTCGGCTTCACTCGGCAAGCCTCGTGATGCCGAACAGTGACCCTCGTGACGGATTTTTCTATCCACACCTCACGCCCATGATAAATACTTTTTCTTGCACACCACGTTTTATTTTAACTTCAGAACTTGTTAAATGCGTAATTCTAGTGCTTGAGAAGTTTCAATTTGATTTTGAAAGAAGGCGCCGCTTTCAATGACCACCATTCGGCTCTTTACGTCAACGACTGGCGTACATAAACTGACGTCATTTTACCGTCTTCGTGACGTCATCATCTAAAATACCAACGTCACTTGACGACGCGGGTACGTGAGCTCCTATACAACCAATGCATTGACCGCTCGTGATTTTTTTCCGGTCCTGGGTCAGAACACCAGGGTAAGATGAAATTTTCTATCCCGGGTGAAAAGAATGGCATTTTCTATCCGGTGTGCAAGAACAATATCTACCGGTATGTCACAGGCAAGACAAAAGTGCCCAACCACCTACATCTTCAGTGAAATATGATTTTCTATTTTATCATTGTCTTATCACCCAATTTTATCACCCATAATCCAGCTTATAAGCAAAATTTCTCAAAGATATAAACATGCTGTGCCTTACTAGACCTCAAGAGAAATACAAATAGTTTGCTACCATGCATAAAAAAACAAAACTGTTCTTTTTAGTATCTATACACACCTACCTGCAATTACAGTGGACTATGTGTGTTGTCCCCAAGCAGATGTTACTTTTCTTTATTAGAACTGTATCAATTTAGTGGTTATTTGAAGAACTAATTTTACCTAGCATTCTGTTATTATTACCTCTATTATACCCAAATATCATATACCCTATTTACTCTTAACCCATCTATGCCTGGAGTACCTTAAAATGGACACAAGCAAACAGAGTAGACCCTGATCGGAAATTTCGTTTAACGGCAACACGCAGATCTAGATTTTTGAGATTGCTAAGAAGGGAAAACCCACCTCATATAGAACTTCATATGACTTATTTAGATATTTGGGGAAAAACTGTCTTCAAGCCGAATAAATCATACTTTACAGGAGAAAATAATAAGGGTTAATCTTCTAGTGTAGAAGAACAGTTTTGTTATATCTTCCAAGCAAGGAATAATGCAGTACAGCTCAGCTAGAGCAAGATGGCTAACACCATGGCTCACATATAGCATGTCTCATAGAAATACAATTTACAAGCAATATCACAGGGTATAATCGATTCCGCTAATTTTCGCTTCCTGCAGAGACTGTACATCAAATTTGGCTTCCGTCGAGACTGTCCGTGAACTTTTGCTTCCTGCCGAGACTTCTGTACATGATAAATGGCTTCCTGCAGAGACTGTCTGCGTGATTCTGCTTCCTGCCGAGGCTCTCAGCAGGAAGCAGAGTCACGCGGACAGTCTCGGCAGGAAGCTAATGATCGAGGACAGTAGTCCCTGCAGGAAGCAAGAGTTCGCGGACAGTCTCAGTGGAAGCCAAATATGATGTACAGTCTCTGCAGGAAGGGAAAATTAGCGGAATCGATTACACCCTGTGAATATGAGACATTACAAAAGTATCTGCCTTGTCCAATACAAGTTGGAAATTTACAATATGTGCCAAGGGAGGCAACTAACAACTTTTGCAAATACATTTGAGCCGCGACACGAGAAAACCAACAAAATGGTTGTGCGCCCCGTGCAGACTCAGATGGGCCTGGGCAGCTCCCCAGTTTGATCAGACTCTTCGTTAAGTGCTCAAACGGTAGCTAAGGGTCTAAGCTACTTCCATGCGTACAGCGAAGACTCTGATCAGACTGGGCGGATGCCCAGGCTGATCTGAGTCTGCGCTGGGCGCACAACCACATTGTTGGTTTTCTCACGTTGCGGCTCATTTCACATATTTAAGCTTTCTTGGACAAGGGAGCTAATTTACTAACATGTCCCACAAGACAGAGAAGATTCTGAGTCTGATATCAGTCTAATACATTCATATCCATGCTTAATTCTCTTTTCCATAGACTGAAAAGCTCTCCATACTATCTGTAATTTGAACATAAATCAGGGCCCAATTGTTCAAAGCAGCCTTAGCTTAAGACTTACAGTACTCACAAAACCAATTGTGGTAATACTTTTTTGGCCAAAAAATTGTGAGCTCACATTTTTGGGGGCAAAAAAAAAAATGGCAGAGTTTTTGCATAGAAAGCGTTTAAAATTTTTGCATAGAAAGCGTTTAAAATTTTCATGTCTTGTTAACTAAGGATGTCATTGCTTTTGAACAACTGGGCCCAGAGCACAAACTGACTGACTGTATTTCCGTTAACACATGCATGCTTGTGAAAGGCTACATGCATGTATAGTATAGTTAATTTTGCCTTGCTTCATGTGACGATTCTTAGCTCATGAGACATGCAGAAATGGATAAAGTGATGAGCATTGCTTTATTCCTTGATTTCTTGTGTGAGTCATACTGGGAAAGAAGCTGTTTTATTATATGACCAAGATGTAACACGCAATTACATTGGCTGTTTTGACGTCACGTGCCGGTCAATATTTTGTGATATTCACCGACCTGTCAGTGAATATTACTTTTACGCTGACGTCATTGTATTTTCGTGACGTAACGTCTGATTTACGTTAATGTTAATGGCGTAACGTCGCGAGATAATACAATGCAGTTCAGCTGCAGAAAATGCCAATTTTAGGCAGCTGGCGAAATATGTGAAGACTGGTTTGTTTAATCCAGTACTGCGTACAAAACAACTTCTCACAAAATATGGCTTACGTCTAGTCTCTATCAGCAAGACTGACTAAACACAGATTAAAGGTAACACTAACTTTGCACAACATATACCATGAAAAGAAGTGTGGAAGACTGACATCATCTCAGAGAAAAGGTTGTTAATGTATCAAGACAAACCAATCTAAACCAATACCAATCCATAAAGTACACATCAGAGAAACCAAATATGACATACTACTGAAGCTGGTTTAGTCAGCCTTGCATACATGAACTATTTGTCTAGTTTGTACCAGTAACTGTCTGAAGTTTGTCAGTGACAACTTAGAGACTGTATTAATTCTGAATTTGTATCATGTCATTAAGTTCTCAGGTTTTTTATTGATAACTATGACTCGTGCCATGTATTCAAACATTAAAATTGTCCTGTATAATAAATATTTTTCTTCATCTAACAGGTCTTTACAAGTTTCCAGGAAATTTCATTTAAGATGAAAATTTTAAACTTCAATCAACTGCTTGTCATGTTTGGTTAAAGGTAGGTTCCTGTATTTTGGAATGCATCATAATTTTGATGATTTTTGTCCAAGTTGTTGGAAAGCACTTATTAAGAGGAAGTGAATAAGTTTCACTAAAAAGTGTAAATAAAAAAATCGTAGAAAAGTCGTTTTGCAAGGGATTTCCTAACTCTGCTTCGCACACCAGTTAGCGCTATTTTTAGTTCGCGCCAAAAATAGGTAACATAGCTGACGTCATGCTGCATAGCATTTTTGGATAGTTTTAGCCCATCCGCCTTGCACGGACCTCTGGAAGAGCTAACGGCAAGAGAAAATTAACCGTTGGCAAATGACATCAGAAACTGCGGACTTGTAGACTTATATACATATTTATTTTTAGAACTGGAATTCCAACAAAAGAAAATAAACCAAAGGGAAAACGACTATTTTCTACAACATCTGACGATTTTCTCAGTAGCAACAGTTTCAGAAAAATAAGAGAATTCAATACTACCCAGAAAAAGACAAAATTATTTTGTGAACATAATTGTTATCGCTAGGCCAGGAACCTACCTTTAAGCTTTCCAGGCAGCTTTATATTTTAGACTGTAAAATATCATAGTGACTGATGTAATTTTCACTCATCTTCAAACAGCTACCATATTCAAAGCTCATGATAAAATTATGCGCTGAAAACTGAAATTTTCTAATCTGTACGCAAAACATAAGCAGCGAGGCCAGACTCACCTCAATGAAATGAATCTTTGACTCCTGACTAAAAGTTTTTGTTGAATGAAAACCCAAGTCCAAACCCCTAATTTATTAACATTTATAATTTATCATGATCTTTGAGATCCACTAAACAGCTACAGTGCTCCAGATAAGAACGGGTAACAGGGGTAATTTAGGGCTTACTTTCCATGTTTCTCTATTGAAACATTTGTGACCCCACATTAGAACTGTCTCGATGAGACAGTTCTAATGAAAGGTCACAACACATGTTTCTATTGAGAAATAAGAAAAATTATCCTCAGCCTCCATCCCCCCCCACCCACTTTATCTGGAGCTCTGCTCTAAAGAGTATAAGCAGTGCAGAAAAGAAATAGCGGGTTAAACATGGGCTGGTACGCTGGACATGCTTCCAGTCTGACCTCGTGTTTTTTAATTTCACTATCGTGGAATTTCGTCTCCTCCTTCATCATTTCCTTATAAGCTTTTAACTGTTCTTCTTTCTAGGAAAAGCAAACTGGTCATTAATAAACAATCATATATATGCCATACTTTCAACACCATCATTTGAAAGAGCTGAAATAATTTAAGGGCAATTAATGAAACTACGCAAATGTCCTTAACAAAGACAGCCTTTTGAAGATCCAAAAAAAATTCTTGGACATATATCCGCACTGAAAAATACTTTTGTTAACATTTGGGCAGACAGAGCAATACAATGTTACTCAAATAGAAATGCTTCTTCAGTTTTGTTAAAAGGTTGTAAATGAATTTAGCAAATGAAACATGAAAATCTTACAAACTCTTACACAGCCATTTAAAATTCTCAGAAATTTGGTCTCACTCTGCATTGTGGCATGTACATAAATCAATATACAATGAACACAACTTCTAATCTCCACCATCATAACAAAACAGTGACTATTAAACAAAGTCGAACTAATTTTGTGTTCTGATATGGCATTGTAGTTCAACCAATTATACAATAGTGTTAGTATACCCATTGCATTCTGGGTATTTTTGTCATCTGCTGAAATTGTCGTCTGCATCAAAAATATTGTGACAATATTTGTCGAACTCACTCTTGTAGAAATGACATCAAGGTAGCAAACAGTTTGGATCTCAGATCAGGCCCCACTTTGTGGGGCCTGATCTGGATCCAAACTGTTTGCCCAGATACCCCTAAAGGGGTATCCCGAATGGAATGGGTTAAACATCGAATCTAATGCACAATGTAATGCGCCATCTGATTACATAATGTCAAAAATTTGCAATTGTTGTCGCAAACCCGACATCATTCTAAAACATCATTTCTCAAGTCTGACATCTGCTTTTATGTGCTGAAAGTGTTTGCTTAGAGTGCTATGTAGTACTTACACTATCGAACAAGACCTGTCCGCGTACAGGATAGCTCGCCTGCAGCGCATTGCCCATCACATAAAAAAACTTTAACCAAAACATCCATTTCGGACGCCGACGCGGACGCGGACGCCAGGGTGACAACAATAGCTCTTCCTGAACTTTCGTTCAGGCGAGCTAAAAATGGGACCATAAGACCGACTACATACCTCCCCAAATCACAAGTACAGTTATCCCCCAAATCAATTAATACATTTTCTAATTCTTCATATATGCTGTGATTGTGGGATCAATATAAAATATATTTAAAATGTAATGATTGCGGAGACAAGCAGTCATGACAATACAAACATAACAAATTTAATTAATACTGGTATTACATGTATAATAATCTCTACCTGCTAACTGGACTTCCACTGTAAACATAGCATTGTTAGCAAAACTGTAGTCCAGTCTTATGTTTACTAATCATATTTCGGTGCCCCAGATAAGAAGGGGTAACAGTGATACCGGTAATTTAGGGATAATTTTCCATATTTCACAACAAAAACATAGGTTGTGACCCCTCCTGATGACCTATAACATAGGTTGTGACCCCTCCTGATGACCTATGTTTTTGTTGAGAAAAAAGAAAAATTATCTCGGAATTATCCTCAAATACTTATCTGGAGTACTTTTGGTCACAGTACTTTTAGACAGACTATGATCAGTGTTGTCATAAATATTTGAAACTAGAAAATGTGTTTATGAAACACTATGCCCCCAACCATATGCTTGCCTCTAAAGGCTCATCCCAAAATGTTTAAGTCAGAAAGGGGTATAATTGGTTCATCTACATTATAGCCTGTAACTGTATGCCAAATATAAGAAACATAGCTTAGATATTTTGTTCACAAAGTTATTCAAATAGCGACTTTGTATACAAAATGCCTATGTCCGAAAATGGGAAAAATTCTGTCAAAAATTTATAAAGTGGGCTCTAAAGCTAATCTGGTCATCTATACCTTGGTCCTAACCTGCATGCCAAATATAAGTAAGGATCCTAGCTTATGCGGTTCTTTAGATATTTTGTTCACAAGCTTGTTCCTATGCAAAACGCCTATGTCCGAAAAAGGGGAATAACTTAACCAAACATTTATGAAATAAGCTCAAAAGTAAATCAGGTCATGTGCACCTTAATCTGTAACTGTATGCCAAGTATCAGGACCCTAGCTTATGCGGTTCTTCAGATATTTTGTTCACAAGGTTGTTCCTATATAAAATGACAAAATCGAAACAGGGGCATAACTCCTAAATGACGAGACCGGCAGAGGAAAAAATATACAGGTTCTGTTATTTTTGCAGCATTCATGCAGCATACAAGATTTCAAGTTCCTATCTGTTACGGTTCTTGACCGTATGTAAGAATACCTTTGTACCATATGCTTCAATGCTCTAAGTCGAAAAAGGGGAATAACTCAGTCAAAAATTCACCAGTATTTTTCAAAAGTTAATCAGGTCATCTACACCTCAGGCAATGTCTTCCTGCAAAAAATCATGATCATAGCTTCAGGGGTTCTTGAGATATTTTGTTCACAAGGTTCCATAGGCTTACAATGCACTAAGTTGAAAAAGGGGCATTACTCGGTCAAAAATTCAAAAATTTATTTCAAAAGTTAATCAGGTCATCTACACATTGGGCAATATCTTCCTGCAAAAAATCATGATCATAGCATCAGGGGTTCTTGAGATATTTTGTTCACAAGGTTCCATAGGCTTACAATGCACTAAGTTGAAAAAGGGGCATTACTCAGTCAAAAATTCATAAATTTATTTCAAAAGTTAATCAGGTCATCTACACGTTGGGCAATATCTTCCTGCAAAAAATCATGAATCTAGCATCAGGGGTTCTTGAGATATTTTGTTCACAAGGTTCCATAGGCTTACAATGCTCTAAGTCAAAAAAGGGGCATAACTCGGTCAAAAATTCATGAATTTTTTCCAAAATTTAATCAGGTCATCTTCACCTTGGGCAATGTCATCCTGCAAAAAATCATGCTCCTAGCATCAGGGGTTCTTGAGATATTTTGTTCACAAGGTTCCATTGACTAAGTTGAAAAAGGGGCATAACTCTGGAAATACATGATCAGCGGAAAAAAGAAAAAAATAAGGGTCCGCTTATTTTTCAAGTACATGCCACACATAAAATTTCAAGATCCTACCATAAGCAGTTCTTGAGTTTCCCAACTGCCAAAAAGTGTTACGGACAGACGGACGGACGGACGGACAGGCCCAAACCAATATGCCCCCTCAACTTCTCCGAAGTTGGGGGCATTTAACAAACAAGTGTTCATGTAAGACACAATAATTAGAGGCTTAGTAGGTTGATGGGAAAGCTTTTAAGTACAATTTTCTGACCAAAGAAAAAAAATCCACTAAAAAGCAGTTCTTTTTGCCCAAAAGGACCCCAAATAATGACTTTATCATAAACCAGACAGACCACCCCAATGAAATTTGCCTATGAATTTCACATTTATAAACAGGATAGCTTTAGAGGATGTGTTGTCTTATAGGCAATGCCACAAGGTCTCCTTTACTTTCATAAAAGCATGCAAAAAGTGATTTTTAAACCAAGACTGGTCATAATCTGTGCCAAAAGAACAAACCTTGTCACAAGAATAATATTAATGCATCAGTATTGAAGACTGAGATCAGCCTGTGCATTCATACAGGCCGATCAGTTCTTGTTACTTGCTAAACAGAATCATAGACTGTTGCTACAAAAACTGTACAAACCACTTTATTTCTTGCTTTTTTTATTTTCGTAATTTATTTTCAGTGAGTTCTTACATTTGTGACCTTGTTCTTTTCAACCTGCAATTTCGTTTACGCTGTCATTTGGTGGCTGATTATGGAGATTCTCAATATCCCTAAGTAGCAGATTTGCAGACATAAATAAAAACTAGAAAATGTGTTTATGAAACACTATGCCCCCAACCATATGCTTGTCTCTAGAGAAGGTTCATCCAATAATGCTTGTACCTTTGTACCATAGGCTTACAATGCACTAAGTCGAAAAAGGGGCTTAACTCAGTCAAAAATTTACGAATTGTTTTTGAAAGTTAATCAGGTCATCTACACCTTGGGCAATATCAACCTGCAAAAATCATGATCATAGCATCAGGGGTTCTCGTGATATTTTGTTCACAAGCTTCCATAGGCAAATAATGCACTAAGTTGAAAAAGGGGCATAACTCAATCCAAAATTTACAAATTATTTTCAAAAGTTAATCAGGTCATCTACACCACAGGCAGTATCTTCCTGCATAAAATCATGCTCCTAGCATCAGGTGTTCTTGAGATATTTTGTTCACAAGGTTCCATAGGCTTACAATGCACTAAGTCGAAAAAGGGGAATAACTCAATCAAAAATTCACGATTTTTTTTCAAAAGTTAATCAGGTCATCTACACCACAGGCAGTATCTTCCTGCAAAAAATCATGCTCCTAGCTTCAGGGGTTCTTGAGATATTTTGTTCACAAGGTTCCATAGGCTTACAATGCACTAAGTCGAAAAAGGGGCATAACTCGGTCAAAAATTCACGAATTTGCTTCAAAAGTTAATCAGGTCATCTACACCTTGGGCATTCTCATCTTGCAAAGCCTCATGATCCTAGCATCAGGGGTTCTTGAGATATTTTGTTCACAAGGTTCCACAGGCTAAGTCGAAAAAGGGGCATAACTCTGGAAATACATTGCCGGCGGAAAAATAAAACAAGAGGGCCATGGTGGCCCTGAATCGCTCACCTGAGCATTAATCAGTTCACTGGCTCTGGTGAAGATTTAAAAGAGTTTTACCATACATGGGAATGGCGGCCACCTTGGTCATGTGACCAATATCATTTGAAGAACTTTCAATCCTTTGACCCATGTGCAGGCTCCATATGAAATTTGAGTTTAGTCTGCCCAGTGGTTTCAGAGATGTTTGAAAATGTTTATGGATGGATGACAGAGGCAGCTAACAACAATACTGTAAGGCTCAGGTGAGCTGAAAATGGCAGTGTTGCTTCTCCGAAAAGTACCTGTTCATGTTGAGTTCCTTTGATGGATTTGAACTAGACTGAACTAGGCAAACACAGATGATAAAATGGTAGCATCATTATCTCACTGTGGTGAAACCAATGTAATCCAAGGAGTTTGTGGCTGGCATCATTGCAATGTTAGTTCTGATTCTTGCAGCATAACTTAATTTAGATTTGACCTAGTGACCTAGCTTTGGACCCGACATGACCCAGTTTCAAACCTGACCTAGATTTTATGGAGATAAACATTCTGACAAAGTTTCATGAAGATTGGATCAAAACTGTGCCCTCTTAGGTGTGCACAAAGTTTTTCTAAGATTTGACCTAGTGACCTTGTTTTTCACCTGACATGACCCAGTTTCAAACTTGGCCTGGATATTGTGAGGATAAACATTCTGACAAAGGTTCATGAAGATTGTATCAAAACTGTGCCCTCTAGAGTGTACACAAGGTCATTCTTATATCTGACCTAGTGACGTAGTTTGTGACCCGACATGATCTGGTTTCAAACTTGGCCTAAATATTATGACAATAAATATTCTGACAAAGTTTCAAAAAGATTGGATCAAAACTGTGTCCTCTAGAGCGTACACAAGGGTGTCCTCTAGAGCGTACACAAGGTTTTCCTAAGATACGACCTAGTTTTTGACCCGACATGACCCAGTTTCAAACCTGGCCTAGATATTGTGAGGATAAACATTCTGACACAATTTCAATAGGTTTGGATCAAAACTGTGACCTCTAGAGCATTTGCAAGGGTTTCCTAATATTTGACCCACTTTTTGACCCGACATGACCCAGTTTCAAAGTTGGCCTGGATATTGTAAGACTAAACATTCTGACAAAGTTTCATTGAGATTGGATCAAAACTGTGCCCTCTGAAGCATATACAAGGTCGTTCTTATATTTGACCTAGTGACCTAGTTTTTGACCGGACACAACCCAGTTTCAAACTTTACCTAGATATCCTGTAGATAAACATTCTGACAAAGTTTCATGAAGATTGGATCAAAACTGTGTCCTCTAGGGTGTACACAAAGTTTTTCTAAGATTTGACCTAGTGACCTAGTTTTTCACCTGACGTGACTCAGTTTCATAAGGGGCTTATATATACCGTGGACAATAAACATTTTGACAAAGTTTCATGAAGATTGGATCAAAACTATGCCTTCTAGTGCGTACACAAGGTTTTTCTAAGATGTGACCTAGTGACCTAGTTTTTGACCCGACATGACCTACTTTCAAATTTGGCCTACAGTTTATCGAGATAAACATTCTGACAAAGTTTCATAAAGATTGGATCAAAACTGTGCCCTCTAGAGCGTACACAAAGTTTTTCCATGATTTGACCTAATGACCTAGTTTTGGACCCGACATAACCCAGTTTCAAACTCGTCCTACATATTATGAGGATAAACATTCTGACAATGTTTTATAAAGATTGGATCAAAACTGTGTCCTCTAGAACGTACACAAGGTTTTTCTATGATTTGACCTAGTGACCTAGTTTTTGACCCGACATGACCCAGTTTCAAATTTATCCTAGATATTGTAAGGATAAACATTCTGACAAAGTTTTATTAACTTTGGATCAAAACTGTGCCTTCAAGAGTGTACACAAGGTTTTTCTAAATTTTGCCCAAGTGACCTAGTTTTTGACCCGACAGGACCCAGTTTCGAACTTGGACAAGTATTTATGGAGATAAAAATTCTGACACAGTTTCATAAAGATTGGATCAAAACTGTGTCCGCTAGAGCGTACACAAGATTTTTCTATAATTTGACCTAGTGACCTAGTTTTTGACCCGACATGACCTACCTTCAAACTTGGCCTAGAGTTTATGGAGATAAACATTCTGACAAAGTTGCATAAAGATTGGATCAAAACTGTGTCCTCTAGAGCGTTCAAAAGGTTTTTCTAAGATTTGACCTAGTGACCTAGTTTTTGACCCGACATGGCCCAGTTTCAAACTCGTCCTACATATTATAAGGATAAACATTCTGACAAAGTTTCATAAAGATTGGATCAAAACTGTGTCCTCTAGAAAGTACACAAGATTTTTCTAAGATTTGACCTAGTGACCTAGTTTTTGACCCGACATGACCTACTTCCATACTCGGCCTAGAATTGATAGAGATAATCATTCTGACAAAGTTTCAGAAAGATTGGAACAAAACTGTGTCCCATAGAGCATTCAAAAGGTTTTTCTAAGATTTGACCTAGTGACCTAGTTTTTGACCCAACATGACCCAGTTTCGATCTTGGGCTAGAGTTTATGGAGATAAACATTCTGACAAAGTTGCAGAAGGATTGGATCAAAACTGTGTCCTCTAGAGCGTACACAAGGTTTTTCTATGATTTGACCTCGTGACCTAGTTTTTGACCTGACATGGCCCAGTTTCAAACTCATCCTACATATTATAAGGATAAACATTCTGACAAAGTTTCATGTACTTTGGATGAAAACTGTGTCCTCTAGAGCGCACACAAAATTTTTCAAAGATTTGACCTCGTGACCTAGTTTTTGACCCGACATGGCCCAGTTTCGAACTTGTCCTAGATATTGTGAGGATAAACATTCTGACAAAGTTTCATGTACTTTGGATGAAAGCAGTGCCTTCTAGAGCGTACACAAGGTTTTTCTAAGATTTGACCTAGTGACCTAGTTTTTGACCCGACATGACCCAGTTTCAATCTTGGGCTAGAGTTTATGGAGATAAACATTCTGACAAAGTTTCAGAAGGATTGGATCAAAACTGTGTCCTCTAGAGCGTACACAAGGTTTTTCTATGATTTGACCTAGTGACCTAGTTTTTGACCTGACATGGCCCAGTTTCAAACTTGTCCTAGATATTATGAGGATAAACATTCTGACAAAGTTTCATGTATTTTGGATGAAAACTGTGTCCTCTAGAGCGTACACAAGGTTTTTCTAAGATTTGACCTAGTGACCTAGTTTTTGACCCGACATGGCCCAGTTTCGAACTTGTCCTAGATATTATGAGGTTAAACATTCAGACAAAGTTTCATGTACTTTGGATGAAAGCGGTGCCTTCTAGAGCGTACAAAAGGTTTTGCTATGATTTGACCTAGTGACCTAGTTTTTGACCTGACATGACCCAGATTCAAACTTGTCCTAGATATTATGAGGAGAAACATTCTGACAAAGTTTCATGCTATTTGGACGAAAACTGTGCCTTCTAGAGCGTACACAAGGCTTTTCTAAGATTTGACCTAGTGACCTAGTTTTTGACCCGACATGACCCAGTTTCGAACTTGGCCTAGAGTTTATGGAGATAAACATTCTGACAAAGTTTCAGAAAGATTGGATCAAAACTGTGCCCGCTAGAGTGTACACAAGCAAAAGTTGACGGACGGACGTCCGTCCGGACACACGTACGACGGACGACAGACATCACGGTATCCCAAAAGCTCATCCTGAGCACTTCGTGCTCAGGTGAGCTAAAAATACGGGTCTGCTTATTTTCCATACTGATCATGTGTATAAAGTTTCAAGTTCCTAGCTCTTATTTTTCTTGACTATATGTAAGGGTACCTTTGTACCATAGGCCTCAATGCACTAAGTCGAAAAAGGGGAATAACTCGATCAAAAATTCACGAATTTTTTTCAAAAGTTAATCAGGTCATCTACTCCACAGGCAGTATCTTCCTGCAAAAAATCATGCTCCTAGCTTCAGGGGTTCTTGAGATATTTTGTTCACAAGGTTCCATAGGCTTACAATGCACTAAGTCTAAAAAGGGGCATAACTCGGTCAAAAATTCACGAATTTGTTTCAAAAGTTAATCAGGTCATCTACACCTTGGGCATTCTCATCTTGCAAAGCCTCATGATCCTAGCATCAGGGGTTCTTGAGATATTTTGTTCACAAGGTTCCACAGGCTAAGTCGTAAAAGGGGCATAACTCTGGAAATACATTGCCGGCGGAAAAATAAAAAAATACGGGTCTGCTTATTTTCCATACTGATCATGTGTATAAAGTTTCAAGTTCCTAGCTCTTATTGTTCTTGACTATATGTAAGGGTACCTTTGTACCATAGGCCTCAATGCACTAAGTCGAAAAAGGGGAATAACTCGATCAAAAATTCACGAATTTTTTTCAAAAGTTAATCAGGTCATCTACTCCACAGGCAGTATCTTCCTGCAAAAAATCATGCTCCTAGCTTCAGGGGTTCTTGAGATATTTTGTTCACAAGGTTCCATAGGCTTACAATGCACTAAGTCGAAAAAGGGGCATAACTCGGTCAAAAATTCACGAATTTGTTTCAAAAGTTAATCAGGTCATCTACACCTTGGGCATTCTCATCTTGCAAAGCCTCATGATCCTAGCATCAGGGGTTCTTGAGATATTTTGTTCACAAGGTTCCACAGGCTAAGTCGTAAAAGGGGCATAACTCTGGAAATACATTGCCGGCGGAAAAATAAAAAAATACGGGTCTGCTTATTTTCCATACTGATCATGTGTATAAAGTTTCAAGTTCCTAGCTCTTATTGTTCTTGACTATATGTAAGGGTATCTTTGTACCATAGGCCTCAATGCACTAAGTCGAAAAAGGGGAATAACTCGATCAAAAATTCAAGAATTTTTTTCAAAAGTTATTCAGGTCATCTACACCACAGGCAGTATCTTCCTGCAAAAAATCATGCTCCTAGCTTCAGGGGTTCTTGAGATATTTTGTTCACAAGGTTCCATAGGCTTACAATGCACTAAGTCGAAAACGGGGCATAACTCGGTCAAAAATTCACGAATTTGTTTCAAAAGTTAATCAGGTCATCTACACCTTGGGCATTCTCATCCTGCAAAACCTCATGATCCTAGCATCAGGGGTTCTTGAGATATTTTGTTCACAAGGTTCCGCAGGCTAAATCGAAAAAGGGGCATAACTCTTGAAATATGTGACCCGCGGAAAAAAGAAACAAGAGGGCCATGATGGCCCTGGATCGCTCACCTGAGTATCCTGTGAACTTAACCTCAGAGACATCCATATGACTGACAGAGTTTCACAAAGATTAAATGGAAAATGAACCCTTTATTGTGTACCTAAGGTGTTTATAAGATTTAACCTAATGACCTAGATTTTGACCCTACATGATCCAGTTCCAAACCTGGTCTAGATTTCTTGGATATGAACATTCTGCCAAAGTTATCAAAACTGTGCCTTCTAGAGTGTACACAATGTTTTTCTGAGGTTTAACATAGTGACCTACTTTTTGACCCAACATGACCAAGTTGCACCCTTGGTCCAGATTCGTTGGAGACAAACATTCTGACAAAGTCTCATGAAGATTTGAACAAAACTGTGTCCTCAAAAGCGTCACACTGTTTTTCTAAGAACTGACCTAGTGACCTAGTTTTTGACCTGACATGGCCCAGTTTCAAATCTGGTATAAATTTCATGAAAGTAAACATTCTGACAATGTTTCACGTAGATAGGATCATAACTGTGCCCTCTAGAGTGTACATGAGGTTTTTCTAATATTTGACCTAGTGACCTAGTTTTTGACCCCACAAGACTCAGATTCAAATTTAACCTAGATTTTATATAAATAAACATTCTGACAAAGTTTCATGAAGATTGGATCATAACTGTGCCCTCTAGAGTGCGCACAAGATTTTTCTAAGATTTGACCCAGTGACCTAGTTTTTGACCCCACATGACCCAGTTTCAAAGATGGTCTAGATTTCATTAAGATAAACATTCTGACAAAGTTTCATGATGATTGGATCATAACTGTGCCCTCTGTGTCATTCTAAGATTTATTTCTATTTTTAGCTCTGGCGGCCATTTTGTTCAGCGGAGCGGAACCGTTTGAGCAATTATTGTTCAGAGCCATGAGTAAAACATTTCTGTGAAATTATTTCAAAATCTGCCCAGCAGTTTTGGAGGAGAAGTTGTTTAAAGGTTTTTCTATTTTTAGCTCTGGCGGCCATATTGTTCAGCGGAGCAGAACCGTTTGAGCAATTTTGGTAGAGGGTCTCCTAAGGAACATTTCTGTGAAATTATTTCAAAATCGGCCCAGCAGTTTTGGAGGAGAAGTCGTTTAAAGGTTTTTCTATTTTTAGCTCTGGCGGCCATATTGTTCAGCGGAGCGGAACCATTTGAGCAATTTTGGTAGAGAGTCCCCCAAGGAACATTTCTGTGAAATTATTTTGAAATCCGGCTAGCAGTTTTGGAGAAGAAGTCGTTTAAAGCAAAAGTTGACGCCAGACGCACGACCGGACGACGGACAAAGACCAATCACAATACCTCACCTTGAGCACTTCGTGCTCAGGTGAGCTAAAAACACGTGTTCGCTTATTTTTCATACTGATCATGTGTATAAAGTTTCAAGCTCCTAGCTCTTACGGTTCTTGAAATGACAGACGGACAGACGGACAGGCCCAAACCAATATGCCCCCACAATTTCTCCGAAATTGGGGGCATAATAAAAAATTTGCAAATATTAGACCATTTCCAGAAATGGAGATCGATCAGACTGAAAAAATGCCATTTCTTGATGTGACATTATCTTAAGGCTTCGAAAAATGGCTTCCTGCCAAGACTGTCCATGTGACTTTACTTCCTGCTGAGGCTCCCAGACTGTTGGCCTGACTCTGCTTCCCTGCTGAGAGCCTCTTCCTGCTGAGGCTCCGAGACTGTTCGCGTGACTCTGCTTCCTGCCGAGACCCTCAGGAGATGATTTATATAAGCTTTAAGCTTCCTATCAGATCCTGTACCATATAATCATGTGTATATGTGTAAATGTATATGTTGTATACGAAGATTTATCAATAAATATTGTATAAAACCAAAGCAGAATCATGCAGACAATCTCTGCAGGAAGCCATTTATTATGTACAGAAGTCTCAGCAGGAACCAAGAGATTGTGGACAGTCTTGGCAGAAGCCAAATATGACGGACAGTCTCTGCAGGAAGCAGAAATTGGCGGACTGGTTTATACCCTGTGAATATGACATGGCTTGTACTGAACATTATTTTGAAAATTATATTTTGCAAATGTGACTTTTGAAGTCTGCTTTTTGGTACTTTGAGGATTAATTTCATTAAGTTTACTCACCAGTTTTCTGAAGTACTGTTCTTCATGAGCAGCTTCCATTTTCCCAAAACTACCACCTGCATCTCTACAACATAATTCAAGAATATACAGTGTGCTTTAGACATGCCCCCAGGTTACTGTAAAATTATATCAGCCGCGACACAAGAAAACCAACAAAGTGGTTGTGCACCCAGCAAAGACTCAGATCAGCCCTGGCATCCGCCAAGTTTGATCAGAGTCTTCGCTGTCCGCATGGAGGTAGCTTAGACCCTTGGCTGCCATTTAAGCACTTAGCAAAGGGTCTGATAAGACTGGGAGGATACCCAGGCTGATGTGAGTCTGCACTGGGTGCACAACCACATTGTTGGTTTTCTCGTGTCGCGGCTCATATGAACTGGGACAGAACAGTGCAGACTTAGATCAGACTGCTCCTCAGGTTCTACACTATTTGCCACACATCTGCATCTTCCACACGCATTACTGCAGTGTAAAACCAAACTCCACTTTTAGGTCAGTTATATGGTAATTATTTTTGGCATCCATTTTTTAGACTTTTTGAGGTATAAATTTTCATCATGCTCAACTCACACTAAATCAATCCTACGGCTTTTGTGCCAATATTTTTATTCTTTCTAGGTTTTGCATAGAGAGGCGCCCTGGTTGAGTGGTTAGAGTGGCTCGGTTATGGTGCAGAAAGTCGCTAGAAGGTCGTGAGTTTGCGGCTGACCGTCGCCATCCATCAACTGGAAAACTCTCTTTGTCAACCCAGCAGTACATGGGTACCTTTTTCGAATCAGGGAAGGACAAGGCAGCCAAAGAAGAGAGACAGGCTCCGCCTTTCATCTGCTGTGTCCAAGATACAGTGGGACATTAACTCCCACTGCCCCTATGGCTATAAGACTATGGGAAACCTTTACCTTTGCTTGGGTGCTCAAAACAAGCCTTGGTTTGTTCTAGTATTTTGCAGTCTGTTAACTCTTTAAGCACCAGAGACGAAAAAAGCAGAATTTGCAAAAAGTGTAGATCCTGATGAGGCGGCTCATCATGAGCCGCCTCAGCTAGATCTACACTATTCGTCCTCTAGTCTTTGAATTCTCAATATGAAATGTCTTGGACAAGGCATTTTCTTAAATTTTGCAAACGTAAATATTGGTTGTCTGCTTTTTGGTGCTTAAAGGGTTAAATTTTAAAATTTGAGTACAGTCTCAGTTGAGCATAAAAACTGTTTTATAACTCTGCCTGGTTGAGTGGTGCTTAGAAAATGCTCATAGAACTTCAATTTTGTTTCCCAGTATGTGAGAAAAAATGTTTCACTGAATATTCCTACAGCACATTTATGCAGTCCGATTTTGGCAAACGATCATTGTTGTATATGTATGCCTACATACTTACAGTTACAGTCCAATCAGAATCAGATATGTCCTCACTGTAATGATTATGTGCTAGCTGAACTGCCACATGTGAGGCTCACAGGCACACTGTGATAAACCCAAATAAAATATGGTAACTTGGCGAAGCTACAGTAGAAATATTACCTGATACTTCCTCCTGAGCCGCCACCCTGGAACAGATAAGACAATAGTGTAATATAAAGAACAAACTTTTGTTAACAGACCGGTAGTTCTCATTGTGAAAATGACATTGTCTTCAGACTTGTACCACCCAACTCCCATTGGGGTGTCTTCAGACTTGTACCATCCAACTCCCACTGGGAGTTTGATGGTACAAATCTGAAGACAATGCTATTTTCATACAATGTATGCTGTGACTACCCCTTATAACTGCCATAAAAACAGGTCAGAACATGTTTAATTGAGAACTTAAACTGAAAAATGAAAAGAGTATTCACAAAAAAACATGTCCTCTTCACCCGCTTTGTCTGCATCTGAACAAAAGATTAAGCTATGATTTGAGTTTGAATGAAATTCATTATTTTGGCAACCCTAAATGAGCCACTACACGAGAAAACCAACAAAGTGGTAATGCGCCCAGTGCAGACTCGGATCAGCCTAGGCATCCACCCAGCCTGATCAAACTCTTCGCTAAGTGCTTAAAGAGTAGCCAAGGGACTAAGCTACCTTCATGCGGACAGCGAAGACTCTGATCAGACTGGGCGGATGCCCAGGCTGATCTGAGTCTGCGCTGGGCGCATAACCACATTGTTGGTTTTGTCGTGTCGCGGCTCTTATATTGACTAGCCAACCTTTGTGTTTTCTGGCAGTTTTACAAAGGAGGAACAACATAAATCTGTTTGCTTTTCTCTGGAGGATGTAGCTCTTGCAAGTGGGGCCCACTCTTTAAGGAAAGAATTTGCTCCAGAAGCAAATTCTTTTCTTTATTTTCAGGAGCAATTCCTTTACTTTAAGAGCTTGCCTCTATTAAGAAGAGAGGCACAAAAAGGAAAATAGTAGAATTAGTTCATCTGAAAACATACCTATCGTTTAACTGTTCTAATTATTTTGGCAGTGATTGATTTTACTTCTTTTTAGGCTTTAAAAAACAACCCTTATTCATAAAATGCTACGCCCCTGAGGCATTTAAATGGATAAATAGGGTATATCTCCCCAATATAACAAAATTTGAAATGATAAAAATCAATAATGTTAACAGTTAAATCATTCTTACATTGCCAACAGTTAACAGTAAATTCCATATTTAGAAAGTTCTGATTTTAGAATACTATAAAACATTTATTTTTGGCTGTTACTGAATTTTGGCGACATTGCCGGTTAAGGCTAAGAGCACTAAAATATAAGCCTGCCAATATTACAGACATTCAATGCATATATATGCACAGCATAACCTAGGTTCACATTAAAAGGTGGATTTAAATTTTTCTTAACCTTTCCATTAAACTATACATGGTGGCATCCAATTAGAATCACCTCAATGAGGCAATTCTGATAGATGCCACAATGTATAGTTATTAAGGTATTTAGATACACAATAACTCTGTATTGACTTATTAAAACACATAACAGAGTTATTGTTCATGGTGAATCAACCAACTATGGAATAATATACACACTTACAATGCCTACCATAAAGATCCTAAGTTTTCGGGCAGATACGTCTGTATAAACAGTGGAAACCGTGATCAGACTGTTCCTTAGGAACCAGAATGATCAAAGTCTTTACAATTTCAATTCCATCGACGCATTTTGGAGGCATTACTCTATGGTAGACCCGGAACAACAGGAAAATAAATAACAGGGCAAGGACCGGCTGCGTTTGCAGCAGGTGCAGTGTTTGGACAGTCTTTTTGGGGGATATTTTTGAACTTAAACATTGTTTTTCTAGGAAACAAAACGGTGAAATGTTTGTTTTTTTGTTTTATTCTGTATCATACAATGCAAGTTTTACTAAACCAATATGCATAAGCATGCCCCATCGATTGAATATATTTTTCATGACCTTTTTCATGAAATTCAGTTTTCTTGCATTTTTTAAAAAAATGTAAAAATATACTTATAATCAAGATAATTGCAATTTTTCTTACCAGTCTGATTCAAATACCCTATATTAAAGATTATATGATTTGCAGAAATGAAAGTGCATCCTTGTGCTAGAGACATGAATTTTAATGGCAAATGTGTAAAAACAGTATGTATAAATACAAAAGTTTGTTTTTTAGGAAAACAAAACGGTGAAAATTTTTCTTTTCTTATCCAAATGCTTTATAGCCTTTTGGGTTATTCAGGTGGTATAATGAAATGAATGCCCCACCAATATCTTTATTCACCATTCGTCTACCTTAAATAGAAAAGTAAGGAAAGTTGTTACAAATCTATATCAAATTTTCTTGAATATCTAGAGCCATGGAATATCATGATCGCCAAAATTAATATACACCAATACCGTATAATAGGAAATTTTCGCGTCGCCTAATTTTCGCGGAATTTCGCTGTCGGCAGCAATCTGTGAAAAATTAAACTCCGCTAAATATTTTCCAAGTTTGTACAAAATAGTACCTGTAATAAAAAATTTGAATTGTCCAAACATATGGTTTGCGGTATTCAAAGCGCCCCACAAAACCTTAAAAGTAGGTAGATATAGAGCTATTGTTTTCGGCACAATCATGTTAGCTGATTATTAGGAGGTAACTACAATTTGAACAGGCTGTCACTCTTTTTGTTTGATAAATGGTCACTTGTTTCTGATTATGCAAGTAAAATTGAATTACATTTAATCGACTGTGAGTTCTATTTACTTTTATCCTGAACAATAGCCATTCTATCAATTTCTCGCTTATTTCAGTTGACAGTTTCTGCGTATTAAACATAGATTTGTACAAATGTCTATCTAACGTTTTTTTTTTTTTTTTTGTGAGCAAAAAAAATATGTTGGGTATCCACCCAAACCCAAAAGGAGCATATCTAAACAAATGTGTTCAGTATAAAGTGATTACTGTTTATTTACGTTTCTCTCTCCTTGTACGTCTTGATTTTTCAGTAAAGCCAATATTTTACATGACAAACACAAATTTTATTTTTGTGGATATTCACATCCGCGAAAATTAAAAACCGCAAAAATTAATCCTTGTGTTTTGAGGGCAAATCCGCGAAAATTTGGCAATACGAAAATTTTCCATTATACGGTATGTCATTTTCATTAAACCGCAAAATTTTGATACCGCAGATATTAAGTGTTTTACAGTGACTATTAGTAGTTCCTACCTTTCCTGCCCCACTTCCATATTCACCAGACATTGCTCTTGCTCTGAAATGATAAAAACAACCATAACTTAGCGGGTGGTCCAGCTAAGAAAGGGTAACACGGATAACAGTTAGGGCTGACTATCATCCCAAATTCTGACTATCACGATACTATCACTATCGAAGAAACCCCTATCATGATATTATTACTATCGAGGGTCTTACATCACCCTACTATCACTGTCTCTGAATATTGCAATTTCTTAAGAATTCAGATGATTTCAGTAAGTCCCTCATCTCTTAATTATATACCAGTGCTGTCCACTATGAGATTAAGCTTTACCACCATCTTAACAAACGTTTTTTGATGCAAACCAAGCACCTCTCAAGTTCCTAAATGACATTTGTTTGGAAGACAAGTGTCAAAATCCAGTCCACAGGGTGAAAATCTACATGAACAAAAACTATCAATAGTTGAAAGCACTATTGACGATAGTTATCGATAGTTGAAAACACTATCACGATAGCACTATCAAGGCAATCCCTATCACGATGCATCGATATATCGATGTATTTTTACACCCCTAAATTAACAGTAGGGATTATTTTCCATATTTCTCCATAAAACATGTTGTGACTCCTTATTAGAACTGACTTCCTAGGCTAGGCGAGACAGTTCTGATGAGGGATCACAACATCTGCTTTCGCTCGGCAAGAAGAAAAATTATCTCTTGAATTATTCTCTAAATCCCTCTTCATCTAGCAAGTTCTATAAATAATATGCATACAAGATTTCAGGGTGGATGATCACGTGTTTACAAATGTAACTGAGGAAATCCCAGAACAACTTCTGTTTTTTTGATTAGATAGCCACCAGAGCTCCAGATAAGAAGGGGTAACATGGATTAATACAGAGATAATTATTTTTATCGCACAATGAAAACACACGTTGTGAACCCTCATTTAATACCACTGCCTTGCTAAGACTTAATTCAAATGAGGGCTCACAACTTCACAAGGCATTTTAATGTGGAAAATAAGGAAAGTTATACCTGTTACCCCTTCTCAACTGGAGAACTGAGATGCACTTATGAAAGAAGTGCAGACGGAGCCTTAGTTATCATGAACACTTTATGACCATATAAATTTGTGATTTTACTGTTGGCTTAGTAGTGTTTGCAGTTTACATACTTTTCGACAAACCAAAATAAATGAGCCATGACATGAGAAAACAAACAAACTGGTTGTGCGCCCAGCAAAGACTCAAATCAGCCTGGACATCCGCCCAGTCAGATAAGAGCCTTTGCTGTGTGCATGAAGGTAGCTTGGACCTTTAATTAGCTACCCCTTAAGCACTTAGAGAAGAGTCTGATCAGACTGGGTGGATGCCCAGGCTGATCTTAGTTTGTGCTGGGCGCACAACCACTTTGTTGATTTTCTCGTATCACTGCTCAAATCTTTGTGTTCTGACACTGCAGCCACAGAGACCATGGAGCAATTTAAAGCTCTCATTCAAGGTACAAGGAATCATCATTCCCTGGCATTTCAAACCCTGTTGGCAGGGACAGACACATTTATAAGTCCAGTTTCTCCCCCCCCCCCCCCCTACAACAAGTAGCCCAAAGGGCAACAATTGCTCACCTGAGAGACATTGTAAACCTATAGGGATATTTAAGATGCTCAAGGGCAGCTAACTCCACAGTCAGTGGTCCAATCAGGCTGAAAATTAAACTCATCCAAAACATTATGTATGCCCTCATTTAATACATGCAAGTTTAAAAAGTATCTGATCAAGAGCACAATAGACAGAGCTGTCAAGGGCAGCTAACTTCGTAGCGGTTGGCCTGATCTGGCCAAAATTTGAACTTGTTTAAGATATTATGCATTTCCTCATTACCTGAAAGTTTAAAAAGGATCGGATCAGTAGAAACCAAGAAAAAGTGGCAACATTGATTTTTTGGATGCTCAGGGCTGTACTCCATAGTCAGTGGTGAGATCTAGCCGAAATGCTAACTAATCAAAGCTTTTATGCATATCCTCATTACCTGCAAGTATGAAGAGGATCCGATGAAAAATGAAAATGTGATGACATTGTTTTCTCCATTATAAAAGACTATGGGATTTTTTTCAAACGCTCAAGGGCAGCTAACTCCGCAGTCTGTGCCCGAATCTGGCCAAATTTCGAACTCATCCAAGCTCTTATGTATGTCATCATTACCTGCAAGTATGATAAGGATCTAATCAAAAACCATGATTGCAGCACCCTGAAAGTCAAACTTGCTCGAGATATTGTCAGGCCCTACATTTGTGTGAATTTATTTTAGAATCTGTTGAGAAATGTAGGTGCTAGAGGGATGACAAAGTTTTTCTAAAAATAGCCACAGTGACCTTGACCTTGGGCACAGCATCCTTAAAGTCAAACTTGCTTGAGATATTGTCATACCCTACATTTGTGTCAGGTTATTTCAAAATCCATGGAGAAATGAAGGTGCTAGGGCGATGACAAAGTTTTTATAAAAATAGCCACAGTGACCTTGACCTTGGGCACAGCACCATGAAAGTCGAACTTGCTCGAGATATTGTCATGCCCTACATTTGTGTGAATTTATTTTAAAATCCATTAAAAAATGTAGGTGCTAGAGCGCTGACAAAGTTTTTCTAAAAATAGCCACAGTGACCTTGACCTTGGGCGCAGCACCCTGGAAGTCGAAGTTGCTTAAGATATTGTCATACCCCACATTTGTGTCAAGTTATTTTAAAATCCATGAAGAAATGAAGGTGCTAGGGTGATGACAAAATTTTTCTAAAAATAGCCATAGTGACCTTGGGCACAGCACCCTGAAAGTCGTACTTGCTCGAGATATTGTCATGCCCTACATTTGTGTGAAGTTATTTTAAAATCCATTGAGAAATGTAGGTGCTAGAGTGCTGACAAAGTTTTTCTAAAAATAGCCACAGTGACCTTGACCTTGGGCCCAGCATCCTGAAAGTGGAACTTGCTCGAGATATTGTCACGCCCTACATTTGTGTGATGTTATTTTAAAATCCGTTGAGAAATGTAGGCAATAGAGCGATGACAAAGTTTTTCTAAAAATATGTGATGACGTTGTTTTCTACATTATAACACTATGGGATTTTTTTCAAACGCTCAAGGGCAGCTAACTCCGTAGTCTGTGCTCGAATCCCGCCAAATTTCGAACTCATCCAAGCTCTTATGTATGTCATCATTACCTGCAAGTATGATAAGGATCTAAGCAAAAACAGTTGAGAAAATATGATGACGCCATTTTCCCCATTATAACCATATGGGATTTTTTTCAAACACTCAAGGGCAGCTAACTCTGTTGTCTGTGCTCGAATCCGGCCAAATTTCGAACTCATCCAAGCTCTTGTGTAAGTCATCATTACTTGCAAGTATGATAAGGATCTAATCATAAACAGTCGAGAAAACGTGATGACGCCATTTTCCCCATTATAACCCTATGGGGGCTATCTGTTGCCATGGAAACCAGAGTTCTGAGCTGATCTGCACCAAAACCTGATGCAGCCTTTCCCCCACCCAAATGATGCTTCAGATAAAATTTGATTGCAATCGGCCCACTGGTCTCTGAGATATTTCTGTTTGAAATTGTTGACGCACCCACGCACCCACTAACCCACGGACGGACGACGGCTCGACTCCCATCCTATAAGCTCACCTCTGAGCCTTCGGCTCAGGTGAGCTAATAAACTGAAACTCCCTGGAAGATTCCCTTATTTCTGCTGCTGAGTGTGCAGAGGATTCAGCTACTAAAGTTTACTTCTCTTATAAGGGCTAGAGACTAGCTTCACCCATGACAGGACCATCCCTTGTAAAGGCAAAGTTAATATTTGAATACTCTCAGTCCCTGCACATACAGGTTGCATACTCGCAATCCGATTTTCTGTTCACGGGATTACGATAGAGGCATAAGACTGAAACCTTTTATCCGAGCTGACATTGCCGGAACTGGCGAGAACAAATGCAGTCATCGTGCTTGGTTAAGTGTTTTGCAGAGATGTTGAATATACGAGTGCGTGTCATTTGACAGGTGAGCGGTCTTAGAGGCATGGCTGTCACCTGGCTCACTGTGGACAATCTTGATTTCGTTTGGCTAACACCTGCATTAATCTGATTAATTATGACACATGTATGCAAGAATCTTATAGACAGTGGCGATATCGTTTATACATTGAGACAACATCAAATGGCCATATATGACAATCATAGGTCGTATGCAAGACGACAGAGGTCATGCGGTACAAATAAAGACATACCGTAATCGACCCATTTACCGCACCGTGCGCTTAACTTTTTCAAAATTGCAACAAAAAGGTGTGGTTTAAAATGTATCTAATAACTGCACACTCTGAACAATAAAATGCAGGGTGACTGGAAAGAGACAACATGGAGTAGGACTGGAAATACTGTGAGTTTATATTTTCTATGGGGCAGAAAATGATACTCAAGACTTGAGTTCGCTGTTGAAACAGTAATAATAGGTTTTGTGAAAGGTTCAACAGGAACAGCAGTGTGCGCTTGTGCAGTGTCTATTCTAGGATGCGCGATTGCGGGATTCACGCTATTTTTTCTCATATCCCGCATAAATTCAGACCGAATGCGTGATAGTCCCGCGTAAAAATTAAACAATGAAAACATCCCAAAACCAAGAATTTACTCTTGCCTCGCAGAAAATACCTCAGTTTTGAATAAAACGGCATCAAACCATCATTGCCGAAGATGTTTTCGCCATATTATGTCCCTTAGAGTAGCTTCCCTTGACTTTACGGGTTCGTTGAAATACCGGAACGAATTTCATTAGAGTGGGTAAAATGCGTAACCCGCACCCTCACCTGCGTTAAATCGCTGAAAAACTATGTATCAGCAAAATAATCACTTTAAACCCATTGAAATACTTAGATATAAGACTAAAACCTTCAAATCAACTCAGAAAATATGTAACTGGAATGTGATAGGATTTAGAACAGAAAAATCGATCTCAAACTGGGTAAAACAAGTCAGTTAAGATATTACTTTATAGTCTTGGACAGGAATAAATGTCTAATGTCTAAAGTCAGTTCAGATTACTGTATAGTCTTGGACAGGAATAAATGTGTAAATGTCTGTTTTATGAGCTAAATGTTTTCTGTCTGTTCGAAAATTGTCCCCCCTATTTTTTGAAAATCCCCCCTATTTTTGAGATGGAGGGGGGAAAATCCCCCCTCATTTTGAGTTTCTAGAATAGACACTGCTTGTGCAGTTTTTTTCGGAAATGGCCATGGTGTGCGGTAGGGCTGGCACGATTAATCGAAATACCGGTTAATTGGTCGATAAGCCAAACGAAAACAATTATCGATCGACGAAATTAAGTAATCGATTACCTGCTGAAAATGTCCTGTCACTTTCTGCAATAAAATTTCCTCGTTATTCACTTCTTATTTCCTTCCAAAGGAAAACGGAAGTCTCGGAGACCTACCGGAAACGTTGAAGAGTATTTGTGATACGGTGAATAGGTTGTAACGAATAGTATAAACCCGTTGTGTTCTGGTCAGTTCAGACGACCAAGTTAATGTTTTGCGCAAAACGCGGAACATTTTATGAGTTCAGTAGCCTCCCTTATAATTTTTATTTAGTCTTTTTAATAATAGGTCCTTATTAACATGCAGGCCGATAGATATTGTCCCCGTAGTTGTACTGAAAGTAGGTACTACCAACTACCGAAGGTTGCTTATCTGAATCTGAATAGAACAAGATGGTCGCTTGTCGCCAATCAGCTGCCAATTAGGAAGCCAATTAGCATGGATTGGCATATCAGAAGACAAGATTTAATCAAATGTAATTGATAATTTGAATAGTTATCAACTGTATTGTTTGTTAGTGTACCTTGTCAAAACGTTTTAGCACAAATCTGTGCCACCGAAGCTTCTAAACATACCCATTTTCAATTTGCCTCGTCCAGCGATTACTAATCGGTTAATTATCGAAACGACCGGACCGATAATCGATTACCATTTTGGATTCGATTAGCCAGCCCTAGTGTGCGGGTATAGGGTCATGTGCTGTAAATGGGTCGATTACGGTACCTATCTAATCGATTGTGGATTCTGATTTGTTTCAATTTAAAAGACTTGAAAGTGAGCAAACAGAAAGCATTTCTTATTCTTTTTTTTATGCACAAAGTACTTAATATAATTTTCTACTTTCATTTTCCGAACTTGCTTAAAAAGTGGGGGGCTGAAAATGCAAAATAGATGGCAATTTTGCCGTCGGCCACCTCTTAACGAAAAGGTTGAGTCAATAAACGTTATCACATAGTGGCTATAAATAGACCATGTGTTCAATTATATCTACTAGTACACAGACATTTTTTGTTACAAAAGTCATTTCAAAGTGATCGTGGGGACAAAAAAATCATTTAAAATGTGCGGGATAAAGTTAATATTCATTTATCTATAAGTGACAATCTGAAGTGGTTGCATGGGGTGCATGCTTAATTACACCTACTGATCTCAAGTAGTCGATAAAATTAGCACCCTGTTGAGCAACCAAGATGAGCAGTCGGTGTCTTTGAACTTAAAAGCGGCATGACTGGCAGCACATTATTATAGATACATTGCGTCCTGTGGACGCAGACAATAATTTTTTACGCTAGTCAAATGGCTTCCCAGACACATTTTTGGGTGCTAACGCAAACTCTGAGCTTCAGTTTTATTTGAGGCCAAAATGGCTTGTGCAACCCAAGAGGACCCCATTTTTTATGAGGAAAATCATTTTTTCTTTGTGCAACAGCTGAATGGGTGACTACAACATACATTGCAATCTGATGTCTAGCTATTAAAATCAGTATAGTCCCAGAATACTTAAAGACCTGGATTTTTGTCATTAGTAAGTTATGTAATCCTTATCTAATCCAATAAACAATCTTCTCTGGCTAGCCAGTCTTCTCTAGACCAGTGTCCCAGCAGTCTCTTTGGGAGGCCAGAAATGGGGGAAATCAATATCAGAGATACCTTGATTTAATTACTTGCATTATAAATAGTATTCATCAAAGTTAATGTAGAAAAAACAATTTTGATACATATATTCTGGTAATGTTTGCAAAATCTTAAATTCACATCTATCCCTTTTCACAATCAAAATCCATTATTAGAGAAGCGAAAATAGAATTATATACTCTGTGGAAATAAAATATTGATAATAATAAATCCATAATTGACAAAACTACAGTGTTAGTTCTTGTAAAAACAAATGAACTTTGATCAATTCACTGTTTTCAAAAGGTGTCAAACACATGTAAAATGTCATCAAACTGCTCAAAACACAGGATTCGCAATTTAATTAAACTTAAGTCTTTTGGGTCTCTGAAGTGATCCCTGAAACAAAATTTCATCTTCAAATCTTGCATATTTTCTTGCTCTTAAGATTATCATAATGGCTAATGTATTAAATTACTGAGCACTTGACTTACTTCACAAAAAAAAAAAAAAAATAAAAAATAGAAATTATATAAAAATAAGTAAATAAAATTTAAGACAGTAAAATGATTCCATATCAAAAATATACAAAAAAATAAAGTAGTTAGTTAGTGATAATACATGAAAATATTTGTGAAATATATTCAATTTTCAACAATTATTTGTTGTTTTTCCTTAAGTTCTTTTTTTTTTTAATTTTTTTTTTTTTGCCTTTTATTCTTTTTTTTCTCTTCTTTCTTTTTTTTTTTTTTTTAATTAATATTTGAGTATTCTTTGACTGCTAATCCGCCAATTATATTTCAAAATTATAGAATATATTGTTCTGATCTCTTACATTTTGACTGATGCATGAATACTGTGGGACGTCAAATCTAAGTTACCCTCATACCATTGGAAAATGGATGAACAAGATATGCCTGTGGTTGACAAGGCGACTCATCTGGGCATAGTTCGAGGCACAACTATAGAAAAGACTGAAAAAGAAACTGTATCACAGAACATTACAAAAGCTCGACGAGCATCCTATAGTTTAATGTCATCAGGATTTCATGGCGAAACCGGCTTTGATCCAGAAACCTCGTTACATCTGCTTCGCATATACGTTCAACCCCTGCTACTGTATGGATTAGAACTCATACTTCCTAAACAGAAAGGACTAGAAAAACTTGAAACATGTCAAAAACTGTTGTTGAAAAGATTACTTTCTCTTCCTACAAACACACCAGATCCGGCTGTATATATTCTCAGCGGTTTTATTCCAGTTGAAGGCCAAATTGACCATAAAGCATTAACATTATTTAACAATATATGTAGACAGGACAATGATAGTACAGAAAAACAACTTGCATATAGACAATTATTACTCAAAGATGAAAACAGTCACAGTTGGTTCGTTCAAATACGCAAAATTTTGTGTCGATATGATCTCCCAAATCCTTTTGAACTGTTAGATCAACCTCCTTCTAAAAACTGTTGGAAAAGTACCATAGAACAGAATATAAATAACTATTGGAAAGACAGAATCATTACCAGTTGCGAATCATACAGTACTCTAACATTCTTGAATGGAAAAGAATATTCCCCTGGCTATTTACATTGTGTGCTAAAACTACCAATAAATCCAGTTAAAGAAATTACCAGACTTTCTGTAAAATTGAAACTGCTTACTGGTACATACATTCTTCAAGGAAAGAAAGTAAAATTTGGACCTTCCTATGCCTCTTCTGCATTGTGTTCATTGTGCAAGGAGGAAGACGAAACCATAGAACATTTCTTGCTAAATTGTAGTAGCCTCAACATTGTCAGAGAAAGTGTCCTTAATGAGTTAGCCTCAACATGTAACGAGGAGCTACACTTGGATTTTAATAAACTATCCACAGACAGTCAAATACAGGCAATTCTAGATATTAGCAAGATTTATGGGACCCTGACCATTGTGAATAACAAAGACAGTATCCCTAAATTTGAATACTTGAGTCGCAAGCTATGCTTCATACTACATAGTGCTCGCCAATGTATTCTTGGATCGTCGAGGGATAATTCTAGACGGAGAAAACAGTGTACCAACAGAGTCACCTAAGAAAACCCAGAATTTGAAAAGTAAACCCAGATCTGTGCTGAATAAAAAACCCAGAAAAGATTTGTAAATATTGTATAAATGTTGCGTGATACTGTGGTTGAGGATATCTGTAGATATAGCCCCATATTCCAAAGAAAGTCCAGACATCTACGACGCTGGATTCCAGTGGTTGTCCTATGAAGGACGGTCAAAGATTTCTACAAGTACAAGTATCCCACTGGGGCCCCTCAGGCAGGCAGTGATTTCAGCACTGCATTGTTTTATGACCCTAATAAGGAGGTAATTAGGAGGTGCCATTGATTTTCTTATCAATTGTTTATTGGAGGGGATTAGTTTGGGGGGTCAAAATGATAGAACAAAATCCAGCCCTTTAAGCATTGAACATGCACGCTTCAATCAATTTAAACAAATTTTGACCTTTCATTCCCCACCCACTTAGCATCCATATTACGTCAGTTCATTTTTGTTTCGTTTACAAAGAAAAACAGGATAAGTGCATGCTATATGGCTTCACCAGTGAGAAAAATATATAACTTAACAGTTTCAAGCATGCATACCCAATAACTCGCAAAGGAAAAGCAAATTTTGGTAATCGCAATGCCATTTTCCTCAACAGAACGCTATGTCAAGGGAGACAACTGGTTAACCGGTGTAGAGGTAGAGATCTTCCGTTCGGTATACTGTATAAATCGCAATGATTTTTATGGTTGTAGCCTTATAGGCCTATTAACTATTTTGATTTAGCATAGTTGTCTTAATTTCAAGACAGTTTTGGTAATTATGAATTGATTTGAATCGACGAACTGCGTCTAATCTCAGGGCTAAACTTTTTCGCACAAAGGTGTGGGAGTAATTTTAGGTATCGGGACGTTTCGCGCCAGGGACGTTTCGTCCCAGGACGTTTCGTCCCAGGACGTTTCGCCCCAAACAGGCCAAACACCCGAGACGATTCGTCCCAGGACGTTTCGTCCCATATTCATTTAGTGATATGAAGAATAAGTCCCGATCAAAACATGAGAATGTCCAAAAACTCAATATGTTTATACTACTAATTACATGGAACATATAATTATAAGCCTAATTATAATATCAATGAACTACCAGAGCACGTAAAATCAAGAGCAAGGCAAGGCCCTGGAATTGCAGACGATACGGCAATGCACCTCTGTAATAACCTCCATACCAATGCAATGGAGGAAACCTCTACCCTACCACTTAAAATTGAAAATATTTTTGAAAAAATTATAGATATATCTAAATAAAAATAATTAAATAAAAATAAGATAGGATTACAAATTTTTGTCAATTGTAAAATAGAACTAAGATAGTGTAGGTCCATTAACCCGTAACACAATAAGGCTTATCACTTGAAGTAACCATTGAAAGGTAGTATAAATAAAGGATTTATACATTAATAGGAATACTTTATTGCCGACAGCCAATATACATTTATAGGGTGGGTATTAATTATCTCGACTGCACATAAGTACCATTTGAAAAGTCAAGTTACACCCCTCGCCCGGCCCCTCCCGCTTCCTTTGGCACTCCATAAGTATGGGACGAAACGTCCCGGAATTATGGGCGAAACGTCCCAAGAAGGAAAATGGGACGAAACGTCTGGGACGAAACGTCCTGGGACGAAACGTCTCTGGCGCGAAACGTCCCGCAGCCGTAATTTTATCCCTAAGATTTTATCCGGATGTAAATACTCCAGTGAGAAGAAATGGGGAAAACATTAGCAGCTTAGGGGAGGCTGAAATTGTTAATGCTGTCTTAAATTATATCGAAGAAATGCATAGATTTGTAAATGATTAAATCAAATTCCAAGTAAGGAAGCATTAACATTAAGTTTACTTTCATTAGACTGTGGCACTGCTTGGGGGTGTACGTGAGCCCCTGCTAACTTGCTCTAGTTTTTAGCTCACCTGAGCCTTTAGGCTCATAGGTGAGCTTATAGTATAGCCAGGCATCCGTCGTCCATCCGTCTGTCCGTCGTCAACATTTTCAAACATCTTCTCTGAAACCACTCGGCCGATTGAAGCCATATTTCATATGGAGCCTACCTAGGTTGGGGGAACGAAAGTTTGTTCCCAGTATCTAGGTCACATGACCAAGATGGCCGCCATGCCCATATATGGTAAAAACCATTCAAAAATCTTCTTCTCCAGAACCAAAAGGCCCATGACCTTGAAACTTGGTATGTAGCATTGGGCATGCGGGCCCATCATAGTTTATACAAATGATGACCTTGCGGTGACCTTGACCTAATTTATGACATGGTCAACTTTGATACGCTAGGCTTTTATGGGAAAATGCTTAAACAGTGGATTTCTCAGAAACTATTTAAGTCTAAGGTACAATACTTGGTATACATGGTCAACTAAATAAGCAAATGAAGATATTATGCCACTAAAGGTCAAGGTCATTCCGTGAGTCCATCTGTCATCAAGATTTTCAAACATCTTCCCCTCTGAAACCACTGGTCTGATTGAAGCCAAATTTCATACGGAGTCTCAGTGGGCTGGGGGAAGAAAAGTTTATACCCAGGGTCTGGGTCACATGACCAAGATGGCCGCCACGCTCATATATGGTAAAAACCATTCAAAAATTTTCTTTTCCAGAACCAAAAGGCCTATGACCTTGAAACTTGTTATGTAGCATCAGCATTTGGGCCAATCAAATTTTTGTACAAATGATGACCATGCGGTGACCTTGACCTAATTTATTAAATGGTCAACTTCGGCAGGGTTCGCGCTACCGCTCGCCAAAGTCGCCAAATGCGATAAAATATTTTTTTTGGCTCCAAAAATATTGATTTGGCGAAAACAAGTGGCAAAAAAAAAAATAATAAAAAAAAACAACCAATAAAAACGTATGGCAAAGTTTTACGGTATCAGAGACGATCTCCACAATCATTAATCAACACCTTCAATTACCGTTAATCTGCTCAAGTAGCCTAGTCCACAGTGACGGGACACCATGCCTCAAGGCTCGATGTTATGTAACCTTCAACGTATGTCTATCAATGGCATTATATTTGATTGCTCAGGTAAACACATCATTGACACCTTACGAGCTAATAAACTCACTGATCTGTGAAAATACAGGGGGCTGTTGATTGTCGATTAGAAAACGATACAAAAAGATCAAACGACATACCGATGAGTGTTGACCATGTGAAAAGGCGCTAAGCCACATCTCACTATTATACAAATCAGCATGTGCAATACATTTAAGAGACTTTTATTATCACTTTCCAGATCATAGAGTTCAAAGATTGTCTGTGCGAGTCTTGTATGACCGCATGAAAGCGCAGGCTGATCAATGTTTTCGCTTGTTGCAAACTCCGTAAAGTAGTTTTTTGGTTCATTTATCCGAACTTTAATAGATTATGGTGCAAAACTTATACATAATTAAATATATAAGTATTGATTCTGCTGTTTTACACATACCGATTTTTTATGTCAAAATGATCAGAATTTGAAAATTGTTATATATTCTTCAGTCTACAACAACTCATCACTGAAACAAAACTCGTATGCAAGAGGAGGATGAAAAACTGAGACCGATAATAAGGGGAGACAACACAGCATAACTCTAAAGTACTAGCTTTTGCAAGCTTCTCAAGTACTAGCTTTTGCAAAACAAAATTCCTGGGTCAGATTGTCTCACAATAATAATAGCTAATTATCATAAATAAACAATAATAATAAAGGAACAGTGATAATACACAATTAGAAATAAATAATCATTAGGATATATAAAATGGTTTAGGCTATTTGTAATACGGTAGATTCTTAAAAAAACAGAACAGGCAAAACAGACTACAATTCATGAAAAACAGATTGCAGATAAAAGATTTAAATAAAAGATTGTAAGCTTTATTAGCAGTGTTTACCTCTTTCAACTGTCAGAGGAAAATGATTATGTCATGTAATAGACTCAAACCAGTCTAAACAACCACAGTAAGCTGCAAGTTAAGGAATATGTGAGTGTGGGAGGGGGGGAGGGGGGTGAGAAAGATATTTTCAAAGAATTCTTAATATTGCGAAAAACTGGCTTAAGTTCAAAGAATCTGGCACAAACAATATCAATTTGGCGAAAGTGGTGGCGAAAGAAAAAAATATCCAAGCGCTAACCCTGTTCGGTATCTTACGTTTTTATATGGGAAAACGTCTAAACAGTGGATTTCTCAGAAACTGTTTAAGTCTAAGGTACAATATTTAGTATAAATGGTCAACTAAATGAACAGCTGAATATATTATGTCACTAAAGGTCAAGGTTATTCTGTCAGCCTGTCCTTCGTCAAGATTTTCAAACATCTTCTTCTCTGAAACCACAGGGCCAATTGAAGTCAAATTTCATATGAAACCTATCTAGGATGGGGGAACAAAAGATTGTTATGGGTATCCAGGTCACATGACCAAGATGGCCGCCACGCTCATATACGGTAAAAAATGTTAAAAAATCTGCTTCTCCAGAAGCAAAAGGCCTATGACCTTGAAACTTGGTATGTAGCATTGGACATTTGGGCCCATCATTGTTTGTACAAATGATGAACGTGTGATGACCTTGACCCAATTTATGACTCGGTCAACTTCGTACCTTAGGCTTTTATATGGGAGAACACTTAAACAGTGGATTTTTCAGAAACTATTTACGTCCGAGGTACAATATTTGGTTTATATGGTCAACAAAATAAACAGCTGAAGATATTATGTCACTTAAGGCCATGGTTATTCTGTCCGTCCATCCGTCGTCAAGATCTTCAAACATCATCTCCTCTGAAACCACTGTGCCGATTGAATTCAAATTTCATATGGAGCCTATCTAGGTTGGGGGAACAAAAGTTTGTTCCCGGTATCCGGGTCACATGATCAAGATGGCCGCCACGCCCATACATGGTAAAAACCCTTCAAAAATCTTCTTCTTCAGAACCAAAAGGCCTATGACCTTGAAACTTGGTATGTAGCGTTGGGCATTCAGGCCAATCATAGTTTGTACAAATGATGACAGAGCTGTGACCTTGACCTAATTTATGACACGGTCAACTTCGGAACCTTAGGTTTTTATTTGGGAAAAGGCCTAAACAGTGGATTTTTCAGAAACTGTTTAAGTCTAAGGTACAATATTTGGTATTTATGGTCAACTAAATGACCAAACATCTTCTCCTCAGAAACCACTGGTCTGATTGAAGCCAAGGTGTCAGGTGAGCTACAGGACCATTGGTCCTCTGGTTTTTATTTCTCAACGAAAACATACATTGTAACTCTTCATTAGAACCGTCTAATGAGGGGTCATATTAATAGATAATTAGGAAAATTATCCCTAAATTATCTCTATTACCCTTCTTATCTGGAGTTTTAGGCCGCTGGGGAGCAGAGTTCTAAGTATTTGCTTCAAACAAGGTATAAAAGATTGGGGTAAAAAAAGGCAGGCAAAAATACACAGAGCTCTAGATAAGAGGGAGTATTTGGTACCTTCCTACTTAAAATGAAATTAAGGCTCTTCCTTATGCAAACTCACTCTTATCGTAGTCTTATAGTTATAATTTGTCAAGTTTCAAGAAAAAGGCAAAAATACATAGAGCTCTAGATAAGAGGGAGTATTTGGTGATAATTGGGGATACTTTTTGTTAATACTGTACAAAAACATATGTTGTGACCCCTCATCTGAACCGTCTTGACGAGACGGTTCAGATGGGGGGTCACAATATATGGTTTCAATGAGAAATAAAAAAAATCATCCCTCAATTATCATCAAATACCCCTCTTCTTATCAAGAGCTCTGATACAATAGTCTAAATGCTTGCTGTTTGGTTGGGAATCACAGTGTGTTTTTTTGTGTGTTTTTTTCAGACTTTGTTTCTATGAAGTAGACAAATTTGGATCCTCTTAACAATGGTCACATTTTTTCCCAATTTTTTTTACATTAACCTGATTTCGCTGTTGTAAAAGATACTCATTCTGAACACTATAGCCATTCCATGCAAATCAAAATGACATTTTAAAATAATTTCGGTGTTGTAATGAGTGCCATTGTAAAGAGGGTTGGTTGACTGTATGCTTTAAGGTAGTGATTTTCTTTTTTACCTTCCTACTTAAAATGAAATTAAGGCTCTTCCTTATGCAAACTCACTCTTATCGTAGTCTTATAGTTATAATTTGTCAAGTTTCAAGAAAAAGAGACATCACTATAAGTTTACTAAAATTAGACCTTAAAACAACTTTTCACCAAAGGAAGTGACTTAGTCTGAAATTCCTTTCAAACTCTATTCCTATTGCATTCTAACTTTGGTGCTGTGTTTTGTGTTATTACTGAAAAACACCAATACAACAGGGGTTTGGTAAAGGTATCAAGATACTCATAAGGTACTTTGTTGTTACAGAAAAGCACCTTACTATATAACTCCATTAGTAAGTAAAGGGGAGAAGCCATTAGTAAGTAAGGGGGAGAACCCATCTTATACTTGAGATATGTGACAGTCAGACCATCTCAGTCTCCACAGGGTATAATCGATTCCGCTAATTTTAGCTTCCTGCAGAGACTGTACATCATATCTGGCTTCTGCTGAGACTGTCCGCGATCTCTTGCTTCCTGCCGAGACTTCTGTCCTCGAAAAATGGCTTCCTGCCCAGACTGTCCGCGTGCATCTGCTTCCTGCCGAGAGCCTCACATGAAGCAGAATCACGTGGACAGTCTCTGCAGGAAGCCATTTATCATGTACAAAAGTCTTGGAAGGAAGCAAGAGTTTGCGGACAGTGTCGGCAGAAGCCAAATATGATATACAGTCTCTGCAGGAAGCGAGAATTGGCGGAATCGATTATACCCTGTGCATACATATTACTATAATGTTTCATCAAGATACGTATTCTAAACAATCAGCTGTTTGAGTTGCACAAAAATAGCCAAAAAAACTTAATCTAGGGGATGTAACTTAACTAAGCAAGAGGGAGCAACCATTCTTACTGTATGCTCAACAATACACATTGCTACGGTATAAAGTTTCATGAAGATATTCCAAATTATTACCTAGTTATGGCATGTACATTGATTGATTGATTGATTTGTTGTTTTACGTCCAGGGTAAACAGCTATGGTCATGTCGGGATGGTCAGTTAACCTAACCACACTATTCCTGGGCAGGCTTAGACCTCCTAAGCGGTTAACCAGTACTAAGTGCACATATTTTTGTCAGTAACTGACAACTGCCCTTCTTGAATCTGTGGAAGGAGAAACGAAAGTATGTGGCCAGACCGGGTATCAAACCCAGGATCTCTGACTTATAAGTCAGGTGCCGTACAGGCTGCGCTGGGCGGCCTGGCTATATGGTATGCACAAGTGTAGTCAAAAGAAAAAAAATGAAAGGGATGTAATTCTTAAGACAAGTCAGGCTTTCCAAGTATTCTTGTCAGACACCAATTAACACTGAAGACAGTAATAAATTTCTATTTTCAGGCAGCTGTGCTAGACCCATAATATGTCAGAACAACACCCCACAGAGCCACCGGAACCACCTCCTATGCCCCCACCCCCCACCCCATTTGGATTGCCTCAGTGGCTGGAAGAACTGGAGGATCCATTTGTTGGTAAATATTGGAGCCGCGACATGACAAAACCACCAAAGTGGTATGTGCACCCAGCAAAAACTCAGATCAGCCTGGGCATCTGCCCAGTCTGATCAGTCTTTGCTGTGTGCATGGAGCTAGCTTAGACCCTTAGCTATGCTTCAAGCACACAGTGAAGACTGATCAGACTGGGTGGATGCCCAGGCTGACCTGAGTCTTTGCTGGGACACATGCCACTTCTTGGTTTAGTCATGTCGCGGCTCACTGAATTTCATACTATAGTCAACTCTTGATATCTCAGAGCCAAAGTTCGTCTCAAATTACTGATATCTACGAGTAAATTTTCTGGTTCTGTGCATACTGGTTACTTTGAGATGCCAGTATAGTTTGAGATATTGTGAGTTTAAGCGTGAAGAAAGGTATGGAAAGTGTCTGAACTATTTTCTTTGACATAAGAGGGTACATTGAGATATCAGTGTTTGAGAAAATGAGAGTCAGCTATAGTTGTCTGAGCTGCCGTTAGAATGAAGAAGGGCCAGAGACAGGTCTTGTTATTGTGGCTTTGTTAGCCAATTTGGTATGTTGGTGCATGGTGCAACTTTTTGCTCTGTGTTCTTGTTCAGCTCTGTGACAGGACACAGACAGGTGAGACAAAGTGTTTTCTGGAATTTGTGTGTTGCACTTGTCAGTATTTCCCTAGAGACAGGACGGCAGGATTATCAGGGACATAATCAAATTGGACAGATCTTTAAGAACGATAATTCAAGGTTTTCCCTCAGCCTTGTATTTAAAGAGTTTTTGGGACTCCCACACCAATTTTGAAGGATCCAGTGCCAAAAGTAAAGCGTCCTGTGCTCTGAAAAATCTTATAATTGTTCAAATCAAATATTTGAATTTTATAAATGCTACATTCTGAAAATCATTACTTTGTATTGTGCCAAGAATAATATACAGTAATCTTTATCAGAATTCATCACTTTGAAATGGTACTTGGATTTTGTTTGAGAGTCTTAGTGGATGCACATATTTTTTTTCCCAGACACCATTTTAGAGGTCTGAGACCCTCTATCTTGCGTCCAGGAAAACCCTGACAACTAGGGTCTTATAAATATTTACCAAAGGGAGAAAAGTCTTATGTCACATGTGAACCATGGTTTGCCCACCTGCAAAAAGAGATTATCCTCAAGCTTTAAGTGAAGGGATTATCTCATATCAAGGTGGAAACATACTCTAATATTTACATTATCCGTGTATCTATTGAAAAGCCCTATGGTAAACCATTAGAACGTAATGTCACACCAGGTTGCATGAGGTTAAGTGACGTGAAAACAAACCATGATTCTCGCCAATCTGATTGGACGTAGTCATCGTTATGACGTTGGCACTGTTCCGCTGTTAGTAGAATAAAATGCGTATAAATGTATCTGTCTGCTTCCACTGTAGCCCTAAAGCAAATTTGTGGTCAATTAATTGATAGAAAAGAATGTAAATATAAGCAATGAACTTAATTTTTCTGGTGTTTGTCGAAGTATTAACTACATTGGGTTGCTAGCAAAGTTTACATGAACCCCTTCGAAGTATAAACTACATTGGGTCGCTAGCAAAGTTTACATGAACCCATTTGGGGTTCACTTACTTTGCAAGTGACCCAATGTAGTTTACACTTCGATAAACCTCAGAGACATGGAGAAATGAAATTCATTCCTCTGCCTCCTTTCCAAAAAGTAATGTTTTACAAATTTACTTGCCAACTTCTGTGTTTTCTATCATTTTATAAAGGAGAGCTACATGTCTCTAGAGATCAGAGCTCTGCCAAATGGGGTCAACTCATCAAGGAAAGAATTTGCTCCTTAGGAGCAAATTCTTCCTTGAAGAGTGGACCCCTATTGAGAAAGAAGACAAAACAAGGGCAGTAGTAGAATTGCTTCCTCTGAAAGCATACCCATCACCATAATGCTGCATATTATAAATATTTTGGCAGTGGCTGATTTACCATTCTTTTCTATTCTATTCTATTCTATCCCATAACCTTACTAGGTCGTTGGGGCACCACAGCTGACTTCAAAACAATCCCTTTCCACCTTGTCCTGTCTTAAGCTGCCCTAGTTGAGCTGGCAAAATTCATTCCTGTCCACTCCTTGATATTGTCTTCCCACCTCTTCTTCTGTCTACCTCTTCTTCTTTTTCCTTTCACTGTGCCCTGAAGAATTGTCTTTGCTAAACCAGAAGACCTTGAGACGTGGCCAAACCACCTTAGTTTCCGTTTCTTGACCAGTGTCAGGAGTTCATCATATTCTCCAATGGTTGCTTGGATCTTCCTGCATACCTCCTCATTGGTTATATGGTCCTTGTACGAAATGTTCAGTACCATTCTTTAGGCCCTAATTAACACCCAATGATGTTTAATAGGGTTAATACGGTATATTTCTGTGGAATTCATGTAATTTCTTATACCGTTTGTAAGTTCATTAAGCAGTTCTAGCCGGAATCTGCTCAAGTATTTTTGTTGTTTCAGAAAAAAGGTACCAGAAGGAGCTTCAATTTAGAATGGTGGGTGCCATAGAAACAGGAAACATTGCATTGCTACGAAAACTGGTTGAAAAAGGAGTAGATACAAATGCTGTGATTCTATTGGTTAAAACACCTCTAACACATGCTGTTGAACAGGAGGATGTTAATCATGACATTGTTAAGTTGTTACTTGACTCTAATGCTGAGATTAACATGCCTGACAAGACTCCATGGGGAATGAAAGCCTTACATACGGTGTGTGCCAAGGGTCTGGTGGACATAGCTGAGCTGTTTGTCGCCGCAGGGGCAGACATTAATGTTAAAGATAACGGAAGTATGGTGCCTTTACATTTTGCTGCCAGATATAATCAGGCTGAAATGGTGAAATATCTTTTGAACAAGAACGCTTACGTTCATGCAACAGATAACTGCGGGAAGACCCCATTACATCGTGCAGCTGAGGAAAGAAATTTTGACATCGTACAACTATTTTTAGAAGCTGGTGCAGACATTAACTGTGCTGACAATAACGGTTGGACACCCATTTTTCATAGTGTGTTCTTTCACCATATTGACATGGTGCAATTTTTAATTCTCAACGGAGCAGATGTAAATTATCTGAATGACTATGATGAATCACCTTTACACATAGCCTGCTCAGTTGAAATGCCCACACCTGAAATTTATGACGCAATCTCACGATCTTCTTTTGACTTCTACAGACGTTCCAAGAAAATTCCATCTGAGGAGTTGAAAAAGCTGATGGAAACTAGAATAGGGTCAAATTTGGATGTTATAAAGTTGCTGGTGAATGCTGGAGCTAGTGTGAACATGAAAACAACAGATAATGAGTCACCAGTCTTGTTAGCAGATAATTACGCTGTAAAGCGGTATTTGGTGGCAGCTGGTGGAAGGCTTGAAGAAGATGATCTCTCCATTTTCTCAACTGTACATAATAGATATCTTTCTCTGTATGGTTAGTATCTATTCTGATATATTCACAATTCAACACAGGCAACGAAGGCACCGTACTATAAAACTCAATTGTTTTCACATTCTTCGTACATTAATTTCAAAACTATCATTCTTACGGACCCGGCAGTTTGTTAGACCTCTTAGTCAGATCAGAGTTTCAATGAAATTCTGTCTAGTATAAATGCAGTGCTTGAATAAGGGTTTTCACCTTTTCATTGTCTGGTTGTTGTAGTCCAAAAATGGTTTTCACATACAGTCAAACCTGCTTATGTGGTCACCTCTATTAAGGGGTCACCTGCCTTTAGCAGCCACCTTTTTTGGGTCCCTAGAGCCAAAATACAGTGCAAATGTACCTGTATTAAGGGGTCACCTGTCTTTAGCAGCCAATTTTTGAGCCTCCCTTGGGTGACCCCTTAAGACAGGTTTGACTGTATTTCCTGAATATGCATATCAATTCAGTAAAACTTTTGAGTCCTATTTCAAGAGTCGGGGGTCGGATGGTCCGTGAGACTATACTTCTGAAACAAACTAATCCTGATGAGCAGAACAAGCAGGTTCCTTGTACGTTGTCTTCATTGCCTGTGTTGAGTGCCAGACCAGTGTGATATGAGCCGCGATACGACAAAACCAGCAGTGTGGTTGTGCTCCCAGAGGAGACTCAGATCAGCCTGGGCAACCGACTAGATTGATCAGACTCTTCAGGGTAGCTAAGGGTCTAAGCTACCTCCATGCGGACAGCGAAGACTCTGATCAGACTGGGCGGATGCCCAGGCTGATATGAGTCTGCACTGGGCCCACAACTACATTGTTGGTTTTCTCGTGTCACAGCTCATATAAGGTAAACTCAAGTTTCCAAAATTACCACAAATAAATAAATCAGTCTTGTGTAATTCAGCTATAACATGGGGGGTCACTTCCAAAATAATCCCAAGGAATTAGATCCATCTCACAAGGTGTATCAAGATCATTTAAACAATCCCAAAGGTGTAGATCCATCTTACAAGGTGAAACAAGATTGTTTAGAAAACAATCCCAAAGATCTAGCTCAATCTTAAAAGATAAATCAAGATCATTTTGAAAACAATCCCAAAGATATGGATCAATTTACAAGATAAATCAAGATTGTTTAGAAAACAATCCCAAAGATCTAGATCCATCTTACAAGACGAAGCAAGATTGTTTTAGAAAACAATCCCAAAGATCTAGATCCATCTTACAAGTCAAATCAAGATCGTTTTAGAAAACAATCTCAACATTCTAGATCCATCTTACAAGACAGATCTGGATCTTTTGGATGGGAAAAAAACTCTGTTCTGTAATCAACAAAATACGATAAAAGATATCTCTGTATGGTCAATTATGGTTGGGTAAATTGATAACTGGTGGTTTTATGGCCCTTTAACATTACTTCACTCATATCAGTCCAAACCAAGAGTAATAATGAAAGGTTTGTGTGCAATGGAACTCTGTTTATGGTTGGAAAGGATTAGTGGAATTAGAGCATGGATTGCTAGCACTTAACTTCTGGGCTTCAAGGCCAGGACTTAACCCCATGAGCTACCAGGGCTCCAAGATCTGGTTGGAAATTAGGTGCACAAGAGTGTAAGAACAGATTTACTTGTAATAGAAGCAGTTCTGTCATTTAGGGAATACAATGTAACTGTCTTGAAAATTGTCATTTGTGGATGTAAATCATCGGTTTTATGGTTGGAAATTTTTTTTTACAGGAACATGCCAGTGGAACCATAAAATGCAATTTGGGACCATAAAACCAGTGATTTACCTCCTCAAATGACAATTTGCAATACAGTTATCCCCATTCTAATGCACTCTTCCACTTTTTCACCTTTCATACTGTACTATCTTGCAACCATTTCAAGTGCTGTCAGCAATGTAAAGCCAAACATCAGCCAGTGGGAAGCAATGTTATTTAATGACGTCAGATTTGCGACAGTATATTGCAGAATATACGGTAGCAAATTTTTGACGAGATCCAATCAAATGTGGCGTTATATTTGTAATTGCATAAGAATTTCATTTTTACTTCCCTTCTCAATGTGTGTCAATGCTTAAAAAAATCTTTCCCTTATAAGTAGACCCTGTTTTTGGAAGGGCTTCATCATCCATGGCAGCAAACTGGAAGTAACAAAAGTTTTGCCCCTTTGAAGAAATAGGAGAAAACATTGTGGTATAACTAAACACCTTAACAAAATTCTAGGTCAGAAAAGGTATAACCATTGATGATAACTCAGTGATATTTTTTTGTTTGTTTCTATTTGACTCATTCTGTGACCAGGCCCCAAGGCAATAAAACTATTTTCTCTGCTGATAAATATGAAAATGCCAGTACATGCATTTTTAGCTCACCTGAGCCAGCGGCTCCAGGGGAGCCTCCTTCGTCCATCCGTCTGTCAACAATTTCAAACAACTTATCCTCTGAAACCACTTGGCCAATTGTAACCAAATTTCATATGTGGCATCCAGAGGAAGGGCAAGCAAAAAAAAGTTCAACCGGTCCTGGTCACATGACCAATATGGCCACCATGCCCATATATGGTAAAAACCTTAAAATATCTTCTTCCCCAGAACAAAAAGACCAATGGCCTTGAAACTTAGTATGTAGCATCTGGTACGTGAGTACTACCAAGATTATTCTAATTATAACCTTGGGTTGACCTTGACTTTTTTTACGGTAAGGTCAAATTTGCTTCCTTGTGCTTTTATATGGCAAAATGCTAGAACATAAGATATCTTGGAAACTGTTGAAAATTTTGGGCTAAAAATTGGTATCTACAGTCATCTTAATGAGTGCATGAAGATTTATGAGTACAAGAGGTCAAGGTCATTCTTTGACCCAGAACTCGCATATTTTGACAATTCCAAACAACCTCCTCAAAAGCCACTGGGCCAATTGAAACCAAATTTCATATAGAGCTTCCAGGAGTTGAGGGAATGAAAATTTATTCATACAGTCCAGATTACATGACCAACATGGCCACCACGCCTTCTTTCGTTACGGCAACGTCAAATATGGGAAAATGCTAGAACATAAGATTTCATGGAAAGTCTTGAAGATTTAGGCCTAAAAATTGGTACCTACAGTAATCTTAATGAGAACATGAACATTTGTGAGTACAAGAGGTCATGGTTATTCTGTGATCTTTGACCCAGAACTCTCATATGTTGGCAATATCAAACAATCTCCTCAAAGACCACTGGGCCAATTGTAACCAATACTCATAAGCAGAGAAAATTTCATGCTCAGCTTAACTGAGCAAGAAAACAACCGTACTTATTAGTAATTTGCTATTTGTTGGCAGGTAAAATTCCATGCTCAGCTGAGTTGAACATGAAAAAAGTTTTATAACCTCAGGGCCAGTATTCTCATAATGTTTCCTTGGAGGCTCAAGGGAATGCATAACATGCAAAGAATAGAGGGTGAAAAGTGTAGATCCAGATGAGGATGCTCTAAATAGGCCACCTAATCTAGATCTGTGCTGTTTGCAAATTAAATTATATTAATTTCTGACATTTCATTAAAGGCTAAAATTTAATGCTTCCAATATTTTTCAGAACTAGAGGAAGATGGAAGTAAAGATGACCTTTGCTCAGAGGAAGACTATCAACATTTAAAATGGCTACAGACCCACCTTTATCTACAAGATACATTAAAGTACCTCTGTCTGGCTGCCGTGAGGGGTTACCTTGGCCAGACCAGGGACATTACAGGGGCTATTGAAACCTTACAGCTGCCAAAGGCCTTAACAACGTTTCTGAATCTGGAAAATTTTTCTGAAGAGGTCTGAACTAAATGTGCCATGGGAGAATGTGCAATATTTGTGCCTCGACTCGAGAAAACCAACAAAGTGGTTGTGCACCCAGTGCAGACTCAGATCAGCCTGGGCATCCACCCAGTCTGATCAGAGTCTTCACTGTCCGCATGGAGGTAGCCTGGACCCTTAGCTACCCTTTAAGCACTTAGCAAACTGTCTGATCAGATTGGGCGGATGCCCAGGCTGATCCGAGTCTGCTCTGGGCGCACAACCACAGAACCTAGCTTTGGGGGATTGTAAATCATCTTGAAGCAGAATTACTACTACTGATTTACATAAGTAGAATTTCAATGGCTTGAACAGGCTTGGGACCATAACATTTAGTTCCAGCCAAGGGTAGAACAAGAACCATAACTCTGCCTACATTTTTCACTGAATTATGCCCCTTTGTAATTTTGAGTACAGAAATCATGTCCGCTTCATAACTCTGAAACCGTTAGAGATATTTTCACGAGAATTGGTACAAATGTAAAGCATCACCAGACGATGTGCAGAGAACAAGAACCATAACTCTGTCTACAATATTTACTGAATTATGCCCCTTTGTAATTTTTAGTACAGAAATTGTGTCTGCTTCATAACTCTGAACCCGTTAAAGATATTTTCACGAGACTTGGTACAAATGTAAAGCATCATCAGACGATATGCAGAGAACAAGAACCATAGCTCTGCCTATGTTTTTTACTGAATTATGTCCCTTTGAAATTTTGAGGGCAGAAATTGTGTCCGCTTTTAACTCTGAAACCGTTTGAGATATTTTCACATGACTTGGTACAACTGTAAATCATCATCAGACGATGTGCAGAGAACAAGAATCCTAACTCTGCCTACTCTTGTTACTGAATTATGCCCCTTTGTAATTTTTTTGAATATAGAAATCGTGTCCGCTGTATAGCTTTTAAAGCATCAAAGATATTTTCATAGAACTTGTACATAATATAAAACATCATCAGACAATGAGCAGAGAATAAGAACTGAAACTTCATCTACATTTTTTATGGAATTATTCCCCTTTCTAGTTGACAGTCTGGAAAATATGTTCAACCTCTAACTTTAAAATTGTTGAAGATATTTTCACAAAACTTTGTACAAATATAAACATCATCGGACAGTGTATAGAGAAAAAGAACCATAACTACAACTTCATTTTTAACAGAGTTATAACCCTTTGTTATTTTAAGTACTTCATAGAGTTGTTGCCCATGTTTTAATCAATTGTGATTTGGTATTTTGCCCATATCTTGATGACACTACCAGAGGCTTTAATAATTTCAAACAACATATTGAATATGAAGGAACAACATGATAACAGAAAGCTGGTATTGTTATTTCTGGTTGGGCACATATGACTTAAATGTTGTCAACAGTCTCATAAAGGCGGGGCCCTATTAGTTACCATGTTTCTAGTTTCAAACTCAAAATAAAACACACTGATTGACATGCTTGGAAGCAGCCAATCAGTGTTCTTTATTTTGAGTTTGAGATTATTCTCAAGTTTTATAACCGTGAACCCTGATCTGGAATTATTTGTCTCCCACTCATCGGGTTGGGGTTGGGACTGCTGGAAGGGTTGGAGGGTGTTTGTTTGTGTGTGTGTGTGTGTGTGTGTGGGGGGGGGGGGGGTGCGGTGCTCTTAAAGGAACAAATTTATTCTCAAAACAACTTCCTTGCAAAACACAAATACATGATTCATATAACTTGTATGGCTTTCTGCAAGTCTTATGTGTAATTGTATTTAATTTAAATATGTTTCAGTTAAGAAATAGATCAGCTCTAGCAGTGAATTGTTGAGTGATAATTCACTGTTTGGAGGTCAGTTGTAAAGTAGATCATAGCACGAGCACAGCGAGTATATAAACACTATATTATGCTCTGTGCTCATGATAAGGTCTATATTACTCAACAGTTCAATGCTATAGCTGAACTATTTCTTTTCTAACGGTCAAAAATGCTGAAAAAGTATCCTTTTCATTCAAACTCTCCCAACCTTCCTGCCAGCTCGTTCATGCTGCAGCCAAATTTCTTAACTGTATCTAAGATAAATGTATGATTTTATAGCGATTTTAGAAAGGAAAAGTGACATTACACTGTCTAATGTATCAAAATGTCACAAAGTAAGTCAGTAATTGCATGTGACATCAGCAATTACAGTGAATTGTTGCAGAATAAAACACAGAAATTTTCCATTGCTTCTATAGGCGCACTGTGTTGGAATTCAAATAAAATTGTCGAAACCAAATATATGTTGCCTGATTAAGTCTTTGTTGACTCCACTGAGGCTAGCAGAAGCAGGATATTAGGTATAATTTTTTCTGGCACAGGCCACAACAGCATAAAACTTATGAAGTGCTCAGGGTGAGCATTTGGGATACTCTGATGTCCATCGTCCATCGTACCTGTGGACGGACGTCTGGACGTCCGTCAACTTTTGCTTGTGTACACTCCAGCAGGCACAGTTTTATTCCAATCTTTATGAAACTATGTCAGAATGTTAGTCTTTGTAAAATCTAGGCCAAGTTTGAAACTGGATCATGTCTGGTCAAAAACTAGGTCACTAGGTCAAATATAAGAAAAAGCTTGTGTACCCTCTAGAGGTCACAGTTTTGATCCAATCTTCATGAAACTTTGTCAGAATCTTTATCCTCACAATATCTAGGACAAGGTTGAAACTGGGTCATAGCGGGTCAAAAACCACGTTACTAAGTCAGATCTTAGAAAAACCTTGTGTTCGCTCTAGAGGGCACAGTTTTGATCCAATCGTTTTGAAACTGTATCAGAACATTTATTGTTGCAATATCTTGGCCAAGTTTGAAAGTGGGTCATGTGAGGTCAAAAATAGGTCATTAGGTGAAATATAGGAAAAAGCTTGTGTACCCTCTAGAGGTCACAGTTTGAATTCAATCTTCATGAAACTTTGTCAAAATGTTTATTGTCACAATATCTAGGCAAGATTTGAAACTGGGTCATGTCGGGTCAAAATCCAGGTCACTAGGTCAAATCTTAGAAAAACCTTGTGTACGCCCTAGAGGGCACAGTTTTGATCCAATCTTTTCGAAACTTTGTCAGAATGTTTATCGTCACAATATGTTGACCAAATTTGAAAGTGGGTCATGTCAGGTCAAAAACTAGGTCACTGGGTTTGATATTAAAAAGACCTTGTGTACGCTCAAGAGGTCAGAGTTTTGATCCAGTCTTCATGAAACTTTGTCAGAATGTTTGTCCTCGCAATATCTAGGGCAAGATTAAAACTTTGTCATGTCGAGGTCACTAGGTCAAATATTAGAAAAACCTTGTGTACACCCAAGAGGGCACAGTTTTGATCCAATCTTCATGAAACTATGTCAGAATGTTTGTCCTCGCAATATCTAGGGCAAGATTAAAACTTTGTCATGTCGAGGTCACTAGGTCAAATATTAGAAAAACCTTGTGTACACCCAAGAGGGCACAGTTTTGATCCAATCTTCATGAAACTATGTCGGAATGTTTATCACCATAAAATCTAGGTAAGGTTTAAAACTAGGTCATGTCGGATCAAAAGTAAGGTCACAGGGTCGAAACTTAGAAAAACTTTGTGTACTCTTTAGACGGCACAGTTTTGATCCAAACTCATGAAACTTTGTCAGAATGTCTATTTCCATAAAATCTAGGCTAAGATTTAAAATGGATGTTGTCTGATCAAAAACTAGGTCACTAGGTCAAATCTTAGAAAAACTTTGTGTACACTCTATAGACCACAATTTTTATTCATTTTTCATGAAACTTTGCCAGAATGATATTTCCATAATATCTAGACCAGATCTGAAACTGGGTCATGTCAGGTTAAAAACTAGGTCACTAGGTCATATCTTAGAAAAAGCCCCTTTGTACACTCTAGAGGGCACCGTTTTGATCAAATCTAAATGAAACTTTGTCAGAATATATCTAGGTCAGGTTTGAAAATGGGTCATGTCGGGTCAAAAATAAGGTCACAGGGTCAAATCGTAGAAAAAACCTATGTAGACTCTAGAGGGCACAGTTTTGATTCTGGACACAGTCTTCATGAAACTTTGTCAGCATGTTTATCTCTATAAAATCTAAACCGAGATTGAAACTGAGTATTGTCTGGTCAAAAACTAGGTCACTAGGTCAAAATTTAGAAAAACATTGTGTACACTCTAGAGAGCATAGTTTTGATCCAATCTTCACGAAACTGTCAGAATGTTTATCTCCATGAAATCTATGCCAAGTTTGAAACTGGGTCTTTGGGCCAAAAATAAGGACACTAGGTCATATAGATCTTAGAAAAACCTAAGGTACACCCCATAGGGCACAGTCTTGACTTAATCTTCATGAAACTTTGTCAGAATATTTATCTCGCTGAAATTGAGGCAAAGATTGAAATTGGGTCATATTTGATTAAAAACTAGGTCACTAGGTCAAGTCATAGAAAGCCCTTGTTTACTCAATAGAGGCTTCATTTTCCATTGAATCTTCATGAAACTTTATCAGAATGGTTGTTTGAATAATATTTAGCTTATGTTTGAACACGCCTTACAATCAGTCTCATGCGGAACTGGCGGTTAAGCAAAGCAATCTGTTAGATCGCTTTCCGGTGACGTAGAAGAGGAGCCGAAAAAGGTAAACAATACTTAGTCAGATTTTAGAATGTTTTTTTCAGAATGATAGGAGAGATATCCAAAATCTAAGAATGCTATTTTGTTACTATAACATTGTTTTTTCAACACACCAAATAATTCTATAATTGGTTCTGCGGTTTTCTTGATATTTGATCCCTCCTCCGAAATGTCTGTTCAGCACGGTCAGGGTCAGACAAAACAGGAGATAAAATAACAACATTTTCTGCTCGATCTCAAAAACGAGCAAAAAGCATCCGAATTCATCATTGCATATCAATGTGATAATTAATATCTGTCATCAACAACGATGTTTCAGTGATCAGGTATCAAGCATTGTTCTGAAATCATTGTTGAAAGGGGCGAAATGTTTTGGTTCAGCATTTAATCATTAAAAATAGAAGGAAATATGTCAACACAATCTGCTTATTTTAGTCTGTTTTATGACATAAATTTTATGTTGGATGATCTTTTTTTCAACATTTGGTAGATGTCAGCTGAGACTTGTAGGATCTATGCAGTTGGAGATTATGTTTTAACAAAACTGAACAAAGTTGATCCCATTCCCAAAAATATTTGGTGTTTACTGTTTCAATGGTTTTAAATACATGCTGAATTAAAATTTCTAACATTACATTTGAATAATTAACACGATTTCACAAAATTTTGATTTTTTGCATTTGAATGGGAGGCTCCTGTAAAAAATTTTGTGGTTGCGCATGAGAATATTCGGTTGAGCATTGGACTGTATGGAATATCAAATGAGCTTGGGTGCCTGATTTAGCTGCGAGGCAGCCTGACCTATATATGAACCACGAAAAGATCGATCAACCTGCGACTTCGCATGTGTAGTTTGGTCAGCTCGTTTAGCACTGATAAGCTGTTGTATCATTAAACCTACAACTAGTTTTGTCTGACCTGGTCATGTAGCCAGAAAGACATGTTTTTCTTACCATAACCATTTGAATAAAATCGTTTATGAGACTAGCCACTCTTAAAAGTTTAGAAGGGCCTATTTTTCAACTGGCGGATGGATGACTTGCGATTTTACGTTTTTCAGCAGTATTTCAGTCATATCAGATTTTTCTCTCCAGAAAAGGTATAGCGAAAATTTGGAGAATGTCATGCTATTAGTTTTTTACAATTGTATGTTGAGATCAAATGATATGAACAGTTTTAAGTGGTGTTTGGTATATAACATTTGTCCTCCGAGTTCAGTACCTAAAGAAGGAAATAGTCCAGCACAGATAAATCGGCCCTGTACGTGCATTTGCAGACTTTCTGTGAAATCTCATCGATGCAGCAAGACACTTCATTTATATAACCGCGTTGAAAGTTCATTTTCAAGAAAATGCATGCTTTTGTTACTACGCCCTCAACGAATTTTAATCGGCGGTCAATATTATTGAATCTGACATGGGGATAGTTCTATTCTGTACAAAAGGGATTGTGCGCTTGAATTTAAAAGCATGTTTAAATACTTCTAAGACATAAGTCAGATAATTTTGGTCAAGTAAGATGATCTTGGTCTCAGTATATCTATAATAACCCTTTACCTGCCACTTAAGTTATTCATGGGACCCTAAACATGCGGGTACCCATGCGTCAGAAGTCACAAACTCTGACCGATTTGACTGATATTTTCATTCAGCTGCAACAAGGTGTGTGCTGCCATTCTGGAAGTTACCAAGGTCCACCGACGTCCATCCTTGGAGCTAACAGAATCAACTGGAAACCGACCAAGACACTTAAAAAATAATACAAGATATCAGCCCCAGGTATATGCTTTAGAGATGGAAAGTGACTGCTTGTCTGAGACCCGATGCAAACAACAAACCAGTGATGTGGGCAAAACCTTGCTCTGGTAAAAAGCAGATTCCCTTCTGCATATGACAGCCTCAAAAAGTGGGGTTTCCTGACAGGCTATCCCTTAAAACTGACTGTTGCGATCGTAGGGTTAAGGGCTAATCTGTTATACTGTCTCTTAAGTTTCGATATTGACTGAAATACTGTCTCAAAGAGCCGGTAAACCTAATTCTTTACCGTTTGTTTAATTATGTCCATTTAAATTGTATCTGACGTGTGAATTTCTGTATCAGGAAAAAATTAGGCCACACTTTTCTTTAATTTGTGTGCCTTTTCTCTATCTCTATTTTTCTCAGATTTTCAACCTCTTATTTTTCTCCAATCAGTATAAAAATGACATTTTTTTCTCTTCAATGAACTATAATGGCTCTAACAGGCTTGGGACCATAAAAATTAGTTCAAGCCAGGGGCAGTTATACCCATCCACTTAGTTTCTACTTAAAGTAACCTCTAGGGACTCTGGAAGGAGTTCTAGTCAGGCAGGGTTGACGAGTCATCAGGGTTCAAACCACTGAAGTTTGGCTGTATTATTTAATATGATCAAGAAATTTATTTATTGGATACCCATCCATAATTTCACGTAATTTACGTGGATGAGGGTTTCAGCAAGACGACTACATACAGAAACCGAATTGTCATTCAGTACGTGTACGTCATATCTTTTAGTCTATCTAGTTAGTTTTGATCAACGATAAACTATTAATATCGTTGAAGAAAACGAATAAACTATATTTGCCCAAAAGTACATTTTTGCACAAAACAGTAAAGACTTACTGCGACTGAAACTTATATAAACTGATCATAACTTTCCTTAGAATTAATATTGTCGAGCGGGACATAAATCGTCAATCAATAAGGAACAGTCAGTAAATTATCAGACAGACAGTAAGTTTATTCACTCAACGTACAGGAGGTAAACATGACATAATGAGGAATTACTTCAGTACTAATCTAATACCATTATCAAGATACTGAAGCAGGACATATGAGTTTTAGGGGGTTATTGTTATCAGAAGACCAATCAGAAGAAACAGTATTGGCGTAACTAATTTAATAGTGATCCATGTATAGCTTGAGACGTTTATAGCTTAGTTAAAGCAAAAGCAATTGTGAAATGTATTGCTTTAGACGTTTACAGCTTAGTTTAAGCAAAAAAAATGTGAAGTTTGAAAGAAGTCAAATGCTGAACCGAGCTATCGCATGCGTAACCAGGAAAAATTGACATGGGGACTTCCCTTAAAAATAGGCAAACCAAAAGTGTTAAAATAAGCTAAACAGACTTTGAAAAAGTTGGTGGGGCATATTGCTTTTGGCTTGTCCGTTCGTCTGTGCGTGTGTGTGTGAGTCACACTTTTTCATGCCTGCTGTAACTTTGGAACCCTGCCAGCTAGGGTCTTGAATTTCATATATGGATTCCTTGGGGAAAAATAGCTGACAAATATTTTTTTCTTTTCTAAGTTATGCCCCTTTTTGGAGTTCTGCCCCTTATACTAAAATGAGATGAATATCTTGTTAGCAAGATATCTCAAAAAGTATTTGAGCTATGGCCTCGATTTTGGTATACTGATTGGGTATGAGGGGTAGATTACCTGATTAGCTTTTGGGAGAAATCCGTAAAATTTTGATGGAGTTATGGCCCTTGTTCGAATTTGGCATTTTTCGAACTTTTGAACCGCTTGACCTAGGAAGCTGATTTTTAGTATAATAATAGTCCTTGATGAAATAAACAGTCTAGTACAGGTTAGGTAACTCTGCATTCATTAGTTACGGAGTTATTCCCCCTGATGTTCAAAACTTATGTAGCCACTGGGTTCAAGAACCACTGAGCATAGAGTTTTGAAATTTCATAAATGGAATCCTCATGGAAAAATAACTGATACATATTTTTTTCCTAGTTACTTCCCTTTTCGGAGCTATGCCCCTTTTAAAAAAACGAGATAAATATTTTGTTTGCAAGATATCTCAAAAAGTATATGAGCTATGGCCTTGATATTTGATATACTGATCAGGTATGAGGAGTAGATTACCTGATTATCTTTTGGGGTAATAACATAGAATTTTGATGGGGTTGTGGCCCTTGTATGAATTTAGCATTTTTCAACTTTTGAAATCTTTGACCTAGGAAGTTGATTTTTTGTATAGTTGTAGTCAGTAATGAGTTAAATACTTCAGAAAGGGTTAGATAAATCTGCATTCATTAATTACAGAGTTATTTCCCCTTATGTTCAATACTTACGCAGCAACTGGGTTCAAGAACCACTGGGCATAGGGTTTTAAAATTTCATAAATGGATTCCTCATGGAAAATAAGCTCACACATTTAAATTTTCCTTTCTTTGCTATACCTCGTTTTGGAGTTATTCTCCTTTTAAAAAAACTGAGATAAGTATCTTGTCAGCAAGATATCTTAAAAAATATTTGAGTTTCGCCCTTGTTATTTGGTTCATTAATTGAGTATGAGAAGCAGATTACCTGGTGAAATTTTGAGAGAGTTCCCTAAAATTTTGATTGAGTTATGGCCCTTGTTTGAATTTGGCATTTTCTCAACTTCTGAATTGCTTGATCTAGAGAGCTGCTTTTTGGTATAATAGTAGTTCTTGATCATGTTGATGAGTTGAATATTTTGCTAAAGATTAGGTAGCTTTTTTTCGGACTTAGACATTCTAAAGTTTGACACCTTTGGTGGCAAGCATATGGTTGGGGGCATAGTGTTTCACAAACACAATTTCTAGTTTCTTCATATAATGAGTGGGTGAGTTAACCCAGGTTTATCGTCCAACCAACAACTAGGTCATACGGTGACAGAACTATAATTTAAAGTCTCATCCAAAAGACTGCAGATGTGGGCGATCCATCTTGTGACCCCTGGATTGGTCATCCAGCGTGTTATCCACTACACCACCGTGGCTCCTTTCAAATTATGACACTGGATTGACCATGACCTACCGGTATTTCATGCCAAGGTCAGTAAGATAATTCTAATAATTTTGGTGCACATGCACTGCAAAAGCTCCTCAAAATTTTACAGCAAAAAATGGCAGTGTTTGTAGGCATAATATGTTTGAAAATAATGTTTCATTAACTTAGGTTATTGTTAGTTTTCACAATTTAGGCCCTGATTAAAAAGATGCAGAGCACAAAAGAAGAAAAGTAGCTCATGATATTTAAGGTGTAGAGATACACTTCATATTTTTAGCTCATCTGAGCCGAAGGCTCACAAGGTGAGCTTAAAGGCTTGGCCCATTGTCTGTCGTAAGTCGTCCATAGTCCATTCACACTTCTAAGCATTAATACATGTATCTGATAAAGTAGGTGGTCAGTCTTGATGAAATTTTAATGGTAGCGTTGTTGGGATGGGGGATTGATTGCATATAGTTTTGGGACAGACTGGTATAAAACTCTGGTTACCATGGCAACAAAAAGGTCCCATAGACTTACAATGGGGAAAATGTTGTCCGGGCAATAGCGCCTTCAATTTTGATCGCAAATTCTTCAAACTTGCAGGTATCTAGGACAGCTATAAAATATCTAGCCAGTTTGAATTTGGACCAGGTTGGATGATTCTTTTCAGAGTTAAATGCCCTTGAGCGATAAAATATTTTCCCATAGACTTATAATGGGGAAAATGTTGTCAGGGCTCTAGCTTCTTCATTTTTGATCACAACTTCTTGTAACTTGCAGGTATCTAGGACAGTCATTAAATATCGCACCAGTTTGAAATTCGGCCAGGTTGGATGATTCTTTTCAGAGTTACTTGCCCTTGTGTGATAAAATACTTTCCCATAGACTTATAATGGGGGAAATGTTGGCAGGGCCCTAGCTTCGTTTTTGATCGCAACTTCTTGTAACTTGCAGGTATCCAGGATGGCCAAAACATCTCAGGCCAGTTTGAATTTGGGCCAGGTTGGATGATTCTTTAAAGAGCTGCTTGTCCTTGAGCGATAAAATATTTTCCTGTAGACTTATAATGGGAAAAATGTTGTCTGGGCCCTAGCGTCTTCATTTTTAGCTCGCCTGAACGAAGTTCAGCATGAGCTACTGCTCTACCCCTGGCGTTCAAGTGGCGTCAGCGGGGGCGTTGGCGTCGGCGGCGTTGGCAAAATGTGAAAGTTTTTACGTTAAAGTTTTTTTATGTAATGGGCAAGGCACTGCAGGCGAGCTATCCTGTACGGGGACAGGTCTTGTTGATTGCAACTTCTTGTAACTAGCAGGTATCCAGGACATCCATAAAATCTGAGACCAGTTCGATTTTGGGCCAGGTTGACTAAATCTTTTCAGAGTTACTTGCCATTGAACGCAAAAAATCTTAAGAAAAACCTTGTGTACACTCTAGAGGGCACAGTTTTGATCCAATCTTCATGAAACGTAGTCAGAATTTATATCTTTATATTTATATTATCCGAGCATTTATTGAAAAGCCCTATGGTAAACCATTCGAACGTAATGTACTTTATACTTCAATAACTACATCGGTTCACGCAACCTTACATGACGTCAAAACAAATCCTGGTTCTCCGAACTAATTGGACATAGGCCACGTTATGACGTCATTGATATGTCGTTGATGCTGTTCTGCTTTTAGTTGAAAAACTGCGTATAAATGTTTTCTGCTTCAACTCTAGCCTCTAACGGAAATTTGTGGTCAAATAATAGATAGAAAAGAATGTAAATATAAGCAATGAACTGATTTTTTCTGAAGTTTATCAAAGTATTAACTACATTGGGTCGCTAGCAAAGTTTACATGAACCCCTTTGGGGTTCACTTGGGGTTCACTTACTTTGCACTCGACCCAATTTAGTTTATACTTCGATAAACATCAGAAAAATGAAATTCATTCCTTAAATGACATCTAGGAAAAGTTTGAAAATGGGTCATGTCAGGTCAAAAATAAGGTCACTAGGTCAAATCTTAGAAAACATTGTGTACCCTCTAGAGGGCACACTTTTGATCCAGTCTTCATGAAACTTTGTCAGAATGTTTATCTCTTGAAATGTAGAAGGAGATAGATATTGGGTCATGTCAGGCCAGAAAGTAGGTCACCAGGTCAAATCTTAGAAAAATCTTGTGTACACTGAGGGCACAGTTTTGATCTAATCTTCATGGAAGTTTATCAGAATGTTTATCTCTGTGAGAGCTAGGGCGAGTTTGAAAGTAGGTCATGCCAGGTCAAAAACTAGGTAACTAGGTAAAATCTAAGAAAAACCTTGTGTACACTCTTCAGGGCACAGTTTTGATCCAATATTCATGAAACTTTGTCAGAATGTTTATCACTATGAAATTTAGGAACAAAATTGGATACTGGGTCCTGTTGTGCCAGAAAGTAGGTCACTAGACCAAATTTTAGAAAAACCTTTTGTTCACTCTAGAGGGCACAGGTTTGATCCAATCTTCAAAGTTATTTGTCAGAATGTTGATCTCTATGACATCTAGGATAATTTTGAAACTGGGTCATGCTTGGCCAAAAACTAGGTCACTAGGTCAGATCTAAGAAAAAACCTTGTGTACATCCTAGAGGGCACAGTTTTGATCCAATCTGCACGAAACTTTATCAGAACGTTTATCTCTAGGAAATTTAAGAGGAGGCGGATACTGGGTCTTGTCTGGTCAGAAACTAGGTCACTAGGACAAATATTTGCAGAACCTGATGACACTCTAGAGGGCTCAGTTTTAATCCAATCTCCATGGAACTTTGTCAGAATGTTTATCTATATGAAATGAATGTAGGACTAAATGTTTATCTCTTTGAAATGTAGGACGAGATGGAAACTGGGTTATGTCGACTCTGAAAGTAGGTCAATAGGTCAAACATTAGAAAAACCTTGTGTACTCTAGAGGGCAAAGTGAAGTGACAAAATGTGTCTGTTGACAGTAAAATTTGCAAAGGGGAGCAACTTTTTTGACTTCTGTTTGCTTACCTGATGAAGGAGGAAGCCCTTCCAAAAGCCTAGAGAAGCAAATTCTTTCATTTAAAGGTATGTTCCTGGCCTAGCGATAACAATTATGTTCACAAAATAAGATTGTCTTTTTCTGTGTAGTATTGAATTCTTTTATTTTTCTGAAACTGTTGCTACTGAGAAAATCGTCAGATGTTGTAGAAAATAGTCGTTTTCCCTTTGGTTTAGTTTCTTTTGTTGGAATTCCAGTTCTAAAAATATATATGTATATCTGTCTACAAGTCCGCAGTTTCTGATGTCATTTGCCAACGGTTAATTTTCTCTTGCCGTGAGCTCTTCCAGAGGTCCTGGCAAGGCAGATGGGTTAAAACTATCCCGAAATGCAATGCAGCATGATGTCAGCTATGTGATCTATTTTTTGGCGCGAACTAAAAATAGCGCTAACTGGAGTGCGAAGCAGAGTTAGGAAATCCCTTGCAAAACGACTTTTCTACGATTTTTTGATTTACACGTTTTAGTGAAACTTATTCATTTCCTCTTATAAGTGCTTTCCAACAACTTGGATAAAAAATCATCAAAATTATGATGCATTCCAAAGTACAGGAACCTACCTTTAACAATTGATCCCATTGAGAAAGGATGCAAAATAAAATGGCAGATTTGCTTTCGCTAACAGTAACCCATTCACATGGTGAAGGATTTACTTTCAAGGGAAGCAACTCTGCCAGATGAATGAGTTTATTTTTAGGGGAAGCAACTCTGCTAGATAGTTGGGTTTATATTCAAGGCAAGCAACTCTGTCAGATGAATGGTTATACTTTAGGGGAAGCAACTCTTGCAGATGAAGTTATACTTTCAGGGGAAGAAACTCCGTCATATGAATGGGTATACTTTCAGGGGAGGTAACTCTTCCAGGTGAATGGGTATACTTTCAGTGTTTAAATTTGGTGTTTTCACAATGCTTAAGCCATTGGTGTTGATGAAATGATGCATTATATCTTCATACTGAAAGTTAGAACTAGAGTATTATGATTTCTAATAGCCCTGGTACATGTACATTTACTTTGAAAATATGCTAAACTTTTGGCGAGGAGTATATTTTGGCCTAAGGCCATTCTCGGTAAAATGGAACTTCATAGAGAATAACATGCTAGCAGCCATTACGTTAGACAAACTGGAAACTCTCTACGAAGTTCCATTTTACTGAGGAAGGCCTTTGGCCAAAATATCTAAAAAACAATTGAATTTGAATTTGCTTTTCAGGTGTCCCATTATTTGTTCCAAAGGGAAAATCAGTCATTTTTAGGTGTCCCAGTATTTGTGCCAAATGGACAAAGTCAATCGTTCAGGGCACAATGGATGGAAAGAGAAGAAAAAGAAGATAGAATATGCGGTCGATGGGAAGACAATATTAAATGTTGTCTGGGATGGACTTTGCCAGCGTGACTGAAATGAGGACTAGGTGGAAAGGGATTGTTGTAAAGTCAGTAGTGGTGCCCCAACGGCCCTGCAAGGTTATGGGATGTCCTCGAGTGTCCCAAGTGTAATTTTTTTCTTCAGTTTTTCAAATGTTTAAACACTGCTGTAGTTCGTGACTGAGCAAGGTGCATGGCCATACCATAGCTTATAAAAAGAAACTGGGCGATCAATAACTCAGCGATTCTTTCTTCAAATATTCTCTTATTCCTCTCTCCCCCTCTTCTCCCCCACTCTCCCCTCCTATCACACACACCAAATGCCAAATATTTGGGGTAAATGTAGCATGTGAGTGCGGATCTCATCCCATTTGGATTGGGAAAATGCTTATGAATGACTGATTTAAAGACCAAGATCCCATTTTCAAGGTCACAGGTCTTCGAATGTTAAGAACGGCTCGACTGCATCCCATAGTAGTATTTCAATTCTCATATATCCCATCTCGTGAACAAGCAATTTATTTATGTATTTATTTACGGGCGGGGTTTTCTTATTCTGTAGCATGCAATGTAAGTTTTACTAAAATAATATGCATAAGCATGCCCCATATCGATTAAATATATTTTTCATGATTTTTTTCATGAAATTTGATTTTCTTGCATTTTTAAAAGATGTGAAAAAATAGTTTGTATCAAGATAATGGCAACCAGTTTGTTTTAAATATCCTATATTATAGATTCTAATGCACTTACAAATATAACGCGACGTCTGATTGGATAACGTCAAAAATTTGCGACAGTATATTCTGCGATATACTGTCGCAAACCCGACGTCATTATAAAACGTCGCTTCTCATTGGCTGACGTTTGGTTTTACGCTGCTGAAAGCGCTTGCAATGAATGCAAAGAAGTACACTTTGAAAGGTGAAAATGTGAAAAAGTGCATTAGAATGGGGATAACTATATTGAAAATTGTCATTTGGGGAGATAAATCGTCGGTTTTATGGTCGCAAATTCCGTTTTACGGCTCCGCTGGCGCGTCGCCGTAAAACGAAATTTCCGACCATAAAACCGACGATTTACCTCCCTAAATGACAATTTTGAATACAGTTATCCCCTAATTATATGATTTGCAGAAATGTAAGTGCATTCATATGCTAGATGTGAATTTAAATTGAAAATGTGTAAAAAAAAGTATGTAGAATATTTTTTTTGGAAAATGAAACGGTGATTTTTTTCTTATCAACTGTTTCATAGCCCTTTGGGTTATTTGGTTTGAATGCCCCACGAATATATGCTATGCACCAGTCATTTGCATTTTCAGGGAGGAACAACAAGCTCAAATAAGAAAAGCTAACTAGACCCTAGTGGATACAAGAAACGCAAACACCTGCATAAACACATTCTAACGACAATAGGGTCGAGCCGGGTAACTTCGGACAGCAGGTAAATTCGGACATACCATTGCAAACAGTGAAAATCCAGATGAGATGAGCCGTCTCATCAGGATTTTCACTGCTTGCAAAAGTTAATTTTGTTTTACTTCCAAACAATTACATATAAGGGAAACAGTGTCACTGTCCGAGTTTACCTGCTGTCCGACTTTAACAGATTTTACCCTACCATATTAATAATGGTCAGTCATATGGCATTTATATTAATAAACAGTTAATCCGAGATACAAATCTTACGCTTCAAAACCTTATTTAGTATTTGGTATACATTGTTACAACTAAAACCTACACTGACTTAATCCGCCTTTTATTTACTCTTGTCCCCAGATACTCTATATAAGAGAGTTCAGTAACAGACAGACTTGCGCAGCTGTGTGGAACTGAACTTAAGGGATATGGGTACACTTACTTCTTTTTCACCTTTTTTGCGAAGGGTAACAACTTTTGTGACTTCCTGCTTGCTTCCCTTGACGACAAAGACCTCTAAAAAGGGTTCTACTCTTAAAGGAAAGAATTTGCTCCTCTAGGAGCAAATTCTTTCCTGTAAGAGTGAACCCCATTGAGTGGGAATACAAAAATAAGTTGCTTCCCCTGAAAGTGTACCCATAAACCTTAACCAAATACATTGAAATATAGTGAGACAATAGTATTTTTTGTAAAGAAACTGGATTTAAAAAGTTGTAAGCGATGTTTAGTTCTGTAAATTCTGATATCTTTTTTTTTATCTTTAAAAAGTTGTAAGCGATGTTTAGTTCTGTAAATTCTGATATGAGAGCCACGACACGAGAAAACCAGCAAAGTGGTTGTGCGTCCAGCGCAGACTCAGATCAGCCTGGGCATCCGCCCAGTCTGTTCAGAGTCTTAGCTGGTCGCATGAAGGTAGCTTAGACACTTAGCCACCCTGTAAGCGCTTAGGAAAGACTGATCAGACTGGGCTAATGCAAGGGCTGATCTCAGTCTGCGCTGGGCGCACAACCACATTGTTGGTTTTCTCGCGTCGCGGCCCATTTTTTATGGATGCGCTGTAGATTCTGTGCCTAGTTAGAAAGAGCCAAGCATAAAATGGAAAGACAGGAAGGAATTACGCAGAGCGAAATGGAAGGTATGAATAGATGGAAAGATGGATGACGCCGGATTACGTCCTTTTCAACAGTATTTTTGTCATGTCATGGCGATGGGAAGGTGATAATGAAAGGTAAAATGAGCCGCGACACGAAAAAACTAACAAAGTGGTTTTGCGCCCAGCGCAGATTCAGATCAGCCTGGGCATCCGCCCAGGCTGATCAGGGTCTTCGCTGTCCGCATGAAGGTAGCTTAGCCCTTAGCTACCCTTTCAGCGCTTAGCAAAGAGTCTGATCAGACTGGGCAGACGCCCAGGCTGATTTTAGTCTGTGCTGGGCGCACAACCACTTTGTTTGTTTTCTCATGTCGTGGCTCAAATAATTTCCGCATCCAGAGGGAATCAAACCCATCACCGCCAGATCAGCAGGTTAGTACTCAAGAGTGGCAAAGAAGATATAAATTCCAAACAATGACATGGTACAATCGGAGCACCGCTTGGCCAGTTCCGTGAATCAGACTTGATTCACGGAATTGGCCGAGCGGTGTTCCGATTGTGACATGGTACAGACAGAGGGAACCAACAATCAAGTTGGTTTAAACAATATTTTATTCATCAAAATTTCAACTAAGGTACAGAGACAATAGATCAGGATTTGTTCGAAAGCCCAAGGCTTGTGAGGACCATCTCCTGCTAGCAATTAAATACTGAACAATCAAGTCGACAAAATTTCAACACGCACCTGCGTTTTTGCATGCTGAAATTATGTAAATTGGACAAAATTTTCTTTCCAAATGTCTTTTTTTTTTTTTCCCGTTTCTGTTCTTTATTGTCCCCGTCAATAGGTATGTTGTGGGTCGGGGATCCATCCCACCGCACACCTTACATTCCTATTGCATGCTGTTTGCAATGAAACCAACAAAAAAGGAATTAACAATGATGTTAGCATGCTCTTAAGGAAAAATATTGCTTATATAATACAGGGAACTATGCATACATTTTATGTACATGAAATACTGAACAAAAGATTTTTTTCTGACTCAGCGTAAAAGCATATTCATATACAATTTTTTATTTTCTTTTTTTATTTATTTTTTTTTTATATCGAAAATTAGTGTTAGTAGAATATAATGGACAGTGGGATCATAACCTCAACTTAGAATTTTTTATTCAAATTCATTTATTATTTACTAGTTTGCAAATGAGCCGCGACACGAAAAAACTAACAAAGTGGTTTTGCGCCCAGCGCAGACTCAGATCAGCCTGGGCATCCTGATCAGGGTCTTCGCTGTCCGCATGAATGTAGCTTAGACCCTTAGCTTGAGGACCATCTCCTGCTAGCAATTAAATACTGAACAATCAAGTTGACAAAATTTCAACACGCACCTGCGTTTTTGCATGCTGAAATTATGTAAATTGGACAAAATTTTCTTTCCAAATGTCTTTTTTTTTTTTTTTTTTTTTTTTTTTTCCCGTTTCTGTTCTTTATTGTCCCCGTCAATAGGTATGTTGTGGGTCGGGGATCCATCCCACCGCACACCTTACATTCCTATTGCATGCTGTTTGCAATGAAACCAACAAAAAAGGAATTATGTAAATTGGACAAAATTTTCTTTCCAAATGTCAACAGACGTGAATGTAAAACGTGAGTAAGCGTGTCACGTAATTTCCTCTAGCTACACCCTTGTCCTAGGAGATCTAATTCCTTTTAGCTCTAAATGCCACTAAAAAGGGATGCAAAATCAAAATGACAGAGCTGCTTCCCACGACACGAAAGTATACCTTTTCAATCTAGAAGTGACAGTTATACCATGGTTGTCCGCCTGTAAGAGGAGATAATCCGCGAGCTTTAGCGAGTGGATTATCTCCCGTACAGGCGGACAAACAATGGTATAATTATTTTATACCAGCCTTAGCAATGTAGACCTTGATCGTGACAAAATATTTCGTGCTAAAGTTGGTGTTTCTTGCCAAGGGTGGTCTAATTTGATACTACAGTCATCTATCGAAATCTCAAAGTCGAAGTTCATATCAAACTACCGAGATTTCTGGTCCAAGAAAATTTAGCTTACTTTAGATACCAGTAGTTTGAGTAAATAGGAATTGATAGGCAATGTGTCCAAACTATAGTCTTTGATGTAAAAGGGCACTTTGAGATATCAGTGTTTGAGAAAACGAGGGTCAACTGTATCTCATGTTTTCAGAACTGAAGGACGCGTTCGACTTGTTTGACAAGAATGGGGACCAGAAGATAAGTGTGTCAGAGCTGGGTATGGTGCTGAGGTCCCTGGGTCAGAACCCCACTGACAAGGAGGTTGAGGAGATCATGAAGAAGGCGGACAAAGATGGTATGTGTCGGCACATTCGGCATAACTACTACAATAATCCCGAGCAATACCCAGGTATACCTCGCCCTGCTCATAGACACATTCGAGCAGCCCGAGGAATATGTGCCGCGATACGAAAAAAAAACAACAAAATGGTTGTGCGGCCAGCCCAGACTCCGATCAGCCTGGGCATCCGCCAAGTCAGATCAAACTCGTTGCTAAGCACTTAAAGGATAGCTAATGGCCTAAGCTACCTTCATGCGGTTAGTGAAGACTGATCAGACTGGGCGGATGCCCAGGCTAATCTGAGTCTGCGCTGGGCGCACAACCACTTCTCGTGTCGAGCCTAATTGCTCGAGTTTACCCAAGTAATTATTTGAACGTGCCTAAGTTCTACCGTAGAAATTCTAAATATTGGGACAGATTAGTCTGAGTAAACAGTGCAGACCTGAATCATGCTGCTCCATAATACCCCCATTCCACTGGACAGCGCTTCTACTGCGCTCCGAAATTTTGAACAAAGCGCCATGAATCGTAGCAGAAGCGGCAGCAGCGAAGGAGAAGCTTCTAGGTCGCAGTGAAAGCGTATCAGAAGCGGCATGATCGCCAAGTCACGGCGCTTGTTTTGACTCTGCTCAAAATTTACGTAGCGGAAGCGCCGTGGACTCAAAGCGCAACGAAAGCGTAGCAAGAACGTAGCTCGAAATTCATGAACGCAGCAGCAGCGGGAGCAACGCAGCACCAGCGCAGCGGGATCGTGCCGACAGCGCCGTGAGATTCGTCTGCGACCCAGCTACGCTTCTGCTACGCTCTTTGCGCTCCCGTTGCGCTCTTGCCGCTTCCGCTGCGACTCTATTATTTATGAATAGCGCAACCACGACGCTTCCGCTGCGCTCTTGGCGCTTTAACTGCGTTTCCTCTGCTCTTATGGCGATCTGGGCATGAAAACGCCGCGTTTCCACGACGATTCATAACTCGATTTTCACGTTTCATTCAAGATGCAGGCTGCCCGAAGCAGGAGTTGGAATACCCTCTGCTGCGGTACAGGCTGCGTGAAAATTGTCTCCTGGCCAGGCCTGGGAGTGGATTTCGCCTTCTGCTGTTGACAGGGGACCAGGCTCTTGCTCTCTAAACTGAGCCAGATAGGCGCCCTTCAGAACGCCGAGCAGAGGCCTTAGTTGAGCCTGAACAGCAAGAAGAACAAGACGAGGTTCGAAGTCACTAGTTCATGATTGCCAGCTGGGCCATAGCCACTGGAATTGTTATATTATCAATATTGTTTGAAGGCTGGTGGCTAACTTCTGCTGAACCCGATTCTCCGCCGATTTACATAGAAGCGGTTACAAAGCGCAACACAAGCGCAGCATGAGCGCAGCTCCGGCACTTAGGTCGTAGCATAATCGCAAATGCATCGTAATATGCGTAGAGCAAGCGTAGCTTGAAATCCTTTGCCGTAGTGGCAGCGTATTAGAAGCGCCCTCGAAGTCCGTTAAGCGTGGTCGAAGCGCAGATAAATCGCGACAGCATCGTGACTAGCGTGGCGAGATCGTATTAGAAGCGTACTGGCAGCGTGCTGGAAGCGCACAAGTTCCAAGTTTTGGCAAATGCCTACGCTTCTGCGGCGATTTCGAAGATTTTGGAGAAGCGCCATGATCGCCAAGAGCGCAGTCAAAGCGCCATACAGTGGAATGGGGGTATAAGGAGAAGTCTGACCTGGGTCTGTCCTTTTTGCTATCTTTCTACATCTTTAAACCGCCTAATTGCATTGAAAAAAACAACAAAATGTCTAATCATTCGGACAGTTACGGTAATTATTTAACCTGACCAAATTTTTAGATTTTTTTTACGGTTCAAGCAATCCTGGGTCATCCTCAGTAAATAGAAACTATAAGCATTCTGTCTAATATTTATTTCTTTTTCAGTAGAAAGGATATACGAGATACATGCATGTATCATAATTCTTTAGAAAACAGAGGTGCATTTTACCATTTTGATTTTGGAGTACCGATAGCTCAGGGGGTTAAGCGCTGGCCTACAGATCCAGCGGACTCGCCTTCCAGCCCCGCTTGACGCGAGAATCTTTCCTACCGTAAACGGAGTTCCATTGCACACATCCTTTTATCATCACCCTCCCATCGTCCAGATATGGCTAAAATACTATTGAAAAGGACGTTAAATCGCAAGTCATCCATCCATCCATTTTTGTTTAAAGGAGAAATAACAATTTGCTTGTGCAAATAGTGAAGACCCAGATCAGACGCCACGTTTTGCGGCTTCTAATCTGGGTTTGCACTCTTTCTCCCCAATGTCCCTTTTAGGGGCATTAGCCATAAATGGGTTTATCAATACAGAGGCCATTATATACCAGCTACTATATACAGAGTTTAATATCGTCAGTAAGCCTTATATACATACATTAATTGAGCGTTGTTTTTCTTTGGGGACGTTTCGGTAGCGTGATGATTAAAACTGACGGATATTGCGGCTTTATGCACTGTCGCCGCACCATTGAGGGTTTGAGCCATACAAGCGACATCAATATCTACCATGAATTATGTCTTCCGTGTCCAATTCGGTTGAAAAGACAAAAGTCATCTCTTAATTTGTTAGAAATAGGAAAACAGGCTTCGCATAAACGGACCCTTATATTACACACTGGTCGGGTATTCATAACAGGCAACAAAGACACCCTTTAGGTAACAACGGTTTTGTTCTCTTATCAGGATGATCTTGTTTCTGAAGTATAAGCTCACAGATCATCCGACCCCCGGTACTTGAAATAGGAACCATGAGCGTTAATTGATATGCATATTTATGAAATGCTGAAACTTGAGACGATTTTGGGGCTACAAAGACCATGGCAACGAATTGGCGAAGAAACTATGTTTATACCTTACGGAACCCATTCGAAAAACTGGTCTGACGTAGAGGTCTAACAAACTGTCGGGTCCATTAGAATAATACTTTAAAATGAAGTTAAGTAGTATTCTTTAAAGGTCGAGTTTCATAGTCAGGAATTTTCTATGACATGTACCTTCCTTTCGTTGCCTAGTATGAATTCCAGACAAGTATGTGTGCGGAGTGTACTACAACTCAGCAACATAATATATATTATTAAGCGCCATTTTCTAAGACGTCTCGTAGCGTAATGGTAAAAGGTGGCGGTGGTTGCAATGCTAGGCTCCGTCGTCGAAGTCAAGTCAAGTCAATTTTATTGGTTAAAATACTTACAAAATTAGGATTGTTACCGAGACAAACACAAACATGTAAAATAACTAACTACAATAACTAACTACGGCATTAAAAAGGAGCAAGTTAACAAATATACACAGTATACGATCTGCTGTACAATTATCAGAAGCCAACAATGCCTTGTCTATAGTTCATCATTTTGTCATAATAAGTTTTCCATTTTATTACTCTAAGAAATCTATTATCATTTAAAGTATTGTGAGTTCTTATGATATGATCACAGTCACTCAAAGTGTTATAACCTGGCTCTTAACAATTATAATAGACTGTAAATAAAAAAGTGAAAAGGCACTGTTCCTTCTGACAATGATACATGACACAATTAAATAACTTTGTAATGGTCACCGCTGAGGAAGCTTTACTGGACTCATCTCACAAAATTTAATACATTTTCATATTTCAAACTAATAATTATCTATTATGCAACGATTGTCTCAACAAATACATCTTATAAACCCTATTAATACATATCTTAGTCAAATCAGAATCATTACTTCCTAAAATAAATTTGAACTTATCAGACGCATCCATTGAACTAAAAGAGGGAAAGCAATTTTCATTTTCAGTGAACATGATCTTTCTCTCTCCATTAAGTTGGGTACAGTTTAAAATAAAATGCATTTCATCTTCAACTCCATTGTTACACAATCGACCTATTCTGCTTTCAAGAGGAACTTTTTGAAAACGACCTTCTTCAATATACAACTTACTATTACTTATTCTAGTTTTAGCAAAGATGCTAATTCTTATCAATATCTGTTAGAAGGTATTTTTCCATTTCAATATCAGTCTTAAGAGTTCTGTATGTTCTCAATTTGTTGCCGTTTGGGTTTCTATCATCATTGAATAAACCGTTTGCCAAAAAGCTTTATATCTATTAGAAAGGACTTTACAAATGGTCTTCGTTAGTTTGGCGTTACTAAAAGTTGACTGATGTTCCCAAATATGACCAAACCCAATGTGGTATAAAAATGATTTAATGTTACCACCGTAACCTCTTTTTATATTGATACTGTCAAGATATGCCTTTTTTGCTATATTGTTTTCGCCCCACTTTCTAACATATGCAACCAAAAGCCTATACTTAGTTTTAAGGCATTTACAGATATAGGTAAAAGACCTAGTTCTGCTAACACAGTAGAGTTGACTGCTGATCTGTTGACCCCTAAGACCATTTTGGAAAACTTGATCAGGATCTTTTCCGGTGTAAAAAGATGGTATCTGTTTTCAATGTCAATTTTGTCTCTAATAATATCAATGTTAGTTAATTCACTACAATAAAGCAAAATGGGTCTTACGCATGTTTCAAATAAGTTTATGTGTCGCAAGATATTAAGTCTGTCAGAAAGTAGTATTTTTCTTATACAAAATATTGCTTTCATAGCTTTGTCCGATAGAAGCTTTATAGCATAGGGGAAACTCCCTGATGGTTTGAATAAAACTCCTAAGTATTTATATTCTCCTGCGATTAAAATAGTTTCAGCACCGAAGTGGAACATTTGATTCCTAACCATTCTTCCCGCTTTATTAAAAATTAGCACATTTGTTTTACGAAGGTTTACAGATAGATTCCATTTCTTACAGAAATATTCAAGTTTATCAATACAATTTTGTAAACCTTTTGCAGATTCAGAAAAAAGAACAATATCATCTGCATAAAGTAAACACGACAGTTTTCCGTTCTGTAGCTCAACAGGAGCACATGTAACATCAAACATATCAACAAGATCATTTACATACAAGGAAAACAAAACAGGGCTTAAAATACATCCTTGCTTGAGACCAACTGTTGATGAA